>JAQQAC010017683.1:3178245-3281593 GCA_029783875.1 Phataginus tricuspis | reverse complement strand
CCCCCCGCATCCATGCCGGGCCGCCTGTCCCAGTCGTGGGCTGAGGTCCCTCGGCTGCCTCTGGGCAGTACCTTTAGACTAAGTAAAAGTCTGTCTTCTGCTTACAGGTACTATTTTGTAAGTGCCTACAGATCTCATCTAGACGAACAAAATATAAAATAATTCAAAACTATCATTGAGTTATGATTTTTTTCTTTTTATGTGCAACCTTTCCAGCTAAAACTACTAAAAGTACATGACACTTGCTCTAATATAAAAACATCTGGCTGGAAATGCTCTGGCTTCTTTTAAACACAACCCTATCTATAACATGACTTCTTAAATATTTTTTACAGTTGTTTTCCTGCACATTGAAGTCATGTGCCACTTTTGCTAGTGATTTTGTGACAAGTGAATTCTGATATCATTGGCATTCAGTTCCTGGTCATGGAGAAGTTATAACTCTGGGCATCATGGCATGCGGGCATGACTTGCAGATCATATCAGAGGCTGTACCCTGAAGCATCCTTAGAACCCAGGTGTGCTTCACATATGCTTAGGGATCGTATGAGGCTTTCCCTCAGCCGTCAGCACCTCCAAGTTCTCTGAGGAGGGCCATCGGAGGGCTCAGAGCTGATTACAAGGGGATCTGGGGGCGAGCCTGCACCTTCATGGGGTATTGTCTTCACCCGCAGGATTCAGAGCCAGGCAGAGCTCCAGTGCCTCCCACCTTGACCTGGGGAGGACCACCTATTTGGTTTTGGAGTTTTAGAATATTACAAGCCCCAGACGACAGTAGTGGCTATAGCAGAAAACCTGACAGGTTTTAACAGGAGAAGCTTCTCAGATGGGGAGGTTGTCCCTGAGATGTGACTTGGTTGGAGTGACGGGTAATTTTGCACGTCAACCTGACTGGGCAGCAGGATGCCTGGATGGCTGATAAGCGTTACTTCTGGGTGTATCTGTGAGAATGTCCCCCGGAGAGATCAGCAGTTGATTCAGCAGACTGAGTGAAGCAGATCTTCCTTCCCAGGGAGGGTGGGCACCATCCAATCCACTGAGGGCCTGACTAGAACAAAGAGTAGGGAAGGGGATTTGCTCTCTCTGCTTGAGCTGGGACGTCCATCCTCTCCTGCCCTCAGACGTCGGTGCTTCTGGTTCTCAGTCCTCAGGCTTGGCTTGGAACCACACCACCTGCTTCCTGTGCCTCCAGCTTATAGACAGCAGCCCATGGGACCTCTTGGCCTCCATAATTACATGAGCCAGGCTTCATAATAAATCTCTGTCTATGTGTCTGTATACATCCTCTCGGGTCTGTTTATCTGTAATACAGGTGAGTTCTCCATAAAGCACCTGACGGGTGTTAGAGCAGTCTGTGTATGAAGAAACTTTAATCCAAGCTACAACCAATGTATTAAAGAAAGAAAGAAAGAGAAGGCGTAAAGAGGGCTCTCTTCTGGAGCCTGAGAGCAGCCTGCCCCATGCTGGGCAGCCCAGCTGGGCAGTACGGGCTGCGGGAGGCTCAGGGCCCTTTCCTCCACCTCCTACCTGGCCTTTCCCAGCACCTTCCTCCTGAGAAGCAGCTTCCCCAGACACTCTGACCCACTTTCTTCCCACTTTCATTTGGGTGTCAAGCTATTTCTGTAGAGCCAGTATTGTTTGGGGCAGAGGGAAGCTGGTATCCTAATATTCTGTGCTACTTTAAAATATGGAAGCATTGCTATTCTCATTGGTGTAAACCCACTTTTTCAGTATTTATTCTGAAACATTTTCATGTGGAGTTATAAACTCTGTTATAATTTTACATCTAACAGAGGTGCACGCCCTTAGAAATTGCTCTGACCACATGCTTCTCTGTTAAAAAACACTTACGGGTTCTCCTGGGGTTCTAATTCCCAGCTCTCAGCTGGTGAACCCAGCAGCCTTCTCTCATCTTCATTTTCCCCAGGAGCTAGCTGGGCTGAGCTCCTGGGACAGTCCCCTCACCCTGAGGGTCACCCCTTACAGCTGGGGTGGGGTGCAGCAGGGCTTAGAGGACAGAACAGAAGGATCCACAGTGTATAAGGGGCCAAGTTTGGGTGGGGGCACAGGGAGCGGTCCCAGTGCCATGATGGGAAGGCTGATCACAGTTCCGATGGGCAAGAATCGTTTCTGGTCAGTTTAGAGAGAAGAAAATTGAGAGGAGCAGGACACGCCTAAGGCCTCCTGATAGGCGTTAGATCGAGGACAGGACCCGTGTCTTGTTGTGACATCCCTTTCCACCTTCCAGAATGAAAGCATCAGTGTTGTGATGTGGGAAGATGATGCCACTCTACCGCTGGAGAACTTTATGCTCCCTGAAGCATGGTCTGCAGAGTTCTGCGGCGGAGCAAGCTCAGGGAAGGACCGCGGTCAGTGGGGGTGATGAAACGGGGGTGTGTGTGTGGTGGGGTATTTGTGATTCTTTCTGAAACTCCAGTTGCTTTTTGCAGAGGACGTGGGCAGAGAGTCCGGGTGCAGGAGCCCTTGGTTTTCCTCAGCAGAGTCCACCAGGACTCCTAATGCAAGGCCTGCTTTGCTCCAGCCCCTCCCTCGCCTGGTGTTTGACGTGCCAGACTAACTCAGTGGAGTGGGCAGAGAACGTTTTATTAACTTTCACAGGATCCCTGACCTTCACCAGCTGGGCAGAAGCTGCGAATGGGCGACTGCGTGGGCTCCACGCCCTGGTGTTTGCAGATTGGGCGACGCCCCTCGGTTACAGTATCGAGTAGCCGCATTACACTCCAGATGCTTCACGTTGCATTTCTGTTCGAGCTGTCTGTCTGGTGAGTATGACCTGGTCCTGGCATGTATTTATAAATATGAAAGAGAGAGAGAGAGAAGTGGGCAAGAATTATTTAATAATATTGTATATATTTTGCATAGATATAATGTATATAATTGTGTGTGTGAGTTTGTGTGTATATACATGGAGCGAGAGAGAGGGAGGGAGCAATCTAAAAGTGGTTGACCATATTAAACCTCTTCTAGTCTCCGAGAGCCATTTCTTCTGCATATTCTAGATCCTTGTTACACAAAACCGAGCCAGAGCTGGTACCATCTGTATTACCTTGGAGTTTGTGATAAAGTAGAACCTTAGGCCACACTCCATAGCTCTGAGAGGCAGGGATCCGTGGGAGATACCCCTGATCTGACTCCAGAGCACAGGGCCTTACAGGACTGGCTTTTTGCACCAACACCTGATTTATGAAAGACCCAGCAGGACTCAAAATGCCATTTGTGGGAACTGTTCAGTTTGGTAAGCTCCAAAATTACTTATCATAGTCTTACTGCTATTACAGTTCCTACCAGTATGTGATGGTGGTGGTGGTGATGATAACACTGGCTCCAATCTTTTAGTTTTCCAGCTATTTGAAGAGGCAGGACTTTATGATTTTTGGTACTGCTCTACTCTTAAAAATGCTATAAGCTCTGACTGTTTTGGTATCATTCCTTGCCTGTTTGCTAGAGAAGTGATTTATCCAAGCCCTAGATGTGTGACTCTTTCCCAAAGTTTCAAAGATGGATAGCACCAGAACTAAAGGCCCATTTCTTGCCTTCCTGTTTGCCATATGACATGGAAAAAACTTAACGAAGACTCATTTGGAGAGTGGGAACATAGCTTCAGAAAGAGCTAAAAAATTGCTTTCCTCTCCCTATAGTCAAGTTCCTGTATTGCTCCTTCAAAGAGCTGTAGGAGGCATCATCACTTATATTGGTCTCAGGGATGATTGGAGAAGCTCATTTCCCCCATTAAAGGCATTACAATTATATTCTCACTCATGGCAATTCCCTGTACTGGATACATGGAGTTTTTCATTTCTAACGCTATTGGTAACACACCAGTCTCACTACCAGTGTAAATAGTAGAAAATGGGAAGGATCGTTGAATTCTCCATTCTTCAAGCTGTGGGTGTGTTCCATTGGCTACTGTGAAATCAATCTTGTTCCCAAGAGCATCAAGAAAGAAAGAAATGTAACAGACTAGACAATATCAGAGTACATCACGTAGTCATTTGCTAGACCTGCCATGACAAAGTGCCACAGAGAGGGTGGGTCAACAGCAGGAATTTGTGATATCACCGTTCCGGAGGCTGGATGTCTGACATCAAGGCATTGGCAGGATTGGTTTCTTCTGAGGCCTGTCTCCTTGGCCATTGTCTTGCTGAGTCTTCACATGGTCTTCCCTGTGTGTGTGTCTGTGTCCCGATCTCCTCCTTTTAAGGACACTGAAGTAGGGCTTAGTCTAATTTTTTAGCTCAATCAGCTCTTAATGACCTTATCCTCAAGTACAGTCACGTTTTAAGGTACTGGGGATTAGGATTTTAATGGATGAGTTTTGGGAGATCACGATTCAGCCCATAAGATGTCATGTCATGCATTTTCCATGAAACTTTGCCTTCAGATATGAATGAGTATGTGTGTGTTTGTGTATCGCATTGTTAAAGTACATTTCCTATTGTGTAGGTTGAGGTCACGAATGTTCGACAGCACAGGGTTGAGGACTCACTGGTAGGCTGCCCTGCCTTGCACTCTTTCTCCTTGCAAGGGGGCAGAGATCGCAGGATCAGAAGGAAGGTATGAGTGGATCATGAGATGGACTCTTTTTGCACTTCTTGTGCTCTTTCCTATGACTGTTTGCTCACCTTTGATTTTCGGTAACATCCGGATTGTAGGCAGCAACCTGAGGCTGTAGGACTGGGGTCCCAGTTCCTCGCTGATCGTTGGCCTGGAACACTCTTAACTCCTATACGGGCCTCTCCAGTCCTTGCCCCATGGTTCCCTGCATCTTAGCAACCCAGAACCTCTCTTCATAAATCCCCCTCTCTGACTTTTCCTTTTGACACTAGCTAGAGAAAACTCTCAGCTTTGTGCTTAGATGAGGCCCACCTGGGTAGTCTCCCTTTTGATGGACTCAGTGTCCACTGCTTAGTAGCCTTAATTGCATTTGCACGTCCCTTTTGCCATGTAAGGTACCATTGCCTTGTGCTCTTTCATCATGTTCACTGTCTTTGGGGATTAGAGTGGGAGTTTTAGATGCGGCCCAGGATAGGCCAGACCCTGCAGGGGGACCAGTGAACTTACATTTGGTCAGCAGAGATGCAAACCACTGGTGTCCGGTGGAGATCATGCACCATAACCCTAAACCTCAATCTCATACAAAAGGTTTCAGTGTTTTCTTTTTCCTTTTGTTCCTTTTGCCCCATTAGGACATTAGCTGGATTTGTCTTCAACTTGGCAAACTTATTCAGTGGCACGTTTTCCCTCCTTCCTTCCTGAGTAATGCTCTAGACCTTGTTCCATAAGTTCTCTTTGAACCAGCTCTCCTGTGCCTCTGGACCCTGCACTGTTGGGTAGATAAAGCTTTGACACTGTTCTATATTTATATGGAGTCATGGGTTTAGCTTTTTGTTGAGAATGATTCAGTTTTCCAGGAGGCCGGGCCTTTCAGCCTCTGAGACTTCCTATTCCCTCTTTTTTGTACCAGAAATCCCATACTGCCTGAGCTCACCTGTAGCTCTGCCTTTTGAATAAAGGGGTGTAAAAATTCACCTCATTCATGGCTTTCTGTCATTAAAAGTCATTGAAAGCTTAAGACTGGCACCTTCAAAAGGAATCTGCTACATGTAGGATATTTTGGAGCAGACAGTGATGGAAAAGTTGAACAAAGGCAAAAAATGACACCCATATGTAACAACGACTTAAATGTCTTTCCCTCTGGGTTGGGTCGATGGGCAAAGAGAGGGCTGGGACAAGGCCTGGACTAACCAATTAAGGGACTTTCCAACCACAGACAATCACCAGGCCTCTCTGAGATGGAGCTTTCCTTATCCACAAAGCCAGGAATGCCACTTGCTGCCCCACCATTTCGTACAGCCCATTTCAGGTCTAGAACACACCCATGAGTAGCAGGGAAGTCAGTCTCAGTGACAAAGAGAGGATATGGTGACTCAGCAAGACCCCCCCAGGCATCCCAGCATGGCCTTTATCACCAACTAGCCAGAGATTCAGAGTATGCAGGCTGAGCCTGGCGTTCCATGTCCTTTAAGGTGGATCTTCTCTGACGCTGCTGTGTGAGAACACTCTGGGTGTGCCAGGTGCCCCACATCTGCCTGAAGTGCAGGCAGATTCCCCGGTTCTGACGTGGGGGTAGTTCCCCACACCGCCAAGCAGTTCTCTGACACCAGCAGGTGCCCTACAGTTCAGCTCATCCCTGACATAACCTCCCTGGAGATGGCATCCACAGGCTAAGGGCTCAGCCCCACAAGGCTCCCGCGACCTCAGACACCACTTCAAGTCCAAGTTGTCCCCTGTGATTCTCACTGGTCTGCTGTGGATCAGAGTTTACAATGACCCCCTCCTTGGTCAGAGCAGCTGGAGCAGCTCACAAAACTCAGAGGACTATTTACTGACTAGATCACTAGTTCATTATAACGGATGTCACTCAGGAACAGCCACATAGAAAAGATGCCTAGGGCAAGGCCGGGGGGCGGGGGCGAGGGGCTTCCGGGCTTTCTCCAGACACCGCACTCCCGGCACCTCCCCACAGTCACCAAGCCGGAAGCTCCACCTTTTTGGGTTTTTATGGAAGCTTCCTTCCATAAGCATGACTGCTTAAATCATTGGCCATTGGTGGTTAATTTAACCTCCATTTGTTTCCCCTCTCTGCGGCCAGGGGCTGGGACTGAAGGTGCTAAACCCCTGAACAAACGGTGCGTTCCCCTGGTGACCAGGCCCCATCCTTAGGTGAATGAGGGGCTTCTTAAACCTGCCTCAGTAACATAATAAAATGCACCTTTATGGTGCTCATCACATAGCAAATTCCAGGGTTTTAGGAGCTCTGTGTCAAAAATGAGGACGAAGACCAAGTACGTATCTCTTATTATGAATCACTATATCACACCTACCTTCTGGGAGCTTCTCTTAGCCACCAAATACTCTTTGAGGCCTTGCACATATACGGAGAAAGGGAAATTTACTCATTCCTGTTTGGCAGGACCTACTTTCTGAGTCCTCGTCCTCAGGATGTTTCTTTCCCCGGGCCGTGCAGCCCATGAACACAGGCTGGGTATAGAGATTGGTGGGGACTAGCACTGGTGGGCACATGGAGGAGGGCCTTTGCAGGCAGGGTGGTCAGGTTTTGTCTTATGCCCACAGGGGGCTCACAGATGGCTTTTGGAAGGAGGAAGCAAATGACTGGAGCTGGGTTTTAGGAGGGCAGAGTGAGACTCAGGGCCAGGCTGCGAGCGCTGGGTTAGGGGCAGCGCCCTTGGCGGTGCACAGGAGGAACTGATTAGAGACTCTGGGCCAGAATCACCTACTGGACTGGACTCTCACTCTGTTATGTCAGGGAAAGAAAGAGATGAAAGGGGTGCTTGGGAATGAAAGAACAGTGCTAGAATGATGCACAGGGAGGTCGACGGAAAGAGCAGATTTGGGCACCAGGTAAGAGGGCAAATAAAAATAATGGTATTGGCAATGGTCGCTAACGCATCTCAGCATTTGTTCTAGAAATCTTGGGAGGCTAAGTGTCTCGACTCTGGCTATCCTGCTGGGTTGGGTAAGCTGGGAGGAGAAGCCAAGTTCACTGTATTCCTCCCCTGGCCATGCTAATCAATGCTCTTCCAGACTTCCTACTGCACTCCCTGGATAGCTGGTTGTGGCTCTTCCCAGACGCTCTCTGCTCAGGGGGCTTCCAGGACAGCAAATTCTGGCTCCCCTGACCATCTCTGACTGTGCCTTCTCTGAGTTTTTTGCTCTGTCTCTTACTCTCACTACATGTGGGCTTTCTCGACCCTGATGCTTATCTTCAACCCTTTCCTGGGGGAAAGTCTACTCACTTTCAGGGTTTCACAGACTGCCTGCAAGCAGAAGTGCCAACATAGGAACCTTCACCTTACTTCTTCCCTCCTGGTTCATGCCCAAGAATTCCACAGTCAGCTAAATGCCACACTCACATCTCAAATGGAATGTGTTCCCAAAGGATCCTATCGTCCCCTCCCACTAAGCACATGTTGCCTCAGTGTGACTCTCTCCTCCTCTCACTTCCAGTTGGCCCCAAACATTTCCCTGGGTGACCCTGCTCCCCACCCATGCTCTAACATGACCTAGAACTCTTAAGGTGGCAGCCCAGCCCCTGCCCCAGTCTCAGGCAAATCTGACCTTGTCTTCCTTTACAGAAAACACTGGAATGGCTCTCTTCTGCCTAAAATAGTAATCCTCAATAGGGGTGCTTTCTCCCATGGGAATATTTGGCAGTGTCTGCAGACATTTTCCTGGGGAGACTTGCTACTGGCATCTTGTGGGTGGAGTCCAGGAATGCTGCTAAATATCTTGTAATACCACAGGCTGGCTCCCCACCGCAGCCCTCCAGCCCCAGGCAGCACCAGTACTGAGGATGGGCAGCTCCGACCCATGATGCCTGAGACCCTCACACCCTGAACGGCCCTCACCATCCTCCTGCCCTTTGGCATTGTCTGCTATGTCCAGCAGCACGGATTTGCCTGCAGTTCCCTCCAGTGGGCGCCTTCGGGGCCTTCCCTCCTGCCTTTGCCCCGCCGTCTCCTCTGCTGGTGTCACCCTTTCTTTCCCCTCCTTCACGCCCAACTCTTTGCCTTTTGCACGAAGAACGCTTCCTGCATTCTTTGAGGTTCATTTCAGGCCATACTCTGCATGAACTGTTCCCTGGTGCTCTGGTCACCCCAGCACCCATGCCGGGCTCGGGGGCCCCCTCTGTGCTCTCCTAGTGCTCTGCACAAATACAGGTTTTTCTATTTCTGTATTTGTCCTCCGACTCACCGTGAGATTCTTCTTGATGGGATATGCCTTTTATAAATCTAGCTGTATTCCTACAGTGGGCATTCTAAATGTAGACTGGAGTCATTGATTTCTGTTCAATCATCAATGAGTAAGTAAATGCATGAATGGCTGAACCGAATGAAACTCCGTATTGCAGTGTGCATATCAGGAACATAGTCTACTTTATGGTACAGACACCCCAACAGTGGGAAACTTATATTAAATAAGTAAACAACAGCCACTTAAATTGAAAATGAGTCCTTTATTTATTGCGAAAAAGTATGATGCCTATCAAGCTGTAGGACATTCCGCTGAATATCGTCATACTTTGGTGGCACGTAGAAACTACCGGGAGGGAGCAAGTACGTATGAAACGAAATGTGACCAACTTGGAAATGTCAAGTGATTGCTACATATCATGATAAATCATTACAACTCTATGAGCTTCCATGATAAGTAAAGATACTTGAGTTCCAGGATGCAGGCGCAGTCCTGCCAACCATTAGCTGTGTGGTCATGTGCAAAGCCCTCCATCCTTCTGCTCTTCTGTCTCATTCGTAAAATGAGGTCTTCACAATATCTAGGGCTCCTACTGCTTTTTATTTTATTAAACACAGTTTTTTTTATTAAGGACATTGCTTTATATAACTACATCTATTGATGAAACGTATTTACCCATTTCTATTGGGTATAGATAGAAATAGTAAGGATGTTCAATTTGATTACGTGACAGAGACAGAACTAAGTGGGTGTAAATGGCATACCGCAGACAGTAGGTACATTAGGTTGGGTTACTTTGGTGGGGTCACCGAGGGGGGAGTGCATAATCCGAGCAGCCAGGAACAAAATCCGTATGATCAAAAATGGAGGAACCAGCAGTGTCTGTGTGTATGACAGGTTGGATTGAACACACAAGTCAAGGAATTCAGGCAAACTTCTCATAAATTTCAAGGAACTTCAGTGACTGTGGCTTATTTCCATTTTATCCTTTGGAACCAAGATGCTTGCCTGGACAGAGCTGCAACGAGCAGTGGGATCTGCAGGCTTCCAGAGTCCAGGTCCCGTCTGTGAACTACCTCCTGTTGCCTGTTACATGGGAAACGCTGAGTGTGAGATGGTCAGTGGAAAATAAGATTCTGGCATTGAATAGATGTGGAGGACGCAGCATGCTCTATTTTCTTCTTCCAGATTCCCAGTGTTTGTTAGTATGTTAAAGACTCGGAGAATTCCAGCAGCAAAGGGACCTGCGTGAGCATTTACAAAGTAGCTTATTTAAATCGGAGTTTCAACAATTCATATGTCAAGTTCTGCTGAAAACCTGCCAACTCTTTGTTGCCTCTATGTGATGACCTGAGCGTACAAATGGAGGGTGTATGCTTAGAAATTTTTGTAGAAACTAGACCCTGCCCCAGCATCCCCATGTGTTGTCAGATGACTTGTCTCAGTGAGGGGGGACTGACCAGTTCAGGTGCCATCAGACTTGGGGTGAGATGCTTGTGGCACGAACTGCAGGAGAGCCACATTACATGTAATGCAGGGCCCACATTACATGCAACCTTTATGGTCAGATTTTCAACTATAAACACACTTAAGCATCTGAAAAAATGGGAGCATTTGGTCCATGACATCTTGTTTTTACAATCATTATAATTTAAAATCAAGCCAGTGTTAATGTTATTATTTAAGGTAACTAGTGAAGTTTGTGTTATTTATTTTTAGTGTGAATTTGCAGATAGTGAAACAAGTTTTACAAGTTTTTTTTTTTATTAAGAAAAGACACACCTTGTAAACCTAAGTGGTGATGGTGGACGTGATTCTGAGGAAATGAACACCAAATGCGTTTGTCTTTGCATTAGTCAGAAGTATTATTTCTCATGCACTGAATTTTCACTTTTTAAAAACTGAGGTGAAATTCACATAATGTAAAAGTAATCATTTGAAGGAGTGCAATGCAGTGGCATTTATACGTTCATAATGTTGTGCAACCTTAATTTGGTTTTATGGCCATGATTGAAGGTGGGAGGACAAAACCGCAGTGTGTGCTTTGCAGATGCACTGGCTGGTGACTCAAAGTGACACTGCCAATTTAAACGGCATTCACATAGGAAACAAAGAACCAGGTTAAAACAAAAAGCTAGAGGAAAACAAGGAATTTAAAGACAATAGAATCAGGTGTTTAATATGCAAAGCTAAACATTAGTGCTTTGCTGGCTTCCACGAAGCTCAACTTCAAGAGGTAGGACTAAAAAGTGACACACATGAAAAATCTCATCGCTGTGGTTTCATGGAAATGCTGGGTCTCATGGAAATGAGACAAAGAATATATTAAAGTGCCACTTTCCATTGACACACATGTTCAAAATTTTCAAGAGCTGGCAAACAGTGTGGGAGGTCACCGAGGTGGCCAGCCCGGCTGGTGGCATGCTTCTCACTGACTCCTGATGAAAGCCCAAGCGATGTAAACACGGCCACTTTTGGTGAATGTCCAGTTTGTATGGTGGTGCAGGTGCCAGAGGAAGGAGCTTGTGCCAGGATGTAAAACAGTCCACAGCTCTTTTCACATAGAAAGTTCTTCTCTCCCTTTAAAAATTTCAGCAGACTTAAGCTATGTGTTTAGAGATGGGCAGACTAATTAGACAAAGAGACCAACTCCTATCCCTTCCAGTATCCATGCTTTGTGCAAGAAATGGAGTCGTGTTTTTGCTTTCTTGTGGATGTGGCTAGGCCTTTTAGCATGAGCTGGCTGGTGGAATGTAGGGGGTAAAGGGAAGGCAATTTGACTCCAGGCTCAAGAAAAATACATGCTGCTCTCTTGCACCCCCGCCATGCCTTGGCTGGTCTACTGGCTCCTGGGAGACCCAGGTCTCCATCACCTCCACTGTGCAGGCAGCCTATGTACTCCAGGCACGTGACGCCCCCTCACACAGCCAGTCCCTCAAAAACCGGCTGGGGGCCACTGCCGAGGGAGGTCTCGCCACGTTGGACTGCATCTGGCCCGAATCTGGCCCAGATGTCAGAGGTGACAGCTGTCCTGACGGGTGGGAACAAGCATCAGTTACTCGAACCCCTTATATTTTGGGATCATGCAGTGAAAATTGTGAATTATGTAAAGGTTGAGGTGTTAACATTTGAGCTGATTATTTTTGTGACGTGGCAACATGAAAACCGATCACAAAAGACCTGGCATGGCCTGCTGCCCGGTGGTGATTATTGAGGGGGAACAGTCTGCCAAGAGCGCTTAACTGAACCAATTCTGAGTGTTTCTCAAGACGAGAAGGCAATTTGGTTTCCAACTTTTCTGCGATGTGAGCTGGAGAGCCAGAACTGCCCGTTTGCCTTTATTTTCATGATTTTCCATGATCTTCATACTTCCCTGCAAGGAAGAAAGGCAATATGGATTTGCACAACAGATAATATCGCAGGGCAGACATATAAGTTAAAAGTGTGGAAGGACAGGGTTTCTGCCGATTGTATGCGGTCGGGCTGCCCGAGCTAGTTCATGGGCAGTGACCTACTCACAGGAGCCGTGCAGTGAGAGGGCAGGGCAGAGGGACCAGCGCAGCTGAGTCCCCCTTTGAAGCAAGAGGGCTGGGACTTTGTAGCCCCCTAGGGACCAGTCACTGGGAGTAGCTGTGACCCGGACATGTCCATTTCCCAGTGGATGGTTTATCTGAGTGAATGGCCGTAGGTCCCCTTGGGGAAGGGCTGGGTATGTCAGCACCACACACCCTCACCTTGCCATGGTACTGTAGAGTCTTTCCTCACGGGGACCCAGCCTCTCTTCCAGCCAGTGGTGTCCAGATTCAAGTTTCTAGAATCACTAGCTGAAATTGAAAGCTGAAGATACATTTTTTAAGTGGATGTTTTGCCTCAGAGAATGAATATACTATTTTTAAAGGTTTTACATTTTTTCTCAGAGCAATTTCAACATAGAGAATGAAAACTGATGATCTTAGGTTCAGTACAAGAATTCTTTTGATATGTTTTAAGCCAAGAAAAAGAAGTCTATGTATTACATGCCCATGCCCGCTAAACTCCACATGTGCATGTGTGTGTGTGTGTAGGAGAATCCGGAGACTCTGCTGCATGTGATTCTGCGTGTGAAAATAAACCTGCCCTAGGAAGAGTTCTTACTGCTTAACTGTAAATCTGAAAAGTCAGGGACTTGAATGGAGGATGCTCCCTCAGCCCACTGAGCATAGCTGAGCTACTGAAACTTCTCTGGAAGGAGTCCCATTTCAAGTTCAATGAAAACATCTCCTTCTTCCCTTCCTTCCACATATCACACATCTTAAAAGAGGAATATGCTCCTGAATATTAAGTCTACAAGGCTGTAGACACCTTGGGGTGGAAAAATTAGGTATGAGCTTGTAAGAGGCATGAAATAAGATGGGAGGTGTGTGTGTGTGTGTGTGTGTGTGTGTGTGTGTGTGTGAATTTTGCCCTGGTGAAAAATAAAAGTGTTCCTTCATGGTGTCCCTGTTCAATTCTAGCTTGTTTATTACATGAAACAAGCTTCATTCCTTCTTACTCACCTCTTCTTCCCCACTATCATTCTAGACCCCACTTCCCGTTTAGGTGAACTTACGCCAATGAGCACGTGTACAGTGGATCACTCTGCAGACAGCACTGTTTGGGGGCAGACCCCTTAGCTTTTGCCATTGTCCATAGGAGTTACGAAAACTTGCAGGGAAACCAGGATCATAGATAATGAGTTATAGGTGTGATTTGAAAGTATGAGATAAATTAGGTCTCAGGCTTTCTGTGAGCTTTTAATAAACAGGGGTAAATAGAAGTTATCACACAGAATTTCCAGAATTTCCCGCCTGGCCTTAGTCCATTTACATACCTATGGATGTTTACCACCGCAGAGCCTCCCGTTGATTGGGGCAAGGCTCCTGCAAGTAGGTCACTCCCCACAGACCCCCTTCCGGTCCTTCTGCCTCTCCGTTGCTAGAATAACTCTTCTAGTAAACAGATCTGATTATGTTTGCCCTTGGCTTGGCATTGAGTAGTGACATGGCCCTCATCGCTGGCTACTCACCCAGGTGATTTTCAACATGGAACCTATGGAAGCAAGTCTCCTTTAATCCATTTTTCCTGAGCCTGAAGAAAGGTGTCCTTGGCTTGAGAACATAGGCAGCTATTGCGATTCGATACTGACTACTCATATTTCCCCCAAATACCCCAGGTTGTTTCACTATATACATATTAATTGACTCTCCCAAGTCACTTAATATATAAGGCAAGCTCCCAAGTCCTTCCTCTTCAGCCCTGTTAGCAAAACCAGCTCCGCTTGTCATGGACAAATTAAAATGGCATGTATAGCTTAATTTTCTCCGCAACAGGTAATTGTAAATGGAATTGCTTGAAGATATTTGTTCATCATGTTATTGACTCAGAGGAGTCCCTGTGAAGTTGATTTCAGTGATGACCTAAAACTCAAACTCCCTGCCCTGCCTGCTGGATTCCTCATGGTCAGCATCTAACCATCCTCGAGACAGACCCCTGGCTAACAGAAGTTGAAACACATCCTTTGCTTTGTGAAATATATCTACTGCTGTTTTGCCCAATCTATAAAAGGAGATCTGGGGCAGGAACAGAGGGAGTGGATTCTTCTCCTCCCTTTCATTACCAGATGAGGACAGAGAGCTCTCTGCTGCCTAAATTAAACAGCTGTCTATTGTGGGTAAAAGCACACTGTCCCCTTATGGGGGCAGGGAGAATGGCTGGGGTGTGCTGCCTTTCCCAAGGTGGGGTGGTGGGGTGGCGGTGCTAAATATTTTCTTTAGGCGTTGAAACAATGTCCAAGATTAAGCATCTGCCTAGAATTTCCAACTTTTTCTTCATGTGTTAAATTTCTACTGTGCCCTTTAAACTGGTGATCTCACAGATAATTTCAGATTCAATGCATTCCCCAATAAACCCAGCCCCTTTTCTCCTGATTGCCTCCTTGCTTGCCTTGTATTCTCTGCCTCGGCTGTGAGCACCTGTACTCACCTTGTCCCCCAAGGCAGGAATCTGGAAGTTATTCTGGACCCTGTTCCCTCCCTATCCTTCTGCCACCCTCTAACCTATTGTCCAGTCCCCTGACTCTCTCCCCTGAATATCTCTGAAATCCATCCCTCTGCACTATTCTCAGAGCCACTGTAAATTTCAAGGCCTCACCCTCTCATGCTTTGACCTTTGAAAGAGCCTCTTATTCTGTACATTTACCTCTAATGACCCTGTAGCTCGGGGAATAAGGGGGTTCCCTGCCAGGGGCAAATTCGCTACGAATACTCAGAAACCGAAGGAGGACAAGGGGAATAGCAGGTTGGGAGAAAGTGTTTTTATTGCTCATAGCTCAGTCTCTCGCCTGGCTTCCTCTGGCCTGCTCCCAAGCCCTTCCTCTCCAGCCCCTTTAGCAAAACCAGCTCCACCTGTCCGTTGAGGCTGCGCTTGCCCTCTGCTCCCTCAGCCTGCCCCTGCTGACAGGAACTCCAGGGGCGTGTCCCTGGTGACTGGCGGGCTTCAGACCAATTAGGTACCAGGAATGGAGATGTGGAGAGAATAGCTGTTTTCTCTCCACTCCTTTCCCGGGATCAGCTGGAGGCTCTGCAGTGGTAAACACCCGTAGGTATATAAGTGGACTAAGGCCAGGTGGAAAATTCTGGAAATTCTGGGTGAAACTTCCATTTACTCCACAGACTCCCTTCCAGTCGTTCTGCCACTCCTGTGCTAGAATAATCCTTCTAGAAAACAGATCTGATTATGTTTGCCCTTGGCTTGGCATTGAGTGGTGACATGGCCCTCATTGGGGGCTACTCACTCAGGTGATTTTCAACATGGAACCCATGGAACCCATGGAACCTGTAAAACAAGTCTTCTTTTATCTGTTTTTCCTGAGCCTGAAGAAAGGTGTCATTGGCTTGAGAACATTGGCAACTTCTGTGATTCAATACCGACTACTCATACGTCCCCCAGACACCCAAGGTTTTTTCACAAATATCTTCTCTTGAACATGGGTCCTTTCTGTCTGGAACGATTTCACCATGTTCACAATTTGGTAGGCCAATGATTACATTTCAAAATGGAGCTTGGAAGTCATGTCTTTTTTGAAGTCTTCCTGAACCAGGTGCCAGAGCCTGCCACTCAGAGGCCACCTGAGTTTTATCTTTCACCACTTAGGACTGAGAAGTCGCCTCTTCCAATGCTGCAAATCCATGACTTTTTAGATTCCATTTTTAAAATTATTACTTGCAAGCCAGATGATTCCTTTCTGAGCTCACATTTTTTCCTCATAACAACCAGTGTAGACTACTAATGTTCCATTTTCCACTCTCTTCACTAGTTATGCATTCATAAGGCATGTGATCTGACTTGTAAATTATTGCAGGCAATGCTGTCACCAAATATTTTGCCACCACATCACATAGATTGTGATCCTTTTTTGGCCTCCAGTAACAATTTCCTCACCAGTGTGCTGCCTGGCACCTAAGTCAATGCCACATATTATGAGTTCTTTATGATGTCCCAGTCCTGGAACTAATTTTTTGTATTGGCATGATAGGTTAGGCCTTGCTTGGTAGTCCAAAATTCCATGGCTTACACAGTAGGGATTATTTCTTACTCACTCCACATGCACTGTTAGTTAGGTTTGTACCTCATGCTGTTGTCACGTTGGCTTCCAGGCTGACAGGGCATGCCATCTGGAGCTTGGATGGATTCTGTGGCAAGAGGCAAGGGCCTGTTGTGAATCCTACCTCAAACCTTAAACCTTAAACCTTCTGCCCAGCAATGACATCCATTGCTTCTGTTCATACTTTGGTGGTCAAAGCATGCTGCATGGTCATTTCTCACCTCAAGCTGGTGGGGAAATTGTCCTCCTCTAGAATGGGGAATGTTTGAAGCACTGAACTCCTGACTACCATGGCATAGTTCACTGGTGTTGGAAGTGCAAGAATTTGTTTCTGAACTGTGTGGATCTGGTGACTTTGGGTGAGGCATCTTTTCGGGTCCCTTTCCGATAGTTTCTATGGTTACAAATTCATTCAAGTGTTTAACTTATTCTGATTCTATTTAGTAGTTTGTGTATTTTCTTTTTAAAAACATCTTTGAATTGTTAGATTATTCTTTGTTCACTTAAAATTCTGATTTGGAACTCATTTATCCTATTTCTAGTTTGTCTAGCCCTGCCATTAACCTTTTAGCAAACATGTTTAAACATATTTTTCTATCAACACTAAGAAGTAATGAGAGCTCTCATACATTGCTGGAGGTAATGTTTAGCTGCTTTAGAAAACATTTTGGCAATTTCTCAGAATGATAAACAGAGTTACCACACAATCCAACAATTCCCTCCTGGGTATTTGACTAAGATTTGAATACATCTTTGACACAAAAACTTGTTTGCTAATATCAGAGCAGCATTATTCATGATAGCCAGAAAGTGGAAATAAACGAAATGTCCATCAAGTGATTGGAAGAAATCAGGATATTGTATATCATATAAGGATTATTAATCTGCCCTAAAGTGGAATTAAATGCTGATACATACTACAATATCCTAAACTTCTAAACATTAATCAGAAACAATGAACACTAACTGAAATAACCAGACATGATAGACCATATATGATATGATTCTGTTTATGTTAAATGTTCAGAATAGGTAAATACATGGCAACAGAAAGTAGGTTAGTGGTTGTGAGGGGCTGAGGAGAGGTGGGTATGGAACATGATTGCAAATGTGTATGGTGTTCCTTTAGGCAGTAATGAAAATATTCTGCAATTAGATAGTGGTGATGGTTACACAACTCTGTAAATGTAATAAAAACTACTGAATTGTATTTTAAAAGGGTGAACTTTATGATATGTGAATTATATCTCAATAAAGCCATTATTTAAAGAAAAGAAATAATCAGAACCTGTAAATCTTCATATCCTGAATAAGACAAGGCCTTTAATATCCTTCCAGGCTTTTCTCCATTCCTCTGCTTGGATTCATTCAAGGGGCTTTCCACCTACTCTGGCCCTGTCCTATGCCATATATCCAATAATATCTACAAGTTTCAAGATATTGTTTGTGAGAACATACTGAGAAACCAAAGCACAAATAACAATTTTAGGATCCTTGCTGTTTTAAAGCCAGGGTTTACCAGGGAAAATGCCAAATGCTAGCTTTGTAGTTGGGCACACATTTCAAAGGAGGGTAAATGTTACCTTTCATGATTCTCAACAGAATGGATGGGGCACATGGAGAGCAGAATATGTTGCTTGAAAAATCAAACTCCAACTTGCCATTGCTTTCATGTTTTCAGTCATGGTATCCATCGAGATGTCCCAGATAAAACAAAGGAGGACATGGACTATTTCTGTTTGTCAAAAGGGCTCATGGGTTTTAGGATTAAAGATGGCAGCATGAGAGGTGAGACGGAGAACTCCTCCCAAAACCACAGATGGTGTGAAAATATAGTTAATACAACTAACCCTAAAACAGCAACGGGAAAGAAAGCTGCACCAGACTGCATACAGACCTCATGAACAGAGCAGACCTCACAAAAGAGGGTAATGTACAAAAGCCTTGATCCAGTGGGCCCCAAACCCTGCCCCCACACCAGTTCACAGGCAGGAGGAAGAGAAATGGAGCAGGGGAGGGGGTGGAAGCCTGGGACTGCTCGACACTGAGCCCTGGAGGTCTGCTTTGCGAGCAGAAATCTACATTGTGTGGTGCTCTAGAGGATGGGGAGCTTGGACAGGCGGAGTGCTTGAGAGACAGATTCCGGCCGTTTGTGGACAGGATCCACACCCGACCACTCTGAGACAAGGGAAAGGCAGGAGGTCTGAGAGGCTTCCTAGCAGCGAGAGGGCTGCTGAAGGCATGGGATTTGCACGGAGTTTGCTGCGCAGGATAAGGGATAGGGGGACGAGGTTGTCTGGGTGCGCTCTGCCCAGCAGATTGGTAACTTTGGGGAGCTTCAGGCTTTCCATCCCCCTGGCTGGCTTCTCAGCTCCGAGGCTCCCCACTGTGTTACGCAGCCTGCTGAGCCTTCCTCCTGGCCTGACAGCACCGTCTCGCACACCGGCAGTCACTGCTCCATAGATGCTGAAAAAGCATTCAACAAAATTCAACATCCATTCCTGATAAAAACTCTCAACAAAATGGGTATAGAGGGCAAGTACCTCAACATAATAAAGGCCATATATGACAAACCCACAGCCACCAACATACTTAACAGTGAGAAGCTGAAAGCTTTTCCTTTAAGATTGCCCACTCTCCCCACTTTTATTCAACATAGTTCTAAGGGTCCTAGCCATGGCAATCAGACAACATAAAGAAATAAAAGGCATTCATATTGGTAAGGAAGAAGTCAAACTGTCCCTGTTTGCAGATGGCATGATATTATATGTAAAAAGCCCTAAATAATCCACTCCAAAACTACTAGATCTAATATCTGAATTCAGTAAAGTTGCGGGATACAAAATTAATGCACAGAAATCTGTTGCATTTCTATACACTAATGGTGAACTAGCAGAAAGAGAAATCAGGAGAACAATTCCATTCACAGTTGCATCCAAAAGAATAAAATACCTAGGAATAAACCTAACCAAGGAAGTGAAAGACTTATACTCTGAAAACTACAAGACACTCATGAGAGAAATTAAAGAAGACACCAATAAATGGAAACACATCCCATGCTCATGGATAGGAAGAATCAATATTGTCAAAATGGCCATCCTGCCTAAAGCAATCTACAGATTCAATGCAATCCCTACCAAAATGCCAACAGCATTCTTCAATGAACTAGAGCGAATAGTTCTAAAATTCATATGGAACCACAAAAGACCCCGAATAGCCAAAGCAATCCTAGGAAGGAAGAATAAAGTGGGGGAAATTAAGCTCCCTGACTTCAAGCTCTACTACAAAGCTACAGTAATCAAGACAATTTGGTACTGACACAAGAACAGATCCATAGACCAATGGAACAGACTATAGAGCCCAGATATAAACCCAAGCATATAGGGTCAATTAATATACCATAAAGGAGCCATGGATATACAATGGAGAAATGACAGCCTCTTCAACAGCTGGTATTGGCAAAACTGGACAGCTACATGTAAGAGAATGAAACTGGATTATTGTCTAACCCCATACACAAAAGTAAACTCGAAATGGATCAAGGACCTGAATGTAGGTCATGAAACCATAAAACTCTTAGAAAAAAACATAGGCAAAAATCTCTTGGACATCGATATGAGCAACTTCTTCATGAACATATCTCCCCAGGCAAGGGAAACAAAAACAAAAATGAGCAAGTGAGACTATACCAAACTAAAAAGCTTCTGTACAGAAAAGGACACCATCAATAGAACAAAAAGACATTCTACAGTATTGGAGAATATATTCATAAATGACATATCTGATAAGGGATGACATCCAAATTATATAAAGAGCTCACACACCTCAACAGACAAAAAGCAAATAAGCCAATTAAAAAATGGGCCAAGGAGCTGAACAGAAACTTCTCCAAAGAAGAAATTCAGATGGCCAACAGGCACATGAAAAGATGCTCCACATCGCTAATCATCAGAGAAATGCAAATTAAAACCACAGTGAGATATCACCTCACACCAGTTAGTATGGCCGCCATCCGAAATACAAAGAACAACAAATGTTGGCAAGCATGTGGAGAAAGGGGAACCCTCCTACACTGCTGGTGGGAATGCAAATTAGTTCAACCATTGTGAAAAGCAGTATGGAGGTTCCTCAAAAAACTCAAAATAGAAATACCATTTGACCCAGGAATCCCTCTCCTAGGAATTTACCCTAAGAATGCAGCAGCCCAGTTTGAAAAAGACATATGCACCCCTATGTTTATTGCAGCACTATTTACAATAGCCAAGAAATGGAAGCAACCTAAGTGTCCATCAGTAGAGGAATGGATAAAGAAGAGATGGTACATATACACAATGGAATATTATTCAGCCATAAGAAGAAAACAAATCCTACCATTTGCAACAACATGGATGGAGCTAGAGGGTATTATGCTCAGTGAAATAAACCAGGTGGAGAAAGACAAGTATCAAATGATTTCACTCATCTGTGGAGTATAAGAACAAAGAAAAAACTAAAGGAACAAAACAGCAGCAGACTCACAGAACCCAAGAATGGACTAACAGTTACCAAAGGGAAAGGGACTGGGGAAGATGGGTGGGAAGGGAGGGATAAGGGGGAAAAAGGGGCATTACGAGTAGCACACATAATGTAGCGGGGTGGGGGCGCCATATGGGGAAAGCTGTTTAACACAGAGAAGACAGTAGTGAGTCTATAGCATCTTACTACGCTGATGGACAGTGACTGTAATGGGATATGTGGTGGGGACTTGATAATAGGGGAGTCTAGTAACCATAATATTGCTCATGTAATTGTACATTAATAATAGCAAAATAAAAAAAAGGGCTCATGAGTCAAACTGCATTATGCAATTTTACAGGTCTTTTGTGTGTACCTATGAATGCCTGTAGTATATAATTGTCCTGCTTTCCTGTTAAATAACACACCTTCAGTGGACAGGGGTCAGGTCTTCTGTGTCTTCCACTTAGAGTCCTAGAAAGCATGAAATATATTTATGGTAAAGTCTAGGTTTCTTTGCTTGTAAATGCTGGGTAATAGCTCTCTGTCACACAACAACCAGCCATGTGGGTGACTTTAATTAAGAGTATCCAAGAGGAAGTATACAAGATCCGTGAGTTTGTCCCAGAGTTTGGCCCTGATGAATCGTCACTGAGAAGAAAATAAGTGAGGAGAAGAGGTTGAGAACTCCTGCGATGGGGCATTCAGCACTTGAGCTCTCCTGTAGCCAGGGTACCTGCGGAAAGGCAGAGGGCACCGAGCAGGCGAGTGGCCAGACCTGTGAGGACGACGGCAGTGCGCACCCCTAGAGGGTTATAGCTTCCTGAGTGAGATGAGTTCAGCCTTTAGCTGCAGTGACAGCCACAGCCACTGTGGCCATGCGGCCCTTGCTCACTGTCCGGGGATACTGTCCATGCTCTGCCTTGGGGAAAGCTGTGGCCGAGCCCAGCACAGCCTGTCCAGGCAAAGGCCTGGGTGATGAGGATCAAAGCTGACATGGATACATTCAGGCTCATGTTAGGGGCTTCCTGGTTTTTCAGTGCATTGACTATAGGACGGCCTGACAGATTTAGTGATAAAAATATAAGATGCCCCATTACATTTGAATTTCAGGTAAATGACAAATAATATTTTAGTATAAGTATGACCCAAATATTTCAGATTTAACTGGGTATCCTTTATTTTAAATGGCAATATTAATTAGCTGATATTTCAATATCAGACAGAGCATACAATCATAGAGTTAAATGGGACCACTTTAGTCCAACTTTTGAACTGCTCTAAGCAAGATTAGGTCCTCCCTCTCCTACCTCTCTTAACTCCTTTACTTCAAGGAAATTCTAGCACCTATGCTGAGTGCACTTTTCTGGTATCTTTAATCTGGGTGTGCTCACATGCAGGCGTGCATGTGTATGCACACATCTGTATGTACATACATAGTTATGCATGTTTATGCACATGTTCATGTGGCTGGTAGAAAGAAAGAGCACCTGAGCCCAGTCCTGCTGTAGAAGAAAAAGGTGTACGTTTGCAGACCTGGAGTCGGCCCTGTGTCAGGCTTGCCTGTCGTCTGTCATTTGTGAGCACTGGGATGACTGGTGAGTCATAGGACCTGGCAAAATAGGACACTTTGTAACAGTCTCAGAGAATAGAAGATGATCTTAACAATGACCTATTTATTTCAAACTCTCAAGCAAGATGTCTTCAAAAAATGAAAGGGAGGATGACAAAAATATGCCAAATGATATTTTTAAAGATAGGAGTATTGTGTTTCTTGCTCGTTAGCAGATAATTTACCATACTGAGAGGTCAATCATTATAGAATGACATGACCACTTTTTTTGAGGCACATACACCTTCTAAAATGAGAAATGAAGGAAGCTCTCACCTCATGAATAACTCTGTTTACAAAGAAATTTTTTGCATGTTATGGTGTGGCTGCTAGCAAATTTGATAGAAGGTTATTCCTTTATATGGAGAAAGAAATGTATATTTTGACCTTAAAAGGAGAAAAAGGCAATTTGTGGCCTTATCCAATTTCATGGCAGACATCTGTATATTATGCAGCTTGCTCTTGAGAACAGCAATGTGGTCTCAGTATTTCATTTTCCTTGGCTTAGTTGCAAGATTAAGAAGTTGGTATAGCTGAATGGAAAAACTTTTTCATTATTACCTTCTTCAAATTCTTATCCATGTAAATTGTTTACCCCAAAGAATTGAAAAGAGTGATAAAAATCATTGGCTGGTTGCCATGGATTCTCCAGCTATTTCGGTATCTGAGGGATACATACCCTCAGGGTCTCCTTTTCCCCCCACTCCTGGTTAAGCTAGATTTAAAATAAGTGAAGACCTTTCTTCCAATTCAAAGATAATATTTCTGCTTTGAATTCTGCAGAGCCAATTCCTCAGTTCTCCCTATACTCTGGCCTCAATGACCGATTTCCTTGAAATTTTCAGTTGGTCCTTCATGAGTGCAGCTTCTTGCTGGCATTCAGGGACCCCTTTTTTAAGTTGGACACCATGCCTCAAATGGCAGCACACTCAAAAAGAAAAGGGTGTTTGGCTGCCTCCAATCCTTTTTTTTTCAGTATTCAACAATTCTTAATTCTACCAATTTTTGTTCAAGACCAGACATTTTGCTAAGTTCTGGGTTGTAACAGTGAAAGGATAAAACAAAGACTTGGGTCCTGCCCTCTTAGAACTTCCTATGATGCAGAGATAGACATGTACCCAACAATCACACTAACTTATTTTTGTGTGGGAGGTGAACCTCTCTCAGAGGCACATGAGAACCTTACTAGGGGGCACAGAGACAGCTTCATGGAGAAATGCATAATTAGCTGGGAGGTGAAGGAAGGTGATTTAGTTTGGCAAAGGCAGGAGAGGTGGGTGGGAGAACATTAAAGACTGTTTCACAGTGTAGGCCAAACATTAAAGTGTAGGCCAAAGCCATGCTGTAGGAGAGAAAATTGTTCAAAGAGTTGGAAGAAAGCTGGCATTGCCAGAGCAAAGGATGAGAGGAACATGGGATGAGGCAAGGCTGGAGCAATTGGCTGGGGGCAGGTTGTGCAGGCTTCATGGGCACATGAAATATTTCAGCTGGGGGATGAAGATTGACTTATGTGTTCAGTTTGCTTAGTTTGCTTTTGAGAATACAGATTTAGGTGGGTTACTCTACCCTCCCAGTCTTTTGTGCATCTTGGTCATGCACAACATTGGAGTAGACAGCCCTGCTGGTATGGTTTCTCCTTCATTTGTGGTGATGATGCAATACACCGACAAGAGTGGAGTCAATGAACTGGCACACGAGACCTGTTAGAGAGCTGTTTTCAGATAAGAGGTGATGATGACTTCATCTCTCACCCACTCTTCCTTTTACCCGACAGAATTGGGTTTCTGTCCAGTATCTTTTCTCTTCACCTCCAACAGCTTCCTTTAACAATTCTTGAAGTAGAGGTTAGTAACAATTTTGCTCCATTTTTGCTTTTTTAAAAATTGTCCCCCTTCTTTTATTTTGCCTCATTTTTGAAGAATATTTTCTCTCAATATAAAATTGTGGATTGGCACGTTTCCTCCTGAAGTACCTTAAAGATATCGTGACATTGTCTGCTAGATCACACTGTTTCTGATCAGCTGTCAGTGGAAATTCTCATTGTTTTTTCTTTGTAGTTGTTGTTTCTTTAATTGCTAATGACTTTTTTCCAGTTGTTATATTTTTTAAATAAAATTTCTAGTTGTTTCCAAAATTTCTAGTTATTGTCTTTCATTTTATTTTTTAAAAATTATCTTATTATCAAATTACATCAAAGTGGTTCAACAGTCCCCCTCCCCTTCGCCGTAACCCCTTCTACTCCCCTCCTCCTTGGTAACCACTAGTCATTTCTCAGTGTCTGTGAGTCTAATGCTATTTTGTTCCTTCTGTTTTGCTTTGCTTTTACATTCCACAAATAAGTGAAATCATTTGGTATTTGTCTTTCCCCATTTCATTGTGTATATGTACCACATCTTCTTTATCCATTCATCTATTGATGGACACTTAGGTTGCTTCCATATCTTGGATATTGCAAATAGTGCAGTGATAAACATAGGGGTGCTTATATCTTTTTGAATCAGGGATGTATTTTTCTTCTGGTAAATTCCTAGGAGTGGAATTACTGGGTCAAATGGCATTTCTATTTTTAGTTTTTGAGGAACCTGCATACTGCTTTCCACAGTGGTTGCATCAATTTGCAGTCCCACCAACAGTGTACGAGGGTTCCTGTTTCTCCACTCCCTCGCCAGCATTTGTTATTTCTTGTCTTTTGGATAGTGGCCATTCTAACTGGTGTGAGGTGATATCTCATTGT
Source organism: Phataginus tricuspis (assembly GCA_029783875.1). NCBI lineage: Eukaryota > Metazoa > Chordata > Mammalia > Pholidota > Manidae > Phataginus > Phataginus tricuspis. The sequence goes on along the minus strand of JAQQAC010017683.1, from coordinate 3,256,336 downwards.
GGTTTTAATCTGCATTTCTCTGATGATTAGTGATGTGGCGCATCTTTTCATGTACCTGTTGGCCATTTGTATTTGTTCTTTAGAGAAGTGTCTGTTCAGGTTCTCCACTCATTTTTTGATTGGTTATTTCTTTTTCGGGTGTTGAGGTATATGAGTTCTTTATATACTTTGGATGTTAACCCATTATCGGATGAGTCATTTATGGATATATACTCACATTCTGTAGGATGCCTTTTTGTTCTACTGATGGCGTCCTTCACTGTACAGAAGCTTTTTAGTTTGATGTAGTTCCTATTGTTCATTTTTTATTTTGTTTTCCTTGCCTGAGGAGATGTGCTCAGGAAAAAGTTGCTCATGTTTATATTCAAGCGACTTTTGCTGAGATTTTTGCCTGTGTTTTCTTCTAGGAGTTTTATGGTTTCATGACTTACATTCAGGTCTCTGATCCATTTTGAGTTTATTTTTGTGTATGGGGTTAGACAATAATCCAGTTTCATTCTCTTACATGTAGCTGTCCAGTTTTGCCAACACCAATTGTTCAAGAGGCTGTCTTTTCCTCATTGTGTATTCATGGCTCCTTTCTTATATATTAATTGACCATAGATGTGTGGGTTTATATCTGGGCTCTCTGTTCTGTTCCGTTGATCTATGAATCTGTTCTTGTGCCAGTAACAAATTGTTTTGATTACTATACCTTTGTAGTAGAGTTTGAAATTGGGGACCCTAATCCCCCCAGCTTTGTTCTTCATTCTCAGGATTGCTTTGACTATTGGGGGTCTTTTGTGGTTCCATATGAAAATTAGAACTATTTGTTTTAGTTCTTTGGAGAACATTGTTGATATTTTGATAGGGATTGCATTAAATCTGTAAGTTGCTTTGGGCAGGATGGCCATTTTGACAATATTAATTCTTCCTATGCATGAGCACAGGATGTATTTCCATTTATTGGTGTCTTCTTTAATTTCTCTTGTGAGTGTCTTGTAGTTTTCAGGACATAGGTTTTTCACCTCCTTGGTTAGGTTTATTCCTAGGTATTTTACTCTTTTTGATGCAATTGTGAATGGAATTGTTTTCCTGATTTCCCTTTGGGTTGTTAGTATACAGAAACGCAACCAATTTCTGTGTATTAATTTTGTATCCTGCAACTTTTCTGAATTCAGTTATTAGTTCTAGCAGGTTTTATCATCTGCAAATAATAAGAGTTTAACTTCTTCCTTACCAATTTGGATGTCTTTTATCCCTTTGTGTTGTTTGATTGCTATGACTAGGATGTCCGGTCTATGCTGAATAAAAGTGGTGAGAATGGATATACTTGTCTTGTTCCTGATCTTAGAGGAAAAGCTTTTAGTTTTCACTAATAAGTATGATGTCGTCTGTGGGTTTGTTGTATATGGCCTTTATTATGTTGAGGTTTGTACCCTCTATACCCATTTTGTTGAGCTTTGTTATCAAGAATGAATGTTGAATTTTGTCGAATGCCTGCTCAGCAGCTATTGAGATGATCATGTGGTTTTTATCCTTCTTTTTGTTAATGTGGTGGATGATATTGATGAATTTCTGAATATTGTACCATCCTTGCATCTCTGGAATAAATCCAACTTGGTTATGATGGATGATCTTTTTGATGTATTTTTGAATTCAGTTTGCTAATACTTTTTTGAGGATTTCTGCATCTATGTTCATCACGCATATTGGTCTGTAATTTTCTTTTTTTGTGGTGTCTTTGTTTGGTTTTGGTATTAGAGTGATGCCTCCATCTCTAATGACTTTTAGTATTTTTTTTCTATGGTCTTGATTTTCAGAAATCTGGTTATGATGTGGCTTTCTTTGCATTTCTTCTGATTAGGGTTTTTTGAGCTTTTTGAATCTGGTCATTGACAATTTTCATCAAATGTGGAAAAAATTTGAGCATGATGCCTTCAAATATTTTTCATGACACATCCCTCTTCTCCTTCTGAGATTCCAATTGGACATATGTTAGACTCTTTGATATTGTCCTATAGCTCACCGAGGGTCTGCTCATTTTATTTCCAGTATTTTTTTTCCTGCCTGCTTTAGTTAGGAAGGCTTCTATTGATTTGTCTTAAAGTTCATGAATATTTTCTTATGCACTGTTCAATCTTCTTTTAAGCCCATATGGTTAATTTCAGATATTGAATTTTTCAATACTAGAGTTTCCAACTTCAGTTCTACTTTTCCGCTGAGATATCACATCTGTCCACTCATTCTGTCCAACTTTCCTCTAAATCCTTGAGCATATTTTAACAGTCGTTCAAAGATCTTTATTTGCTAAAAATACTGGAAATAAAATGAGCAGACCCTCGGTGAGCTATAGGACAATATCAAAGAGTCTAACATATGTCCATTTCTGAGTCTATTTATATTGACCACTCTCCCAACCTCTTTTTATTCCTTCTCCTTTGTTATATCTAACTTTTTAATTTTATGCTGGATATTATATAAACTCTGTTGTAAGTCTGAATTATTCTGATTTCCTTTAAAGAGTGTTGAGTTTTGTTCTGACAGGCAGTTAATTTAGAAGCAGCCATTGATGCTTGGTTTTAAGCTTTATTAGGGTAGGTCTAAAGCATAATTTAGCAGGTCTAGAAGAGCAGGCTTAGAGCAGGGTTTCTCAACATGACACTATTGAATTTGGACTAGATCATTCTTTGTTGGGGATGCTGCCCTGTGTATTGTAGGATATTTAACAGCATCCCTGATCTCTACATACTAGAGGCAAGCAGCATCTTCACAGTTGCAACAACCAAAAATGACTCTAAACATTCAGAAATGTCCCCCTGGGGGAAAAACAGGGGACATTTGAGAACTGCTCCCAATTAAGAACCACTAGTTTGGAGTAACACTATGCCACATTAGCTACCAAACTACAGTAACATTTTTGGAATATCAGTGGAATACTCGAGATATGCATCAGTGTCTCACTGCTCTGGATGTTTGGAACTTTGAAATCTCCATTCAGCTCATATCCCCAGTAGTTGTGTTCTGAGGGGACTCCAGGTGTCTCATTGTATTCAGAAATAGCTTTAACATTTGGCCAAACATTCAAGGGGGTCTTTATGCAGACATGTAGAGCTTTCTCTCTGTGAAGCTTCCTTCCCCCCTCTATCCGGCTCTTCAAATCGCACCCATTTTACTAGCTTCGAACTCATCTTTCTCTTTGGGCTCTGTCCCTCTTCCTGAAGCTTGCAACATGTTCTAGGCAGAACATTGAAACAAATACAGAGCTCACCATGTGGATTTCCCTTCTCTTAAGGATCATAGAGTTGTGCTGTATGCTTTTTGGTGCCTGAAAACAGTAGCTTGATATATTTTGTCAATTTCTATAATTGTTCACAATGGCAGATAAGTCTGATAATCATTATCCTGTCATGGGAAGTTACTTGACTACTGCCTTTTCACTTTGATATTATATTTTTCAATTGATTATTAATTATTTAAGTGGACCAAGTTACTATCATTCATGAAGAGAAAAAGTGCCAGTAAGACAAAACAGAAACAGCTCATAACTGAAAAAAAATCCAGTATTTCATATGTTAAGAGTACTTTCAATGAACAATTCTGACATTTAAATGTATTTTAGATTTCATTTGACTAACTTGGGAACTGGAATGCATGGCAATGTAATTGTTATTGTATGTCATGAAATTAAGAGCTCTATTCAATTATTTATCACATGTTTATAACTGTTAGAAAACAGATCATCTGATAATCCAAACTTCTTCTTTAAATGAAGAAATTGAGACGCACTGAGGGCAAAAGGCTTATCCAGGGCCATACAGATAGTAGCTTCAGAGTTGAATCTTGAGGCCAGGTTTCTTTCCCATCATTTCCTTTTCTCAGTTTCCCATGATCTGTTCCTGTTCTCAGCTTCCCATGCTCTGAAACTCTTCCTGTCCCTAATTACAAATAACTCTGGATATAAGAAGTTAGGGAGGAGTCTTGTGTCTCCTTGTTAATTTTAAGATTGGTTCTGTAAACTTCCTGTAACAGAGAGATAATTTGCTATAATGGAAAGAATTTTGGCTTGGAAGATAGGTGGTATGCGTTCTACTCCTAGAGCAATCCCCAGCAGCTCCATGATGTGACAGTGATTGGTCTGCTGCTGTGAATCTCAGTTTCCTCACATCTAAAATAAGGAGCTGGGTTATATCATTTCTACCAGTTTCTCGCAGTTCTAAGAGCCCACAGAATATTGGAACATGGCATATGTTTACTTCCCTGACAAAGGTAAAACATTGATTAGAACCAGTATTTTATTTTGTCTCTGTGCCTGACTATGTAAGCAGCTATGATTATGGGAGAATTGTATGTGTGTGTGTGTGTTTTGGGAGAATAAGAAAGGAGTGTAAGCAGTATTATGGAACTTTTAAGGGTAGTGTGGGATGTGTGTAAGAAAGTTGACATGTTAATATTAATGAAACTGTTAAGATAGTAAATTGTCATGACCAAGAGAGACTGTGCTATCTCCCCATTTAAAACTTACACAATTTACTAAAGTGTTTATTTGTTAAAACCATGGATTTCTGTATTTTCCCTTTCTGTTTTCAGGAAAGGAACATATTTTTCAATGTTTAGTTCTTATGGAAATGAACCGTGTAGTGGTGTATTAGGTTTAGAAATACACTTAAAACCATTTTTTGAAAAGTAAGTCATCTTCCTTATTTCTTTTCTTTTCTTTCTTGTCTTATTCTGGGTTACCTTTGCCACATAAATTGTACACCAACTTGACAATATTGTTTAGAAGAGTTATAGGTAAAGTTAGATCAAGAAGCAGAAACAGTGCAATTGACACAGAACCCTTGAAGATTAAAAAAAAAAAGTTCTCTTTTTGTCTTGGTGTTTCACTTATGAGTTATTTCCCCAAGCTCTTCCAGTAGATGAAACCCTGTAATGCTAATATGCAGCCTGGAAGTTCATATAAGCTTGTCTTTTCCAGGGTACAGGGATAGATTTATTGAGCTGATAATATTTGCTCTCTCTTCTTTTCAGCAATGATTTATTTAAACTCTTCAAGTAATTTAAATTTAATAAAAAAGGAACTTTGCACATTGCTTCATTGAAGCTAGATTCATGGTCTCCAAGAACACTGCAGTATTCAAGATTAGTGTAAAAGTGGCGATAACTTTAACTAGATTTAATTAAAAACAACAAATCATTTGGGCAGTGGTAATGAATGCTCCACACAACCCATTGGATACATGGTTATTTAAGAAGCCAATATTTTAATCTTAAAACATCTGATTAGACAAGATCATTGAGCTGATGGCTATTTGATAAAACAATGGCTCTCCTTTGATGTGGGGACCATAAGGGCTGACTGGCCAGGGGAAAGATCAAGTTGGTTTGTGCTTCTCCTTAATTTGCAGTGTTAGAGAAAAAAAAAAAATACAGGATGCATTTTATGGATGAAGGTCAGTTACACAGAGGGGTTTTTCTGGGGAAGCCATTTACTGCTAATTATAGCGTGTACATAAAGCTCTCTGTGGTTTTTACTCACCTCTTTCATTCGGGGCAAGCAATGGACTAAAAAGTATTGAGATTTGTGCATAGCTATTTATAGCATGACCATCATTCATTGCTCACTCGGAGTATTCAGAAGGCACAGCCTCTCAGACATTCTTTTCCCCTTTACTTTTTCCTCCCAGTTGGCTTAGATAACAGCTTATAACCAGATCCTGAGAATTAGCAGGGAAAAGTTCCTGGTGAATGAGGGTGCTTGCTCTCCCACATGTAATGGCTATAAAAGGGACATGCTTTTTTGAAATAAACAAGAGCTTTAGACAATTTGAGCTAGTAGGTATTTCTACAAATTCCCAAGAGAAAAATCACATGATTTCCACTTAAATGTCTTAGAAGTCATATGTATGTGCATAATGTATATAAATATGTGTGCACTAAATATATACATATATGTTCATTATACACAAACGTAGACTGATTGTTTTACTTTGTCCAGATCTTTCAGAGAAACTTTGCTGATGAAGCTGAGGCAGACTGGCCCATGCACACACAAGGCCGCTACAGGCAGCAGTCTTTCAGCAAGCTCCGTCCAGAGTATGTCCTTCTGACCAGATAGCTTAGAGGAGCTAGGTTAGAGGCACATACGTGATGACTGCCTCTAATATCCCAGAAACCCTTTCCTAGTGCTCGTATTTCAATTCCCCTCCCTACCTTTCGGTACCCTATGACACTTTTTGTTTTTCCTATGTCTCTACCTTTTTGACAAAAGCTTAATTATGAATGTTTTAGTATCAGTTGACTTGTAACTCCTCTTAGGCATATTAACTTTTAGAGGAATATGCCATTATAGAATAAATGGAATCATGTCTTGTAAGATATTATAGGCATTTCCTTCAAGTAGAGGAGGGACAGAAAGCACCGTGTCATGATCAGCAGAGCACCTTTCTTCTTGCAGGTCAAAGCTGATGTCAAAGCCAGAATTCCTTTCTGAGACAAAAACTGGAATGCTTTGTCTCCCAAGTTTCTTATTTGTACAAAGATATATATTTTTGAGCAAACAGCACTTATTTGTAAAAGCCAACAGCTGAAATGGAAAGAATGTATAAATCTTGCCAGCCCAACTATTTACTCTGTCATGGTGGAAATAAGCCACTTAATATTAGAACACACACTGGAGGTAATCTGAAAGAAAAATGGGAGCTGGGGTTTTGCAGGAAGAAGGTTTTTGTTAATACAGAGACTTTATAACAAAGGCAGATTTCCCTTTTTGCTTGGGCTGTGTATTCCCTGAGCAGAAGTGAAGTTTATGGTGAGGATTCAGACGGCAATGTTTGAGATTTATCGGTTTCAAAATGGAGGGACCACATTCAGCATCTGATACTCCTCAAACAGTATTTTTTATTTTTCTTCTGTAGCTTATGGTCTAGAATTTTGTATATACATCCTGCCAAATTAAATATTACAAGAGTAAAACATTACACACTCAATAATTGGAAAGGCCAAGGAGGATAGAACATGAACAAAAACTCTTAATAGCACCAGAGTGGAAGAAAAACAGGGTTTGCAAAAGGTGCCTGTGCTGGGAATGATGGGCCTTCACAACGAGCGGAGGTTTCCTGATCTCCACCTGCTGCAAGTGCAGGGGTCACTTTATAATCCATGAAAGCTGGCGGTCTGGAGAGCTGCGCTAAGTGGCTTTGAGTGGGAGAGCAGAGCAGGCGGCTGGGGACTGGGTGGGGCCGCTCTGGGCAGGAGGGGTCCTTCAGAGGATCTCAGATCTGTGAACAGAATCACAGTTTTATGTCTATTGTCCTCTAACTAGTTCTCGGCAGCTTGTGAGGCGCCAAGCCCATTAAGATCCCGTGCGTGTGAAGGCCGAGGTGCTTAGAAAACATGTTCTCTGCTTGTTCCTTTGCTTTTCTCTCCACTCCAAAATGGGCGGGGTGTGAGACAACTTGGAGAGAAGGCATTTCATGTGTGAGGGACACACTCAGTTGATGAGATGTCCTCTGGTATGTGGGTGTGGGAAGAGTCCTTGGAGGCAAGAAAATCACCTTAAAATACCAAAGGTGGTCAAATTTCAGTGTTTATGTAGGGAAGCCTTCCTCCAAGGCGTTCCCCCCTCAGCACAGCCAGGCAGTGCCCTGGGCCTCAGTCCTTAGCCCCGCAGGCCCATAACTGGAGGTGAGGCTTCCCACAGGGACTGGAACAGCATAGACACATCCCAGAGCATCTTAGAACAAAGAGATTAGAATATACGTGAGAAAAGTTAAAAGGCAGAAAACCTACCAATGACTAGGATTGAAGGAATGCTATTTAAAAAAAATTAGTTTTCTTTTTAAAAATTATTTCACTTTTTCTTATTCTGTCCACCCCTTTCCCCTGCTTCCTTCTCTTTCTTGTCTCCCTCCTTCCACCTCCTTGAGATTAGTTCCCACAGAGAACTAATCAGGAAACATTTGAGAAAGAAGCTGAACCCAAGGGCCAGGATTTCAGGATTGCGAATGTCCAAATATTGAACTGAAATGCCGTCTTCCTGGAGGGGTCTGAGCCTGAGAACGCAGCCTGTTTGAGGATGAGCAGTCCCCTTGTCCTCCCCTCCTCCAGAAGTTCGCTTTGGCAACAGTCACTTCCTGAGCACCTGTTACTCGTTGTAGGTAAACGGTTTGCTGGAACAGGTGAAAAGACTTACAGACACCACAGCAGGATCTGAAGCATCCATGGGTTCAGGCAGTCAGTATGTTCTGATTGTCCCCATACCAAAGTGCATGAAGATTAATATAAAAGAAGAAAAGAAAAGAAAAGAAAAGTGAACAGTACCCGGGAGAAACTGTTGGTTTGGAGGGAGAACGTCGCTGCTTGCCTTCCACACCTGTTGTATTATTATTATTATTATTATTTTTGCCCCTCATTAATGCACCAGCCTCCATGCTAAGTGCAAAGACGAGGAAGATTTCCCCAGTGACATCAAGCTCTCCCATTCTCATTCAGCTCTGGAGTTGGGATCCACACAGATGCGAAGGGGTCACGGGCAGGGCTGTGACTGGTGGCAGTGCTGGTTAGGGCAACGAAATAGGGATTAAGTTCATCTAAAACACACATTTTCCCAGAGACTTGCAAATACCTTGAGCAACATGTTTACTTTTAATTGCTTTTCACTCTCCTGCATCCCTGAATTCCTGTTGGACCCTAAAAGTAGAATCACTGAAATCCAAACATCCCCCAAACTATCTATTTGAAACCACATAAAAATATTTTATTAGGACATGCGTAGCCTGATTTATATTCACGAGTGAGATGAAGAGCTCATCGTCACATCTGCTAAAACCCCCTTCGGACGCCTGATACCAACGCAAGCAGCAGTCTCGGCCTCCTGGGGCGTTATTGGTACGTCTTGCCAATGGGTTTCAGCCCGGGCAAGTTCGCTATGGATTCACTGTGACAAAGAAATGGACAACAAAACATTCTTGGGGTGAAAGGTTATACCCAACTTTATTTCCAGGGTGGCTGGTCAGCCACTAAAATCCTGTCCACTCAGAGTGAGTCGGCATGCAGCAAACCGGTCTCTGCCTCTGGGCCCCTCTGTCTTCGGCACTGTGTCCTCTGGGCCTCTCTGCCTGCACAGCTGTCCCACACAGCCGTCCTCTGGGCCTCTGTCCTTGGTGCTGCCACCACTCCAGACTCTGCTCTGCTCTCCTGCAGCCTTGCAGCGGTGCCACCGTGTCACGCCCAGAGCACTGGGCGGAGCTCTTTATATAGAGTCAACAGCCATGTATTGCCCACAGGTATACAGTGAGCTAGTCAACCAGGGCCAGGTGAGAATCCTGGCCACAGGAACTCTCATTTTATCCACAGGTGGCTGTGCCCAGCAGACGTAATTGGGAAGGCTCCCAAAAGGGAGAGTCTTGGAGGTAAAGTTCAGGTATATCTATCCCAATTTGTGAGTTAATGTTTGGTGGTGTTTGCTCAGATTTTTCTGCTTTCAGACCATAAAAATAAGTCAGTTGATGACTTTCTCTTTGCAAGGGTGTCCTGCAGAGTGTCTCAGTCCTGTTTTTGTTTTTGAAGTGTCTCCAGCAGAAAGATCCAACATAAGTAAGCTTATCACTGAAAGCATTGGTTTATGACATGCAAAAAATGTGAATCCCTATTTCCAACAAAGAAAAAGGGAAGTACTTACTAGGAACACAAAAGAAAGTAGAAATCTGTCTAATAACTTCCTGACCTCTGGAGCTGAAGCTGATAGACCAACTTACTCAAATTCAAAGGAGGAAATAAAACACCTCTCAGATCTATACATAGAAGAAATCACAGATGAAACTAACTTTGTATCAAAGATCTAAGAGTGACTCCCCAACATAAATTGAAATTAAGTTTGGAAACTTAAGTAGATTAAATTATGTGGCAGGACAGGCATCCAATACTCCCAAAAGATTGTCACATCTTGATAAAATTGATTTATCATAATCAGAATAAAAACCTGAACCTCAGTAATTTTTTTTCTCAGAACACTTCTCTTTACTCTGTCTTCCACTTTGTTTTCATATATTTTCATTTTGATGTCATTATTAGTGGATTCAATGCCTGAAAGTGGCCTGGGTCCCTTAGGCCCTCTAAATAAGCCTTATATACATGTGGTCTGGGAGTGGCCAGGGAGGAACCTGGGGCAGGTGGGCTGGAAGCCAGAATGTTGGGGCTATTAAAGTCTCTCCTGGAGTCAGATCACCTGCTTTGGATTCTGGCTCACATAGTTACTGGCCAGGCTGCCTTGGCCAAGCTCCTGAACATCTCTGTGCCTCAGTTTCCTTATCTTTTGAGTAAATGTAGCTTTTACGTTATAAGATTAGTTGGGAATTAGGACAATAATATTAGTAAAGCATTTAACTTAGGGTTGGCACGTAATAAGAAAGGTTTCCATTATTTCATTGTCATTCTTTTGTTGGTTTGGGGTGGAAGAGGGCAAGCAGGAAGCCTGTGGACAGCCTGAACGGTGGGTGTAACTGGGCAGAAGCATGTCCTGATCAGAGAGGCAGAGGAAGGCAGGAGGCCGTGAGGATTAACTCTGCCAACCATCAGGGCTACCCAGAGGGCCCCTATTTGTACCGCCCACTGCTTCCTGACGAAGTTGTGTCCTCCTCTTCTTTTCCTAATAATTATTTTAAATTGAAGACGAGACTTGCCCACACATAAGAGTTCAATCACAAAAACTATATTAAATAAAGAACAAATAACCGATTTACAAGTATTACTCAGTCATCTGTTGCAACCATTTGCCATAAAGTAAAATACATTTCTTTTTAAGAGCACCAAAATTAATCGTATTCCAAATTAGTTTTTATCTTAGGTTGTCAATTCACTTTCCTCCTGTAAATCTTTTGTGGTTAAAGACATTTTAATGCTGTTAGGAAATAGTATCAGAGTTCCATTTTTCTTACATTAATAATCATATTTTTTAATTACTTAGATTCTCTCCTTGAGGAAGAAGCTGATTGCTCTCAAATTATAAGTGTCGATGATAGTGCTCTTTACCACGCAGAAGTCAGCGGTAGAGAAGCATTTTCTGCTAAATTCTAGTATACAATTGTGTCAAGGGCAATAGCAGAGATGAACTGTACTGAGAGCCAAAGAGTTTTTAGATAAGTGGGTTCAAAGGCTAAGCAAGATGGGATAGATTTTTGGTTTTGAAATTTGGTAATGTTAGGTAAGGAAATAGGAAATGATTCCTTCTCCCTTTTGCCACCTGTGGGATAAACTGCAGTATTTCCAAAACCACTCCCCTGGCCTCAGCCCATTCACGTACACCGCAGCGGCAGCTCCCCACAGCCTCCCGGGCAAGGGCGGAGCGTGCCCTCTCCTCCCCTCTGGTGCCTAATTGGTCAGCGCCAAGGACCTGGAGTTCCTTCTGGAAGGGGCGGGTGGAGAGGGAAGGGCTCCGTGACTGCGGAGACGGGAAGCGAGAGCGGTGGCGAGCGGGACAACATTGCCGGACCCCACTGTGAGCAATAAAAGGGTTTCTCCCGGTCTATCCTTCCCCTAGACTGCTGTCAGTCACACCGGCTGATTCACCACGAGCCGGGAACACCGCATCCTCCGGAGCTACACCGCCATCTGGCACATCGGGTGTGTAGAGATATGTGTTAACCATATTAACCATTTTCCCAGCTTCTGTAAACATCTTGATGCTTTAGCATCTTGCATTCATATGCCAGGCATGCCTGTTCTGCACAGTGGACAGCATGCCTGGGTCCCCCTGCCTTGGTTTCCTGCCTCCCTCACCAGCGCTCGCCCTCACCTTTGGGAGGATTCACCTTTCATATGCAAACCAACCAATCCAGATTCCACACCCCAACCATTTCCTCTAAGGGATTATCACACTCAGGGCCACCACCCACCTGCCTTAATCACTCCAGGACCGCACGCCGGACAACTAGGAACAGCCCTTATGCCCCAAGCCACTGAAATGATTCACACTAGCCAGTCCTAAACCTGGTTACTCTGCTTTCCTACTGAAACCCCAGAAAATGCCCTTGCCTATGTTTTCCCCTGTTCTCTCTGCCTCGTAACCAAATCTGGTGCTTTTCTGTGTAGCCCTCCAGGGTGGTGTGTGCCTCTTGGGGTTTGAGTATAATAGCTATTTTCTCAATGGCAGTTGTCTCCTGATCTGTTGGCCTTAGCATACCTAAGTGATGAAAAAACTAAACTGAAACAGGAAAGGAGCTGAGCCCAGCAGCTTGTGCTCATGAGGGTGTCTGCTGTGTGCCCTGGAGGCTCCAGGGAGAATGGGCTGGCAAGGGTGACCTACTTTGTTGGTTATCCACAGGCCAGATTGTAGTTTCTAGAATTGTCCTAAAACATCAGAAATGGAGCAGGTGGCAAAACCTCCATGTGTCCTGGGATGGCGGTGGCAGAGGCCTAAGACTCCACATCTACCAAAACATTTATTTCACTGTGGTTTCCTGCCATCCAGGTTTATATTTGATTGATTATGTTTAACATTATTTATGGACATCTGGCGTTAGCTCTAGCACGTAAAAAGCTTGGAAATGATCTCTTCCAGACTTCCAAAAAGAAGAAAACTGAACCAACCAAAACCAGTGCTTTTTCTTAGACCCTTCAGAGAACTGGGGTCACAGGGCTAACTGCCACCCCTGATGCTGGAGTTCTTGTTTGCGGAGTCGAAGAATGAACTTAGCAAACACACAAGGTAGGAGAACCAGGTAGAGGCTTTTATTCAGAAATAAAGTGAGGGGAAAGAGCTCCTGGCTCATACCAGGAGGGGACAAGAGAGCCCGGGTGGTGCGTTGTCTAGGGGATTTATAGGCAGTTGAGGATTTTTTTTAGAAATTGAGGGCTTCGGGTGTGGACTTGTACCACCTGCCCTGCCCTCAAGGTGGGCTGGGTTATTGTCTGTTTGCTAGGGCTGTTTACAGTGAAGTCAGATTATGCTGAGATACCCTTGGGGAACACTCAAACATTCCAGGCCAAGTTGCTCCTGGCCTTTTGACCTTTAACTGATCTCATTGAAGATGTCTATATTCCTAGTCTGGTATCTTTACCCTAGAGAATTAGTGTGACCTTGACTTTGCATAATGCTGAACACAGAGTTTCCATAGGGACTTTACATTGCTACATTGCTTTGACTGTAAATATCCTGCCTTGCTTTTTTACCGGAGGCCCTCACCCTACTCTGACTACACCCACAGTCCCTGTCTCACCCCGAAATCTGAAAAGATGGGTAGACATGTAATATTTCAGCTGAACTTAGCTAACGCAGATCAGAAGCCACTGGAACTAATAACTGGTAGGAACTGGCAAACTGCCAGAAGATAAATGTGGACGAGTGTGAGAATTAAAGCAGTCTTCTCTGGGGGTCCCCACAATTTCATCTGTTTTCCTACAGGGGCCTCACCAGGTTCTCTCAGTGAAAACCAGAGGAAAACCTTCTTGTGGAGGGTGAGGGGAAAAGTAGCCATTTGAAATAAGCTCAGAGCATTCTTCATAGCAAAGGACTGCTCTTAGGAGAACTGCTTAACTAGAGCTTTGTGTGACCTGGGGAAGAGGATTAGATAGTTTCAGAAGTTTACAGACTTCCTGCCTCCCCTAAGGAAATAAATAAAAGGTTAAGAAATGTTTGTGAATGTCAGAGCCCAGGGACTTGGAATCAATAAGAACATGAACTCTAATGATAAGATTGCAGAGTTCTTCCCTCACCAGCACCTCCCCACCACATCATCAGGCCTCCAAGATAATAACAGTAGATTGTAGCTGAGAGAGCTGCAGGATAAAACAGTTTAAAAAGAGTTCTTAGGGAAACCAAAGTTAAGAGAGAAAGGAAAAAACACCAAGGAAACTAGAGGAAATGGAAACCCCAGGCATATACTGTGACAGCAAACATGAAACAAACAAGTTTTTAACCAGATCAACATAAAAGTTCACAGTGATAGTGTGAGTACTTCAGACCCTGCTACCAGACACATCCTGTTCAGCTTTCAACAGAAAAATTACAAGGTATGCTGAAAGGCAAGAGAAAAACACAGTCTGAAGATGCAAAGTATGCATTAGAGCCAGGTCATCTATGGAAGCAATTTTGGGAATATCAGACAGAAATGTAGAATAAATAGGATCAACATATTGAGGCCATTAATGGAAAAAGTAAACAACGTGTAAGAACAGATAGATAATATAAGCAGAGAGATGGAAACTCTAAGAAAAGTACAAAAAGGAAATAATAGAAATAAAAAATACTGTGAAGAAATGAATTAATACCACTGATGTGCTTATCAGTAGACTAGACACAGCCGGCAAAAAAATTAGTGATCTTGAATCTTGAAGATATGTCAACAGAAACTTCTCAAACCAAAATGAGAAACAAAAACATGAGAAATTTAAAACCATATATATATATTTCAATAACTGTGGGATGATTAGAAAAGATATAACATGCATGTGCTGACAATGTCAGGAAGAGAATAAGGAAAGAAAGGAGCAGAAGAAGTATTTCAAGTGACAATGCCCAAGAATTTTCTAAAATTAACCACAGATTCAGGAAGCTCAGAGAACATAAAAAAAAAAAAGAATATCAAAACAAATCTATAACTAGGCATATCATACTCAAACTGCAGAAAATCAAAAGCAGAGAGAAACTTTTGAAAGAAGTCAGAAGAGGGAAAATAAACCCTTACCCATAGACAGGCAAGGGCAAGAATGACATCAGAATTCATTTTCATCAGAAAGCATGCCAGGAGAAAAGAATAGCATGAAATATTTAATGTTGAAAGAAAAACCCCATTAACCTAGAATTCTACATACAGAAAAATTATCTTTCAAAAGTGAAGGAGGAATAAAGATTTTTCCAGGCAAAGAAAAACTGAGGGTATTTCTTACCATTAGACCTGCCTTTTGAAGAATGTTAAAGGAAGCCCTCCAGAGAGAAGGAAAATGATATAGGCCAGAAACTTTGATCCACATAGAGAAAGGAAGAGCATCAGAGATGGGATAAATGGAGGTAAAATAGAATATCTTATTTTCATTATTCAGTTGACCTAATAGGTAACTGGTAAAAGAAATATTAACAATATGTTGATGATTAGAGCTTATGGAAAAGTGAAATGAATGACAGCAAGCTTATAAGGAATGGGAGGAAAGAATTGGAAACATTGTATTGGAGAAGCAGTACAGTGCTCTTTGAAAGCGAACTTTGTAAGTTGTAAATATTTATTTCAAATTCAAAGGCAACTACCAAAATTGTTTTCAAAAGATGTATAGTTTGATATTTTAAGAGAGGAGATAGAATCATATAAAATGCTCAATTAAACCCAAACATCAGAAAAAGAGAAAACCACTAAAAATATAGAAATAGTGCAATGTAATGAATAGGAAACAGTTATAAGCAGAATAGATATTAATCCAAATATATAAATAATCACTTTAAATGTGAGTGTGCTAAGTGTACCAGTTAAAACACAGATATTGCCAGAGTGCATTAAAAAAAGACTCAACCCAACTTGTCTATAAGAAACCAACTTTAAATATAAAAACACAGATAGATTAAAAGTAAAGGGGTGGAGAAAGACTGGAGTAGCTATATTAAATTTAGACAAAGCAGACTTTGGGACAATACAAAATGTCAAAGAAAGAGAGGGGCATTACATAACGGTAAATGGATCAAATTCTCCAAGAAGACATAATCATCTTTAATGTGTATCCACAAAAAAACAAAGCATCAAAATATTTGAAATAAAAACTATTAGAACTGCAAGGAGAAATAAACAAATCCATTATTACAGTTGGAGACATCAACACCCCTTCATCAGTAATTGACAGAACCAGGAGGTAGAGAATCAGCAAGCATACAGTTGAAATGAAAAGCATTCTCATTGAACTAGGTTTAATTGATATTTATGTAATATATCAAACAACAGAAGAATACACGCTCTCCTCAAATGCACCTATAATATTCACCAAGATAGACCACATTTTGGGCCATAAAACACATCTTAACAAATTCCAAAGAATAGAAATCATACAATGTCTGCCCTCAGACCCCAGTGGAATTCAACTAGAAATGAATAACAAAAAGATAGCTGGTAATTTAAAAAAATACTTGAAGATTAAATCACACATGCCTAAATAATACATGGGTCAGAGAAGAAGTCTGAAGAGAACTTTAAAAAATATTTTTAACCAAGTAAAAATAAAATTAGGACTTATCAAAATTTGGGGGATGTAACAAAAGCTGTGTAGAGGAAAATTTATGGCATTGAATGTATATACTAGGAAACAAGAAAAATCTAAAATCAATAATCTAAGATTCCAGCTTTGGAAACTAGAGAAAGAAGAGCAATATAAACCTAAATATAGCAGAATATAAATCATGAAAAACTAGAGAAACATCAATGATTAAAAACAGGAGAATGATAGGAAAAGTCAACAGAAGTAAAAGCTGATACTTTAAAGAGATAAATAACATTGATAACTCTCTAGCCACAATAACTGAGAAGAAAATAGAGGACACAAATTATGCACACCAGAAATAAAGGAGAAATTATCAATACTGATCCAGGTACATAGACCCAAGTGAATCTCGTCCAACTGATCTTTGACAAAGGAGCAGAGGTAGTTCAGCGGAGAATGAATAGTCTTTTCAACTACTGACTGCAACAATTAGACATCCAGATGTAAAAAAATTGATCAAGACAAAGACCTTCTATCTTCCATGAAAACTAAGTTAAATGGATCATAAAACTAAGTATAAAAATCTAAAATTGTAAAAGTTCTAGGAGATAACCTTGAGTTTGGTGGGGTTTTTTTAGATACAACACCAAAAGCACAATGTATGGAAGATAAAACAGAAAAATTAAACTGTTATTAAATTTAAATGTTCTGCTCTGTGAAAGGCTCTGTTAAGAGAATAACAAGACAAACCACAGATTTATAGGAAATATTTACAAGACACAAATCTGATAAAGGATCTGTACCCAAAATATACAAGAATACTTAAAACTCAACAATTTAAGTGATTGTATTAGAAATGGGCAAGAGATTTGAATAGATATCTCATCAAAGAAGATATATGTTATGAGCTAAATTATGTTGTCCAAAATTTGTATGCTGAAATTTTAACCCCCAGTACCTCAGAACGTAACCTGACCTGGAGATAAGGTCTTTAAAGAGGTAGTTAAGTTAAAATGAAGTCTTTAGGGTAGCCCTAGTCTAAGCTGACCTGTGTCCTTTTAAGAAGAGGGAATTTGGGCCCATGTCCAGGCAAAGAGAAAAGACCATGTAAGGACACAGGGAGAGGCTAGCCATGTGCAAGCCAGAGAAAGAAGCCTCAGAAGATATCAAACTTGCCAACACATTGATCTTGGACTTCCAACCTCCAGAATTGTAAGAAAAACTTTTGTTGTTTAAACCACTCAGCCTGTGGTATTTTGTTATGGCAGCGCTAGCAAAGTAACATAATATACACATGGCAAATAAACATACGAAAAAGTGCTCAACATTATGTTACTAGGGAACTGTCAATTAAAACATTAATAGGTGAAATTAGACATTAAAAGGTGAAAATTAAATACCACATTACACCCACTAGAATGCTAAAATCCAAAGCATTGATCATACCTGATCTTGGCAAGGATGCAGAGAAACAGGAACTCTCAGTGCTAGAGTTTTATTCATACTTGCCAAGAATTGAAAGCCACTAAATTATCTTTCTTTTAAAAATTTATTCATTTTATTTTTTCCAGCCTTAATGAGCTATTTTTCCAGCCTATATTGAAATATAACATTATGTAAGTTTAAGGTATACAATGTCTTTAATACGTTTGTATATTGCAAAATAATTGCCACCATAGCATTAGCTCACGTCTCCATTGTGTCACATAATTACCATTTCTTTTTGTGGAGAGGGCATTTAAGGTCTACTATCTTAGCAACTTTAAAAATAATACAATATTATTAACTATAATCACCATACTGTACATTAGATCCTCAGAACTTATTCATCATGTAAGTGGAAGTTTGTACCCTTTGACCAACATCTCCCCATACCACAGCCCCCAAACGGCCCCTCAGTTCCTGGTAACCACCATTGTACTCTGTTTCTATAAGTTCAGTTCTTTTACATCCCACATATAAGTAACACTGTGCAGTATTTATCTTTCTTTGTATGACTTATTTCACTTGCATAGTACCTTCAGGCTCCATCCATGTTGTGAATGGCAAAATATCCTATTTCTCATGGCTGAATAATATCATTGTACATAAATGTCTTTCAGTAGTTGAATGGATAAACAGTGGTACATCCATGCAATGAGATCTTATCCAGCACAAAGAAGAAACTAGCCATCAAGCTAGAGAAAGACATAGAGGAAACCTAATTGTTAAATCAAAAAACAACCTAAATATAAACCACCTTGATGGTTCCAACTATGTGTCATTCAAGAAAAATGTAAAACTAATTTTACCTTGATCAGTCATCGCCAGAGGGTGGATGACATGGGATAAATAGTTGAATTATAGAGGGTTGTTGGTGTGGTGAAACTATTCTGCTTGACATTGTAATGGTGCACGTGACATTATACATTTGCTGAAACTCATAAAACTTTACAGCACAAAGAGTGAATCTTAATGTAAAGTATTAATAGTAATGTATCATTACTTGTTCATTAATTGTTACAAATGTATCACACACTAATGAAAAATGTTGAGAATATGGGAAACTGTGTGTCCATGACAGAGAGCATCTGAACTTTCTGTATGATCTGCTTAAGTTTTCTGTATATCTAAAACTGCTCTAAGAAATAGTCTATTAACTTAAAATATTTATATTGGAATATTTCAGGACCATATACAGTACAGATTTATTATCTATAGCAGGCTTAAGAAACCACAAAATTTGTTACATAAATTATTGTATAATGAATATTCAGTATGAATTATATTTTTCACCTCTTGGTGTATTTTGAATTTTGCTTCTTCTAGAGAGCAGGCGGTGATTGACCAATGTTTTTTTTTTTGTATCATTAATCTACAGTTACATGTGCAACATTATGGTTACTAAACTCCCCACTTCATCAGGTCCCCCCCACTTACCCCATTACACTTACTGTCCATCAGCATAGTGAGATGCTATGAAATCACTACTTGTCTTCTCTGAGTTGTACAGCCCTCCCCGTGCCTCCCCAACATTATGTCTGCTAATCGTAATGTCCCTTTTTCCCCCTTGTCCCTCCCTTCCCACCTATCCTCCCCAGTCCCTTTTCCTTTGGTAACTGTTAGTCTATTCTTGGTTCTGTGAGTCTGCTGCTCTTTTTTTCTTTCAGTTTTTTTCTTTGCTCTTATGCTCCTCATATGAGTGAAATCATTTGATACTTGTCTTTTTCGGCTTGGCTTATTTCACTGAGCATAATACCTTCTAGCTCGAACATCTTGTTGCAAATAATAGGATTTGTTTTCTTCTTATGGCAGAATAATATTCCATTGTGTATATGTACCACCTCTTCTTTATCCATTCATCTGCTGATGGACACTTAGGTTGCTTCCATTTCTTGGCTATTGTAAATAGTGCTGCGATAAACATAGGGGTGCATCTGTCTTTTTGAAACTGGGCTGCTGCATTCTTAGGGTAAATTCCTAGGAGTGGGATTCCTTGGTCAAATGGTATTTCTATTTTGAGGTTTTTGAAGAACCTCCATACTGCTTTCCACAAAGGTTGAACAAATTTGCATTCCCAGCAGCAGTGCAGAAGGGTTCCCTTTTCTCCACATCCTCACCAACATTTGCTGTGGTTTGTGTTTAGGATGTTGGCCATCCTCACTGGTGTGAGATGATATCTCATTGTGGTTTTAATTTGCATTTCTCTGATGATTAGCGATGTGGAGCATTTTTCATGTGCCTGTTGGCCATCTAAATTTCTTCTTTGGAGAAGTGTCTATTCATGTCCTCTACCCATTTCTTAACTGGATTATTTGCTTTTTGTTTGTTGAGGTGCGTGAGTTCTTTATATATTTTGGATGTCAACCCCTTATCGGATATGTCATTTATGAATATATTCTCCAATACTGTAGGATGTCTTTTTGTTCTACTGTGGTGTCCTTTGCTGTACAGAAGCTTTTCAGCTTGATATAGTCCCACTTGTTCATTTTTGCTTTTGTTTCCCTTGCCTGGGGAGATATGTTCATGAAGAAGTCGCTCATGTTTATGTCCAAGAGATTTTTGCCTCTTTTTTTTTCTAAGAGTTTTATGGTTTCATGACTTACATTCAGGTCTTTGATCCATTTTGAGTTTACTTTTCTGTATGGGGTTAGACAGTAGTCCAGTTTCATTCTCTTATATGAAGCTGTCCAGTTTTGCCAACACTAGCTTCTGAAGAGGCTGTCATCTCCCCATTGTATATCCAAGGCTCCTTTATCATATATTAATTGACCATGTATGTTTGGGTTAATGTTTGCATTTTCTACTCTATTCCACTGGTCTGTGGGTCTGTTTTTGTGCCAATACCAAATTGTCTTGATTACTGTGGCTTTGTAGTAGAGCTTGAAGTCAGGGAGTGTAATTCCCCCTGTTTTATTTCTCCTTCTCAGGATTGCTTTGGCTATTCGGGGTTTTTTGTGGTTCCATATGAATTTTAGAACTATTTGTTCCAGTTCATTGAAGAAAGCTGTTGGTAGTTTGATAGGGATTGCGTTGAATCTGTAGATTGCTTTAGGTAGTATCGCCATTTTGACAATATTCTTCCTAGCCAAGAGCATGGGATGAATTTCCATTTGTTAGTGTCCTCTGTAATTTCTCTTAGGAGTGTCTTGTAGTTTTCAGGTATATGTCTTTCACTTCCTTCGTTAGGTTTGTTCCTAGGTATTTTATTTTTTTTGATACAAATATGAATGGAATTGTTTTCCTGATTTCTCTTTCTGTTAGCTCATCGTTAGTGTATAGGAAAGCAACAGATTTCTGTGTGTTAATTTTGTATCCTGCAAATTTGCTGAATTCAGATATTAGTTCTAATAGTTTTGGAGTGGAGTCTTTAGGGTTTTTTATGTACAGTATCATGTCATCTGCAAATAGTGACAATTTGACTACTTCTTTACCAATCTAGATGCCTTGTATGTCTTTGTTTTGTCTGATTGCCATGGCTAGGACCTCCAGTACTATGTTGAATAACAGAGGAGAGAGTGGGCATCCTTGTCTTGTTCCTGATCTTAGATGAAAAGCCTTCAGCTTCTCGCTGTTAAGTATGATGTTGGCTGTGGGTTTGTCAGACATGGCCTTTATGATGTTGAGGTACTTGCCCTCTATACCTATTTTGTTGAGAGTTTTTTATCATGAATGAATGCTGAATTTTGTCAAATGCTTTTTCAGCATCTATGGAGATGATCATGTGGTTTTTGTTCTCCTTTTTGTTGATGTGGTGGATGATGTTGATGGATTTTCGAATGTTGTACCATCCTTGCATCCCTGGGGTGAATCCCACTTGATCATGGTGTATGATCCTCTTGATGTATTTTTGAATTCGGTTTGCTAATATTTTGTTGAGTATTTTTGCATCTATGTTCATCAGGGATATTGGTCTTTAATTTTCTTTTTTGGTGAGGTCTTTGCCTGGTTTTGGTATTAGAGTGATGCTGGCTTCATAGAATGAGTTTGGAAGTATTACCTCCTCCTCATTTTTCTTGGAAAACTTCAAGTAGAATGGGTATTATTTCTTCTCTATATGTCTGGTAAAATTCAGAGGTGAATCCGTCTGGCCTGGGTTTGTTCTTGGGTAGTTTTTTGATTACTGCTTCAATTTCGTTGCTGGTGATTGGTCTGTTTAGTTTTTCTGTTTCTTGCTTGGTCAGTCTTGGAAGGTTGTATTTTACTTAGAACTTATCCATTTCTTCTAGGTTTGCCAGCTTGTTAGCAGATAGATTTTCATAGTATTCTCTTATAATTCTTTGTATTTCTGTGGGCTCCGTCGTGATTTTTCCTTTCTCATTTCTGATTCTGTTTATGTGTGTAGATTCTCTTTTTCTCTTAACAAGTCTGGCTAGGGGTTTATCTATTTTGTTTATTTTTTCAAAGAACCAGCTCTTGGTTTCATTGATTTTTTTCTATTGTTTTTTTCTTCTCAATTTTATTTATTTCTTCCCTGATGTTTATTATTTCCCTCCTTCTGGTGACTTTTGGCCTCATTTGTTCTTCTTTTTCCAATTTCAGTAATTGTGTCTTTAGACTGTTCATTTGGGATTGTTCTTCCTTCTTTAAATAGGCCTGTATTGCAATATACTATCCTCTTAGAACTGCCTTTGCTGTGTCCCACAGAAGTTGTAGCTTTGTGTTATTGTCATTAGTCTCCATATATTGTTTGATCTCTGTTTTAATTTGGTCATTTATCCATTGATTATTTAGGAGCATGTTGTTAAGTCTCCATGCATTTGTGAGCCTTTTTGTTTTCTTTCCACAATTTATTTCTAGTTTTATACCTTTGTGATCTGAGAAGTTGGTTGGTGGAATTTCAATATTTTTGCATTTACTGAGGTTCTTTTTGTGGCCTAGTATGTGGTCTATTCTGGAAAATGTTCCATGTGCACTTGAGAAGAATGTGTATCCTGTTGCTCTTGGGTGTAGCTTTCTGTAGATGTCTGTTAGGTCCATCTGTTCTAGTGTGTTGTTCAGTGCCTCTGTGTCTTTACTTATTTTCTGTCTGGTTGATCTGTCCTTTGGAGTGACTGGTGTGTTGAAGTCTCCAAAAATGAATGCATTGCTGTCTATTTCCTCCTTTAATTCTGTTAGTATTTGTTTCACATATGTCGGCGCTCCTGTGTTGGGTGCGTATATTTATAATGGTTATATCCTCTTGTTGGACTGACCCCTTTATCATTATGTAATGTCCTTCTTTATCTCTTGCTACTTTCTTCGTTTTGAAGTCTATTTTGTCTGATACAAGTACTGCAACACCTGCTTTTTCTCTTTGTTGTTTGCATGAAATATCTTTTTCCATCCCTTCACCTTTAGTCTGTGTATATCTTTGGGTTTGAGGTGAGTCTCTTGTAAGCAGCATATAGATGGGTCTTCCTTTTTTATCCATTCTGTTACTCTGTGTCTTTTTATTGGTGCATTCAGTCCATTTACATTTAGGGTGATTTTGATAGATATGTACTTATTGCCATTGCTGGCTTTAGATTCGTGGTTACCAAAGGTTCAAGGGTAGCTTCTTTACTATCTCACAGTCTAACTTAACTCTCTTGTTAAGCTATTATAAACACAGTCGGATGGTTCTTTATTTCTCTCTCTTATTATAATTCCTCCTCCATTCTTTATATACTATGTGTTTTATTCTGTACTCTTTTACATTTCCCTCTACTGTGTTTGTGGATAGTTGATTTTACTTTTTGCCTTTAGTTAGTATTTGGATGGTCTGCTTTCTTTGCTATGATTTTATTTTCTCTGGTGACATCTTTTTACTCTTAGGAGTGCTTCCATCTAGAACAGTCCCTTTAAGATAGCCTGTCAAGGTGGTTTGTGGGAGGCAAATTCCCTCAGATTTCACTTGTCTGGGAATTGTTTAATCCCTCCCTAAAATTTAAATGATAATCGTGCTGGATGCAGTATTCTTGGTTCAAGCCCCTTCTGTTTCATTATGTTAAATATATTATGCCATTCTCTTCTGGGATGTAAGGTTTCTGTTAAGTCTGATGATAGTGTGATGGGTTTTCCTTTGTAGATGATCTTTTTCTCTCTCTAGGTGCCTTTAATACTCTGTCCTTATCTTTGATCTTTGCCATTTTAATTATTTTGTGTCTTGGAGTTGTCTTCCTTAGGTCCCTTGTGTTGGGAGATCTGTGGATTTCCATGATCTGAGAAACTATTTCCTTCCCCAGCTTGGGGAAGTTTTCAGCAATTATTTCTTCAAAGACAGTTTCTATCCCTTTTTATCTCTCTTCTTTTTCTGGTACTCCTATAATGCGAATATTGTTCCGTTTGGATTGGTCACACAGTTCTCTTAATATTCTTTCATTCTTAGAGATCCTTTTATCTCTCTCTGCCTCAGCTTCTCTGTATTCCTGTTCTCTGATTTCTATTCCATTAACAGTCTCTTGCATCTCGTCCATTCTGCTCTTAAGCCCATCAGTCAGTTGTCTCATTTCTGCATTGTCTCTCCTCAGTTTCTCCCTTAGCTCTTACATATTTGTCTGTAGATCCATCAGCATGGTTATGACTTTTATTCTGAATTCTTTTTCAGGAAGATTATTTAAATCTATCCCATCAGGCCCTCTCTCTGGGGTTGTCGGGGTAATCTTTATCTGTACCATATTCCTCTGTCTTTTCATGGTGATAGAAGTGGTCGCTGGTAGGTGCCACGTGTGTCAGCTGGGAGAACAAAGTCCCTTCCTGCTCATTGTTCTCCTTCTCCAGGGCCTGAACTGGTTTCTCGCCCACTGGGAGGCTGTCTCTAGGATGATCCCCAGAGCTGCCTGGGTGCGGGGTCGCCCTCAGCCTAGCCTATAGCACTGCGGGGGTTTGAGGTCTCGCTGGGTACTTTCTGGTCCTCTCGGTGCTTTCCAGCCCTTGATGTGGGTTCTGAGCTCCTTCCTGCTTAGCTACACGCCCGCTTCATGAGGCACTGACTTCTTGCAGGTGTAGCTGTAGCCTGGTTGTTGTTCTGTATCTTCAGGCCTCTTTTTAGGAATAGTTGTATTTGTTGTATTTTCACAAATATATATAGTTTTGGGAGGAGATTTCCACCGCCCTGCGCACGCCGCCATCTTCCTGCTGTCTGACCGACTTTTGTGAAGCGTGTGGGGGAAGCAAACATTTGATGAATAAGAATGCTTTCTTCATTTAAAAAATTACCCCTCACCCCATGTAATCTATTAATTTTTTTAATACATGGAATTTATTTTTAAAGCATTTACATATTCCCCACCAAATTGAGTGGAAAATACAGAGGATTCCCATGTATCCCTTCCTCTGCACGTGCACAGCCTCCCCAACCGTCAGCATTCCCCTCAGAGGGCTACATTTGTTATGATCAGTGAGCCTGCATTGACACATCATTATCACCACAGGTCCATAGCTTACATTAGGGATGGTGCTGTATTTATATGGGTTTTGACAGACAAACATATAATGACATGGATCTTCTATTATAATATAGAGAATAATTTCACTGCCCCAAAAATCCTGTTCTGTGTTTATTCATCCTTCCCTCTCCTCAAACCCTGGAAACCAATGATCTTTTTACTGTCTTCAGACATGTCTTCTTTTTCAGGTCATCTGGTTGAAATCATATACAATGTAGCCTTTCCAGATTGGCCTATTTCCTGTAGTGATATGCATTTAAGCTTCCTCCATGGCTTTTGTTGGTTTCATAGTTAATTTCTTTTTAGCACTGGATAATATTCCAGGATTTGGATGTACCACAGTTTATTTATCCCTTTACTTACTAAGGAACATGTTGCTTCAAAGTTTTGACAATTATGAATAAAGTTGTTATAAACATGCATGTGCAGGTTTTTGTGTGAACATAAGTCTCAACTCATTTGGGTAAATACCAAGGACTATGATTGCCTGATTATATGGAAAGAGTATGTTTAGTTTTGTAAGAAACTGCCAGACTGTCTTCCAAAGTGGCTGTACCATTCTGCATTTTCTCCAGCAATGAATGAGAGTTTCTGCACTCCATATCTTTGCCAGTATTTGGTGTTGTCTGTGTTTTGGATTTTATCCATTTTAATGGGTGTGTGGTGGTATTTTGTTTTAATCTGCAATTCCCTAATGATATATGATGCTGAATATCTCTTTACATACTTATTTCCCATTTGTGTATCTTTGTTGAGGTATCTGTTCAGACCTTTTGCCCATTTTTTAATCAAGTTGTTCATTTTCTTACTGTTGAGCTTTAACTTTTCTTACCACATTTTGCCTAACAGTCCTTCATCAGATGTGTTTTTTGCAAATAGTTTTTCCTGACTTGTGGCTTGTCTTCTTATTCTCTTGTCAGTGTCTTCAGAAGGATTTTTGTGAAGGGTAAATGGTCAGAGCCTTAGTAAGGACAGGGATGAGCAAGTCATTCATGTGCCTGCGTTTCTAGGAAGACATATTTCAAAAGGTTCAGAGAAAAGAGGGACACAATCCCATGGCAGAAAGCTGCCCAGAGGGAGAAGTCACCCCTGCTTTACTTCTGATTCAACAAGGATGAAAGAGAGAGGCTCCCAAAGAAACAGGAGTATCAGGTACTGAGTTCCATAGTGAACTGTTTTTTTTTTTAAAAAAATCAGGAAAGTTCACTGGACTATTAACTACCAGAGGGTATGGATTTCACAACTGAGCCTTTTGTAAGGTATTTCCAGGTATCCTTGCAGATGAGGGACAGATTAAGGGCAGTTGGAAGCCAGACCAAAGGACATGTGCTGACTGCTGACAGCACCCCAGCTCCCGGTTTCTGGATCTGAATCTGCCTGGGGTGGGTCTCATTGGAGGTCTTCTGAGCTCAGTCCTTGGCACTGTCCTACCTGACATTTTTGTGAATGATTTGGAAATACCTAAATTCAGTGACTCCAGTTTGTGGATGGTATGAAAGAATATGAAGAAAAGGAAAAGAAAAGAAAAAGGTTCTGTTGGGCAGATGAGATCTTTAGCTTGCTAGGCTGGGACAGGAGTGACCATAAGGGAGCCGAAGGCAACGACAGAGGGAGGAAAGGAATTCGCAGGGATTAAACAGTCAGCTGCTGGAGGGCAAAAGACCCCAAAGCTGCTTCATTAGGGAAACCCCACCCAGAAGGCCTATCGCAGCCTGTCTCATCAGAGCGAACTGTGGGGTCATCCAATCACACCCACAGAGCTCTCCAGAGGCAGATGCAAAATGTTCCACATCGGTTTCCTTGTTTTAGAGGAGAAATTTAATTGTAAGGGGAGCAGATGCCTTGTCTCCTCTTATTAGTGTTTCCAAATTGCCTCAGTACCTCAGCTGGCAAACTGGGAGAGATGCCAGTGGTCCCATTGAACCCCTTGAGGGGTTCTGCCCAGGTTCTCCACCTCCATTTTAAACGAACCTCATCTGTCTGAGGGCCTGGCATCCAGTCCATTTCCTCACTCCCTCGCCCTCCTTTATGGGCTCAGACTCATCAGGATGGGGTTTCGGAGGTGAGTTATATTTGCTTCGGGATTTAGACAGGGCCCTGTTAGGTCTCTCTTTCTTTCTCAGTCCTGTTTCTCAACTATGTTCCAGGAGACCAAGTTTCCCTACCCATGTAAGGGGTGATATAGACAATTTTCCATTCTGGGCAAGCACTGGAAAGTTTGATAGGGAGATTCAGGTATCAGATGGCAGATAAAGTGGGTGGCCTCTAAGTCCTGGGGTTCCATGGGTCTGGATGTCTATTTCTGGAGAAAGTCATCAAACCTACAACCAGTTTGCAGGGAACACAGGGGCTAGACATAGGTGAGCAACTAAATGACCTACGAGGAAGCTTTCTCCCCAGTCAAGAATGGATGAGGGGAGGATTCCAGAGACCAGGTGCACCCACAGACCCACAGCCTGGAGGAAAGAGGCTGGAGGACTCACAGGGTAAAAGAGTGTTGGTGGGAATGCAAACTGGCAGAGCCACTATGGAAAGCAGTATGGAGGGTCCTCAGAAAACTAAAAATAGAAATACCATATGACCCAGCAATTCTAATTCTAGGAGTTTTCCAAAGTAAACAAAATCGCTAATTTGAACAGATATAGGCACCCCTATGTTTCTAGTAGCCCAGATAAGGGAGATTGATGAATGAATAAGGAAGATGTGATACATATACACAACGGAATACTATTCAGCTTTAAAAAAAAAAATGAAATTTCACCATTTGCAACAACATGGATGACCTAGGGTATCATCATACTAACTGAAATGAGGCAGCAGGGAAAGATAAATAGCATATTTTTTCACTTAGTTGTGCAGTCTAAAAAAGCCAAACAAATGAACAAACGAAACAGAAATAAATTCAAAAACACAGAAAATAGACTGCTGATTGCCATGGGAAGGGGTGGGAGGATGGGTGAAATAGGTGAAGGGGATAAAGAGTACAAACTTCAGATCATAAAAGAAATCATAAAATAAATAAAAATAAATACATAAATGGAAGTGCACCATAGACAATATAGTCAATAATATTGTAATATTGTTGTATGGTGACAGATGGTAACTACACTTATTATGGTGAGCACTTAATGTATATAATTGGCAAATCATTACGTTGAACATCTGAAATCAATATAATATAGTTTATCAACTATATTTAATAAAAGTGTTTTAAAAAGCACTGTGTAGACCTATTTAGGTCCTGATTCAAAATAAACCAACTGTGAAACATCTCTGAGACAACTGGAAAAATTTAAATATTGACAGGGTATTAGATGAGGTTAAGGATTTACTGTTAATTCTTTTAAGGTAATTATGTCTTGGTAGTAATAGTAAAAATATCATCATCAGATAGTGACACATATTGAATGAAGTATATGGCATGCCATGACATATCTTTAAAATTCTCTGGCAAGCAATCTAGCACAAGATCAAACAAATAAAAATGAGGATGAATGTGGTAGGTGAAACAAGATAAGCAAAATACTGATAATTGTTGAAGCAGGAACATGGGGTATATGGGAGATTCATTATACTATTCTATCCTTTTGCTTATTTGACATGTCTATAACAAATATTTTAAAACTCATCTAGACAGAGAAAGAAAAGAATGGTTGCTGATCTGTCCTATAAACAGACTTCTATGTTTTCAAATATCGAATGTTACTTTAAGGGTTTCTTATCTGTGGAACTATCTACACAATCTCATATTAGAATCAGCCCTGAGCAAATAAGAAAACCAGTTGAGGACTGACAATTTGGAAAGGTCTGGGGGAGGGCGAGCCAAGAACTGGTGTCTCCTCTGAGAAAGGGAATTTCTCTTTCCTTCCAAAGGCACACAATTGCTGAGACTATTAACTACACCACTGGGTTAAATTCAATTCACAGAGAAACAGGACATTCTAGAATATCCTCAGATAAATACTGAAAGTCTTAATTGCAATGGCATCAATAGCAAATCATAAGAGGCATATAGCTGAGAGGAAATCACAGACAGTGAAACGGCTAGGAAAACACATTTGCTTAAATGGTGATGCAGTTGGGAGTTGTGTCTTAAGTACTGTACTGTGAAATTTCAATTAGGAGCTAAGTGCTGTGAAATGGGCTGTGCTCAAGGACTTTGGCCACACATAAAGATGTACACTACTATTTTCCAAGTATGATTAGACAGAGAGAGGGAGAGAGAGATCAGGATGAGAACTGGGTTTTTTTTTTTGGATTAGAATCTAAAGTTTTTGATGCCTCAGAGGTGTGTATTTTCTATCATTTATTAACATGATGTATGAAATGTACAAGACGTGATAAGTGTCAGACTGGGAGTAGAACAAAAGTGGGAAAGTGGGAAAGTTCCCAGTGACTTGGCGCACCTGAGGTCCCTTAATGGAAAGAAAAGAAAAGAAAAAGAGAAGAAAAAGCTCTCATTATGGTCCATTCAGGCGGGCTTATCATTTGAAACACACTCACTGGAAGTGTAAAGGCATGTTGGAAAGCACATTGTTTTACTGTAGATGTACCTTAAGAGAAGCCCTCCAGAACTGATTGTGGCAAGATAATCCTGTTAAATGTTTCTTTGGCTCTATCTCCTGGAGGGCTTGAGGGAGAGAGTGGTTTTGTTTCAAAAGTGTGCTTAGAGTTGGCAAATTTAGTCAAGATCATGGATCTGTCTCTCTATTTCAGGATCCCAAGATGGGGTTGCAGGAAAGGAGCTAACTTTGCCAGCTGTTGCTGAGAGCATCACAGTTTTTTGCTTGGGAGATCACAGAAGGTTGTCAAACACTGCCAAGATAATCTTCCATGGATATGCTGGAGCCCAGTTTAAGGATGCCCTCAGGGTGTATGCAGATAACAATGCAGCCAGCATCTTTTGCCAGGCTCTAGAGAGTGTTGGTAAAACAAAGATGCTTAACATGTTTCCAGTTCTATAAGGAAAGAGCATGGTGTAGAGGGAAATGTGGGATTTCGAATCTGAGTTATCTGAGCTCAAATCCTAATCTGTGGCTCAAGAGTTCTGTGACTTTGTGTTGACTCACTTAGGTCTTACTCAGCCTGGGCTGCTATATAGACTAAGTGGCCTGAACAATAGACATTTGTTTCTTGCAATTCTAGAGGCTGTAGAAGTCCAAGTTGTAGATGCTAGACAATTTGGTGCTCTTGGAACTGGTCTTGCAGATGCCTGCCTTCTTGATGTAACCTCACGCTTTAGAGAGAGAAAGGGCTCTGGTCTTTTCCTCTTCTTAAAGAACATGAATCCCATCATGGGGACTCCACCCCCATGATCAGATTGCCTTCCGAAGGCACTGCCTCCAAGTACTATCATACTGGGGGTTCAAGCTGCAACATATGACTTTTGCATGGACATAAACATTTCATTCTATATCAGTCATTCTTAGCTTCAGCTTTGTAATGGGAAAAATAAGAACTACCTCATTAAATTTGGTGGAAATTAAACTCAATAATAAATACTAGGTTCTTTCTAAGGGAATATTTAATAAGAAAACAGATATTATATAATCAGGAAACTACAATGTCATGTACTACATGACATCAGCTTAAATAAGGTGCATTGGGAGTAAGAGTATTGTTAGGCAGGAAAATAGATATGAGTGGGGTGGAAAGAGAATAAGGCCATAAAGCCCACTAGATGGGACTTACAAAGTTAACCAGTTAAAACTAGAAACTCAGAAAAGACT
This sequence comes from Phataginus tricuspis, assembly GCA_029783875.1. NCBI lineage: Eukaryota > Metazoa > Chordata > Mammalia > Pholidota > Manidae > Phataginus > Phataginus tricuspis. The sequence goes on along the minus strand of JAQQAC010017683.1, from coordinate 3,225,564 downwards.
CAGAGTCAATAAATTAACCAGTTAAAGCTCAAAAGGCCAGGAGCAACTTGGCCAGGAAATGTTTGAATATTCCCCAGATAAAGGAGTGTATCTCAGCATAGCCCATGTCTTTATTGTGTTAATCATGCAGACCCAGCTTATTTTTTAACTTTACATATATGCTGTTTTTCCTCCTTCGGCCCTAATCAAGTAATTTGCAACCTGGGCAACTAATTTAGCAAGGAAGCCCAGCTGTAAACAACATAGTAAAAGGCAGAAAGGATTCCATCTTAAAGATAAGATTTATTTTAAAATCCAGGAAGTTCAAAAAAACTAAAAATAGAAATACCATTTGACCCAGGAATCCCACTCCTAGAAATTTACCCTAAGAATGCAGCAGCCCAGTTTGAAAAAGACAGATGCACCCCTATATTTATCGCAGCACTATTTACAATAGCCAAGAAATGGAAGCAACCTAAGTGTCCATCAGTAGATGAATGGATAAAGAAGAGGTGGTACATATACACAATGGAATATTATTCAGCCATAAGAAGAAAACAAATCATACCATTTGTTTGCAACAACATGGATGGAGCTAGAAGGTATTATGATCAGTGAAATAAGCCAGGTGGAGAAAGACAAGTACCAAATAATTTCACTAATCTGTGGAGTATAATAACAAAGCAAAAGCTGAAGGAACAAAACAGCAGCAGACTCACAGAATCCAAGAATGGACTAGCAGGTTACCAAAGGGAAAGGGATTGGGAGGGTGGGAAGGGAGGGATAGGGGGATTAAGGGGCATTATGATTAGCACACATAATGTAGGGGGGGCACGGAGAAGGAAGTATAGCACAGAGAAGACAAGTAGTGACTCTATAGCATCTTACTACGCTGATGGACAGTGACTTTAACAGGGTATGTGGTGGGGACTTGATAATGGGGGGAATCTCGTAACCACAATGTTGCTCATGTGATTATATATTAATGATATCTTAATAAAATAAAATCCAGGAAGTTAAGAAGTAAGATTCTTATCTTACTCTTTAGCAAACAGACAATAACTCAGCCCACCTTGGGGGCCCCGGGGAAGGCGGTCTTGTTTAATATGTTCCCAGACCAAGAAGCTCGTATCTCAGGGAGAAATTAGAGCAGTAAATTTCTTGTGTTAAGTTAATTTTAAATATTTGGGGACCACTTAACAAGTGTACACCCCCGGCCCTTTGTCACATTCCTGAAAAATTCTTAAAAGGGGGAACCCTCAACCTTTCAGGGCACACCTCTCTCTGGGGTCACCCACACTTTGTAAGCCTGCAGCCTTAAACCTTTTCTCAACCTTTCAGGGTGCCTCTCCTCCCTGAGGTTGCCTGCACTTTTTCTCTCTTTAAGTAACTTTAAATAAAACTTTTACTCTGCTTCGCTACTGTGTCTCTGCCCTTCAATTCTTTGTTGCAGCGGGGACAAGAACTGAGGAAAATACACAATGCCTCCCTAACAGTATCAGCGATTTTCTGGGTGATGACTGAGCATTACTTCAGGGGAACCAGGTCACGGAAGGCGTGAGGCAGTGTGAGCGGGTCTGTAGGACTTTATCGGAGCAGCTGGCTGAAGCTGACTGTCCCAGCGTGATTGTCAATGAGCTGTATGGCCTCAAAGAGTGACTCAGCTTCCTGGATCTTTAGCTTCCTCATCTGTAAATCCTTACACAATGTCAATTATGAGTTTAAAATTTTTTAATACTTAAAGTTGAGTACATTGACACGGTTCATGTATCAAAAATATGACCCCATCTGCCCAGGTCCCCCTCCACTAATCGTTATCTTTCCAGAGACACTTTCTTTATTTTTTTTGCTTTTGCATTTATCAGCCATGTATTCTTTTTTTTCTCCCCCTTTCTAATGTAAACAAAATGGCCGCAAAAGAGCATTCAGTGTTCTACAACTTGCTTTTTTCACTTAACATATTTTGTGAGAATATTTTAGAGTAAGATGTTGAAAAGTGGTCTGAGAGTACCCCTCCCTAGAAACCGAATTATGAAATAATCCAAAAGTCCTGGTCATAGGCTGGTGTCAAGTCACAGAGCCCTGGGCTGGACCCCATGGTGGTACTCTTTAACTTGGACGTCTCCAGTCACCACCTGTTTGCTGTGGGACATCACCTCCAACTGTGGGTGCTTCTCCGTATGCCCACCATCTGTCTCTCACTCCTACCCAGTGCACCCTCCCTGCCCCACAGTGCACATGGGTGGGTCATGCCTGCTCACTCAGCAGGCCAGCCCACACTTTGAAGAACACAGTCACATATACATGGCATGTACCAGGCTGGGAGCTTCTCATCAGACTGTTAGGGACCAACTGCCTTCCAGTATGTTGGTTTGCTCAGATCTCCGCACGCAGAATCCCTCACCTATAGTGCTCTGTGTTGACCTTTAAGGCAGCACTTTAGGGCTAGTTATCCTGGCTCATCATGAATGCATCTGCGACATTTGTAAAGGTAGTTCTTACCTGTCTTGTTCTGGGAAGGTGATGACAGTGGGAATCAAACATGTTTCTCAAAGGTCCCCCTGGGATCGGTCAACCTGATCTCAGGAAAATAACCCTTGAACTCCTCTGGAGAGATGCCCTGCAGAAACAGATCTCAGAGTCCTTTTGGCTCCTGGGGAGTCTCGTTCAGTATTGAATTGATGATTGGATGACAAGGTCTTTGAATTCTAGCCATTTTCAAACCCCTGTGGAGCTTAACACAACACAAGATCTGTGATGTTGGCAAAACAAGAAAAAAATCAATCAAAGCCACCCCCCTCCAAGAGTTAATACAACATCTTATTGAAATGTGACTAAAAGATGCAGTAATGTTTAGACAGTTCTGAGCACTGCATGGTCATAAGAAAGAATCCTCTACTCTTCAGAAGCCAGTAAGTTAGGGAGACCTGCACTATGGCCATAAATAGGGCCTTTAATCTTCCTGAGTTAATGTATTTGCTTCTCAGTCATCTGCAGGAAAATCTACTGCTTTATAAATCATTTAAAAATACATTATCTACCCAAACCTCTGTCCCCGGACATGAACCATTCTTTCTGCAGGATCGTCATGGCAAATGACAGGATGCTGAGTTAATCCTTATGTCCAGGTAAGGGTCAACCCAGGTTTTATACATGTTAGATGCTCAATAAGTGCTTTTTGAATGAATGAATTAGTGAATAACTGAATGAACAAAAAAGTGCCTGCACCTGCCCATCACCATGGAGATGAAGGTTAGAGAGAAGGCAAGGGCATCTCCTGCCTGCTCCGAACATGTAACTCAATTCAGGAGGCAAGTAAGCCCCAAGGATTTCCTTCCATTTACTACCTCAGGTGATTCTAGCTTTCAGGGACATGATTTGAAGATGGACCTGGATTTAAATATTCCAGAGTATGGAGAATGGGTTAAAAGGGTGTTCTCTCCCTATACCTATCAAACATGAAGATGCAATACTTCATTTTTCTGCCCTTCAGTTTTATAAAATAAACAACATTCCTCACTGAAGATGGTTTGTAGTGTTTATAATGTTCTGGAAGATTAATTTATTTTCACAAAGGGGAAATCAGACAAAAGTAAGGAAAATCTAACTGAAAACAAATGCTAAAGATCACACAGGCACACTGTAATCTTCGATACAAATAGTCACACAGACCACAGATACATCCCTAGCCTTGAAAAACCATTAGGGAAGCAGTGCCCATGGCAACCCGAAGACCCTGCTCTTTCATATCTGGACCCTTTATGACATGTTTCCATGGTGACTGCAGCTCTGCCATCTAAACACACTGTTGTTCCCAGGGAGGAGCTGATGAACGAAAGCTGCAAGAGCATTATTGGAGAAAAACAAAAATTCCTTCCTTCTTTTTCCTTCTTTTCTCCCTGGGCTCAATTTACTCAGAGGAGGAATGGGGATAAGTTGAAGTGGAAACATCCCTTGAATTTCAAATCATACACTACTGCATGTGTTTTTAAAATTTGAGATTCTGTCTCTGTAATTCTAGTCCTTACAATTCTGTGATGAGGATGAGTTTCTAAGAGAAACAACGGCTGCTTAGGACGGCGAATCCAGGTCTGGATCATGGCTTCAGGAGGGTTCTCAGCACGGGTGGCTGGGCCGTTTCATTGCACGTGGGTTCGGCCTGGGCAGCGTGCCGCATCATTCACCGCTGACGCTGGCCGTTCAGGAGCGCTGCGTTCTGCTCTTGCATCCTGAGAGAAAGATAAGCCCTGTTTTACTATCACAAGGATGTGCTTAAATTAGAACTGAATTTTTAAGTGATATACATGTGTGAACAACAATATACATTTTCTGCTTAAGCAGTAATGATGACCATCAGGCACTCTGGGTGCTTTATTCACATTGTGCCTCACTTAATCCTTACAAAAAACACCGTGACCGTCCAAGATAAAGCTAAGATTACCCTTGATGAATAGGGGAGGCAATAAGTTTAGGGAACCTGGTAGCAGCCACTCAGAAAGACTTTGGCCCCTTTCCCTAAGCTAATGATGCTCTCTGTGAGTGCCACCTCCCTCATATGGGGACACTCTGAAACATATTCCTGGACATGTCAGGAGAGAATGCACACCATGGAAAATATGTTCAAGAGTTCTACGTTCCAAAGGGCCCTCTTCCACTCACCACAAAGGGGCTTTTGTAATGTCCAGGTAGGGTGGATGCCTCCCCGGCAGTGTGCCTTGTGGTGGGATTCTTTCTTGGGCCTTGATGCCAGGTTATTGGAAGGACTGGAAGGCCCACCTTGCAGTAATAAGAAGGGGTTGCCCATTCACAGCACACAGCTACTGAAGAAGCTTTGCTGGCCCCCAGGTCTAAGCACCTTCTTCCAGCTTCTAAGACTCTTAGAGGTTGATGGAAAGTTAGAGACGCAAGGTCACTTTGGAAGCACAGACTCAAGGAGCCATCAATCATTTCAGCTGTCCTTTCCCACTGTATCTTTGAGTCCTATGGCCTAGGAACATCTGGGTTGCCTGGCAGGTAAATAGGGACTGCGGAGCCACTTAATGCAGAAGGAAGCCAACAGTAGGTGGCCCCAAGGGAATTCTGCTTCCAGAGTCTTTATCTCTGAAGCACAGGATCACCCGCTTAACCACTGAACTCCTATCACTTGTTTCATTTGCACTGATTTTGTCTTCCCAACCAGACTGAAAGGTCAGCCACACAGAACCCCCTCCTCCCACCCATCCTACTGGGGCCGAGCCAGGCACAGCTTGCTTCAGATCTCTACCTACACTTGCTGCTGGAGAGTGGAAATTTGCACAAAATACAGGGCTAGGTTCCTGCAAGTCTGGCCTCAACATTTTCATCAACTGACTTAAAATACATTGTTAATTCATTAACATTGAACTCATGCCAACAGCATTAAAGCTCATGCCTGAACCAAGCTCATCTGACACACCTGTTTTCTTTGTAAGGCACATCACAGCTTTCTTGCACGTGGAATCATTAGACAGCACTTCAGTGCTATTCTTGGGGGCCATTCCAAACAATGAACTCACCAACAAATGTGCAAAAATGTGAAAAAAGTGGTCCCAGGTATACCACAAAAAGGACACTTATTCACAGTATGAAAGCTGTAACAAGAAGGCAGCATTGCCTGTTTAACCTCAGCTGGGAAGATGTGCATCAGGAGACTCAAATATTTTCCTGCTCTGCACGTCTGTGAACAACTGGAATAGTGCTGTGAAGATTATGGATGACAAAATCAGTTTTAGCAAGTAGGTGAATTTGCAAATATGGAATCTGTGAATAATGAGGATGGACTGTATAAGAATAATGTTTATTGGCACAGTAGGACTTTTTATTACAAGACTCCCTTAATTGATTCTTTTGCTAGTCAATGAAGTAGAACTGGCATATGTTAATCATGAGTGTTTATTCTATGCAAGGTGCTTTGCGTGGTGCAGAGGGAGCACAGATGCAGTCCCAAGCCCCTGCTCAAGGAGCTTGCATGCTATCTGGGGAAGCACACGCTGGGCAGTGTGACAAACACAAGGACAGAAGAGAGCCAGTATGCTGTCTGGCCAGACAAAGGTGTCCAAAGCTGGGGCACATTTCTCCTGAGCTGAGTCTTGAAAGACATAGGCATGCAAGACAGGTGGGAGAGCATGTTCCTAGCAGAGGCCTGAAACGCTAGGGAGTGTCCATATACACATGAGGCTGGCTTGGAAGGCGGGAATATGTCAGGAAAAGTCTCCGTGGAATATCAACTTGGACTGTTACACAGGATACATGGTTGGGGGGGCCAGCTATTATTTAAACAATTTTCTCTGGTAGAGGACATGATCTGTGTTGAATTCCAAACAGGTCCTCCTGCTAGCTGGTTGGGGAAAAGATTATAAGTAGAAGGGAGTAAAGGAGGCCGTCTACACTGGGAGGATGTTCATCCACAAGCATAGTTCATGTCTTTGCTCCTCAGTCATTTGGTCATTCAACTGACATACAGTTTGAGGGTTTAGAAAAATTCCAGGCTCTGGGGAATCAGCAACAAAACAGCCAGAATGTACTGTCTTTGGGGAGCTTACCTGCCAGAGAGGGGGCGTGGGGAGACAAAGAATGGCTGGCCCAGCATCTGAGGGTGGTCCTAACATCTGTGGTGAGCAGTGGGGGCTGGCATGGTTGCATCATAGCGGCTGGGCCTGTGGGGCGCCATGGGAGTCCTGGGCTTGTGGAGAGAGATGTGCACAGATGAGGAGATGGGTCTTCATAATCTTCAAGTCATGGCAAGTTCCTGCCAGTTGTACTTTGGGAGAAGGTGCAGTCCTATCAGGATCCCAGGTCCCGCTGCCCCTGATTCATCAGGAGAGAGTCAGCGCCGGTGCAGAGAGAGGGGTTGCGTTTGAGAGGTGTTGGGGCAGGAGAGGGGGCAGGGCTGGGGCCAGCCGCCTGTGGAGAGAGGAGGAGAGCAGGGATGCGACGGATTTAGTGAGCATCCATTTGGCACTCTGACATCCTTGAAAGAACCTTCAGATAAGGATATGATTTCCACCTCACTGATGGGAGAGTCAAGGCGCAGGGAGACCACGGTGGTAACGCTAAACTGGAACCTGAGACTTCTCCTGGCAGCCCTACTTAGGCCTCTGGGGGCCTCTGGCGCAGAAGCGCGGAAAGACCTCAAAGGAGGAGCAAGCCTAAGTGGCAGCGAGGGGATTTGCAGCCCCGGCGACGCCCCCGCCACGCTCCGCGCAGAGCGCGCCCCGAAGCAACGCCGGCGGGACAGAGCCCGGGCTGGGCGCAAGGTCCGCCCCGCGCCGCGCACGGCTGTCCCATCCGGGCCCAGAGGGACGGGCTGCGAGGTTTAAAAGCTCCCCAGGTCGTTCTAAGGTGAAGCCAGGCTGGAGTGGGGGATCAGGTCCGCAGGGGTCTCGGGCCCCAGAGCCTGGGGCCAGTTCGGAGCCCGAGGCTGGGGGCAGGCAGGCGGGGTGCCATTAGGAGCGAACACGGATCGCTGGACACTTTGGTGCTCTGGATTTTGCAAATAAAATCTCGGTGAGAAAAAGGACCATTCTGTCTTTCACACGGACTTCACTGGCCCAGGCCCGCAGGCCCGCACAGTGACCTCCGAGCTTGGAGCACTTGCGGGAACAGGCGCGGCTCAGCAGCCCGGCCGCCCGGTGGTCCCGGCCCCCACCCCGCTCCCCGCTCCCTGCCAGCCTCGCCTCAGCTCCATAAATCACTGCGTTATGCAAATTGAAAAATCTGCCGGTAGCTCCTGTGAGGAGAAATCACCCACAAATACGGATTTCCATGGAAACCAAACGCAAAGAGCCCCCAGGACAGAAAGGAAGGAGGATTTTCCTGGCAGCAGCTTCTCATGGCCCCTGCCCCAGTCCTTTAGTGTGAATGCTTTTAGACCCCAGTGGGCTTTGCTGTCTTCATTCCTGGTGGGGTTCTAGGAGTTCAGTTTATTCAGCCTGAAAAAGGATGACTTTTTTATTTAGAATGCTTATCTTTGTGAGAGGCTTTTGTGCGGAGAATGGCGGTCATCTCATTATTCCTAAAGAGAGACAAGAAAAGGAAACTTCATTCCAGTAGGGGAAATACAGATAAGCTTTGAGGCAGAAAATCCCAAGGGATATGGTTGTAAAGTACTATATAGAGGTTCTAGGGAAGCTGAGGACACTGCTTCTGAGAACGCATGAGTGTATTTGGTTGCCAGGGCTGCTGTAACCAAGTCCCGCAGGCTGGGAGACTCACAGCAGAAGTTAATTTACTCCGGTTCTGGAGGCTGGATCTCTGAGAGGTGTGTGTTGGCAGGGTTGGTATTTCATGAGGCCTCTATCCTGGGCTTGTGCCTGGCCTCTGTCCCCCTCTCACATGGTCTTCCTCTGTGCATGGGCTTGTGAAGTGCAAATCTCATCTCGTTAGGACACCAGTCAGCTTGGATTAGGGTCACACTCATTTTAACTTAATGACCTCTTTAAAGGTCCAATCCCCAAACATAGTCAACATTCTAAGGGACTGAAGTCTAAGGGCTTTAACATAAGAATGTTGGGGAAACACAATTTATTCCATAACAGATAGTTTCCATTTGGAGAACATGATTTAGAACCTCACACATGGGAGCTGGAGGAAATCTTCCTTAGAAATCTTGCCTCAAGGCTTAATTCTGCAGACAGATCACTGAGGCCCAGGGCAAGTAACGCAGTGCTGCCCACCCAATGGGGCACACCCTCCCGGCTCTGTCCGTCCCTGCTGCGGACCGTGTGGAGTGCTCCCGGCCCGGTCGGTCCATGCTGAGGACCATGCGGAACTGTGAAAGGTGAGAGATTTTATACTACTTTTAAGCTGAAGAGTTAGCCTGCCACCATTTCCTAGAGGCCGTCAGAAGATGTGAGACTCCTGGGGCAGATATAAAAGACTTCATTATAGTACAGTAGGGAGCACCAGCTTTAGGCTCATTGTCGATTCCCCTGGCCATCCACATCCCATGGGGGGACATGGAGGAGAGACCCAAATGGACAGTGTGGACAATGAGTCCCTCCTAGCTAAGGAACCCTCAGGTTGGGAAACCCCAACCAATGCCACAGACGGAGACATTATCTTTATTATCCTCATCAGGAAATAATCTACCTGCTGCCCCAGAGGGAGACACTCTCTCTATCTTCCAAAGTTGTTTCCTATACAGATACCCTTTTTGAAGTGGTAGTCCAGAACAAAAGCTGATTTAAGAGGTGCAGAAAACCAATGAGAATCGTCTCCCAATAAGTTACTCTCCTGAAAGCCCCTTGCTCACCTAGAATATCCATCTCAATATACTTATCTGCAGAGAAACCCAGCTTTAAGGAACCTTTGGAGGTAGGCATTGCATCTACCTGAAGGTTGTGATTTCCATCCTGTGCATTCTGTAACAGAGACCTCTCAAGATCTGTTTTTATACAAATGTAGTGGGTGCATCAAAAAGATGTTCAGATTCCTTCTCTCAGCTTATTCATGTGATGAATGAAAGGAATATGAATGAAAATAGCAAGAATAGATGAAAATAAATTTCTATTTTGTAATACTTTATATTTATTAATGCACTTTCACATTCACTAATTTAATTCTCAAAACATGACTGCTTCTCTTTTTCACATGAAGACACTCAGAGAGATTAAGCAACTTGTTTGGAGTCCCGGATAATTTGGTAGAGCCAGGCCTCACATCCAGGGGCTGTGACTTTCTAGTAGAAAAATTTTAGCTGATGCAGTTATTCAGTCAAGGAAAAAAAATGGAACCACCTTTATGCTTACAAATAAAAATCAATACCACTAATTCTACCAAGAGAAAGAATGACTAAAAAGTACAGATGAAGTCATTTTTTCCCTACTACAGCCATTTTTATGGCAATTTAGCACTTTCTAGGGAACTTTTTTTTTTGCACATGTAAGATTATTAATGAGATTTAGCTTCTTCTCACGGCATCTGCTCCCCTGGAATCAGGAATCTTGATGGAAACAGAATCTAAAAGGAGAGTGTTTGTTATATGAGGAACCTGACTCTGAATCCATTCAAAGAATGCTGCTAAAATACTATAAATAGCCTACTGTGGTATCACATTACCTACCAGCAAACTTTCATATGAGGTGGTTGTGTCTCATCACTGCATAATCACAGTCTTAGTAAATCATATTTACAAGGAGACTTAACAGGATTTTTTAGTGTCTCATGCAGGATATTTAAGAGAGTTTTAATAACTTCCTTTCAATTTTTTCTCTTTTCTATTTTTAGTCTACACATTTTTCTGTCAACAATGCTTCTGTGCTCCCAGCCTCTTTATTACAGCACAGGGACAAGCTTGTCTTTTGTTTTCCATCTGTGCAGACATTTTCCTCTCTCTCTCTTCCCTTCTCTCCTTCCCCCCTTCCTCCCTTTCCGTCTCTCCCCCACCCCTCATTCCTCCACAGATTTCACAGGAGGAGACAGCAGGCACTGTCTGCCCCGAGGGTCTTCCCGAGCTGGAGGCACACACAGCCTCTGGGTGCAGCTCCTGGACCCTGGCATGTGCCCCCTCCCACCCCCCCAATGGTAAACAAATTTTGTGAGGGAAAACAAAAGGAATTTTTTTCAGAACTTCTTCACAGGTCACTGGATTCACTTGTTACCCTGGTGTCCTTTTCTGAACACCTTTCAGCTGTATTTCCAAGGGATAGAGCTGCTTGGAAAATCCCACCCGAGGAATCAGTGCTGCTGGCTTGAGATGTAGAAGTGCCTCGAGCAGAGACCATGCCGGTGAGGGCGCCTTTCTCCCTCAGTGCAGAAGGGAAGACTTGAGAACTGGAGGTGGGAGCCGGAAGAGCCCAGTGGAGCCACCACGCTGGGAGCAGGTGTCGTTTTGGGGATGCCTTGGATAGCTGCTGCCACCATCACGTGCCACTGAGGCAGCGGTGTGACCTGTGTGGGGAGGGCGTAGGAATCCTTTGAGATTCCACACAAGGAAGTAAGAGGAAGGATACAGAAGGGCGGTACTGTGTAGATGGTGCTCAGGTCTAACTAGGTGTCCTTCAAGCCCGCCAGTGGGTGTGAAGTGCATGGGCAGCAGGGCAGGAGAAGGGGTTTACCCCTGAGGGTGGGTGGCATGTGTGTGTGAGAGACAGACTTGCAGGTAGAGGGCAGGGTCTCCTTTTTTGGCTCAGGCTCACATGCAACACCCAGGTTCCAGGTGGAACTATATGAATTTCCACAGCTTTTCCCCAGCCCACTTCCTCAACTACCCCTCCCTGAGGCTGTTGGCTGCAGGGAGCTTGGAAAGAGGGGGCTTGAACTTCCCAGGCCAGCTCCGTGCACTGTGGGTGGGCGGGGCAGAGAGCCTCCCCTTGCTTCTCCAGCGGGGAGGGAGAGAAGCACACCAGCAGACCCCATGCCCCCCAGACAGCCACCCAAGGCTTGCAGCACCAGGAGCAGGGTTTCTCCCAGGACGGCGCGGGGCAGAGTCCTGTGAAGGTGCGAATTCTGCTGTAGTGGGTCTGGGCTTGGGCCTGAGGCTCTGCACTGGTGGCAGACCTCTAAGAAAGGCTGATGCTGCTGGTCCAGAGACCACACTTTAATAGTGAGGACCGAGAATTTCTACTCTATACTAAAGATTTGTATTTTTTATTTTTAAAAGAACTTTATTGAGTTATAATTAACATCCAATAAACTGCACATATTCGAAGAGTGCAGTTTGATAAGTCTTGACATCTGGATGCACCTGTGAAACCATCCTCACAGTCAAGATAGTCAGCCATGTATCCATAGGTTTTTCTCACACCCCTGTAATCTTTCCCATTTGCCTCCATCCATTATCTGCTCTGCTACTGTAGATGTAGTTGCATTTTCTAGAGTTTTACATAAATTAAATCAATATATCTTTTTGTTTGTTTGGCTTCCTTCGTTGAGCATAATTATTTTGATATTCATTTATGCTGTCACCTGAATTAATAGTTCATTCCTTTTCTTGGTGATGGACATTTGAATTGTTTGCAGTGTTTGGTTATTGCAAATAAAACCACTGTGAACACTCACTGCACATGTGTATGACACAAGCTTCCAGTCCTCTTAGGTAAATACCTAGGAGTGGAGAGGCTGGGTCATATGGTACATGAACCTTTAACTTTTTAAGAAGCTACCGAACTGTTTTCCAGAATGATTTCATATCTGTCAGTAGTGTAGGAGAGTTGTAGTTCCCCCTAATCCTTGCTTATGTTGTTAGCAATGTAGTTCATCTTCTTAAGTTTCCTCATTCTAATAAGTATGAAATAGTACCTCATTGTGGTTTTAATTTGCATTTTCCTAATGACTAATGCTACCGAATACCCATCATGTGCTTATCAGCCTTCCATAAAGGTCCTTCAGTGAAATGCCTGTTCAAAGCTGTGGCCCATTTTTAAAAAATGGGGTTGTTTATTTTCTTATTGTTTAGTTTTGATAATATATATTCTAGATACAAGGCCTTTGTCAGATACGTGATCTGCAGATGTTTTCCCTCAGCCCGTGACTTGTATGTAGATGAGCTGAACTGTTAATTTGGGTGAAGCTCAGTATATCCATTTTTAAAAATGGATTGTCTTTTGGTGTCATCAATATGAAAGCTTTGCCTAACCCAGATCACAAAGATTTTCTTGTATGTATGCTTCCAGAAGTTTATATTGGGCATTACATTTAAGTTTATGACCCATTTTAAGTTATTTTTTGGTATAGGATATACATTTGTTCTAGTGCTATTTGTAAAGAGACTGTTTTCTTTGCTGATTGCCTTTGTACCACCATCAAAAATCAGTTGTCCACATAAATGTGGTTCTACATCTCGATTCTTATTCCGTTCTCTTGATTTAATTGTTTATCTTTATGCTATCGAGACAGTACCGCACTATCTTGATTACTGTAATTTTACAATAAGTCTTGAAATCAGTTTGTCTTTGTCCTATGACTTGGGTCTCTTTCAAAATAGTTTAGGAAGTTCCAGGTCCCACATTTCCAAGTGCATTTAGAATCAGCTCATTGGTTTCTATGAGAAAAACTGCTGGGATTCTGATTGGATGTACATAGATTTCTAGATCAAGTTGGGGAGAATGGACATCTTAACAATATTGAATCTTCTAACCCAGAAATAATACACATCTCTCCATTTATTTAGATCTTTCACTTCCCTCAGAAAATATTCAGAGAAACCTTAATCTCTTGAAATTTGTCCTTTTAATTGTTCTTGCTGTTACATAAAAGAAAAGCACAGAAATTAACTCATGTGCCATGATCTTTAGAACCAAAAACTTTAACCCTACATCATGAAAGTCATCACCTTCACTTCCTTGGGAAAAATAACTTCAAGTTCCCGTTCAGTTACAGTTTACCCATCAGTGAATTGGGATTTTTTTCTTTGCTCCACAGAGATGTCATAGGTTCAGTTATTTATCATGATTATTTAAAATATCCAAGGAGTTATTATTTTATTCTTGTTTTTATCTGTGAGCTGTAATTTTAGCATTTGCAATATTACTCTTCTTATTTTCTTTTGTCATTAAGTTGGTGATAATGGTAGTTGATTATACCAATATGCTACAATTAAAGAACAGAGCAAAAACATCATTATGAAGAACTATATTCTCTGTGATCAGCAGCCCCTTACAATCTGTTGACTATATTAAGACATAATAATACCTTTAACTAACTTACAATAGACTTCTTTATTATTAAAAAATTAAACTCTCAGATAAACATTAAAGTCCTGCTAAGCAAATCAATTAGAACCATGAAAGTCGGGAAATGACATCCTGGTATTAACAGCTTCTTATATTGTTAAATGGCTAGGTCAGGAGAAGCAGAATTCTTTGTTCCATTTCACAGTGAAGGTCGCTGCATTTTGTAGAAGAGAAACCTGGGCTTGGAACTTAACTCTGTTTCCTGAAAGCTGTTGATGGGCTGGCACAGAGTCCCACTGGGTGCAGGGCTGCCTGGCCCTTTTCCTGGAGAGCATCTGGTCAGAGCTCAGGCTTGGAGGCAGCCTCTGCCTCAGGTATTTGCTTCCTGTAGCCTTGGGTAAGTTACATACATATGTAATCTTCAGTTTGTTCATCTGTAAAATGTAGATCAAAATAACATCTATGACACAGGGGTGTAGTTAAGATTGAAGACATAAAATACAAGTAACATGTTTACTATAATACCTGGAAAAATTATCATTATTGTTACTATTATGAATATTATCACATCACATGCTTTCCTCTTAGAACATAGGAAGAACCATGATTCTCTTTTTTTTGCATAAATTGTGATAATCCTGGGAAAGTGGGTAAAACCTTCTCTATAAACTGTAAAATTTGACTTCCTGCTACAACTGTAAATTTTTTTTTTAATTTCTACAATCCCTCCACTTCTGGGCTACTTCTTTCCATAAGCTGCTTTTAGGTTTTATTCTGCTCACAGAGTTTAGCAGGAGGATGAGCAAGGAGACCAAACTCAGAAACAGTTTATTCAGCTGCAAATAAATCCCTTCTACAATTTTATAAAAGATAGTGGATAAGATAGTATTTTCAAAATATTTATTATTTTATTTCTCAGTGCTAATCTATGTTACCATGGACAAACAAGATTTGTCTCTGCTCTAAATTATGAGTCTTTGTTCAAGAAAAAGAAAATTCAAGTGTAATTGCTGGAGCTGTCATGTGTGGGCAAGAGAAGGTACTTGAGTGTTTCTCCCCCATTTAGATGGCACGATAGATGAAAGAGCTATGAGAAGGGACAGACAGAAAGGTATTCTTTTATTAGTAAGATAATTACTAATGACTACAATAGCAGCCACTGGATTAAAGTTATTTCTATAGATGTGTCAAAATATATTTTTAATTCTTTTTCATTTAATATGTGCAAGGCAAGCATTCACCCATCTGATGCAGGGGCAATTCTTCCTGGAGGATGTACAGTGACTGGCACACTCGGCCCAGCTGTGCTGTATGATGTGACATGGATTCACCTGGTCACCGGCCACAGCCTCTCCAAGGGCCCTGTGCACATGCTCCTCTTCTGTCCCAGATCCCTGCCTCTGTCCTGTCCTCACAAATATCTCTGTCACAGCCTGTCCAGGAGTGAGAAAAAAAAGAGGTGAAACTAGCAAGGCCAGTCAAAAAAACTACCAAGGCTTACGTGGAAATATGGACAGCATGTTCCGTCAGTTTTAGGAAAAGATGCTGACATGCAGCAGCTAGAGTGGCCACGGGGACCATGAGGGGGCTGGGATTGTCAGTCAGCAGTGACCACTCGGGAAGGAAGAGCTGTTTAAGGGAACCAGGTGAGCTGTGCATTTGGGGGCAAGTAGGGGTGTTATCAACAGATGGGGAGGCTGAGTGGGTGCAGAGGTGGAAGACAGCCACCTCCTACTGCTGTCTTGGGCCCTTAGTGGCTGGCGACTAAGATTTCTGGAATAGTTACAGTTCTTAGTTTTCTTATAAGGCCTATCTACACACTGTTCTTGAGTTCCTATGAGATTGTGCCTCCCTTATTTCCACATATATCCTTACTGCGAAGTAGACTTAGAACACTTTTCTTTGTTGCCCAAATGTCCAAAATAACACAACAGTCATATTTCTGTACAAGAGTCTGCATTGTCAAAGGGAAGCTGCCCTGCCTTCCAGGGTAGCTCAGATGACCTCATTGGGTGCTAGAATGTTCTTACATGCCCTGTGTTAGGTTGAGTTCAGTCTGCACAGGTTGTTGAGGTTGTCCCTGCTGCTTATGGCTCCAGAAGCTTCAATGGGAAGAAATTGCATGTAAGTTGTCTCAGAGACTCATCTTCATAGCCTCCCTCTCACAGCCAGGAAGGAAATGTAGATGTAAAAGCTGCTTTATAGTGAACATTATACAGGCAGTCCTCGCTCTGCATGCAGAGCATAATAACCAGAGGGATTGTCCTGAGACCTTTAAACATATTTTTTGAAACATTAAAATTTACTGAAACATTAAACATGAAAACATTCATTAAATATTAAAACATTAAAACAGTAACAGTTTAAATGTAATCTGAATTTAAAATTTTAAGGTAAACTCGCATTTTTAACATCTGAATTAAAATCTTAATGTAATTAAAAGTCAATGTAATTTAAAATTTTTAATATGAATCAAATATTAACATTAAAACTTGTATTAAACATTAACACTTGTTGAAACATTACATGTATAGGGAAATTAAATAAATACTGAGTAAATTAATTAAACTTTAGTACTTTGTAATATTATATCTTTGTAATTTAAAATTACAGAAAAAATGTTAAGAATGGTGTGAGGAACTTGACCCTGTGATTTCCGTCTTGCCCCACTTGCTCCATTGTGAGCGCGTCCTCTCCGCTCACACCCAGGCTACTTTGTGAATAATTCGAGAGAGAGCCGGGAGACACAGTGCGCCTTCACCAGGAAAGACTCCGGAGTGTATTTCCTAAGAACAAGGGCCCTTGTACAATGATCAAAACAGGAAGTGGAACATTGATGCTATTAATCTAATCTGCAGTCTCTATTTGAATCTCGATTGTCCCAATCACACCCTTCTTAGATGTTTTCTCCAGACAGGGCTCCAGTTCAAGATCATGCATTGCTTTCAAGGGTCACATCTCATTCGTTTCTTTTAATCAGGAACAGTTCTGCAGCCTTTGTCTTGCTTTTTTTCCCCTCTAATTTCATTTCATTTCAATTTTCCAGCTTTATTGAGATACAGTTGACATATAACATTGTGTAAACTTAAGGTGTACAGTGTAATCTAAAATACGAGATAGATAATTTAAGAACTACAGTGTTTTATATTGTTGTAAAATCTTCCCGGGGTGAGTTTGAGCGGTCCTCGTTCTCCTCCTGGTATGCCGCAAACAGCACAGAGTGAGTGTCTCTTCTGTGCCCGGGGCAGCTGTCATGGTCCTTTCTGTTTGGATGGCTTCCTACATTTTATTCTCTGTGTCCTCAGGGCTGGGAAATGTCTCTGAGGTTCCCTGTCATACACACTCTTTGCCAGCCTCACTTCTTGCAGGAAGTTTCATTCTTTTTGTCACAACCGTGTTCATAATTTATGCCAATACGTTATCCTTATTGGTCTGGCTATGTATCTGGCTTACCTGTCTACGATGGCCTGGCTGCGTGTATAGGGTTTCCTAAATGGGGGCAGTGTCATCATGGCTGGGCAGCTATTTCCCCTATAATTCTATTCACTTCCTGATCAGATCTCCCTTCCATTGTTACCACTTTTTATTTTATTTTATTTTTTTGTGCTTTCATCTCTGTGGGCCAATTCTCTCTTTCAATGACTCAGTCTTGTAAAATGTCAGGTGGGTTCCTCACTGGCAAAAAAGAAGGCAGCATAGTTGCCTGCTTTGCTGTCTGAGTGTGAACTGGTAACATGCTTAGTGTCCCATCACTGGCAGACTTGATCATGTTTCATAGCTATTATAAGGACTTATTCACACAAAATGCAAACTCAATGCAGAGTCTGCATCTTCTGAAATCATTCACAGGTAGTATGCCGTGTCACTAGACTTCATACGTGCACGTGGGTACCGTGCAATACGAGGACTGCCTGGGTCTGAACCAAGTACTCATCATCTCATGACTACTAGCAACCCTTCCAAAGGTGAAAATGTCTGGGACAATGGAACATGGCATTTCACACCAAGAGGACCCGGAAATTCTAGACATGTGGTTTATGAATCTGTTTATACCCAAGAATCAGTGCCATCGAGAGAATGAATTTCAGCTAGACTGTGGTTGCCCCTTTCTGCTGGCTTTTCTGTGAAATATGTTACTGTTATGACTGTCATCTCTCTGAGGTTGTGTCTGTTGTGGTGTAGACAGTGAAAACAACAATCATTGCTTATTTGGCACGTGGAAGACAAACTAATATATGTTTAACCAAGCCAACTCCATCACCATCTCTCAAAACATGTCATTGTCAGATCAATTCATTGACTAGAAAAGTGATAAAATTGCACAGGGACACAGTATTTTTACAAAGCTCATTTTCCAATTCACTCTACAAACAAGGCCTCAGGAGTTCCTTCAGAGACTTAGAAGAGATTTGTTTCTTCATGCTAGATTTGCAGTTCTCTGTATATGGCAGTTGCCTTTGGGCCAATTTAATGTTTTCTGGAAATAATCTTAGGTGGAGTATTATCTTCAGCTATACAACATTTAAGTGAATATTGCTCAATCTACAGCATCAGTGATAAATTGATTTCTTGCTATTTCCTGTTAAAAACTAAAAATTTAAAGCCAACGTCCTTTGGTTCATTTTGTTCTGCATCTATCTGGTTTAAACAGGAGATATTTTTGAAACAGGGTCATATATGTCTAGTTATTGAGAATTAAAGGTCTTAGAGTATTTCTGGGAAACCCTGACTACTCTATACAAAGCGTTTTTTTATTGTCTTTAAAATGAATATAAGATAGAATCAAAATAGCATTATAAAATCTATATAACCTAAAATGATTATATATAATAAAAAACTGTGTACAGACAACTTAGTTTAAGGAAGATGAATGTGACACTTAAATATAAATCCCCTAAGATGTTCTCCTTACTCCTGGTTCATTCCCATCCCTGCCCTCCAGAGCTCTGTGTAGAATTCCGATTGTCATTCTCATACTTTTCTTCATACTATTAATACAAGTATTTGTGTCCGCCAACAGTCCATTATGTAGCTGTCCTTGTATTTTTTCCAGCTATTGAGATAGAACTGACATGTAACATTATGTAAGTTTAAGATATAAAACATGACTTTAATACACATAGATATTGCAAAATGATGAACACAGTAAGGTTAGTTAACATCCCCATCATGTCCCATAATTACCATTTCCTTTCTGTGGTGAGACGTTTAGGACTGTTAACTCTACTCATCAAGTTCTACACTGGGCTCCCAGAATTTACTGGTCTTATAACTGGAAATTCATACTCTGTGACCAACATCTCCCCATTTCATTCACTCCCAAGCCCTGACAGCCACCAATATACTCTCTGTTTTTATGAGTTTGGCTTTTTTAGAGTCCACATATAAGTGATATCATACAGTATTGTCTCTGTCTGACTTATTTAACTTATCAAAATGCCCTCAAGGTCCACCCATATTGTCACAATGGCAGGATTTCCTTTCTTCTTATGGCTGAATAACATTCCATGAATGTTCTATTCCATATGTATATATATCTCATACCTTCTTTATTAAATTTGTTCATTCATCTGCAGGACCCTTAGGTTGTTTCCATATCCTGGATGTTGTGAACATGGGAGAGGAAGTGCAGATACCTCTTTGAGATCTTGGTTCATTTCCTTCATAAATTTACCCAGAGGTGGGATCACTGGATCATATGGTAGTTCTATTTTTAATTACTCGAGTAACCTCCACACTGTTTCCAAAGAGTGGCTGTACCAGTGTACATTCCTATCAACAATGTCTAATGTTTTCCATTTCTACACATCCTTGTCAACAATTGTGTTTTTGTTTTTAGCCATTCTGACTGGTGTGAGGTGTCATCTCCTCATGGTTTTGATTTGCATGCTCCTGATGTTTGATGTTAAACATCTTTTCATGTGCCTGTTGGCCACTTGTCTATCTTTTCTGGAAAAGTGTCTTTTTAGTTTCTCTGCCCATTTTTTAAATAGAATTTTTTTTGCTTTTGAATTGTATTCAATACAGTGTTATATTTCCTTATATATTTTGGATATTAATCCCTTATCAGGTCAATTGTTTGCAAATATTTTTCCTACTCCAGAGGTTGCCTTTTATTTTTTCGATTGTTGTTTTGTTGTGCAGCGCTTTTTAGTTTGATGTCATCCCACTTATTTTTATTTGCTTTTGTTGTTTGTGGTTTTGGTGCCACATCCAAACAATTGTTGCCAACACCAATGTCAAGGAGCTTTTCCCCCATGATTTCTCCCAGGAGTATTATGGTTTCAGGTCATATGGTTAAGTTAATTTTTGAGAGGGGTATAAGATAGGGGTCCAAGTTCATTTTTTTTTTTTTGCATGTGACTATCCAGTTTTCCCAGCACCATTTATTGAGTTTTTCTCTTTTCCCAACGAGTATTCTTGGCTCTGTTGTCATCCGTTATCAAATATATCAGTTGACCATATATGCAACGGTTTATTTCTGAGCTATTGATTCTGTTCCATCTTATTTTTATGCCAATATCATACTGTTTTGATTACTATAATATTGTAACATAGTTTGAAATCAGGGACCATGATGCCTCCAGCTTTGTGCTTTCACAGATTGTTCTGGCTATTCAGAGTCTTTTGTGGTTCTGTATTAATTTTAGCACTGTTCTTTTTCTGTGAAAAATACCATTGGAATTTTGGTAGGGATTGTATTGAATCTATAGATGGCCTTGGGTAGTATGGACATTTTAACAATATTAATTATTCTGATCTATGAAAATGAGATATCTTTCCATTTATTTGTGTTTTTTTAATTTATTTTTTGAAAGTCTCCAGTGTACAGATTTTTCACCTTCTTAACTAAGTTTATTCTCATGTAATTTATGGGTTTTACTATTGTTTATTACTATTTACTGAAGAATGGAACTATTTTCTTTATTTATATTTCACTGTTAATGTGTAGAAATGCAACTGATTTCTGCATGTTGATTTTTGTATTCTGCAACTTTACTGAATCTGTTGATTAGTTGTAAGTTTTTTGGTGGAGTCTCTAGTATTTTCTATACACAAGATCATATCTTCTGCAAACCAACAGTTTTATTTCTTCCTTTCTCATTTGGGTGCCTTTTTTTTGCCTTTTCTTGTCTCAATAGGAGTGGTTAGAGTGGGCAGCCTTGTCTTTTTCCTGATCTTGGAGGAAAAGCTTTCAACCCTTCACTGTTGAGTATATTAGCTGTGTACTTATCATATATAAACTTTGTTATGATGAAGTTCATTCCTTCTGCACTCAATTTGTTGAGAATTATTTAGCATGAAACATGTCATATCTTGTCAAGTGATTTTTCTGCATCTATTTCAATGATTGTGATTCTTATCTTTATTCTATTAATATGGTATACATTTATTGATTTGCATATGTTGAACCATCCTTGCACCCCACGAATAAATTGCACTTATACATTTTGTGGAAGAGAACATAGTTTACATGATACCAGTGTCTTAGAATTTTTTGTGTTTCACAACTTTTCTTGGAAAAAGTATCTTACTTAGCATTCATCATCTGGTCAATCATTATTCTTTTGTGTTTGAAAAGTATGTGTCCTTTATGGTAGTTAGATGTTCCATATATGTCCTTTAAGTCAAGATTTTACATTTTGGTATTGAAATATTCTATTACCTACTTAGTTTTGGCTCTCTGATCTATAATTACTGAAAGAGTTATGTTAACTTCTGTTAGTATGGTATTAGATTTATCTATTTCTCCCTATAATTTGTCAATTTGGCTTAATGTATTTTGAGACTATGTTATTAGTTATGGACAACTTTAGAGCTGTTATATCTCCCTGGTCTTATTGAATATATTATTTGCATTATTTAATGATCTTCTTTTTCTATTATAATGGTTTTTGCCATTAAAATATATTCGGTCTGATAATATAGCAATATCAGCTAGTATGAATGGGCCCTGTTACTTTCTAGTAGGGGCACCATGTACTGGCTCATTCCCATCTTTATAATCGAATTTCCTTATCTTCAGAATGGGTAGAACAATAAGACAAACCTTACAAATTTGTTAATTCATTCATTTCTTCATTCATTCAATGCATATTTATTAAAAAACCTATGATGTGTCAGGGTTTGTTCTATGCTTAGAGGAAATAACTACGAACAAAAATTCCTGTCCTTGTAGATTTTAGTATGGGTTATTGTTAGAATTAAATGAGTTAATACATGTTAAATGTTTACAGTACTACCTGGAATATAATGAGTACTCACTATGTATTACCTATTATTTTGTTTCCCATTTCTCCCCTCCTATTATATTTGTGTCCTTGTGTTTTGGATATGTCCCTTAAATAGCATATAGTTGAATTTGTTTTTTTATCCAGTCTTATATTCTTTATCATTTAATTGGTATTTATTCCATTTTCATTTATTAGTATTACTAATATGTTTAGATTGATTTTTCCTATTTTATTTTTTCCTAACCCCTCTCTCCTCTTTTGATTCTTTATGATTTTTAAGTTGGTGGGGAGTTTAAGATACCTTGAATGAATCTGGGGATGTTTTCTTTGTACATTATACATGTGGTGATTTGGTTTTGGAATATAACATGTATCATGAATTGGTGTCTGTATAGAAATTTCCGTTTCAACATCCTGTTACACTAAATTTTCTCATGTGATCCTTTATATCCAGTTGATTGATGGTGTTGAGTTCAGTTATGCCCTAACCGATTCTCTGCCTTCTGGGTCTGTCCATTTCTGACAGAGTGGTGTTAAAGTCTCCAACCATAATAATGGATTCATCTGTTTCTCTTTACAATTTTATCAGTTTTTGCCTTTTTTTTGATGCTTTGTTGTAAAGCACATACATGTTAAGCATTATGTTTTCTTGGAGAATTGACCTGTTTATCATTATGTAATGCCTTTTTATATCCCTAATAATTTTCTATACTCTGAATTCTGTTCAGTCCAAAATTAATAGAGCTACTTCCACTTTGTTTTGATTAGCATTAGCATGGTATATCTCTATCTATCCATTTACTTTTAATCTATATGTGTTTTTATATTTAAAGCCAGTCTCTTATAGGCAACATATAGTTGGGTCTTATTTCTTCTTTTTTTTGTTTTGGTACCCCAGGTGGGACATGAACCCATGGACCCACAGGTCTTATCTCTTGATCCATTCTTCCAAGTTCTGTCTTTTAATTGGTACACTAAGACCATTGCCAATCAAAATGATTATTGATATAGTTGGATTAATATTTACCATATATGTTGCCATTTTCTATTGCCATTTTTCTTTGTTCTTATTTTTGGCTTCTACTCTTTTCCTGCCTTTTGTGGTTTCAAATGAGCATTTTACATTATTCCATTTTCTCTCTTTACTTAACATACCAGTGGTACTTCAGTTTTACTTTTCCTAGTAGTCACCCTAGAATTTGCAATATACATTTACAATGAATCCAAGTCCACTCTCAAATAACTCTGCTGCACAGTGGGTAGTGCAAGTACCTTATAATGATCCCAAATCCTCCCTCTCATACCTTGTGTCATTCATTTCACATACATAGACATAGGCATACACACACACACGGACATATATATGCAAATATATAAAATAAAAACATCATTGCTACTATTTTTTGAGCAAACTCTTATATGCTGCATCAATTAAGAATAAGAATACAAAACACTTTGATTTACTTTCACTTATTCCTTCTCCAGTATTCCTCCTTTCTTTATGAAGATCTGAGTTTCTGATGTGTATAATTTTCCTTCTTTCTGAAGAACTTCTTTTAGCA
Source organism: Phataginus tricuspis (assembly GCA_029783875.1). NCBI lineage: Eukaryota > Metazoa > Chordata > Mammalia > Pholidota > Manidae > Phataginus > Phataginus tricuspis. The sequence goes on along the minus strand of JAQQAC010017683.1, from coordinate 3,202,158 downwards.
TTTTTGAAAGGCAGCTCGACTGGCAACAAATTCCCTCAATTTTTGTTTGTCTGAAGAAGTCTTTATTACTCCTTCACTTTTGAAAGATACTTCAAATTTCACAGGGCACAGAATTCTAGGTTAGTGTTTTATTTTCTCTCAACTCTTTAAATATGTCATTCCTTTTTCTTCTTGCTCCCATGCTTTCTGAGAAGTCAGATATAATTCTTACCTTTGCTCCACTCTGGGTAAGATGTTTTGCCTCTGGCTTCTTTCAGGATTTTTTATTTATCTTTTATTTTCTGTTGTTTGAAAATGAGATGCCTAGGTATAGTTTTGTTTGGCATTTATCTTGCTTGGTGTCCTCTGAGACTCCTGATCCTATGGTTTGGTATCCAATATTAATTTGGGGAAATTCTCTCTCATTATTGTTTCAATTATTTTTTTCTATTTCTTTCTCTTTCTTCTCCCTCTGGAGCTCCCATATGTAAGTTACACTTTTTGTAGTAGTCCCACAGTTCTCGTATATTCTGTTCTTTTTGTTCTTTTTCCCTCCAGTGCTTTTTCTCTTTGCTTTTCAGTTTTGGAGGTTTCTGTTGAGATACCCTCAAACCCAGAGAGTCTCTCTTCAGCCGTGTCCAGATTACTATACATCCATCACAGGTGTTCTTCATTTCTCCTACAGGGTTTCTGATTTCTAGAATTTTTTTTTGGTTCTTTCTTAGAATTTCTATCTGCTTACACTGCCCATCTGTTTTTGCATGCAGTTTATCTGTTAGAGACCTTAGCAACTTAATCATTTAATAGCTTAAAATTCTTTGGTCTGATAATTCCAACAGCTCTTCCGGATCTGGGGCTGGTTATGATACTTCTTCTGTTTCTTCAAACTGTGTTTTTTGCCTTTTATTATACATTATAGCTTTTTTTCTGGGTAGCTGGGCATGGTGTACTAGGTAAAGTAACAACTGTAAATACGACTTTAGTGATGTGGTGGTAAGGTGGGGAAATGTTTTATATTCCTATAATTATGTCTTGTAAAGAGCCTATGCCTGTGGTCTTAACACATGCTTCTGTTTCCCTCCCACCTTTGGAGGTGAGGCAGGACAGCTAAAGTGGGCTGGAATTGGATATTTCTCTCACCCAGGTCAGTAGGCTCTGATGAAACCCAGCAGGTTAGGCTCTGGCTAACTTGTTTCTTCTGCGAGCAGGCCTTGCTGCTAAGAACAGAGTGTAACTGCTCACTCTCTGATTTACATACTATGATTGTTCTGTAACCTATTCTAGCTTTATCTTCTATCTTATAGTTTTTAAATCCCATGACGTTATTACTGTTTTGGAAACTGATATTTACTTATATTTAAAGACATACTTAAAACTTCTTTTGTTTTCAATCTGTGTCTCTCAGCCCTCTATTAGAATTACTTCAGTTATGGTCTGTAGGTGGCAAAATTGCTCAGTTTTTATTTAACTGCAAATATCTTTATTTCTTCAATCTTTAAAAAGATCTATTTTCATAGTGTATATAATTATTTCACTGTCTAATAATAGACTTCTTTTTATTTCCCCTATATGAGATTCATTGGTCTTTCTAATTCTGTGGTTTGTGGTCTTTAAAATCAATCCTGGGAAATGCTCAGATGTTATCAAATATTGCCTCTACCACATTTTCTCTCTCATGCACTCTGACAATATGTGGTAAAATGTCTCATGGTTTCCACTCTATACCCTGACCTCTCTTTTACATTTCCCATTTCTTTGTATTTTTGTCCCACATTCTGAAGAATTTCTTCAACTCAAACTTTAGGTGTCTAATTCTCTAGCCTAATGTTAAACTGTTTATTTTTAGTTTACATGTTTTTCATTTCTAGAAGTTCCATTTGGTTCCTTTTCAAAGCTCCTGGTTTAATAGATGTATAAAGTCTCTTGCTCTTTATGCACAGTTTCAATCTTTCTTTTAAGTTCTTTAGAAGTAATAAGTTCCTCTATTTTTAATTGCACGTCTCATTTTCTCCATGAGTGACTTTTTTACTGGTCTTCCTTCCTTCCTACTGTCTCCTTCTGTGATCATTTTACCTTGAGCCTTTTCTCTGGAATATCTTTAAGGCCTGCTGCAAGGGGTCTTCAAACTTTCTTCTTCCACTGATCGCAAGGACACTATCGACTAGAGATTAGTTTAAAGTGAATTCTCAATTTGAGATTTTTCTGACCACCTGAGAAATCCAAATTTGAGCTGAAAACTCACCCAATGGCTAGCTGGTGGTCGTGCATTATCACCATGATAATGAGAATATCTTTCCATTCTATTCAGTCCTAAGGTTTGACACAGCCAGACGATTGTCTTTGCAGACTGGGGGGACGATGCATTTATTTCTAGTCTATCTTGCAGTGGCTGCTTGGGGTGGGGAAAGCTCCCTAGTGGGCTCCCAGTTAGGGAAGGTTCTGGGCTTCTTATCCCTGCTTCACCAGGCACCCAAAGCTGAACTTCACTGGGTCTGTCAGATGCCCTCAAAGCAAAACCACTTCCCTCCCAAGGTTCCAACTTCCACTTAGGTTTTGGCTGCTGACTATTCTGCCTTCATTTATTGCTGTGTGTAAAAATATCTCTTCCCATACTTTATCTACAGTTTCAGTTCAGTACGAGAGCCTGTCGCAGTATCTGGACTGCCCTACTGCATAAATGTACAATCCTGGAAGGTTATAGGAGAGGTAGTCAATATGCATTCATTTCTCATGGAAGGAAATAAAAGCATATGTCAAATTTTAATAGATAATAACACAGTGTTTCCTACTGTCAACCTTTCTATTATGGGTCGAGTTTGTTCTCCTTGGTTCTTGTCCCTGTCAAAACAAAGAATTGAAAGGCAGAGACACAGTAGCAAAGCAGAGAAAAAGATTTATTTGAGTGCGCACCAAGGGAGGAATGGGCCAGAGTCAAGGTAGACAAAGGCCCGGAACTTTTAGGGCAGGGTCTACTTATCATGCCCTGGCCGGAAGGTGCCTCTTTGATTGACAGGGTAAGGTAATTTGATTGACAGTTCTAGTTATACACCCATTCCTCTTGGTGCGAATGCCTTTTCCCAAAATAAACACAAAAAAGCCCGTGTGAGGTGGGGTGGGGGGAAGCAAAACCGCAATTTTATTTTAATGAGATTATGCTGAGGTGCGGTTTGAGTCAGTTTTGTTTGACTGCACCTGCATTGGGATCTGGTTGGGACCCGTTTGGCCTGGTCCCGGTAGGCAAGAAAGTTCTCTCCCTGCAGAGCCTTTGCTGTCTTCATGTGGCGCCCCCTAACTGAGCAGTTTTTCCTTGAACCTTATCTCCCCCTTCCCTGGCTGCTCATGTCTATCTATGTACCTAAAATTTCCATTTGATGGTCCGAACAATAGTAACTACCATTTGCAAATAAAACCCAGGCTTGGTATTGATTGCTTAAGAACATAACCTCTTAGACATCCTGATTCATATTTAATATGTGGAGATACATAGATAATATGTTGTTTCCTGGAAGAATTTGACCAGTAGATGATTCTCAGCAACTCTGAGTTTATAAGTTTTTCTTATTAGATGCCCTTTAGAGGGTCACATTTGTAATTAGTTGGAAGTTTCCATCTTATATCTAAACATACTTTTGATAATTAAACTTGGAGTAAATGTTTGACTTTAAAAATTGACATTGTGGAAACATGTCAGTTGCTGGAGTTATACAAAGAAAAGTTGAGTTGATTGAAATTCAGCTCACGACTAAAAATAATGAGTTTTTGTCAAAAGGAGCACTCATTGTTTTATTATTCTTGTTCTTTTGACCTCATACAAATAAACTAAATATGTCAAATATAATACAATAAAATTAATAAGCATATAAACTTAATCACATTTATGAAGGTTTATTGCCACAAGCTGTTTACAAGTAACACATGCATCTACCCAACCTTGCTTTTTCCCTCTCCACCTGAAGGCTACTTGAGAGTTAATCACGTCTAAGGGGAAAACCCGTAAGTTGACTTCTGAGAATCGCCATCCCTGAGAACAGCCTGCGTCCTCTGGCGCCTAGGCTGCGGTCCTCCTTCCATTCCTGGGCTCCTGGCTTTCCAGTGCTCCCCACTCTCCTCCCAGTACTCTCTCCCCTCCCCCTGGAGGCCCTGCTGCCTTGTCTTGTGGCTTTTGCTGCTCCTCCTTATTTCCCAAATGTACATTGGTTTACTGGGTCTCTCTCCTGAATAGCGGAGATCCAGCGCTCCTTTCTGGTACTAATCCAGACCTCCGCCTTAGCTCAGGACTGTCGACTCACATGGCCACGCGGCTCCTCTGGTCCACTCTGTCCCCTGTGCATAGACAGCTCATCCCAAGGGCACATGGCCAAGTAACCCTGCAGAGCTTAATGTTCTGAGACAGGACTGCCTAGACTCCTTCCTTCCTCTGCACACGATGGACTTACCAACCTCTCCTTACAGCAAATGCCTCTATGCATCCGGGCTAATGGGACCGCTTTCCAAAGTTTGCTGGCAGGGGTGAAAAGACTTGGGTGCCTCATCACCCCCAGGCTCACCTGCAACAGGGTTACTTGAGGTCACGTAAGAGTTGTTGCTGGCAGGGAAGGAGAGAAGCTCCAATCAAACACTCTAGGGAAAGCAGCTTGAAAACTGGTGAAGAAAGTTCCCAGAAAAATACAGATCCTTCTCTCAATAAGCCAATTTAAAGAGTCTTGCTGTTTAGTATGATGGGCCCAAACCAAATAAAGGAAGTGTAGGAGAGAGGAATTTAATGGAACACGGGCTGCCTACTGAGAGTTGTTTAGAACTGAGATGTCACCAGGGGTCTGGGTGAAGTCCATGAATGTCTGAAAGAAGAGGCACTGGGGGGCTGAGGAGGGCCCTGCTGAGGCACACAGCCAGAGGAAGTGTTTTTTGGGGGTGTGGGAGAGGAGGTGCCAATCACAGAAGGCACCCATGTCCCCCTGCTGAAGCATCAGTTGGTTTGACTTCACTGCTGGACTCTTCAGGCCACAAAATTTCCTTTACTGGATAATAAAACCTGCCTTGGCACCTGCGATTGCAGGGGTTCCTAGGGTTGAGCTGGACTGTGAACGCTTTGAGGCCTGGTCCCTGCTCCATTCACCGCTGAGCTCCCCACACTCCCAGTGCAGGACTTTGCTTGGGGGTGGGAGTGGAGGCTGGTTAAATGCAGCTTGAACTGGATTAAAGCACAGAGTGGAGAACAGAAGAAAACTAAAACTAGAAAAGGAAGAACAAATGAGGCTCAAAGTCAGTAGAAGGAGGGACATAATAAAGATTAGAGTGGAGATAAATAAAATTGAGAAAATAAAACAATAGAATCAATGAAAGCAAATGCTGGTTCTTTGAGAGAATAAACAAAATAGATAAACCCCTAGCCAGACTTATCAAGAAAAAAAGAGAGTCTACTCACATAAACAGAATCAGAAATAAGAAAAGAAAACTCACTATGGACACCACTGAAATACAAGGAATTATTATAGAATGCTATGAAAAATTATATGCTAACAAACTGGATAACCTAGAAGAAACGGACAACTTTCTAGAAAAATACAACCTTCCAAGGCTGACCCAGAAAGAAACAGATAATCTGAACAGACTAATTACCAGCACCGAAATTGAACTGGTAATCAAAAACCTACCTAAGAACAAAACGCCTGGACCAGATGGCTTCACTGCTGAATTTTATCAAACATTTAGTGAAGACCTAATGCCCATCCTCCTTAAAGTTTTCCAAAGAGTAGAAGAAGAGGGAATACTTCCAAACTCATTCTATGAGGCCAGCATCACTCTAATACGAAAACCAGGCAAAGACACCACAAAAAAAGGAAATTACAGACGAATATCCCTGATGAACATAGATGCAAAAATACTCAACAAAATATTAGCACCCGAATTTAATAATACATCAAAAAGATCATCCATCATGATCAAGTAGGATTTATTCCAGGATGCAAGGATGGTACAACATTCGAAAATCCATCAACATCACCCACCACATCAACAAAAAGAAGGACAAAACCCACATGGTCATCTCTATAGATGCTGAAAAAGCACTGGACGAAATTCAACATCCATTCATGATAAAAACTCTCAACAAAATAGGTATAGAGGGCAAGTACCTCAACATAATAAAGGCCATATATGACCAACCCACAGCCAACATTATACTTAACAGCAAGATGTTGAAAGCTTTTCCTTTAAGATTGGGAACAAGACAAGGATGCCCACTCTCCCCACTTCTATTCAACATAGTACTGGAGGTCCTAGCCACGGCAATCAGACAACACAAAAAAATAAAAGGCATCCAGATTGGCAAGGAAGAAGTTAAACTGTCCCTGTTTGCAGATGACTTGATATTGTACATAAAAAACCCTAAAAAATCCACTCCAAAATGACTAGATCTAATATCTGGATTCAGCAAAGTTGCGGGATACAAAATTAATACGCAGAAATCTGTGGAATTCCTATACACTAACAACGAACTAGCAGAAAGAGAAATTAGGAAAACAATTACATTCACAGTTGCATCAAAAAGAATAAAAAACCTAGGAATAAACCTAACAAAGGAAGTGAAAGACTTATACTCTGACAAGTACAAGACACTCGTAAGAGATATTAAAGAAGATACCAATAAATGGAAACACATCTTGTGCTCATGGATAGGAAGAATTAATATTGTCAAAACGGCCAACCTGCCTAAAGCAATCTACAAATTCAATGAAATTCCTATCAAAATACCAACAACATTTTTCAACGAACTAGAGAAAATCATTCTAAAATTCATATGGAACCACAAAAGACCCCGAATAGCCAAAGCAATCCTGAGAAGGAAGAATAAAGCTGGGGGGATTCTGCTCCCAAACTTCAAGGTTTACTACAAAGGCACAATACTCAAGACAATTTGGTACTGGCACAAGAACAGACCCACAGACCAATGGAACAGACTAGAGAGCCCTGATATAAACCCATCCATATATGGTCAATTAATATTTGATAAAGGAGCCATGGACATACACTGGGGAAATGACAGCCTCTCCAACAGCTGGTGTTGGCAAAACTGGACAGCTGCATGCAAGAGAATAAAACTGGATTATTGTTTAACCCCATACACAAAAGTAAACTCGAAATGGATCAAGGACCTGAATGTAAGCCTTGAAACCAAAAAACTCTTAGAAGACAACATAGGCAAAAACCTCCTGAGTATAAGCATGAGCAACTTCTTCCTGAAAGCATCTCCTTGACAAGAGAAACAAAAGCAAAAATGAACTCATGGGACTACATCAAACTAAAAAGTTTCTGTACAGCAAAGGACACCATCAACAGAACAAAAAGACATCCTACAGTATGGGAGAATGTATTTGTAAATGACATATCCGACAAGGGGTTAACATCCCCAAAATATATAAAGGACGCACATGCTTCAACACCCAAAAAGCAAATAATTAAAAGATGGGCAGACGCTATGAAGAGACAGTTCTCCAAAGAAGAAATTCAGATGGCCAACAGACACATGAAAAGATGCTCCACATCACTAACCATCAGGGAAATGCAAATTAAAACCACAATGATATATCACCTCACACCAGTAAGGATGACCACCATCCAAAAGACTAAGAACAACAAATGCTGGTGAGGACGCAGAGAAAGGGGAACCCTCCTAGACTGCTGGTGGGAATGTAAGCTAGTTCAACCATGTGGAAAGCAATATGGAGGTTCCTCAAAAAAATAAAAATAGAAATACCATTTGACCTGGGAATCCCACTCCTTGGAATTTACCCAAAGAATACAACTTCCCAGATTCAAAAAGACATATGCACCCCTAAGTTTATCGCAGCACTATTTAAAATAGCGAAGATATGGAAGCAACCTAAGTGTCCATCAGTAGATGAATGGATAAAGAAGAGGTGGTACATATACACAATGGAATATTATTCAGCCATAAGAAAGAAACAAATCCTACCATTTGCAACAACATGGATGGAGCTGGAGGATATTATGCTCAGTGAAATAAGCCAGGCTGAAAAAGACAACTGCCAAATGATTTCCCTCCTTTGTGGAGTATAATAACAAAGCAAAACTGAAGGAACAAAATAGTAGCAGACTTAGAGACTCCAAGAAGGAACTAGTGGTTCCCAAAGGGGAGGGGTGTGGGAGGGTGGGTGGGGAGTGTGGGAAAAGCAGATTGTGGGATATTATGTTTAGTACACATGGTGTGAGGGATCATGGGGAAAACAGTGTAGCACAGAGAAAGCAAACAGTGAATCTGTGTCATCTTACTACCCTGATGGACAGTGATTGAATTGGGGTATGAGTGGGGACTTGATAATATGGGTAAATGTAGTAACCACATTGTTTTTTCATGTGAAACCTTCATAAGAGGGTATATCAATAATACCCTAATAAAAAATAAAAAATAAAAATAAAAATAAAAAGGTAAAAAACAAAAACAAACAGACAAAAAAATAAAAGGGTATATCAACTAGATTATCTAGACCTTGATAAAGTATTTGGCATCTTCAGTTGTATTTAAGAAAATCTTTTCCTTATGAAACAAGAACAGAGAGTGACAAGGAGAGAAGAGACTGGGGTAGTAGCACGAACGTCTTGCAGCTCCCTGATATGCCCTCACACTAACACCTGCAGTTTCCCTTCTTGTGTCATCCCCTGCATCTCACACCCCTCCCCTGGCCCAGCTGGCTGCTATTTACCCTAAATATCTGCTTAGACGTTCATATTCTGGGTTAGGTGCCTTCTAATTTGTGCACATATCAGTATTCCTCACTAAACTGTATGTTCCTTTGGTGCAGGAACTGTGTCCTCTTGACAACACTAACTCCAGCTCCACAGCCATACCAGTCATTCAGGAAGCACTTAAGTGAACAAATGATAAGCTGGAAAGATGACAAGAAGATCTACAAAGGGTCCTTGAAGAAAAGATCTGAAATTACATACAAAACAAATTGAATTAACCAAATCATACATTTACTCCAAAATTTAGGTCTATAAAAAGAAGTGCCTTAATGGCTCAGAAATCAAAGGAAAAATAGATGGAACAGAATATGTAGTCCTGAATCCTGCACTAAGTCCTGTCTGAAAGTTTCAGAAACCAATATGGAAAGAATTTTTTAAATCAACAGATAGGGTTGGACCAGTTGGCTATTTGAACAAAAATGAAAATGAAACTTTTATTGAGTTAAGACAGTTTTTGGTATATAAGTGTATTTTCAAAAAAAGATAAGTGATGGTGCTGACTGGTGATTTTCTAAAGAGCTTTTTATGTATTGTACAACAGTCCTCAAATATGCAAAAACTACATAAAGTAGCATTTTTTCACTCTTCTTAGAACTGGAATAATTGCCTGTGCAGTTGAGTTGGATAAAGTACATACAGATATTTCACATATTATAAAATTAATATATAGATAAAAATTTCCTATAAAAAACTAACTTTGGGAGTTGTGGAAATATTTTGAATATTAACTTATTTTTAAAGATGCAAGATAGGACTTTGGGCAATGTATTTTTGTAAATGCTTCTCAAAGTAGTTGTCCTTGGTAGTTACCTTTGTTGCTACCAAACTGATAAGATGCTATTGAAATTTTCAAATAGCTTTAATTTTTAAAAGTGCATGTGATATTTGAAAAGAATAATAAACTATATTTCTTTCCTCAAAGATTACTTCACTATATATAAAAATGTAGATTAACTAAGGTGAAGTATTTTCAAAAAGCAAACCATATTACAATATATAAAAAACAATATTGCCTAATAGATAACTAATTCATAAATAGATAAGTATCTTTTAGACCTGGAAACATTGGGCAAAGTTCTAAAGAAGAAAAAGGACCTATTTTACAATATAAAAAAGTTAACTTTCTTAAGTTAGAAAAAAAAACCGGAAATGCCAAGTGCGAGAACACAGTGGAGAATTGTTTATATGCTTTTTCTCTTTCATATATCCCAGGGGTCTGCAACCTGTTCTATAAACAATCACGTAATTTAGGCTTTACGGGCCAGCGGATTTCCATCTCAATTACTCAGTTTTACCATTTTTAACACAAAACCAACTATAGACAATGCATAAACAAATGATGGGGGCTGTGTTCCAATAAAACACTTTTTATGAACACTAAAATTTGAATTTCATAAGACTTCACATGTCACAAAATATATTTTTTAAAACTTTAACTATTTAAAAGTGTAAAAAACATTCCTAAGCTTGTAATCTATGCAAAACTGGCAGGTGGCTGGATTTGGCACATGGGCCTTAGTTTGCTGATTCCTGATATACTATGAGCTACTAAAAGTTGTTACACATTATAATAAGAAATTGGCTAAGTGTTTGAGCATAAGAAACAAATGGCAAGACAATGCAAAAATGTTCAACTTCATTGGTAACTAAATCTAAAATAAAATGACAGCATTTTTGGCTTAACTTGACAATGATCAGGAAAAAATGATAATTTTTAGTATAAACTCTCCGAAAAGCAACACTGCATCATGTTGTACAAGTCTTGAAAGACTCCATACCCCTTGACACAAGATTCTCACTTTTAGGAATCCATTTCAAAGAAGTATTCACAAGTGATTAGGCAATGATTACAAAAAAACAGATTCTTGTAAAGTTATTTATAAAATCTAAAATTGGAAGCAATTGTGTATCCACCATTGGAGGAAGATATATGTAAATTAAAGCACATTCATAAGGGGAACACTATAGAGATCTTGGAAATCGTATTTTCAATAATAATATGAAAAAAATACACCAAACTATTAATAGTGATTATCTCGAAATAATGAGATTATGGGCATTTTTTAGTCATGTTTATATTTTCCCATATTTTCTACATTTTCTTCAAATAAAATAATGTACATTTAAAATGAAAATTAACATGTAACAACAGGAGTTGGGGATAAAGTATTTAGGTAGCAAAGAGAATGAATGATAACAACAGTGGACCTGGGAAACAGCTGTGTTGGGTGAGAAGAGACAATTCTCCAGTGTGGGATGCATCACCAAGGAATGGAGGTAATAGGTATTAATGAAGGAGTGAAGGTGCCTTCAGACCACAGCCAGTTTCATTCTTTAGGAAAGAACTGTTTAAGTCTTTTAGAAAGGGTTGTCTCAATCAGAGTTCTGAGTGGTGATGGCTAGTCTGCCTGCGATGGGCAGCAGGGATTGTAGGGGTAGAGACTGGACAGTGAAGTCAAGTCAGCAGCTGTCAGGGGTCATGATTTTCTCTGTGAAGGGAAAGAAGGTCTGCTCAAGAGAGAACATGAAAGGAAGAGATGCACAGAGAAGAAGTGCTTCGGAATTGGTGGTCTCTGAGTGTTGTCCATTGTTCAAGGCCTTGGACTAGGTATAAGAAGAAATTAAAAGGAGGAATCTGAAATTTTGAACCTGGGAAATTGATAGATGATGGTATTGTCTGATGTAGGGTATACAAGCAAGACACATGTGAAACCAGATGATAAGGTAGAAATGACTGGGAAGCAGGATTTCCTGATGGTTTTAGAGTTCCTGGGCAATGGCTGGAGGTCGGCGAGCCCTGGTGAAGATGACGCGTGTGGTCCAGCTTCCCCAGAGGTGCTCAGCTCACTGGGTGTGCAAAGAATGCAGAATTGAAAACCACATGCACATGAATGCCTACACTTACATTTTCTTTCTTTTTCTTTCTTTTTTTAAATTCCGTTTATAAAAGCCATACATGCTCATCTTAGCAAATTTGGAAAGAACAGAAAAGTTTAGAAATAGGAAACAAAATTTCCCTTAATCCCACCATTTAAAATTTTGGCATATTTCCTTCTCTTTCCTTCTTCCTTTTTCCTTTGGTATTTAAAAACAGTTGAGGGGGAGAGTTAGTGAAATGGGTGAAGGGGGTCAAAAGGTATAAACTTCCAGTTATTAAACAAGTCCATCAGATGTAATGTACAACATGGTGACCATAGTTAATAATACCACATTGTATTTCTAAAAGTTGCTAAGAGTGCAGATTTTAAAAGTGCTCATCACAAGAAAAATATTTTTAGCTGTGAGGTGCTGGATGTTAACTAGACTTTTGTGGTGATCATTTCACAATATATACACATAACAAGTCATTGTGTTGTATACCTGAAACTGATATAATGTTATATGTCAATTTTATCTCAATTAAAATAAATAAAATAAAACCTGGAATACACAACACACACACACACGACACACACACACACACACACACACACACACACACACACAGTTGAGACGTGTATCATTGCATATATAATTTTTGTATTAGTTTTTCCATTTAATGAGATGGCATAAGCAGCTTCAGTATTTTTTATAGCTCTTTTTATGAAGGGAAAAGATGATTAAAGAAAGAAAGAAAAGGAAAAATGGCACTGAATTTGTTTTGTTTTGTTGTGTAACAGAGAATTTAAAAACAAACAAAGAATTAACGCTGTCCCAGTTCCTAACACAGGACTTCTAAAACCCTTGGGATTTTCCAAGGGATATAAGAGTCTTTGTTAATCATGAATATGTTGGATCACTATGCTGTTATTATCATTATGTTAAAAAATTAAATCAAGGTTTGGCCCCTAGGGAACTTCAGGATGGAGCTGGGTCACCAAGAAGACTAAGCATGTGATAGAGGGTTGGAACTTTGAGCCAACTGGACCTTTATGGAGGAGACTGGAGCTGGGGATTGAGTTCAGTCAAGGGGCCAATGACTTAATCAATCATGCCTCTGTGATGAAACTCCAATAAACTCCAATTGTGAAGGCTCAGTAGAGCTTCCTGGTTGGTGGACACACTGATGTAATGGGACATGGTGTGCCTTGATATGAAGAGAAGCTATGGAAGTCCTTCTGTATTCTTTCCCTATTCATCTCTTCATTTGACTTGTCTTCCTGACTTGCATCATTTTTAAAAAACTGTAATCATAAGTATAGCATTTTCCTGAATTGTAGCAAATTGTAAAACCTGAAAGGAACCTAGTAACTCCCACATTTATAGCCAGTTAGCCGGAAACACAGGTGGCCTGGGAACATCTGAAGTGTAGCTGGCATCTAAAGTAAGGGCACATTTGTTGGGGACCATGCCCTTTTAACTTGTGAGGTCTGTACTAACTCCGGGTAGTTAGCACCAGAATTGAATTATAGTAAAACCAGTTGGGCTTTTACCAGAGTAAAAGAAAGAAAAGGAAACAACTCAGGGAAATAAGTCAGGTTAACATATAAGGTATATCAAGTTTTGAAATAGGAGTCACAAATAGACATTTCTTGGTTATTTATTTCACCAGCTTTCTCCTCACTTTAACACATTCACTTTCTAAATACCATGAAAGTATATGTTCTCAGGGCAAAAAAAATGCCTTCAAAAGTTACATATTTAGTTATACTACCTTGAAAATGCTAGGTCCAATAATGAATCCTTATGTTCATTTATTGCCGCTTGAGCTGGAGAGCAGATGCCTCTATTCGAACACCTGACAACATTTCCAAACTATGTAACATCTCAGTTTTTCTATGTCATTGTTAAAAAATAATCTTATAAACCAGAAAATCCAGCAGGGGGGTGTAGAATTCCAGTTTCTAGGATATTGCACATTTATTTAGAAAACAAGTTCTTTATTGTTACAATTTTGCGATCCCGCTCAATATTGACCACGGAATAAAAAGGACTTCTTAAATGTCACTGGGCCTAAGCAGAGACTGAACAGCTCCTCTCTTTGAAAGGGCTCATTTCCTTTTTTTGAGTTACCATTAACAGATGTGGCTGCTTTGCAAGCAAATATTGGTAAGACTGAAATTTCTTTTAAGTATTCACGCCACAAGAGTTGACCAATGTTATTATTAATACTTATGAAAATAATTGAGTGCAACACAATTTTTATAGAAGCAGAAGCTCTTTTCAGGGAGGAAGGCCTACGTTCTCTATGTTACTCAAAAGTACCAAGGGGTTATAGACACATTATATGTTTAATAATAAGAAACATCTTGGATATATATATGAATGTGTATATGTACATTTATCATAATAAATATACATAGGTAAAGTTAATTATTTCTCACAAAATATTTATAAAAGAAATAACCAAATATGTTTCAGAAATAAATAAGATTTTCACAGTAAATGCAAGTTGGAAGATTGAGAGAAAATGTGATTTTATTTCTGGGAAGCAAGACTACCCATTTTTGAGACATGTCTTTCTTCTGGGCTATTGGAGCATTGAAATTTATATTTTTAATGTTTTATCCTTCTGGACCAGTGAAGCTTCACTATACAGACTATCAATGTGAGCTAGAAAAAAATAATATAGGAAGGCTGAACCGAGGCAAAGCTAAGGACACTCCTGAAACACATGGCCATAAACACAAGGCGAACCTGGGTGTTCACCATGTTTTTGCTTCACACTTCTGCCCCTCTTTCCCCCCAGACCCAGGCATTTAGAAGAATTAATGATGCAGTTCAAAGAAGAACCAATTGCTTCTTTATCTTTGGCATCAAAAGCCCCACCCAGGCTCTGCTGGGCCAATTTCCCGCCTTTATAGCCCTCCAATCAGGGGTCCTACCCTCCTTTTGCCCCTCTGACATCTGCCTGCCTCAGAGTGGGGGCTGGGCCTGGCCTCAGATGGGAAGAAGTGGGAAGTCTTTGCAGGTCCCAATGAGCAGACGTGGAGAGCAGGGTTTGTGGGGAGGAGACCCAGCAGATATGGACAGTCCCTTCCCCATGCTCCTCAGTTTCCAGCAAATAGTGCTTAAAGTCTACTCCTTCCATGAGGTTTGGTCAGGAGCGACACTGGTTCCTTGGATATAGGTATTAATAGGTTTTCATTTCCTATCTTTAGGGGAAATGTGCTGTTTTTATACTGTATTGGAGCAATATATCTTTATATGCCCGTCCATTTTTGGAGCAAATTTAAAGTGTTTCCAATGGCATATCACTGTTCAATTATTTTTCCCTTCAGTCACTCGGCTTAGGGCCAGGAAGGGCTCTGACCTGTCTGTATTCTGCCCCTTGTTAATTCTACCACCTCCTTATAAGATTCCTGAAGAATCTGATAATTTCCCAGCATCTCACTTCCTTCATCTTAAGCAACACCTTCTCCTGTCACTGGGTTTATGAGAAATGAGAATTCAGTGAGTTAATCTTGACTACGAAATAACTTTGCATAGGCACAGAACTGAAGGAGCGGTTCCTCACTGAAGAGTTCCTCACCTCCTCCCTCCTTCAACAGGAGACCTTCATGGATGGGATATGCCTGTGCCAAAGGAAGGCATTTTTGGGGAGCCCACTATGTGATGGAGGACAAAAGAAGGAATTGGAATCACACAGATGTGTCCACATCCTGCCTCACCAGCTCTGTGATGCAAGAAATGTAATTTCACCTTTCTGGTCTGGACATCCTCACCTTTAAAATGGGCATAATAATCTTTTCTCAGATGGTTGTAGGCTTTAGTGATTTTGTAATGTGTCTACTGGGCTCGGCTGAACTATATCCCCCAGAATTCTCTTTCCCATGTTTCCAGTCGAGATGGGCGATTTGCACAGATTTGGAGGGCAAAGTGAAGCAGCAACTGTGTGTATCTGTAAGGTCAGGGCAGGCACGCACAGGGTCCCTTGCTGGCCACTTAGCGTGTGTGGCAGCAGCTGGCCCTGCCGCCGATTCTCTGCCAGGTCCTCCAAGTAGCTCCTCAGTGAAGGGTGTCGGCTTCTCCTGCAGGTCACCTCCGTCCTCACAACTGGAGGCACTGAGGCACACTAATGAATGTTTTAAAATCAGCTCTGCTGAGAAAGAAACAGAAAGCCCTGATTTTCGATGTTTGCCAGTTCACATGGTGTAAATACTCCCTTCATGATTTCGAGGTACCACTGTGGTGTTGCTGAATGTTAAGTTGGGAAGACATATGTGCAGTAGACTTGAGCTGGAACGAGAGGGATCCTGCATGCCACGCCGACCCATATCCAGTTCATTTTTATCAGTTACAGCATGTGTTTGTGGGTTGCAGCTTGTCCTCACCCTTCCGCCTTTCCAATCATTTCCCCTTCCTGACTGTCCCCTCTGCAAACTTCAAGTTGCAGATTTAGATGCAAAAACAACAGCCTTTGGAGTCTGTTAAACCAACTCATACAATTGCATAAGGTCCTTTTATTTTATATATACATGTATATTTCCTAATGGTTTCACTTCTCTGACTGAATGCTGAACCCTTGACTAATATGGGAAGCCTGAGATAATTTATATGAAACCCCTAGCAGTGTTTGGCAGACAGTAGACACTAGAAAACGTTGACGTCCTTCATGAGCAATTGCCAACCATTTTAAATTTAGTAATATGCTCATTTCTTCTCTTAATATTGTAGAATTCAGAGATAGTCATAATATATGTGGGAAATACATTACTTTTATACATTTTGTAAGGAGCTAAATCATACAAACCACCACTATCACATAGAAATGCAATGCAAGGCACAGAGTTTAAGATTTTCTGGTGCCACATTAGAAAAAGCAATAAGAAACAGGCAAAATTAATTATAATAAAATATTTCGTTTAACCCAATATATCCAAAATATTATTTCAGCTTGGAATCTATATGCAACATGGTCACTGTGACATTTTAAAGCTTTTTTTGGTACTAACTCTTTGAAATGAGGTGTGCATTTTATACATAAAGCACATCACAATTTCAAGTAGCCACATTTAAGAGCCACACCATGGCAAATGACTGTCATATCAGACAGCGGAGATAGAGACCCATATAGAATGTGAATGGTGCATAATAAAATTTTATCATGTTTATTTATGTGTGTACCTGACACATACCTATTTGATCCCAGCATAGGCTGCAAAAGTGGCCGTGTCACTCACTCAGGGACTCTAGGGTCAGGAGTGACAAGGACAGGTCATTCTGGCCTCAGAAGGGCTGCCCTCTACAGCCTTCATGGATCACAGGTGTCAGGAATGAGAAAACATGAAGTTCTTTTATCCTGTCAACCACCCTGCCCTTAGTTCAGGAATTTGCAAGGCACTTCAGGTCCTCCCAGCTAGCTCGACAGAGCTGTGGATACCAGAACTGTGGCCGACCGGCTTGAATTCCTGTTAACCTTTACCATGCTCTGATAACTGCTTAAAAATCAAATAACAAAAACCATGATTAACTTGAGACTTACATGTTACTTGTTTAGGAAGAGTAGAATACAATAATTTTTATCTGATTTTACCACAATTAACAATGGTATATGCATTTTTCTGACTGGAAATAAAATCTGAAATATAGCTGAAGTATGCCAAGACATGTGTGTCCTACCCTTCCAGCCCCTCTTCCCTGTCATCTCTTTCATCTTGAGTTATGTTGACATGGAAATCCCACAGCCAGCAATACTGCGCAGCAAGCCTTCCACATCCCGAGCCATGCGCAGAGCTGGCTTACTTGCCATAGATTTGTGGTGGGCACAGCGTTTCATGTCACAAACTTGGGTGCAAAAAAGAAGGCTGGTTGACTTCACAACTCAGTTTCATCTTTACTTCAAGTCCCCCTTTTAGTTTATGAAAACCACCACTAACCCAATATCCCCAAAATAAAAGTAATCTTTTATTTCTGGGTTTTCTGGTTAATTCAAGATTTACCCCCTTCTTTGAAGAATGGATTTAATTGGTAGGGGCTTCCTCTGGCTTGAGGGGCAGGGTGGGGCTCTTTTCCACACGGTGTCTATTTTTGGTGTCATCACATGGGGCTTCTGCATGAGAACCCTTCCCCTCCAATCTAGGCATTCCTGGAATATGTCCTCTGCAGACATGGCCAAGGCTATAGTCCAAGAGGTGTCTCCTGGTCTTCGCTAGGGAGACCTTGCAGGACCGTGGCCTTTAGCCTCACACTTGAGTTCCTAAAAGCGTCGCAGGACAATGTTTGGTGTTTCCACACCCTTACAGAGAGCTGAGGAACCCCGTGGTCCTCAGTGTGCTAGGAAGAGAATCAGGGGGGTGTGGGTGCAGAAGGATCTCTCCTTGGCGCTCCATCAATACCCAGCTCATTTGCTTCCTCCCAAATCCTCTCTGTCTCTTTCTGGCTAACAAGGTCTTTGGCATTTTTTTCCCCTAACACCTTTCTGTCTTTATATGCCTCTGGAGTTACTTACTATTTCTAAAATTTAGAAGCCAAGACTTTGACATCTTTATGTCCAGAGCTGGCTCAGCTGGCTTCCTAGGGTCATGGCAGCCACGTGTCAGCCGGCCTATTGGGAGGGCATCAGGCTACCACCAGTTGATGGGGCAGGGAATTTCAGTAACTCATTTCAAACTATGATTTGGGGTATGAAATCAGGTGATGCATTCAATTTTTACAAAATGAGTGCTGTGTAGATACTTAAGTTTGCATGGCATTCTAAGATTTCAAAGCTAGGTGACTGTAGCATATAATAATGCATTTCTCGGAGACTTCCGGGAAGATGGCGGCGTGAGCAGGGCGGCACAAATCTCCTCCCTACACTATATTTATCTGTGAAAATACAGCAAATACAACTATTCCTAAAAGAGAGACCAGAATACACAGGAAAGCACACAGCGTGCAGCTACACCTGAGAGGACTCGGCAGCCTGCGAGGCGGGTAATACGGAGGCGCAATCTGGCAGGACCCGAGCACTCCCTGACCCCAGCGCACCGGGGGGAGGAGAGGATTCAGAGCCGGGAGGGAGTGGAAGTGCAGGCCCATGAAATAACCAGCCCCGGTGATGTGCGCGGGGAGTGCTGACACACATCGTGCAGTGTAGCGGAGATTGAAGAGGCAGAGGGTGCAGGATCTGAGCGGGGAATGCGCCAGGGTGCTTGCAGCCGGCTCCCAGGAAGGAAAAAAAAAAGAAGAAAAGCCCGTGTTTTTTCAACAGTCTTAAAGAGACAGGAGCCCAGCGGAGGACCAGATCGCCCTGGAACACTCAGCCCAGCAGGCTGGGAGTCCTCGGGAGTTTCGGACCCCTTAGCTGGCGACTGGGAAAGGGTGGCCACACTTAGACTTCCCACAGAGATCAACAGCCTCCCTTTCATTCCCACCCCGGCCAGAGCTATAAAGGGCCCTGCAGAGCAGGGCAGACATGGCTCTGGAATAGTGGAGCAACAGCGCCACCTACAGCATCCCCACAGAATCCACTCCCGGTGAGCATTTTTTTGTTTGTTTGTTTTTTCTTCTCTTTATCTTTTCTTTTCGTTTTTTTTTGCTTTTTTCTCCTTTTTTCTTTCTTTCTTTCTTTCTTTATTTCTTTTTTTTCTCCTTTTTTTTTTCATTTTTAAAGTCATAAAGAGCCCAGCTGACATATGTGGTAACTACCAGTGACCACTTCTATAGCCATGAAAAGACACAGGAATATGGTCCAGACTAAAATCAACCAGACAACCCCAGAGAGGGAGCCTGAAGGGATGGACATGCACAGTCTTCCTGAAAAAGAATTCAGAATAAAAGTCATAACCATGCTGATGGATCTACAGAGAAATGTGCAAGAGCTGAGGGATGAAGTGAGGGAAGTCAGGAAAGACAATGGAGATATCAGACAAGCCACTGACGGGCTTAACAGCAGACTGGATGAGATGCAAGAGACTGTTAATGGAATAGACATCAAAGAACAGGAATACAGAGAAGCTGAAGCAGAGAGAGATAAAAGGATCTCTAGGAATGAAAGAATATTAAGAGAACTGTGTGACCAATCCAAACAGAACAATATTCGCATTATAGGAGTACCAGAGGAAGAAGAGAGAGAAAAAGGGATAGAAAGTGTCTTTGAAGAAATAATTGCTGAAAACTTTCCCACGCTGGTGAAGGAAATAGTCCGCAGTCCACGGAAGCCCACAGATCTCCCAACACAAGGGACCCAAGGAAGACAACACCAAGACACATAATAATTAAAATGGCAAAGATCAAAGATAAAGACAGAGCATTAAAGGCAGCTAGAGAGAGAAAAAAGATCACCTACAAAGAAAAACCCATCAGACTATCAGACTTCTCAACAGAAAACTTACAGGCCAGAAGAGAATGGCATGATATATTTAATGTAATGAAAGAGAAGGGCCTCGAACCAAGAATATTGTATCCGGCACGATTATCATTTAAAGATGACGGAGGGATTAAACAATTTCCAGACAAGCGAAAGTTCAGAGAGTTTGCCTCTCACAAACCACCACTACAGGATATCTTAAATGGACTACTCTAGAGGGAAGCACCCCTAAGGCTAAAAAGATGTCACCAGAGAAAATAAAATCATAGCAAAGAAAGCAGACCATCCAAATACTAACTAAAGGTAAAGAATAAAACACCTAATGTATAAAGAATGGAGGAGGAAGAATAAGAAGGGAGAGATAAAGAAACATCAGATGGTATTCACAATAACTTAACAAGAAGTTAAGTTAGATTCCTAGATAGTAAAGAAGCAACCCTTGAACCTTTGGTAAGCATGAATCTAAAGCCAGCAATGGCAATAAGTACATATCTATACATAATCACCCTAAAAGTAAATGGACTGAATGCACCAATCAAAAGACACAGAGTAACAGAATGGATAAAAAAGCAAGACCCATCTATATGCTGCTTACAAGAGACTCACCTCAAAACCAAAGATATACACAGACTAAAAGTGAAGGGATTGAAAAAGATACTTCATGCACACAACAGAGAGAAAAAAGCAGGTGTTGCAGTACTTCTATCAGACAAAACAGACTTCAAAACGAAGAAAGTAGCAAGAGATAAAGAAGGACATTACATAATGATAAAGGGGTCAGACCAACAAGAAGATATAACTATTATAAATATATATGCACCCAAAACAGGAGCGCCAGCATATGTGAAACAAATACTAACAGAATTAAAGGAGGAAACAGACAGCAATGCATTCATTTTAGGAGACTTCAACATACCACTCACTCCAAAGGACAGATCAACCAGACAGAGAATAAGTAAAGACACAGAGACACTGAACAACACACTAGAACAGATGGACCTAACAGATATCTACAGAACTCTGCACCCAAAAGCAGCAGGATACACATTCTTCTCAAGTGCACATGGAACTTTTTCCAGAATAGACCACATACTAGGTCACAAAAAGAAGCTCAGTAAATTCAAAAATATTGAAAACCTACCAACCAACTTCTCAGATCACAAAGGTATAAAATTAGAAATAAATTTTAGAAAGAAATGAAAAAGGCTCACAAATACATGGAGACTTAACAACATGCCCCTAATTAATCAATGGGTTAACGACCAAATCAAAACAGAAATCAAAGAATATATGGAGACTAATGACAACAACAACACAAAGCCACAACTTCTGTGGGACACAGCAAAGGCAGTTCTAAGAAGAAAGTATACTGCAATCCAGGCCTATTTAAAGAAGGAAGAACATTCCCAAATGAACAGTCTAAAGACACAATTACTGAAATTGGAAAAAGAACAAATGAGGCCCAAAGTCACCAGAAGAAGGGACATAATAAAGATTAGAGAATAAATAAATAAAATTGAGAAGAATAAAACAATAGAAAAAATCAATGAAACCAAGAGCTGGTTCTTTGAAAAAATAAACAAAATAGATACACCACTAGCCAGACTTATTAAGAGAAAAAGAGAATCTACACATAAACAGAATCAGAAATGAGAAAGGAAAAATAACGACGGACCCCACAGAAGTACAAAGAATTATAAGAGAATACTATGAAAATCTATATGCTAACAAGCTGGACAACCTAGAAGAAATGGACAACTTCTTAAAAAAATACAACCTTCCAAGACTGACCAAGCAAGAAACAGACCAATCACCAGCAACGAAATTGAAGCCGTAATCAAAAAACTACCCAAGAACAAAACCTCCGGACCTGGTGGATTCACCTCTGAATTCTATCAGACATATAGGGAAGAAATAACACCCATTCTCCTTAAGGTTTTCCAAAAAATAGAAGAGGAGGGAATACTTCCAAACTCTTTCTATGAAGCCAGCATCACTCTAATACAAAAACAGGGCAAAGACCTCAACAAAAAAGAAAATTACAGACCAATATCCCTGATGAACGTAGATGCAAAAATACTCAACAAAATATTAGCAAACCGAATTCAAAATACATTAAGAGGATCATACACCATGATCAAGTGCGATTCATCCCAGGGAGGCAAGGATGGTACAACATTTGAAAATCCATCAACATCATCCACCACATCAACAAAAAGAAGAACGAAAACCACATGATCATCTCCATAGATACTGAAAAAGCATTTGACAAAATTCAGCACCCATTCACGATTAAAACTCTCAACAAAATTGGTGTAGACGGCAAGTACCTCAACATCATAAACGCTATATATGACAAACCCACAGCTAACATCATACTTAACAGCGAGAAGCTGAAAGCTTTTCATCTAAGATTGGGAACAAGACAGGGATGCCCACTCTCTCCACTGTTATTCAACATAGTACTGGAGGTCCTAGCCACGGCAATCAGACAAAACAAAGACACACAAGCCATCCAGATTGGTAAAGAAGAAGTCAAATTGTCACTATTTGCAGATGACATGATACTGTACATAAAAAACCTAAAGACTCCACTGCAAAACTACTACAACTAATATCTGAATTCAGCAAAGTTGCAGGATACAAAATTAACACACAGAAATCTGTTGCTTTCCTTTACACTAACGATGAACTAACAGAAAGAGAAATCAGAAAAACAATTCCATTCAAAATTGCATCAAAAAGAATAAAATACCTAGGAATAAACCTAATGAAGGAAGTGAAAGACCTGTACTCTGAAAACTACAAGACACTCCTAAGAGAAATTAAAGAGGACACTAACAAATGGAAATGCATCCCATGCTCTTGGCTAGGAAGAATAAATATTGTCAGAATGGCTCTACTACCTAAAGCAATCTACAGATTCAATGCAATCCCCATCAAACTACCAACAGCTTTCTTCAATGAACTGGTACAAATAATTCTAAAATTCATATGGAACCAGAAAAGACCCCGAATAGCCAAAGCAATCCTGAGAAGGAGGAATCAAACAGGGGGAATTACACTCCCTGACTTCAAGCTCTACTACAAAGCCACAGTAATGAAGAAAATTTGGTATTAGCACAGAAACAGACCCACAGACCAGTGGAACAGAATAGAAAATCCAAACATATACCCAAACATATGCAGTCAATTAATATTTGATAAAGGAGCCTTGGATATACAATGGGGAGATGACAGCCTCTTCAGCAGCTGGTGTTAGAAAAACTGGACAGCTACATGTAAGAGAATGAAACTGGACTACTGTCTAACCCCATACACAAAAGTAAACTCAAAATGGATCAAAGACATGAATGTAAGTCATGAAACCATAAAACTCTAAGAAAAAAACATAGGCAAAAATCTCTTGGACATAAACATGAGCGACTTCTTCATGAACATATCTCCCTGGGCAAGGGAAACAAAAGCAAAAATGAACAAGTGGTACTGTATCAAGGTTAAAACCTTCTATACAGCAAAGGACACCATCAGTAGAACAAAAAGACATCCTACAGTATGGGAGAATATATTCATAAATGATGTATCTGATAAGGGGTTGACATCCAAAATATATAAAGAACTCACACACCTTAACAAACAAAAAGCAAATAATCCAATTAAGAAGTGGGCAGAGGACATGAATAGACACTTCTCTAAGGAAGAAATTCAGATGGCCAACAGGCACATGAAAAGATGCTTCACATCGCTCGTCATCAGAGAAATGCAGATTAAAACCACAATGAGATATCACGTCACACCAGTAAGGATGGCCAACATAGAAAACACAAACAACAACAAATTTTGACGAGGATGAGGAGAATGGGGACCCCTCCTACACTGCTGATGGGAATGCAAATTAGTTCAACCATTGTGGAAAGCAGTATGGAGGTTCCTCAAAAAACTCAAAATAGAAATAC
>JAQQAC010017683.1:3102572-3173245 GCA_029783875.1 Phataginus tricuspis | reverse complement strand
CCCCATACACAAAAGTAAACTCAAAATGGATCAAAGACATGAATGTAAGTCATGAAACCATAAAACTCTAAGAAAAAAACATAGGCAAAAATCTCTTGGACATAAACATGAGCGACTTCTTCATGAACATATCTCCCTGGGCAAGGGAAACAAAAGCAAAAATGAACAAGTGGTACTGTATCAAGGTTAAAACCTTCTATACAGCAAAGGACACCATCAGTAGAACAAAAAGACATCCTACAGTATGGGAGAATATATTCATAAATGATGTATCTGATAAGGGGTTGACATCCAAAATATATAAAGAACTCACACACCTTAACAAACAAAAAGCAAATAATCCAATTAAGAAGTGGGCAGAGGACATGAATAGACACTTCTCTAAGGAAGAAATTCAGATGGCCAACAGGCACATGAAAAGATGCTTCACATCGCTCGTCATCAGAGAAATGCAGATTAAAACCACAATGAGATATCACGTCACACCAGTAAGGATGGCCAACATAGAAAACACAAACAACAACAAATTTTGACGAGGATGAGGAGAATGGGGACCCCTCCTACACTGCTGATGGGAATGCAAATTAGTTCAACCATTGTGGAAAGCAGTATGGAGGTTCCTCAAAAAACTCAAAATAGAAATACCATTTGACCCAGGAATTCCACTCCTAGGAATTTACCCTAAGACTGCAGCAGCCCAGTTTCAAAAAGACATATGCACCCGTATGTTTATTGCAGCACTATTTACAATAGCCAAGAAATGGAAGCAACCTAAGTGTCCATCAGTAGATGAATGGATAAAGAAGAGGTGGCACATATACTCAATGGAATATTATTCAGCCATAAGAAGAAAACATATCCTACCATTTGCAACAACATAGATGGAGCTAGAGGGTATTATGCTCAGTGAAATAAGCCAAGCCGAGAAAGACAAGTATCAAATGATTTCACTCATATGTGGTGTATAAGAACAAAGAAAAAAAAACTGAAGGAACAAAACAGCAGCAGACTCACAGAACCCAAGAATGGACTAATAGTTACCAAAGGGAAAGGGACTGGGGAAGATGGGCGGGAAGGGAGGGACAAGGGGGAAAAAGGGGCATTACGATTAGCAGACGTAATGTGGGGGGGGCACGGGGAGGGCTGTACAACTCAGAGAAGACAAGTAGTGATTCTATAGCATCTCACTATGCTGATGGACAGTGACTGTAATGGGGTTGGTGGGGGGCACCTGATGAAGGGGGTAGTTTAATCACCATAATATTGCACATGTAATTGTAGATTAATGATACCAAAATAAATTATATAAAAAAAAGAGTAAAAAAAAAACACAATGCATTTCTCCTGTAAGATTTTCTGCAAACCACTTTATACTAATTTGTACTGATCATATTTTGAAGAACAGTTCCAGAAAGTCACAGTAAGATCTACAGAGAGTTGGCTTATGTAACTTGGGTAAAGAAAAGAGGCTGTTGGAATGTTTCTGCCTTAACTGAAATAAACTCAGATTTGAAATAAAAGATGATTCACCCAGTGTTTCACATGAGCTGGAGATTCACCTGAAAAGGTTTGCTCCCAGAAATCACTCTAAGGAACGCTTGGTTCTCTGAGTGTTCTGTATCTCCCTGAAACAACACGCCTTCTGGCAGGGACTGCAGGTGCATCAGGCCTAGGCTGCTCCGCACATGAAAGCCCACGAACAGTCTCTTTGCTGCTCTGGTTTTGTGATGCTCACAGAGCTTCTACTCTAGAAGCAGAGAGGCTCTGTGGATGACCTCTGGTGCCCCTTTGATAGCCCAAGTGAGATAGAATTAGTTGTCAGACTAAACAAAGTAAAATAGTTTTTGATTTCCAGAAATATTGCTGGTTTGATCCCTCAACTATCTTCAGAAATGATGTTACTTTCTGTGCAATGTCCTAGTGACACTTTAACCTCTATTTAGGTATCTGGGCTGCCATTTGGACGAATTGAAACCCAGTGATTCCTCTGGGAACCACTTGGGTACCTGTAGATTTGTGCCAATCTCAATTTGGCAAGCATGGCTGTTTTTCAAAGTGAGGTTGCAGAGGGACCTAGTTAGGACCCTCGGAGCAAAATAGGGGGCATTCCTTCCACTTGGAGGATGATATTATCTTGGAGTGGTTTGCTAAGCTCTCTGCACTTCTGCAAAACTGGTGTCTTGTTACACAGGCTTCATCCTTTAGGAGTTTGGTTTTGTTCTGCAGGAATAGATTACAATGTTCTCTCGGTTATTTGATGTCCTTCAGATTCTACAGAAAACCAGGTATCTCTTTGAAAAGATGCAACTGTTGGTGTCTATTGCCTCTTGAGAATGAGTTGGGAAATCTAATGCTGACTTGTAGTTCTCCTTAATCACCCTTGGGTTTGCATCGTTGCAATGAGGGAGGAGCACTGCTTGGGGCTAGGCTCTGTGGACCCACACCAGGTTGTACTGCCTGGAGGCTTGGGACACACAGCACCTCTCCCTACAGCTTAGGGAGAAGCCACTGTGGCCTAGTCATTGGCATGCATGACTCACCTCTTAAATTGAGTTTTATGGTGTCCTCTCACCATTGCTTCTTTTTGCCATATGTTCTTTTGTTCAGTTGGCTTTATGAGAGCTTTTGCACTCTCCAGTCAGCTAGCTTCTGCCTGGACCTAGGACCTCAGCTGACAGTTCTGTCTTGGCACTGATGGAGCCCATGGCAGTGCTCTAACCCCACTCTAACTCTCCCCAGGCACTGCTCTACAAGGACTGCCCAAAGCCCTTTAAGAAGTAGATCTTACCAGCTCCCCCTCCCTGCCCCTTGGGCCACCTGCCTGGCCTCCCTTTATGGCTCTTTCCCTCTTCTGAGCTCCATCCACATGGCCCTCCTTTGCGGTCCTGATGCACTGTGCTTGTTCCTGGGCCCTGCTGCCCCCTCTGGACCAAAGCTTCCCTTCCAGCAGTTAAGCCTTGCCCAGCTGTGCCTCACCAGGCCAGGCCAGCTCCCTCTGTTATTTGTTCTCCCAAGCTCCGTTTGCTGTTTGGCTGATGTCCAGCCGACCACGGCAATCATGTGGCATGACCTGGCTCCTTCTCTTTCACCAGCCTTGCAACCTCTTTGAGGGCAAGGGCATCTGTCGTTGCTCACAGCTGAATCATTTGTGCTCGGCCCTGAGTAGGCTCACAATAAATGTCCAACGTGCTAGATGGAAAAATGAGGAAACTGTACATTATGACCCTGAACAGCCACCACCCTACCCAACTCCAGGCCTAGGGTCCTTGGCATATCCTGGTTGCACATAAGTAATTTGTATGAATCAATTGTACCAGTGTGACGACGACGGGGTAAAAATATTTAAGGAATCACATATGACATCATAAGCTGTTCCAACATCATCTGCAGTAAATGTTATTTGGAATTAATTATCAGGAATTTTTTAAATGCCTTTTTCCCGTCAACATGTAGCAGCTGTTATCAGGAGCCTCGATACCTGACGTATGGTCATTGATGATAATGATAACAGTGTGTTTACTACAGAGGTGACCGATTTTTATAGTGACAAGCCCGAGGCTCGGTGATGAATGAGCAAACGAGGCACAGCAAGATGCTGATATGCTTTCTGAATAAAACCATTGTTACGGTGTGGTTATACTAAGTGTTTTTATTAGATTTCAAATTTTTTAAGTTAGTAATTTCCATGGGGTGTGCACAGCAACTGCACGAAGCAGATACTTGATTGACGGAGTGACGGCTCAGCCGCGCCGGCTTGTGGCACTCATAGCGTCACACTGGGACTTTTCAGACACCTCCAGGTTCACGTTCTAACACCTTCCTGCTCTCAGTTCTCTGAAGCAAGTACTAGATCTGCTGAACATGTTTTTGTATTATTATTATTTTTTTTACTTTGTAGGTGAATTTTTTTTTTTGGTATCATTAACCTACAATTACATGTGCAATATTATGGCGATTAAACTACCCCCTTCATCAGGTCCCCCCACCAACCCCATTTCAGTCACTGTCCATCAGCGTAGTGAGATGCTATAGAGTCACTACTTGTCTTCTCTGAGTTGTACAGCCCTCCCCGTGCCCCCCCTACCTTACGTCTGCTTATCATAATGCCCCTTTTACCCTCTTATCCCTCCCTTCCCACCCATCCTCCCCAGTCCCTTTTCCTTTGGTAACTATTAGTCCGTTCTTGGGTTCTGTGAGTCTGCTGCTGTTTTGTTCCTTCAGTTTTTTTTCTTTGTTCTTATACTCCACAGATGAGTGAGATCATTTGATACTGCTGAACATTTTTATGTTTTAAAAATAGTCACTGTATTTCTGTGGTGTCAGTTGTAACTTTTTTTTTTGTTCCAGATTTTTGTTTGTGTCCTCTTTTTTTCTTGGTAAGTCTGGCTAGGGGTTTATCTATTTTATCTTTACAAAGAACCAGCTCTTGGTTTCATTGATTTTTTTTTCTATTGTTTCATTATTCTTTATTTTATTTATTTCTGCTCTGATCTTTATTATGTCTCTCCTTCTACTAACTTTGGGTTTCATTTGTTCTTCTAATTTCTTTAGTTGTGAGTTTAGACTGTTTATTTGTTTCTTTTCTTGTTTTTTTTTGAGGTGGGCCTGTATTGTTATGTACTTCCCTCCAAGAACCACTTTTGTGGTGCCCCACACATTTTGAACTGTTGTATTTCTGTTTTCATTTGCTTCCATGTATTGTCTGATTTCCTCTTTGATTTTTTCATTGATCCACTGATTATCTAGAAGCATGTTATTTAGCCTCCATGTGTTTGTGGGTTTCTTTTCTTCATGTAATTAATTTCTAGTTTCATACTATTGTGATCTGAAAAGATATTTGATCAAATTTCAATCTATTTGAATTTTTGAGGCTCTTTTGGTGTCCTCATTTGTGATCTCTTCTGGAGAATGTTCCATGTGCACTTGAGAAGAATGTGTATCCTGCTGTTTTTGGGTGGAACATTTTATATGTATCTGTTAAGTCCATCTG
Organism: Phataginus tricuspis; assembly: GCA_029783875.1. NCBI lineage: Eukaryota > Metazoa > Chordata > Mammalia > Pholidota > Manidae > Phataginus > Phataginus tricuspis. Next base: position 3,168,255 of record JAQQAC010017683.1, on the reverse strand, counting down.
GTCCAATGTGTCCTTCAATACCTCTAGTTTCTTATTTATTGTCTGGATGATCTTTCCATTGATGTAAGTAGAGTGTTAAAAATCCCCTAATTTGGTTGTGTTGCTGTCTATGTCCCCCTTTAGTCTGTTAGTATTTATTTTATATCTTTAGGTGCTCCTCTGTTGGGTGTATATTCACAACTGTTATGTCCTCTTATTGGACTGATCTTTTTATCATTATGTAATGTCCTTATTTATCTCTTGTGACTTTCTTTGATTCAAAGTCTATTTTGTCTGATATAAGTACTGCTACTCCTGTTTTTTTCTCCCTTTCATTTGCATGAAATATCTTATTCCATCCCTTTACTTTCAGTGTATGTAAATCTTTAGGTCTGACTTGTAGGCAGCATACAGATGAGTCTTATTTCTTTATCTATTCTGCCACCCTATGTCTTTTGATTGGTGCATTTAGTCCATTTATATTTAAGGTAATTATTGATAGGTATGTACTTATTACCATTTTATTAATTGTTTTCTGGTTGTTTTTGTAGTTCTTCTCTTCCTTTCTTATACTCTTCTTATTTGATTGTTTCCTTTAGTCTTGTGCTTGGATTTCATTTTTTAAAAATTTTTTGTAAATCTATTATAGGCTTTAGGCTTGTGGTTAGCATAAAGTTTTTAGATAGTTTCCTAACTATGCAGCAGTCTATAGTAAGTTGATGGTCACTCTTTTTCAAACACAATCTTAAAGTGCTACATTTTATTCTCTTTCCTCCATACTTTATGTATAAGATGTCACAATCTACAGAAATACAAAAAATTATTAGAGAATTCAATGAAAAATTATATGCCAATAAATTATACAACCTAGAAGAAATGGACAAGTTGCTGGAAATGTACAATCTTCGAAGGCTGACCAAGGAAGAAACAGAAAATCTGAAAAGACCAATTACCAGTGGAAAAATTGAACTGGTAATCAAAAACCTCTCAATAAACAAAATTCCGGAACCAGATGGTTTCACAGCTGAATTCTACCAAACATTTAAAGAAGAGTTAATATTCCTCTTTCTTAAATTATTTTTTAAAAAGATGGGGAGGGAATACTTCCAAACTCATGCTATGTGTCCAGCATCATTCTAATATCAAAACCATACAAAGACACTACAAAAAAAGAAAGTTATATACTAGCATCCCTGATGAATACAGATGCAAAAATCTTTGACAAAACATTAGCAAGCCAAATTCAAAAATACATCAAAAGGATTATCCACCATAACCAAGTAGGATTTATTCCAGGGATGCAAGGATGGTACAGAAAACATAAATCAATCAATGTGACACACCACATTAACAAAAAAAAAGGTTAAAAACTATATGATTGTCTCACTAGATGCTGAGAAAGCATTTGACAAAATTCAACATCCATTCATGGTAAAAACTCTGAACAAAATGGATATAGAGAGAACATACTTCAACATAATAAAGGCCATATATGACAGACCCACAGCTAATACTCACTGTGAAAAGCTGAAAGCTTTTCCTCTAAGATCAGTAAAAAGACAAGGATGCCCCCTCTGACCACTTTTATTCAACATAGTACTGGAGGTCCTAGCCACAGCAATCAGACAAGAAAAAGAGATAAATGTATCAAAATTGGTAACAATTGGTAAGATAAAGGCATCCGAATTAGTATAATGTCATTATTTGCAGCTGACATGATCTACATATAGAAAACCCTAAAGACCCCACCAAAAACTATGAGAGCTAATAACTGGATTCATCAAAGTCACAGGATAGAAAATCAATATATAGAAATCTGTTTCATTCTTATATGCTAACAATGAACTAGCAGAAAAAGAGAAAGCAGGAAAACAATTCCATTTACAATTGCATGAAAAAGAATAAAATACTTAGGAATAAGCCTAACCAAGGAGGTGAAAGACCAGTACTCTGAAAAATATAAGACATTGATGAAATAATCTGAAGAAGATATAAATCAATGGAAATCTACCCCATGCTCACGGACAGAAGAATTAATATTGTCAAAAACAAATCCTACCATTTGCAACAACATGGATGGAGCTAGAGGGTATTATGCTCAGTGAAATAAGCCAAGCCGAAGAAGACAAGTATCAAATGATTTCACTCATATGTGGAGTATAAGAACAAGGAAAAACACTGAAGGAACAAAACAGCAGCAGACTCACAGAACCCAAGAACGGACTAATAGTTACCAAAGGGAAAGGGACTGGGGAAGATAGGTGGGAAGGGAGGGATAAGGGGGAAAAGGGGGCATTACAATTAGCAGATGTAATGTTGGGGGGGCATGGGGAGGGCTTTACAACTCAGAGAAGACAAGTAGTGATTCTATAGCATCTCACTATGCTGATGGACAGTGACTGTAATGGGGATGGTGGGGGGACCTGATGAAGGGAGTAGTTTAATAACCATAATATTGCACATGTAATTATAGATTAATGATACCAAAATAAAATTTTTTTTAAATGTGAAAAAAAAAGGTCATCCTGCCCAAAGCAATTTACAAATGCAATGCAATCCCTATCAAAACACCAATGGCATTTTTCAATGAACTAGAGCAAATAATACTAAAATGAATATGGAATCACAGAAGACCTCAAATAGCCAAAGCAGTCCTGAGAAAGAAGAACAAAGCTGGAAATATTATGCTCCCAGACTTCAAGCTATACTACAAAGCTACAGTAATCAAAACAGTATGATACTGTCACAAGAAAAGACCCATAGATCAATAGAATAGAGAGCCCAGAAATAAACCTATGCATATTTAGTTAATTAATATATGACAAAGGAGCCATGAATATACAATGGAGAAAAGACAGCCTCTTTAATAAATGATGTTGGGAAACCTGGACAGAAAAGAAATGAGAATGAAACTGGATTATTATCTAACTCCATACACAAAAGTTAAATAAAGACCTAAATGCAAGGCATGAAACTGTAAAAATCTTAGACAAAAACAGGGAAAAATCTCTTGAACATAAGCATGAGCAAGTTTTTTTTCTGGACACATTTCACTGGGCAAGGGAAACAAAAGCAAATATAAACAAGTGGGACTACATTAAACTAAAAACTTCTGTACAGCAAAGGACACCATCAACAGAACAAAAAGGCACCCTACAGTATGGGAAAACATATTCATAAATGATTTATCCATTAAGTGGTTAACATCCAAAATATATAAAGAACTCCAAAAAAAAACCCAAACAGCCCTATTAAAATATGGGCAGAAGTGTTGGCCAACAGGCACATGAAAAGATGCCCACATCACTAATACTCAGGGAAATGCAATTCAAAATCACAATGAGATACCATATCACCTCACACCAATTAGAATGGACACTATCCAAAAGAGAGGAAAAAACAAGTGTTGGAGAGGATATGGTGAAAAGGGAACCTTTCTACACTGTTCGTGGGAATGTAAATTGGTGCAGCCACTATAGAAAGCAGTATGGAGGCTCCTCAGAAAACTAAAAATAGAAATACCATATGACCCAGTAACTCCACTTCTAGGAATTTGCCCAAAGAAAACAAAATCTCTGATTTGAAAAGATATGTTTTCACCACTATGTTTATTGCTGCATTATTTACAGTAACCAAGATATGGAAGCAACCAAAATGTCCGTTAATAGATGAATGGATAAAAAAGAAGTGGTACATATCTACACTGGAGTATTATTCAGCCATAGAAAAGAATGAAATCCCGCCATATGCAACCACATGGATGGACCAAAAGAGTATTATGCTCAGTGAAATAAGCCCTAGAAAGACAAAAACCATATGATTTCACTTATATGTGGGATCCAAAAAAAACAGAACAAAATTAACAAAACAGTGATAGACTCACAGACACTTTGAAGTGACTGGGGTTACCATGGGGGAGGGGTTAGGATGGGGTGGTGAAATAGATGAAGGGGATAAAGAGGTACGAAAATCTCAATCATAATGTAAATTATTCATGGGAATGAAAGTACAGCATAGAGAATATAGTCAATGGTTCTGTGACATGTTTCTTTGTTGACAGATGGTAACTACACTAGTTTGGGGTGAGGATTTAATAACTGTTGAATCACTGTGTTGTATACTTGAAACCAATATGCATAATAATATTGCATATCAACTATACTTTAATACATTTTTTAATATTTAAATAAATAAAAATAGTTACTATAGGAAAAGGCAGTGGTTGATAAATCAGTAATTAATGGCCTGCCTTACACTTTCCTTTTCTGATGGTTATCTTAGCGAAGTGGGACTTTCTGTGGACAATTCCAGAGTGAACAGGACCAGGCAGAGGGGTCTGTAATCACATTCAACTCTCCCTGCCTGCTCTGCTGTTCCATTCAGTTTTTACAGCGTCACTGGCGGTGCAGGGTTTACTGAGCCCACTCTGCACGCGTAGAGATGTCAGAGAACTTGCCAAAGTCCAGGTCTGGCAATTCTATTTTTTGACTGGGTCACCCACTCTGCTCAGCTACTTTTGCAGTTTTTTTTTGTAGAATCCTAAGAACTTCAAGGTTGGCCTTAATTGTTGCAAATGGTGAGAGAGAAAGCCACTAGAGGCAGGTAAACCTGCCTTTCCAAACATGCAGGTAAAGCGGTTCTGTTATGGCAATAACACAAACTGTGTCAAAATAATTCCAAATCAACTACAAGAGGGCAGTTGGGCAAATCCTTCTAGAACCTTAATTATTTCTGCTGTAATTGGATGCATTTATATGCTATAATATGTCAACTGGAAAAGCAAAATATTTTAATTCAGTTGTGGCAAACCGCATACAGGAAAAAGTAAGAGAATAAACATGAGGCAAAACGTTATTGGAAACCATTAAGCAAGAATTTACAGGAAGATGAAAGAAAGCTGTCCCCTAATACTATGCTGTGGGTGTTTCCTGGAAACTGCCAGCTGCCAATGAGAAATCATGTTGAAATGCAGAGTCAGCCAACCAAAAGGGACCATCATTAAGGAAATGTGAGTCAGATGAAGGTATTCCTGCCTAGAGGAAAATGGGGAGGAGAGATGCCTGGAGGCTCAGGTTTCATTGTATATGAACCTAAAATGGTCTAAGGGGAGGGAATGTCCTAGCTGTTCAGGCATATTTCACCTGAAAATCAGGACAGAGTACAGGGAAAATCCAATTATAAAACACTTCCTTCTGCAGAACACATTTACAGTAAAAGGTAATCGACCCCAGTGACATCGGCCTCGTGTCTTAAGAAATAGCCTCATTACATGTATCCTTCCGTCCCCACTGCCTTCTTTCTCTTTCTCTAGCCATTCCTCCTTCCATCCATTTGCTTGTATAACTCTCTCTTGATCTCCTTTTCTCCGTACTTCCCTCTGGCCCTTCCTCCCTTCCTTCCATTCAACTATTCATCCACTCATCCATCCGCCCACCCACTAGCATACACTCAACAAATATCTTTTCATTGCCTGTGACATTCCAGGAATTGGGTTCTGGGAATGCAGCAGTTTATAAAATCATTATGGTTCCTGTTCCTCATGGAGTCAGTCTCAGGTGGGTATAGACACAGCATCAAACCCTTGGAGTTAACAAATGCAGGATGCACCTCTTTTGCAGAGACTTGCAGCACTAACAGAAGTCCCTCGCTGCTAGCGCTGTTACCTGCTGAAGGTGCTTACATCGTGCCTCTGAAGTGCCTCCCCGTTCTGAAGACTTCATGTACAGTGACTGACTTAATCCCACAAAAATCCTGTGAAGTTCATGCTGTTTTATGCCTTAACCAACGAGGACACTGCACTGTATGCCACTGTAACTCACGGCAGACTGCTGACATGATAGACTAACCATACGGCCATCTTTTGATCGACTTCCACACCTATAGAAATTATTGTTTCAGACCATCCATTACACACATTATCAAATAGTGTGAGCTTTTACACCCTATTCTGTTTTCTTGTTCGTATTCAGTATTCAATAGGATCTTTGAAATGTTTTCCAGTCCTGGCTTGAAATTATGTTACCCTGGTGGACCAGATAGCGTTTTGAGGTTCTAGCTTGCCCCTTTTTTCCAAACTTCTTGGCCATGGGCATTCCTGATGACACCCCTTCACAGCCTGTGTGCCCTCCCTTGGAAACAATCTTATATCTTAAGCTATTCATCCTTACAAACATGATTCCAAACTTACTATTTCTAGTATGTGTTCTCTTTAAAGCACCACTCTGCCCTTCCTGGCTGTCGCGTTTCTCCACTGGACTCAAAATAGCTCCAAACCCAGCTTCCCCTTCGCCAGCACCCTGGCTTCTTCCCCAGATTAGGTTTCCAGCCATTGTGTCATCCCCTTGGTATGGAGTCATGTCTATTTGTCCGTCTCATTGCCCCGATCATGCACCCCACTGGCTTCTTACCTTCCCCTGCTCACTCCTCTGAGCTTTTGCTTCTTCCTTTCCCTTTGCTGTCACCACACTGATCCCGGCCATCATTACTTCAGGTCCGTATTGCAATAAACTTTTTGTTGATATCTCTGCTCTTAGCCCTTTTGATAGACCTTGTGATTCACACTTTAGAACTCCCTAAAATAACACTTCATCATGCATACTTCCCTTGCTTAAACACCACTGATTACCTTGCTTGTCTTTGGAGGCTCTAGGAAATACTTTCTCCAACTCACAATTCCAGCCATGTGTTCACTAGCTACCTCTGTCTCAGCCTAATTGGTGAACTCTTTCTGGTTCCTATATACACAGTGTTTATTCCTGTCACCAGATCTTCACAGAAAAGTTCATTTTATCTGAAGTGCTTTCCCTCCCTACCCTTCCTAGCTTATCAACCAAATCCCACCTATTCTTCAAAACCATTTTGAGTCTTCCTTCTCCCATGAATACTTTTCTCATCACTCCAACCATCAGTCATCTCTGAAATATTTCTGAGCAGGTAGCCCATTCGCTCCCAAATACTAGTCTATGGATGGGGCTGAGCTGGTATATAAGTATTCATGAGACCTTGTTAAAAATACAGTGTTTGCGGGTCTGCTGTGGGGCTGGCATTTGATTTTTTATGAACCTACCCACAGGATTCTGATGTGCAGCATGTGAAGATCTCTTTAATAATCACACCGATTCTCACTTCATGCCATTTACCTAGCTAAGGTATGTAAGCTGTTTCAGAGTAGGTCCATGGTTCATCCACCACAGTAATGTCATGCCACTGGGAACATAGGTAGCGTGAGGGAGAGTCTGGGAAGTTAATCGCAGTTGCAATCAGTCTCCAAATTGGCTTTCCCAATTTTCTTGGTATCTACAGATAGCATTGTGTAATCACTCATTTTCTCTTCCATTACTTCCACCCCTTCACTTAACAAGCATTTGCAGGCCACCGCCATGCTCCCTGCGAGTGAGGAGATGAGTTCACTCAGGTGAGAGGACAGAGACTCCCCCGTCCATATGATAAAGGTTCTGCTGCCAGTAAGGACAGAATGATATGGAAGCCCAGAGGAGAAAGCAATTCACATTTTTCTTGGAGAGTCTGTGAGTTCTTCAAAGAAGAGGTGGTGTGGGTGGCATTGGAGCTGGACAGAGAAAGTTGAGCAGAGGGAAAGAAAAGGGTGGCATTCCTGGGAGAGAGGACTGTGATAGAAAGGAACAAAGGTCAAAGATCAACACCACTTGGAGAGAAGAACGAATGATTCCAAGTGGCTAGAGGGAGGGCGTGGAGGGGTGGTACAGGAAGGTGACAGGAGAGAGGCAAGGGTCAGGCTCTAGCCTTCATCTGGGGCCCACCGGGGGTCATCGTGAGGTTCTGGGGAAGGGGAGCCACTCCATCGCATCTGTGTTTGGGACCCTAAATCTGGCCACAGTACAGAGAGTGAGGTATAGGGGAGAGATTTCAGGCTGAGAAATGACCACAAAGCTGCCACAAGGAACCAGAAAAAGGTGGGCAGAGCCTGGATCCTCAGAAGTGGCCATGGGGAGCCAGAGCAGAAGGAAGCGCTTGGGTGGACAGAGCTTGGTCCCCACTTCATTCCAACCAACGTTCTCCCACTGCTTCCCTACCCATCAGCTGCCCCCAAAGACTCCTCTAAAGTTGTCAGCTTAGGCCACTGGGTCAAAAGTGATGCCATTATCCAAGACAAGGACCAAAGAGAAATAGAGATGTGGGAAGAAACATGAGCAGGCTTTTGAAGCACTGAACTTGAATTGTCCACAAGACACCACAATGATGTGTCCAGAAGGCGGTGGGAAGATGAAGAATGAGTGCGTGGACTTGAAGTCACTAAAAAAGAGGAAACAGTTGGAGCTTTGAGGATAGTGAGTTGGACATAATTTTGAGATGATTTGGGTTAAGAAACTTTATCTATTTATCTATTGAGAAAGAAGAAAATGGGTGGACTTGAGTGTTATTTTAGTTTGTTCCCTGTTTCTTTTGCATGGGATGCTAATGATTAAATGAATGCAATGAAGAAGGAGGATAAAGCTTATTAACAATTTATGAATTAAACAACCAATAGCAAAAAACAGCTGTGTACTAAATGGAAGTGTTGGATGATAGGCTGTGGACAGATTAGAACTTCACTGCTCCAGCCTGTAGATAAGCCTCTGAACCCAGAATGGTGTAAGAATCATTATCCATCATCCATTATCTATTATTGAAGGAGAGAAGAGACAGAGATTTATTGGAAGTACCAGGAAGTTATTATGTACAAGAAGAAACTGTTATTTATAAGGTACTCTGGTGATTATACATCCAGAAGCTATCATTACAATGAATTTCATTATCCTTTTAATTATAACTTCTTTACCTTCTTCAGAGCTCAACAAACTCTCTCATATATAAGAAATTTTAATTAAGTTAATAGCTTTACTTTATATATCATTTAAAAAAACAAATGCTAAATGCTAAGGTAAAATAAAATAGAGAAAATGAATCATATTGCTTGACTTCCCCACATTCCCAGGGCAAATTAAAGGAATAATGAGTGCTGACACAAAAATCTCGGTCTGTAACACATACCGTTTCGGTTGCTTGCATTGTTTTATACAGGTTGTTTAAACTAATCTGAAAGTGGAATGCTTTATATACATTTACTTCAAATGAGGCTAAAATCCTCAATATTTACTTCTTGCCCCCAGTAAATTTTTTAAAACTGTATTATTTAAACCTAGGTGTATTGTGTCCAGGAGAAGGTTAATTTATCTGCAGGGACTTTTGGACATAAAAGAACCCGCCCTTTTCCCTAATGTTATACTTCAAGGCTCTTTAGGTCTTTTTTGAGAAAATAATGTAAAATGTAAGTTTATTAAACTGTCTTTGATTCCTTACAATTCCTTTATGTCAAACCTAACACCATTGTACAACAATCAAGAAGCATTAGAAACATAAAAATTTGTGGGGCCTATTGCCAGGCTATATGAGGCATTGTATTAGCATCGGAAAATTGGCAAATTCAACTTAACAAGCATTTGTTGCATCTCCACAACGGAAAAGACATATATAGGTATACTTGGCAATACCCCAAATGAGTAAAACAGCCTCCTACTTCAAAAGCATGTGGTCAAATTTATTAGCTATAGATCTTTGTACACACACTCACTCCAGCACAAACATGGCATGTGGTATGGTGGAGAACAGAATGTTGCTACACACATCAACTCATGTGATCCTCTTAAGACCCTGAGTGGGATGTACGTTCTCAGAGCTGAGGAGGAGCCCCTGAGCTACTCCCTGTGTTCTCTGTCACTCTCCGCTTGGTTAAGTTACTGAATGAGTACATCACAAGTGTTGTTATCTCAACAACGGTGTTCTTCCAGGAGAAACAAGCATGAAAAATGAGTTAATCTAAAGGTAACTGTTCTTTTAACCTATTGAATATTGCATTAATTCTCTATTGAATATTGCATTAATTCAAAGTACAAAAATTTAGTTCTCATTGTTCCCAATCTAAGTAATTTCTGAAATTGTATCAAGCAAAACTTTAAAAAATCCTGTTGCTAGAATTCCTGGATATTTTTGTATGCTTCATGATGTTTTCCTCATGTCTCCATGTGTTCTCTGCTGTCCTGCTATCTGTTGGATTTTTCTTCCTCTCCCTTTCATGCCATGCTGTCTTGCGTACTTCTTGTTTCTGCACCAGAGCACATGGGTAACAAGGGTAGGTGCCCCAACTCTGCTTTCATGGTACAGTGGTTGTACCGTAACCCAACCTCCACATACTGGAGTCTGCAAGCAACAGGTCCTCCTCGTTACCTGCTACAGCCGGTGGACTGCACAGTCATGGAACGTTCAAGGCCAATGGCTGCATCAAACCCCTGAGCCTTGTATGTACTATTTCATTATATTTGACAATTATAATAGCATGTATAATACTATACATGTCATGTCATTGTTTTCCCAGGGATTGTGTACAGTTTAATTATATTGTGCAATTACAATAATGGTAGTTATACATGTTATTGTAATTGCACAGTATAATGAAATTGTACACAACCTCTGAGGAAACGATCTCAAGAGAGAGTTGTTTCTATGGAAATTTAGTAGAATCCTTTCAAAAGACTTTATAAGGCCACTATTGAATAGGCAAGTGTAAAAGGCAGGGAAAACACAAAATTTTGTAAAGACTCTATACTCAAATTGCTTTGCAACTGTCTTTAAATTGTTTACTTCACTGATGGATAATCAGAGTTGATATAACTGTGGTTAATGCAAGAAAAACAAAGAGCTACAACCATACTTAAAAGATCTTGTTCTACAACACAAGATTTGTGGATAAATACATATTTATGTTTAAATCTAATCTTTTTTCCCAAGTATGTTTCAATACTTTTGATAACTTCCTCTTTATGTGACTTTCAAAAATGAATCAACCAAATGCTGATCTAAATGGATGCGTCTGCTGTGCAGGCAGTGGGGATTCCATCAGTCTTGGCAACCAGTTCATCAGATACCTCTGGTTTGTCCAACTATTCATGGCAATCAGAGTGCCACGCAGAAGCCCTTAGAGAATGTCACCAGAGTGCTGGCATTTTCTCAAAGCCTGCACTTGCCTTCATATCCCACATGTACTTTAATAATTTGCAGATTCTCCTTAAAACCTTTCAAGGATTGTTCTGAAAAAGCTCTCCCTTCATGGATTGTCTCTATTTGTCTCCTTTGTACTTTATTTATTATTAATGTTTGTGTCAATATTTGCTGTCCATTTTCTTGTTTAAGGCTACCTTTACCCCTGCTCGTTCTAAATCTATCCCCAAAGAAAGACTCATCTCCATTATTTTCCATTCGTAACAGCAAGCTTATTTCCCCAGCGTTACACCGGGATATGGCAATGCAAATAACTTAACTTCAGAAGGACCTTAACAGCAAAAGCTAGAAAGGCAGTAAAACAAAACAAAATAAATCCTTGTTCAAACAAGAGGACCTAAAATAGCATGTGAAAGAAACGTTGACCTACAGATTATGATCTGGCCTTGAATGACATCAAAGAGAAACTAGACTGGCTTCTAAATGAAGTCTTGGAGGTTTTTTAAAACAGGACCAACTTCCACACTTGCCATGAAAGCTCAGGGGTGATAGGAACTATATTGAAATTTGCCTCCTGGCCTGAGTATGAAATGAAAAGTGAACTCCTTTGGAAGGGGGCTTTGCTATAGGGAATGTTCATATACTGCATACATCTTTCCAGCTAGTGAGGGCTTAGGTTTTCAGACTATTACAACAGGAATATTTTTCTTATAGAAAAATGTAAAATTGGCTATGAGCTTGCCAGGAGAAGAAATATTTATGGAACCTTTGTGTTTATTTTGTTTGTAGAAAAACACCTCCATTTTCTTTTGAAGCATGTCAACTTTCCTGGCATGGTTTTATAAATACCACCCCTGCTTTACAGAGGGGTGAACAAGCCATTGAGAAAGCAGACATTTCATGGATGTGGCAGAAACAGACCAAAGTTACTCTAATTCAAGCTTCCCCTAACTGATTCCACTATGGTGGAAAAGAGTGAACTGTATGTTCTCATTTTGTGTTATTCCTGAGGATACCTCTGTCTGGATGATAAATGTGTTACTCTTTTCCCAGAAGTCCATTTGCAAGAATGAAATCAGAGAGGATGATATCCTTGGGCTTACAAAGCAAAGGATTGACTTTATGTATTTTATGACCAATGACTTTAATTCTCAAAGGTACTTTACTCTGGTGACTGGTTCGGTTTGCCACAGTTCAACAGGCCTTGGTAGGTGAGAACAAGTTAATTACTGTAGGGGCTGCAGAGTTGGGGGAAATGGACGTCTCCTCTTTCAGCTTTGCACCTCACAGAGTCCTGAGCTACACCTAGATTAGCTTGCATGATACTAGATTTGTGTGTTTATAAGTGAATTTGTAAAGGGCTCAGATTTCTCCTTCGTGTCTCTAGACACTGGACACATTACTAAAAGAACATGTGAATGAAGTAAAACGAGTTCCTTTCTACACGGGGCACTGAATAGGTAGCATTAGTGTTCTAGACCGTCAAAGAAAACTATGTTGTGTTTTCTAAGTTCAATCTCTTATAGATCTTTGATTTTCTGGATTCCTTTATTTCTGTTCACCTTCAATTCTTCCATGTTTATGCATATTTCCATAAATACACACATACACATAAACAGAAATTAATTATATGACTGAAACAACTTCTGTCTTTACTTTGGCCTCTATATTCCTCATTAAAACTGGACAAAGGGTGGAGGGAAAGCCTGGAGTCCTATTACAGATTTCACTGTGTTGTCTTAGAATGTAACGGTCAGGAAGGGAACACTTATCCATTACAAATATGCACCTTCATCCTGAAGCCGACTTACACAAACATGCAGTAGAATTATGCCATGCTAAGAGACACCCTCTATACAAATTTTATTTCAACTGTATCCTCCCATTTTGCCTCATTTTTAATGAAAAAGTGGACTTAGGAATAAACAACAAAATCAACTGTCCGTTAATTCCATTAATTCACTCTCCGGTTTTATACTTGGTGCTTTCTTTCCATGCCTATGGTATCAGTCTATTGACAAATGGATTAAAGTAAACTTTGTTTTTTCCTCTTCTAAATCTAAAAATATAGAAGTGAAGATTTTGTATGTATAATTTACAGGGAAGTTCTTACCAAAACAGCTTTCCTCTGACTTTATGCTTTTGTCAAAGATTTAGAGAAAATGAATGGAGGAGCCTTCTTTGTTATACAGAAGGGTCCACACTCCAAAAAACAAATTTGTCCTTATTTTTTTTTATGTTACAAGGATAAATCAAATGCCGAAGACTTTTTTGGGGAATACATAACATTTTAGCACTATGTAACTGCACTTTTGGCATCTGTAAAGGATTATGTAGCGTGTGAAATCTATAGTTAATTGACAAAATGAGATGAAAAATTATTGTTAATGTTGAATAAAATGTATGAATGTTTGAGTTTCTCTAAATGCAGATGAAGGTATATTTAATAAACCGGATAAATGAAAACCAAGATTTTACAATCCAAAGATTTCTTCACATAATTCTTTTCGTCGTTCTCCATTTTGTCAAGATTTTGTCATTTTTTTCCCATGGCTAGACCATGAAATGTTTTACAGCCATCTTTTGCCTTCTACCTATTATTATTAGGGCCTTGTGTGCAGGGACAAAGAATTGTTGCTGTTTTTAAGCACACTTTATTTTTTTGACAATAGCAATCAACAAAATACAGTAGCACCAACATAATCATTTATTGGTATCAATCTCCCTGATTAAGCCTCTTAGAATTAATGTTTCTCATGAATGTTTAACAAATTCTGATTGCTAATTTTTATAGTTAAATGGTATATGGTCCTTGGTTTCTCATCTGCATGAGAGAAGGGTATAGGTTGCAAGACAGAGAAATCCACTCAAGTCACTTATACGAAAAAATTAGAATGAATTAAAGTTACAGCGTCTCTCATGGAACCCAAGTTCTGGGGATCAATCAGGTCTCAGGAAAGAATTGCCTCAAGGAAGAATCTATAGTCAGTAATTTTTCACTTTTGTCCCCTCTGCTCCTCTTTCTAAAACGACTTCATTTTTCTTTCTTCACGAGCTGTCTCTTCTAAATTCCATGATGAAATAGTGGACCATGGCAATCTGCAGCCTGGGTTTGAACGCTCCTAGTTCCGATGTCAAAATCAGGCCTCTGGTTGACCTGTCTGGATCACATGCTTACCCCAAGATTATTCACTTTTGACAGCTGAGGATGAGTGGAGTTGGGTGTCCGGTTGTGAAAGCCTGAATGTTCCCTTTGGAACCTTGAGAATGGGCATTGGATGAAAGGAAGAGAAGGCAAAAAGCAAATTCCCAGAGAAGTGTGAAGATAGTGCAAGGTTGCTTAGACCAGAGGCTTCTAAAGCTGCTTTTGAGTCTCAAATTCTACATTTCCTTTCTCATATTAAACATTTCTTTGTATTTTTTTAGTCTTTTTTTATTGAAGTGGATTTCAGGTGACATTAAAATGTTTTAGCTGTTTGGGGTTCCTTGCAATTCCATGTAAGTGTGAGTATTGGCTTTTCCATTTCTTTTAAAAATAGGACACTGGAGTTTTGATAGGGATTGCATTATATCTATAGATTGTTTGGGGCAATATTTTTATCCTAATAATATTGAATCTTGCAATCCATGAATACCATATATTTTTCCATCTATTTAGGTCTTCTTCAATCTCTTTCAGTAGTATTTTGTAGTTTTCAATATAACTACAGTATTGCTTGGCTAAATCTATTCCTAGATATTATATTCTTTTTTATTTTATTTTGAATGGAGTTTATTTTTTAATTTCTTTCACAGATTGTTCATTACTATTATATAGTTCTTATATTCTATACCATTGCTGAATTTTCTTATTAGCTCTAATAACTTTTGTTGAATCATCAGGATTTTCCTTATATGTGATTATCTCATCTATGCATAGGGACAGTTTTACTTCCACATTTTTAATTTGGATATTTTAATCTCTTTTCTTGCCTGATTGCTCTGGCTAAAACCTCTAGTACAATGTTGAAATCAAGTGGCAAAAGTGGGCACCCTTATCTTGTTCCTGACCTTAGTGGAAGAGTTTTCAGACCTTTTAACAGGTGACTATAATGTTAGTTGTGGGTTTTTCATAAGTGCCCTTTATCACATTGAGGAAGTTCCCATCTACTTGAATTGGTAAATGATTGTATAATGAAAAAGTGTTGGATTTTGTCAAATGCTTTTTCTGTGTCTATTGAGATGATCATATGGTTCTTTTCCTTCATTCTATTGATATGATGAATTACTTTGATTTTCATATGTTGAACCACTCTTGGCATTTCTGGGACAGATCCCACTTGGTCATGGTGTAAATCCTTTTAATATGGCGTTGGATTCAGTTTTCTTAGTATTTTGTTGATTTTTTAGATCAATATTCTTAAAATATTTTGGTCTGTAGTTTTCTTGTGATGTTTTTGTCTGGCTTTGTTTTCAGAATTAATGTTGGCCTCACCAAATTAGTTAGATAGTAATCTCCTATTCTATTTTTGGGAAGACTTTGGGAAATTTGATGTTAATTCTTCTTTAAATGTTTGGTAGAATTCACCAGCGAAGTTATCTGATCCTGGGATTTTCTTTGTTGGAAGGGTTTTGATTACTGATTCAGTCTCTGCTTGCTATAGGTCTGTTCAGATATTCTTAAGTCAGCTTTGGTAGTTTATGTGTTCCAGGGAATTTATCCATTTCATCTGAGTTATATAAATTGCTGGTATACAATAGGATGTAGTATTCTCTTATCATTCTTTTTATTTCTGTAAGGTTAGTGATAATGTCTACTCTTTAATTCTAGATTTTAGTAATTTGAGTCTTCTTTCTTTTTCTTAGTCAATAAGCTAAAAGTTTTCCAATTTTGTTGCTTTATTTCAAAGAACCAGTTGTAGGTTTTGGTGATTTTATCTATTGTTTTTCTATTTTCTATTTCAATGATCTCGGCTCTAATCCTCATTATCTCCTTCTTCTGTTGGTTTTGTGTTTATTTTGTTCTTCTTTTTGTATTTCCTTAAGATGCAAACTTAGGCCATTGACTTGAGATCTTTCTTCTTTTTTTAATGTAGGCACTTACAACTGTAAATATATGTAATAATATATAATTATATGATATATATTTATGTAATAGTACATAATATAAATATAAAATATGTGTACACCTAAAATACATGAAAAGTCTTGGTCAATCCTTATTAGATGTTTTTCATATGTTGGGGCTTAGGACAAGTAACCCCCAAATATGTCACTTGGCATATTGATTATTTTGAATTAAAGTTATTTAAGAAACAGCCAATGCAAGAAGAACATCCTGGTCCTCCTGTATCCCCTTGAAAGCAGGAAATAAATCTCCCATGCGAAAAGTGCCCTCCCTGTATGAGGAGCTAGAAAGACATCCTTGTTACCAGACACGGAACTCAGGGCCAAGAAGGCTGTATAAACAAACCTTGTTACTTTAACTAATTTACTACCCAGCCCAAATTCTGTTTAGAATTGCTTACTAATTGAAGCTCCAAAACCTCAGTATTCTTTGTCTTGTCAATTCCTCACAGATGTATGCTTTTTTTTTGTCTAAAAAATATAAAAGCTTCCTCCCCTAGTCGTTTCTTAAGTCCCATATCTATAAGAACTCATACGTAGGAATTAAATTTTATTTTCTCCTGTTAGTCTGTGTTGTGTCAACGTAATTCTTTGATGAGCCAAAAGAATCTTGAAGAGTAAAGGAAAAATTATCCTCCCCGACAGAGGGTAGGCTGTTTGTGCATCATGCCTTCGTGTTTAGGGCTGCCGTGCACATGGCTATCTCAGTACATCACAGAAAATCAGGAAGAGTGGCTTGTAGAAGTTTCACATATTTCTAGAGCTCTTCTCTTTATGTATTCTAAATGTTGGTATATGGAAAAGAAGTTAAAAAGCAAATTCTGTCTTCAAATACCACCTAATAGAAGAAATAAAAATATACCAATATACCATGAAACACTGATGGACCCAGAAATACAAAACATTCTAACTGAAAAACAAAGTCAAACAAGTCATTTCCAAGCCAAACCCTTTAGTGGCTCCTTCCTCTTTTCCAAATAAGGCCCATGTTCCTTTTTCAGACAAGCAAGGATTTTTAATGTATGGTTGTTAGTCACATTTCCAACTTCCCATCTCTCCTTCTTTTTATTTCTGAGCAATGCCTAGTGCGTCTTCCTACACAACTTCAATGCCTCCAGACCTTTTGTCCACATGTTCCCTTGCCTAGAGGGTCCTTATCCTCTCTCTTGGCTTGGTTAAATATTCCTCATCTTTAAAGATTCATTTCAGCATGATTTTCTCCAGGAACTCCAAGATATTCTTAAGTATTTTGTATTTCTCCCTAGGCTGTTCACAGCTTTTGTTATTTTTTTAACTGAATTATACTGAAATTTTCTGCTTTTGTATTGGTTTTCTTTCTACTAGGCTGAAAGCTCTTAAGTTTGAAACCTGAATTTGTTCATCTTTTTTTCTCCACAGTGCCTATTAGAAGGTTTGGCACATAGTAAATGCCCAATAAGTACATGTTGAACTAATGAAAAGAGGCCATATATTTAATTGTTGACTAGTGGGGAGGCCATACAAGCAATAGAGATTAGAAAATAAGTTAAGAGGTTGCCAAGATCTAAAGTGTTAGGAAGGATCACCAAGAAGACAGGACTTAGATTGTTTCAGGCCAGTACGACTTGGATGGGAGAAAGAAAAAATGATCAGTTCAGGCCAAGGCTTATAGTTAGAAACTTAAGTGAAAAGAGGAGACCTGGATTATCCTAGAAATCATGAGACTGGATGGATAAAAATGTAAAGGGGTTTGGGGAGGACTGAGAGCTGCCTGCGGATGTCTGGTGGGCTGGCCTTGATGTGGGACATCAGCTGGTTTGATACAGTTCCCACAAATGGTTCCCCCCTGTGGGGCTTCCTCCTGGGTCTAATTGGCAGGCAGTTTTGAATCTGCATGAAAGTCGTCTGTAGTCTGAAGAGCCTGCTTTTTCCCAACTGTCCGTCACAGAAGCTTCGTTTTCACTGCAGAATGGAGCTGGTTCTAGGGAAGTGGGTGGGAGGCAGAGAACCTCAGAAGGGCCTGGGCTGTGTCAGTAAGCTCCACAAACACTGAGCAGATGACCCAACTCGAGGCCGAACATTGTTGTCACACACGCCTGAATTTCCCTTGAACTCACAGTGGTTTTGTTTGTCTGCTATTTTATGGGATACTAATTACAACCTAGGACTACAGACTTCTAATGAGCCAGCACCTGGGAGATTAAACCTGGACTCACTTCTTCTTAGAGACCTTATTTTTTAAACAAAGCACTTTAATATACAGATGTAAGATAATAATTTTTCATGTAACATGTAATACTCCTTTGTGGATCAACCTTTCATTATGCCTGATTATTCCACCACATTATGAGCTTTGTTAAAAGAAGAAAAAACAGCTTGTCTTCTTGATGGTAAAAAAAAAAAAAAGAAAGAAAATAAACCAACTGAATATAAGTGATGCTATATATAAAAGGGGCTCTAGGTTACCATGGTAACCAAAGTTCTAAAAATGACAAAAAGAAAAGAACATCAGCTTGTTGTGACAAATGACACTTGAAGTGACAGGTTTCTTGTGCTGCTTGCTCTTAATTAATGCAGCTCTGTAGGGAACATTCTTATTGAATAATAGATTAACATGGAAATCAGGAACCTGGCTGGAAGATTTGTTTTTCTAGCACTGGGATAACTAATAAGGATGCAGAGAACTGGAGAGAGAGTCCACTGTGAGGGGAAATGCCTGACGGCGGTTATCCAAAATAACATGAAAATGCGTGCACCAAACGCTCTTGCGGATAGTGGAAACCGCTGGCTCCAGCAGCAGTAATCAAACTGAGGATAAAAATAAAACAGTCGCCACAAAGGAGAGCAGTTGTGTAATATCAAAAATCACTAGCTTAGAAAGAAATGTAATACATAGTTTATATTGGTGCTTTTGGTGTTTTCATGTCTACTGTGGAAAATGAAAACATATATATCTATATATGTGTGTGTGTGTGGGTGGGTATAAATATACACATTCTTCTTCTTTGGTAACCTATTTCTTTCAGCAGAAGAAGAGACCCCCCCAACACTGTGAATTCTTTGCTAATAGTGCACCCCTACAGCAGAAACCTGAACAGGGCCCTGCTCAGGAATGTACAGTTGTTAAAATATCCAGGCAATGAATAGACAAGACAACCAGTTTTATGGTACACGTGGAAAAGAAAATACACACACTTCCCATAGGTGAGATAACATGTCCCTGGAAGGTGAAGCTGCGATGAAAGCCCAGGTCTTTACACCCCTAACTCCCCACAGCCATGCCATCTGCTCTAGGCCTGGCCACTGTTGGGCTCCTTGACCTGAGTCAAGGGGATTAGTGGTGTATTTATTCATTTATTAGAGCCTCAAAGCAACTCAATAAGGACATTAACACAAAGGAAAATGTGCTCAGTGGAAAACAGAAAAAAAACCCAAATGACATGGGTCGTGGACTTCTTTCTTATATATACTTCCCTCTATGGTGTGTTGAGCTGGTAGGGTTTTCAGACAGTTATCACTTACTTTGTTTGGTTTGCTCTCTCACCCCCAGGACAGTCCCTTGTTGCTGTATGTCTACACACCTGCCACATTCTCTGGTAATTGTCTGGTAATCTTACCTGTTAGACTGTGAGCTCCTTCAGGCAAAGTAAATGCTTTGCCCCCCAGCTCATTTCTTGGCAGATAACAGGAGCTCAATATATTTTTTTAAATGAAGGAATGAATAAATAAAACAAAACCTGCATGTCTAGGTGACTTCAGCAGAGTTTCATAATTATAGTTATGTCAGTTTATTCATCCATCAAACACTTTCAGGGACAGATCTCATTTCAGTGGCTGGGCAGGTGTGGTTAAGACAATGACCACATCTATAGGGCAGTATGAACAATCAAAGCAATAACTAAGGCAGCAGAGTAAACACTACAATGAAAGCACATGCTCAGTTGAGTATGGTGGGAGAGAGGATTCTCAGAATTGGGAGTTTAGGAAAATCTTCTGTCAGGAAAGAAAACATGAAAAGGAAGCTTAAGGAGAAAGAATTAGCTAGAAAGAAAGAGAGAAGATGATTACAGATCAGAGAGGCACAAACCAGCACAGGATGCATGTTACACCAGCTGGAAATGAAGTATGGCTGGAATGCAGGTGTGTGTGGAGGAGTGGGAGAGAATGGAAGGTCCTGCTCATCATACCTAGTCGGGGACCCAACCCTAAATCGAATGAAGAACCTCTGGGGCTTTTCCATGTATATTTCATGAAGTGTGAAATTAATACCAGCTAATTATGACAATTTGGAAAAATGTGACCAGTAGAAGCAGAGGGGAAGGTACCAATTGTCTCACCATGAGCAATACCCAGTGGTAACACACTTAAATATGTTTTTTGCAGCCATGTAGATAATATATACTTTTTTACATATGAAAAGAGCAAACCCTAATACTTAAATATTTAGAAACTTTTAAAACAATCACAAGCTTAAGAAAAAGTTGGAAGTACAGTACAAAGAATTTTCCCCTTAAACCATTTGTAAGTTGCCCACCAGGTCACCCACCTCACCTCTCCTATCCCAATCCCATCAGCAAGAACATTGTCCTACTTTATCTCAGTTTAACACAATTCAATAGAGAAAATCATGAAATTAATATTAGTATAATCCTCAGATCCTCCAACTTCAATTTTTTCCTCTTTTGTTCCCAAATATCCTTTTAAGAAAAAGGATCAGATACGTGTCACATGTTGCATTTGGCTGTCATGTCTATTTTGTTTGGAACAGTTCTTCCGTCTTTCCAGGACTTTGACGACTTTGACATTCTGAAAGTCTTAGGGAAGTTTGGAGATTGAATGTCCATCAATCCAGGTTTGTCTGAGGTTTCCTCATGATTAGAATCTGATTATTAATGTTTAGCAGAAATAACACAGAAGGGATGTGGGTTCTTCCCATTCCATGGATACATAATTTTGATTTTTCCATTCCTGATGATGTTCATATTCATTATCTGATTAGGTTCTCAGCTGGGATTCTCCACTGAAAAGTTACTCGTTTACTCCTTTGTCATTGGTAAGTATTTTCTGTGGAATTTCTCTGCTCAAAGAGTGTCCTCTTGCGTTTCTGTCCCTCTCAGAGGCATTGACTGCTTTTGTTCTGGCCTGTCTTTTCAAGGATGTTTTTATAGCAAATGGCCTTTTTAGACAGAGGTAATGCCTCCCTCCGGAGCCAGGGTAGGTTTGTTTGCTATAATAAAGATGTTTCACTAAGAGGAAAACATTGGGCAAATTGCTTGACAGCTGTTATAAGAATTTAAGGTTTTCTAAACTCAGGGCTCCTCAGTTGTGATGTGAGCCCACTGTGTGTGCAGCATCCAGTTGGGCCACTTGGGAGACAAGGGGAACCAAGAGACACATGAAGCTCATGCTGCCTGCTATGCAATAAGTAATATAGTCCTTTGTCTTCTTCCGGCCTCCATGAAATATCAGGAGGTAGCTTGTTATAGTGCAAGGGTAGGACCTCAGAGCTCTCGAGAACTTTGAAACTATGTAAGTATCCTTTCTTCATTGAACTTTTACATGTGTTATTTATTTATACCGGCATAGCTTCCTATTTTTATAAAAGGTTATAATCCTTCACTGTTATTTCTTTTGTTGCACCATCAAATCCCCTGTTTTGGCCAACGGGAGCCTCTTCAAGTTGATTTCTGTATCTTTTTGACATGTTCTCATATTCCTTTGAGCACCTACTTGGTTTCTGGTATACAAAAGATATCTTAGTTTATCTTTTACTTTTCCAGCCCCGGCCTTTGATTCAGCTATTTCTCTGAGGAGCTCTGACTCCATTTGGTAGAACGTGATATTTAGAAGCTGTCATGTGGGCTGTTAGACTTGACCAACTACAAAGTTAGGAGGTAGGATCCCCAAAAAACTGTCCTCAACTTTGATACCAACCACAAGTGCAGGAGGTACGCTAAATCACTCTCAGGTTTGATAATTCACTAGGAAGACTCACCAAAGTTACTGAAAGCTATTATATCCATGGTTACAGATTATTACAGGGAAAGAATACAGATCAAAATCAGCCTAGGAAAGAAGAGTTTAGGAGAGGTATCGGATGCAATGTGTCCAATGTCCTCTTTCTGTGGAGTTAGGATGTGTTATCCTGGCCTTCTATGTGTGACACTACACACGAATATTGCCAACAGCGGCAGCCCACCATTGCGACCTGTGGTGTTCAGCGTTTTTACTGGGCTTTATCACACAGGCCTGGTCAAATGATTGCCCATGTGAATAATTTTCATCTCCAGATATACCCAAACCTTCACCTGAAACTTTCACCCTATGTCACATTGTTGGTCTCTCTGGCATGGCTAGACTCTATCCTAACACTATATGGACGTGGCCAGCCCCTGCCTAAACTCACATTGTCAGATGACCCAGTGTGACCTAAACTCACATTGTCAGATGACCCAGTGTGACCTAAACTCACATTGTCAGATGATCCAGTGTGACCTAAGACCTTCAGGCAAATGAAGACAATCCTATCAGGCATAATAGTCCAGGGATCTCAGAAGCTGAAGGACCTTTTCTTTGGACAAGGCCAAATTCTTCACTACCTGTGGACACTCGATATGCTCTTTGGTACTGGGTTACTAATCCTCCCAGGCTCTTCCAGGGGCAGAGCTAGCAAACAGATATACATTCACACACATCAACTTATATCTTTTTAAATTTCTCTGTGTAATATCTGTCTGCCTATATGTTTGTCTATCTATCATCTAGCTATCCATCCCTCTATACCACCTATCTATATTTAAAATTATGAGTTCACACTAATATCTCTAATACTGATCTAACACTACAGAGTTCATGAACATTTTCTCCCTTTCCCATATTTGTAATTCTCTGCTCCATTAGTAAGAACCTCTCTCTCATTATCCTTGATACATTTACTTACGTATTAATCAATCTCCCATCCCTACCACCACACTGCCCCTTCCAGCCATGCTTGCTCTCTGACATCCATGCTGGGCCACTCCAGCATGACGGAACGCCATTCTTGGTGGGTGACATTCTCACCCCACTCATGCTCTGAGACCCCACAGGGGGAAGGGAAAGGAAGAAGAGAAAGAACTCTACAATGATATTATAGCACATCCCTTTCTGACAATAAACATTAATACTTGTTAATTGACCAGCATTTGGAGTATGCAAAGAAGTATAGAGACGAAATGAAAAGTCATCCACAATTCTACTGTTCCAAGATTTCCATAAACATTTTTGTTTTTTTCACTTTGTCCTTTTCTTAAAAACATTTAAAAATAGTTGATAGCATAAACTGTATAATTCAAAAACCAAAGTCAACAGAAAACTTCAAACTTCTTCAGGATACTAATTGATATAATGAGAGCAAGTGCTGAAACAGAACACTGTTGTAGGGAACATGGAAGTCCCATGGCCAGGATCCTCACCTGATACCCATTGTGTACCTGCTATTAAGTAATACTTAACCCACCGCAGAGGTGCATGCTTGCATACCCATTGGCAATAAGTCATATTGTGGGTATTGCTGTAAGAAGAGTTCCTCCTGGTGCTAATGGCAGAGGGAAGTAGGAGAGCAGATCTAGAAAAGAGCAAGAGAACAGGAGAGAGAGCAGAGCTAGGGGCAGAGATGGAGGCAGGCAGGATTCTAGCACTTGACCTCCCGCCGTGAGAATAAAGCTTGGTAGGAGCCCCTTTTTACCCATGACATTCAATTGGTGTTATTTGGTCGCACCAAATCCACAGTGACTTGTCTGGGGCTGAAACCCTCAGGCAAGACAAACATTAATAATTTTAATTCATTAAGAAACAGGGTGAAAATCACATCTGAACTGTAGAGAAAGAAAAAGATTTGAGAATCATATTTTCTGGAACAGAATAAAGGTAAGACATGGAAGCAATACACAGAAGGAAGCAATTCAGGGACAAGATTTACCTTAAGGTTGCTGTACAGGAAAAAGATTTCTCTACTTTCAAGACTGTTTCACTTCTGGCACTAAATGTGTAAGGTTTTTCCCCATGCAGAGCAGTGCTGGGATACCAATTGTGAGTCATACAATTTAACTCAATTCTAACAGTACCCACCCGGAGATTGCACTGGGTCCCGCAGATCAAGGGCTCAGTCCCATAGGACGCCCCCCAGCCCACACACACACCAAGGCAAAGTCAGTTGTCACCCGTGCTTCTGACCAAGGGCTGTAAACTGGAGTTCCCCCTTCCTTGAGTTCAATTAATTTGCTAGAAAGGACTCAGGAAACCACTTTACTCACTAGATGGCCAGGATATTAGAGATACAGATGAAGAGATATATAGGCTGAGGTCCTGAAGTGTTCTGAATACAGGAGCTTCTGTCCCTGTGGAGTTTGGGGTGCACCAGCCTCCCAGCAGGCAAATGCATTCTTGTCCACCAGGCTCTCCAATTTTCATTGAGCTCCATTACATAGGCAGGGATGATGAAATCATTGTCTCCACTGTGGTTATCTAGTGGCTTTCCAAAATTCATCTCATTAACATAAACTCAAGTGTGGTTGAAAGAGGTTTGTTATGAATAACAAAGACACCCATTACACATTTATTGTTCTGGAGCTATTTTAGGAAGGGGAAAGAAAGCTAAATGCTATAACAAAAGATGCCCCTATGGTTCTTATACAGGAAATTACAAGGGTTTTAGGAACTATATACCAGGAACATGGATGAAAACCAAATGTTTATGTGTTATTATAAATTGGAACGTCTCAGTTGCAGAACTCACTGATACTTGACTACTTGCTTAAGTTTAAGATCCAACCTATCTTAGGTTCTTAATTATGATTGACCTTTGGCTTGAGAATGCTTTAAAGGAACACATGGGTGGGCTGTTTGTAAACTCCAGCTTTGTAAACCTTGCCTAGCTGTAACTCCAGGGGAAAATATGTTCCCACCTAGGGCAAATAACCTTTGAAGTTGAAATCCGTCAAAGGGAGAGGCAAAGTGGAAGAAACCCATTTATTGCCTACAAGCAGTTGTCTACTGTTCTCTCTCAACGGGGCTGCAAAAGAACTGGACCAAACCTCAGGTCCAAGTGCGCCCTCGCTCCCCACCTCCTTTGTACTCACCTATTGATATAGAGATGGACTACTTCTCTCCACCCCTGTCTCCACCAGCTGTCTTCTAACAGCAGAGAATTCAGAGGACTGCCTGATTTTGCTCCATTGTATTTTTGAAGGTGAACTGTTTGGGTGTTTTGTCCTGTTCTGATAACGTTGTATTTCTAAAGTCTCTGTATTGGGCATAGAGAAGAGGATTATGAACAAGAAGCCAGTGATAATGTTAGGCAGAAGAAATAGATATGAGCAGGTGGAGGGAGAATAAGGCCCGTAAAGCCCACTAAAAGGGCCTCAAAGAGTAAACCAGATAAAACTAGAGAGCCAGAAAAGACTTACAGAGTTAATGAGTTAATCAGTTGAACCTCCAAAGGCCAGGAACAACTTAAATTGTCTGGATATTCCCCAGATAAAGAAAAGTATCTAAGCACAGCCCATGTCTTCATTGTATCAATTAGATCATGCCATTGTAAGATTTACTTTAGTCTGCTAAAAGGCCCAACTTATTCTTTAACTTAACATATATGCTGTTTTTTTCCTCTTCTTCCTACACTTTAATCATGTAACTTTGTAAACAGGGCAGGAGACAGGCCTTGAAAGTATAAGTAAACCTATGTGAACAAAGGATGCCAGGATCTGGACTAACATAGTCACCTAAATAACCCTATTCTTAAGACAAAACTCCAAAGGAATTATAAATCATCTGTCTACATCATGCCTTATGCTGACTCCTACCCAAAAAGCCCTATAAAACCCCAGACCCTAAACCCTTAGGGGCCCTTCTTCTCTGAGGTTTCCCAAACTTCCCTTTCTTTGAGTGTGCACCTTTTTGCCTTAAATAAACTCCTCACTGTTCAGCTTATAACATTTTATCTCTGCATTCTTCCAGTAGTGTCTTTGTTACTTTGCTATTTCACTCTATCTTCCAGACTTAAGATCAAGTCTTCAATCTGTCTCTGTCCTATTTCAGACAAGTAGGGAAGGGCTGCTGAGCGCTCTGACTTGGGCCTGCAAGTTCCTGTCATCTGGGTGACCCAGACGGAACTACAGCTGTATGATCATGCCCCTTAGTAGCTTGCCTGAAAGTCTCCTGTCTTTGCCTCTGGGAATTCCTCAGAACATATTCTCACTCATTCCAATGCTCTGCTGGTCCCTCAAATCCTGGGATGGTAGGGGCTCAATTCCCATGCCATGCAGATCCAAGCAGACCCTGGACACCAGGTGACGCTGGCTTAGGGAGTTGGCAGGAGATGTGCCCCATGCTTAGCGGCAGTTCAATGAACTTCCCTTATCTCTCTGTTCTTCCTTACTTTCAGCTGCCTGCAAGACAGCTGCCATTCCCTGCTACTCTTGCTTTAACGAATTCCTTCTTCACCTTGCACTCTGACTTCCCTGCATCTCAGAACTGAATTTTTCCTCAACAATAAAGGTAATTTGTACACTGGGACCCACAAAATGGAGGCTGCCCTGTGGCCTGATCAAAGTCACAAATCTAAACCTAAATCAGCCTGCATTTATAGGAAATGCCTCACTGTAAAGGAAATTTCACACCAGTCACATCCTCCAGCTCAGCTTTAGCTAGCTCATCTTCTCCTAGAGAGCAAGAAGTCTAGTCTTATTAAGAAATCCCTGTTAACCTTAAAAATAAAATAATTAATTTACCAACAAAAACAGGTTTATTCAGGAAGAGCAGAGAAGTGCAGCCCAAGACATGCAAGATACAGCTGAACCATAGGCATGTCCAGAGAACAAAAAAGAGAAACACTCTTTTCCAGAGGAAAATGCCAAGTAGGCTATTCTGAGCAGCATGTCCATTGGAGTAAATAGGAGTCCCACATTTCGTGGCTTCTCATTGGCTGAGCTGTGACAGTCTCTTATTGGCTGGGCTGTTGTGGGGATGTGAAAAGTGGAAACCTTCCTTCCTTCTGGTTAGTAAAAGCTAAAACACTATGACATCCATCTATTCCAGTGGGGTCTAAGAGTTACTGAGTGGTGGGTGCGCGAGCTCCCCCTGCAGGCCTCTGGATGCCATGTCAGTGAGGTCTCCCTTTATTTCTACATCCCCAACCTCCTTGCCAATCACAACTGGGGTCCACCGTGACTCTCCTGACGCTCAATAAACCCTGTGCTGGCCCTAAACTCCTTGAACAGATGTTCCACAGCTTGTGAGGCACTCTGCTCCCCTTTCCCTTGGGTTGTTTCATTTGAACAAAGGACATCAAGCTCATTACTGAACTATTTCTTTGGTTATTTGACACCAAGAATTCACTTGCAGACTCCATTTCCCTGAACGGTTCTGGGCTACAGTTTCCCTGCGTGAGGAATGGTGAGATCCGGAAGGCGGAGGAGAAGAGGTTATTATTAGTCTTGTTTGGTCACGTGGGGTCCAGCTTCTTGGCTCCCCGAGGCCTGTTGCCAAAGCCCATTTTGCCCATTTCCTGGGGTCAGTTCCTTGGATCTTCAGCTTCCCATCATTGGCACAAACCCAAATTCCTTTATTAAACTTTCTTATTTTCTTGATTTTTTTGTCATGGCTCTGTTTTCTTAACCAAAACTAGATTGATACATTGGATAATGTGTGTTTTCTATGTAGAAGTTGTTGAAATAAATTTCTAGGTCCAAGATGCAGCCACCTGTGCCTGGGGTGCCGTGTCAGTGAACAAAACATCAGGTAAGTTACATTTCTACAGATGCTCCACCTGACCAGAAATGCAGTATATACACTCAGCCGAGCCCTCAACGCCAAGCCACGTCTGGGTTTAATAGTTATTTCCTTGTTCCTTCTAACCCTATGCAGGGTTGAGTCTGTGACCCCAGCTCATCAGATATTTTTTATTTTTCTCTTCCTTGTTCCTGATTCTTTATCATACAAAAGCTTTCTGCTTCCTGCCCCACCTGGCAGTTTTGGACTCTAAAGAACAGAGACTACCCACTTTATGAAGGATTCAGTAAAGTTTGTATCATAGAAATTGTCTTCTTTCATCATTTTTTAACAAAGTTTATGAAATTTTAAGCCTTAGAACATGGGAGTACCTTTTTGTCAGCTCTGCCTGGAATTCAGTGAGCCTGCCTAGCTCTATGTTCCACGTCTTTGATTATTTCTGTGATTTTTGCTTCTCTCCCACTTTCTATAGTTTTTACTTCATTAAAAACTGTGTTAAACAACCAAAAATCAACTGAATACCTATGAAGCTCTAATTGGCTTCATTCAACAATTCATGAATTGGTCAGCATACCTTCCAGCAAATAGAAAGGAACTCCAGGGAGCTATATATGATGGAAGGCTTTTAAAAGCAGAAAAGGGGGGGGGGCAGAAAAAAGGAAATTAATGGCAAAGAATAAATTGTTTAAAAGCACTATCACCCTCATAAGGTGGTCGGAAGGCTCTGTTAGCAGAAGGACTACTAGTGCTGAACAGGAAACTCTAGGTTGGCTGGTTAAAAGTCACATTTCTGGGAGGCTGTTGAAATGGGAATCAGGTTGGGTGGTAAGTCTTGGTTTGCTGATGTGGAGTTTAGCACAGGTGACTCCACTTAAGGCCTGCCGTTTCAGTTATGAGGCCAAAGAGAGCTCGATGCTGAGAATTACTAGTGTAACTAAGAATGTTTTCCTTCAGCATTTTCCTGTTCACACATTGTCCTGTCTCTGGAAGATCCCTTTAATTAGCCCTCTGTCTGATGGGTTCAGTTTTCTGCTATGTTGATTCTGCATTTTACTCACTCTAATAAGGCTTTTCATTCTGCACTTGGTACTTTGTTTCATTTTCAACACCTTTTTTTTGACACACTTTTCATCTCATGGATTATTTGATCTCATGGATTATTGCTCTTATTTCATAAACACCATATAGTTTCTCAAAGAGTTTAGAGCAACAAAAATGGTGATCTAGGTGAGTTTTTGGTTTCTAAAATTAAGTTTTGGGGGCCACCGTTCCTCTAAGCCTGATCATGCTGTCACCCCTTTTTCTTGTGCTCTGTTACGACCTCATGGTGATGGTTTGGTTCTCACTCATCCTCAGTAATGAACGACTTGCCGACTTACAGACCCAGAGTTCTCCTTCTTAGACCTCCAGCGGGACCATGGCCCGGCACGGGGAGCGCCTGGCTCAGTTGCAGGGATAGTAGACTTTTTGTATGTAGCCTGGCTAGCCTGTGCTGGTACCTTCTCCTCGTCTGGGGCTTAGCTGAGCGGAAAAGATGCCAGGTGTCAGAGTAGCTGGTTAAAACAAGTCAAGAGGAAAACAAAGTTCAAGCTTTAGTCATTTAATGTGATTGCATAAGCAAGAGGCTAAGCAGAGAAAGTGCCGGCTGCCCCATCTTCCGTTTTCCCTCATGGACTGGCATGCATGCTGGCTCTGCTTCAGGTGAATCTGCACTGATGTGGCACAGGAGGGGAGATCATCTCACTGCTGGGGGAGCCCCCAGAAGACAGCTACTGTAGTTGCATGGAGCCAGGAATTTGGTTGGAGGAGAGAAGGAAGGAAGGGCCAGGAGTGGAAAAGTCCCAAATTGGAGAGAAGTATTTCAAGTCTCCCCTTTACCCCCTTCCATAAAGAGTCTCAGCAGAAGCACCATGCCATGTCTTAGCACACAAGTCCTAAAACCCTTGCAATCTCCTACAAGAGCAACAGGAGCATCTTTCACTCATAAGATACTCCTAATCAATCACGATGTTCCCTTGAGCTGATCTAAAGATCTCCCTGGAGATTCTCCTCTTCCTCGTTGCCATCATCTTAGTTTTCAGCCCAGACATCCCCCCTAAAATACTATCAGAATCACACTGACTTCCTTAAACATTCAGTGGGGAGCCTTTTGGATTGGAAGGGTGTGAGGTGGCAGTCCCTGACATACTCTCTGAGTTTCCACTACTGCTTGAAGACTCCTTAAGTGGGTATATCATGGCCAGCAACTGTGACTCTTCGTAGACTCTTTGTGCATTTTTATCTCCTAGAACCAAGGAGGCCAAGCATGGTGGCCCAGGAAAAGGCCTCTGAATGAGGGCTCCAGAGCTAGGAAAGCAGATATGCACAAGAGCATGTCTGGGAGCTGCCTGTGCGTTTGAATGCGATTCCTTCACAGATTGCCATGCCCTGGCAGTCACCAAGCCTGGTGTGGGCTGGGCAGCTTCCCTGTGATGCTTGACAGGCAGAGCCCTGTAATTGCCTATGGTCAGGCCTGAAAAATCACACTTAAGTTTTGGGACTGGAGCCAGAGTCCTTAACTCCACTCCTTAATTTTTTCAGGACCCAGCTGAAAAACATAGCCTACCTGTCATCCATCCAAATAGGTTAGACTTTGAAGAGCTATGACAAGAATCAGTTAATTCGTCTGAGGCAACAGCTGACCAAGGCCAAGATCAAGGTCATTCCATGCCAGGTGACCAGGTCTGCCTGAAAGACTGAATGTGGCTGTGAGTCCTAAGAGCCACCCAGCCAGAGTAAGATGTCTGGGAGCCCATCAGAGCCTACTTTAGAGAGGCCCTAAGTCTCTCTTTTACCTGCAGCACTGATTCAGGCTCTCTTGGCTCTGGCCGGCAAGTTGAAGGTCTTCTGAAAACCCGAATGCCATTCAGGACTGGGCAGTGTCCTGGCAGGAAGGCACACATGGGAAGCATAATTCTCAAGGGCAGAGCTCCCGTGTCACTCACAGGGCCAGCCCTCAGAATTTGGCCAAAAGCTACCTGAGGAGAGGAAGAAGGGGAGAGCCTGGCAGTGCAGTGGACCAGGTGGATGGCTAGCTCCTGGGTGAGGGGATGGCCAGGCCCATGCCAGCGCAGGTTTGATCTGAGCCAGTTCATGCAGGGGAGGGTGCGGTGTTCTCAAGATGTACGTGTGGTTATCCTAATAGAGCTGCTATCAGGGCCCTTTGAAGAATGGGCCCCACACCATGTCACCTTCCCTTACTAGCTTTAGCAAGTTACCTCTGAAGGGTTGTAAAGTCTCCAAGGTATTTTAGGGCTACTGAGCAAAGCAAACACAAAGGGCTCTTTTTCCAACAGTTTCAACAAAGGTGTTTATTGGCACCAGACACCTGCTTAAAGGTAGTAAGCTCACAGAACCCTTCCCCCACAACCTCTGGTCTCATGGACCGAGTGTTATAAGAGGTGGCTCGAGAATGGGTTCTCTACCTCCCCTGTTGAATCTCTGGTTAACCACTGGTGGAGCCCAGCCAGGAGTCAGTGGCTAAAGAGAAGGATCAATGGTCCCTCTTGAAATTGAAAAGCTTATATGAACAAGCTGCTAGCAGCCCCCAAGAACTCCCCACAGACTCCATGAACACTTCCCAAGGCCCACTGGCAACATGCTGTGTGCAATCCTCAGATTCTTGCAAAGAGTCACTAGCATTTCTCTCGAACACCACCCAGGCTTTCTGCAGTTCCACATGGCACTGTGCTTCACCCACTCCCCTGCTGACTGCATCAGTTTGCCAGAAGCTCAACTGAGCTGGCTTATTTCCTGTATCTGCAGCCTAGAAAGGGAAAGGGAAAGGGAGATGGAGTGGGAGGGACCAGTTATATGCCTTATTCAAAATGCTCTCCCCCACGATGCTGAACATTGTACATTATTTCCCCCCAACATATCATAGGCAGGTAATCCACACACTCCTGTTGATGATGGCAGCTCATGATTAGGGGATGAGGGAACATGTTGAAATATCCAGGAAAATGTATCTGAAAATACAATCAGTCTCTTTGATCATGCCATCTGCAGGGGCAAAATCTCCCACTCACCATGAAATTTCCCTTCTGGGAATCACTACCACTGACAGATGACTGCTGTATTATCAAATCAGGTATCTTGGACTTGGGTGGAAGCAGTTGCTGTGGGGAGGGAATGAGGTGCCAGGGTGAAGACAGGAGCAGCACAAGTCCAATTATTGTGTTGGCATGACATTACCAGCAGGAGGAGGGTCAACTTCATATCTGCTGGCACAACTCAGGGGTCTACTGGCCATGCTTGCACCATGCTTGGCCTCTGTGGTTATAGGAGAGGAAGTGCAAGCTGAGTGTGTAGAGTCACAGTTTCTGGCCATGATGTACCCATTTAAGGAGTCATCAGAGATAGAGTACTGGAAAAACATAAAGGGTGTGTCAGGGGCTGCCACTTGCTACCATTCCAATCCAAAAGACTCCCTACTGAATGTTTAAGAAAGCCATTGGGAGGCTATGGTCTTTTCAGGGGGATGTTTGGGGCTGTGAACTGAAGACATGGTAGTGAGAAAGGGGGGTCACTGGGGAGCGCTTCAGAAGATCGGCTCAGGGGAATATCATGATTGATTAGATGTAGATTATAAGTGAAAAAAAAACAAAGACAGATTTTCCTGCATGGGTAAATTGGGAATAAATGGGCACTTTATCAATATTCTTACTTTTTTTCCTGTAACAACCACTCCTTACAAAAAGAGCCTAGAGAGTAAGAATTGGCTCATCTTCTTTGGGATCTCCACAGCAACTGGTTGTGCTGACCATTTAGAATAGAGTCATTAATGCTTCTTGGGTGAGCTTCTGGTCTTACGCTACAATAAGTATTGGTGTGGGTGTTAATCCGTGAGCTTGACAACTGTCTTCAGGACATATCAAAGAGCTTGGAATGTGTTTACCAGGATTTCCACTATCTGCCCAATGCTCTGAAAGAAAATGTGTGCTTCCAGGGCTTTGCTCCTGTGTGGCCAAAGTTCAAAGCATGAAATTTGTAACAGAATTGAACCCTTAGGACACATTTATGCTTTTGCATCCTCTTTTGGTTAATAATTTCATTATACTTACCAACATCTTAATGTGGGTATAATATTAACCCCTTGTTAAAAGAAAATTCAATTGAATACATTTTAAAGATCTTATTGGCTTTATTCATAATTCATGAATCAGACAACATCCCATCTAACAGGTAGAAAAGAGCTCCGAGGAGCTTTACAAAATGAAAGACTTTTGGAAAGAAGGGGGTGGGACAGGAAGTATTAGTTGGTAAAAAACAAAAAAGCAGGTTTGTGAGATCAGATTAAAGATGGTGGAATAGGAAGGCAAAAACATATAAATAAGGAGACACATAAAGGAGGAAAATACAGTAAATGGAACTAGACCTGAAAACAACCCCCTACACCTGAGGAAGAAGGGAAGACCAAACAGAAAAGGACCAGAAAGCATAGCAGAGACATCTAATACAAAGGAAGGAACACAGAAACCCTGAAAAAAATGAGCAGGCAGAGAAATTTGATTCAATCAAAACTACAAGACAGAACCCCAGAAAAAGGGCTTAATGAAACAGAGATCACTAATCTTCTTGATAAATATTTCAAAATAAAAGTCATAAACATGCTCACCGATTTACAGAAAAGTATTCAAGATCTCAGGGAGGACATCAACAAACAGATAGAAAACCTGAAAAAGAGCCACTCAGAGCTGAAGAATACAGTATCTGAAATGAAACCTACAAAGGAGGGATTTAAAAGTAGATTAGGTCATGTAGAGAAGATGGTAAATGAAACAGAAATTAGGGAACAGGCAAACAAAGAAGCTGAGGAACAGAGAGAAAAAAGGATCTGTAGGAATGAAAGACTGATAAGAGAGCTATGTGATCAATCCAAATAAAACAATCTTCACATAATAGGGGTACCAAAAGGAGAAGAGAAAAACAAAGGAGTAGAAATGCTCTTTAAGGAAATAATTGTTAAAACGTTCCCAATTTGGGGAAAGAAACAGACAATCAGGTCATGCGGCAACAGAGATCCCTTAACAAAAGGAACCCCAGCAAGACAACACCAAGATATATAACTAAAATGGCAAAGATCAAGGATAAAGAAAAAGTGTTGAAAGCAGTCAGAGAGAGAAAAAAGATTACTAAAAAGGAAATCTTATCAGACTATCAGCAGACTTCTCAACATAAATGCTTCAGGCCAGAAGGGAGTAGCATGATATATTTAATGTACTGAAATAGAAGGACATCCAACCAAGAATCCTCTACCCTGTCAAGATTATCATTTAAATTTGAAGCAGGGATTAAACAATAACCAGATAAAAAAAAGTTGAAGGAATTCATCACCACTAAGCCAGTCTTACATGATATGTTAAAGAGATTGCTATAGATGGAAATGACCCTAAGGCTAAATAGGTTTCACCAGTGATAATAAACTCACGGTAAAGTTAGTAAGCCAACTAATTACCAAGCAAGTAAGAAATTAAAACAAAAAAAGAAAAATCAACTATAGACAAAATCAGTCAAGAGATACACAAAAAGTTCAGATTATGACATCTAATATGAAAAACATGGAGAAGGAAGAAGAAGCAAAAAAAAAAGCAACTTATAGATTGTGCTTGAAATAGAGTAATCAGCAATTTAAGATAGACTATTACATAGTCAAGATGCTATTCGGGAACCTTTGGTAACCACAAAACTAAAGCCTATAATAAATACACATGCACAAAAATAAATAAATTCTAAAAAGAAATCCAATTACAACAGTAAATAAAACCATCAATAAGAAAAGAAGAATATAAGAGAGGAAAAAAGAACAAAGAGAAGATATTGAAAAATAGCAGAAAACAATTAATAAAATGGCAGCAAGTACATATCTATCAATAATCACCTTAATTGTAAATGGACTGAATGCACCAATCAAAAGACATAAAGTGGCTGAATGGATAAGGAAACAAGATTCATCTATATGCTGTTTACAAAAGACTCATTTCAGACCCAAAGACATCCACAGACTAAAAGTGAATGGATGGAAAAAATATTACATGTAAATAATAGGAAGAAAAAAAGCAAAGGTAGCAGTACTTATACAGACAAAATTGATTTCAAAACAAAGAAAGTAACAAGAGATAAAGAAGGACATTACATAATGATAAAGGGATCAGTCCAACTAAAGGATATAACCATTATAAATACCTATGCACCCAACACAGGAGCATCTAAATATGTAAAACAAATACTAGCAGAATTAAAGGAGGAAATAGATTGCAACACATTCAGTTTAGGAGATTTTAACACACCACTCACATCAATAGACAGATCAACCAGACAGAAAATAAATAAGGAAACAGAGGCACTGAACAACAAATTAGATCAAATGGACTTAAGAGGTATCTACAAAATGCTCCATCCAAAAGAAGCAAGATACACATTTTTCTCAAATGTACATGGAACATTCTTCAGGATAAATCACATACTAGGCCACAAGAAGAGCCTCAATAAATTTAAAAAGACTGAAATTGTATCAAGCAGCTTTTCAGACCACAATGGTATAAAACTAGAAATAAATTACACAAAGAAAACAAAAAGACTTACAAACACATGTAGGCTAAACAACTTGCTTTTAAATAATCAATGGATCAATGAACAAATTAAAACAGATATCAAGCAATACATGGAGACAAATGAAAACAAAAGCACAACAGCCCAAAGTCTATGGGACACTGCAGAGGCAGTCCTAAGAGGAAAGTGCATAGCAGTACAGGCTTACCTCAAGAAACAAGAACAATGCCAAATAAACAGTATAAAATCATAATCAAAGAAACAAGAAAAAGAAGAACAAATGAAACCCAAAGTCAGTAGAAGGACAGACATGATAAAGATAAGAGAAGAAATAAATAAAAGAGAGAAGAGTAAAACAATAGAAAAATCAATAAAACCAGGAGTGGGTTCTTTGAGAAAATAAACAAAATAGATAAACTCCTAACCAGACATATCAAGAAAAAAAGAGTGTACACATATAAAGAGAATCAGAAATGAAGAAGGAATAATCACTATGGATAATGCAGAAATACAAAGAATTATTAGAGAATATTATGAAAAATCATATGCCAATAAACTTAGAGGAAAGGGACAACTTCCTAGAAAAATACACCCTTCCAAGACTGACCCAAAAAGAAACAGAAAATATGAACAGACAAATTACCAGCAATGAAATTGAACTTGTAATCAAAAAACTCCCCAAAAGCAAAACTCCAGGTCCAGATGGCTTCACAGCTGAATTCTACAAAATGTTCAAAGAAGAGCTAGTACCTGTCTTTCTTTAAGCAATACAAAAAGTTGAAGAGGAGGGACTACTCCCAAACTCATTCTATGAGGCCAGCATCACTCTAATACCAAAACCAGACAAAGACACCACAGAAAAAGAAAATTACAGACAAATATTCCTGATGAACATAGATGCAAACATCCTCAACAAAATATTAGCAAACCAAATCCAAAAGTACATAAAAAAGATCATCTATCATGACAAGTGGGATTTATTCCAGGGATGCAAGGATGGTATAATACTTGTAAATCTATCAATATTATACCCCACACTAAGAAATAGAAGGATAAAAACCACACTATCATCTCAGTAGATGCTAAAAAAACATTTGAGAAAATTCAACATTCATCATGATAAAAACTCTCAACAAAATGGGTATAGAGGGTATGAACCTTAACATAATAAAGGCCATATATGACAAATCCACAGACAACATCATGCTTTATGGCGAGAAGCTGAAAGCTTTTCCTCTAAGATTGGGAACAAGGATGCCCATTCTCCCCACTTTTATTCAACATAGTACTGGAGGTCCTAGCCACAGCAATCAGACAACACAAAGAGATAAAAGGATCTAAATTGCTAAGGAAGAAGTTAAACTTTCATTTTATTTGCAGATGACATGATATTATACATAGAAAACACTAAATATTCCACCAAAAACCTACTAGAACTAATAACTGAATTCAGCAAAGGTGTAGGGTACAAAATTAATACACAGAAATCTGTTGCATTCCTATATACTAACAATGAACTAGCAGAAAGAGAAATCAGGAAAACAACTCCATTTACAATTGCATCAAAAAGAATATAATACCTAGAAATAAACTTAACCAAGGAGGTGAAAGACCTATACCCTGAAAACTACAAGACACTCATGGGAGAAATTAAAGACACCAATAATTGGAAATACATCCCTGTGCTCATGGATAAGAAAAATTAATATTGTCAAAATGGGCATCCTGCCTAAAGCAATTTACAGATTCAATGCAATCCCTATCAAAATACCAACAGCATTCTGCAACAAACTAGAACAAATAGTTCTAAATTTCATATGGAACCACAAAAGACCCCATATAGCCAAAGCAATCCTGAGAAAGAACAAAGCTGGGGGCCCTGACTTCAAGCTCTACTGCAAAGCTATAATAACCAAAACAATTTGGTACTGGCACAAGAACAGACCCATAGACCAGTGGAACAGAATAGACAGTCCAGACATAAACCCACACATCTATGTCAATTAATATATGTTAAAGGAGCCGTGAATATACAATGAGGAAATGACAGCCTCTTCAACAACTGTTGTTGGCAAAACTAGACAGCTATATGCAAGAGAATGAAACTGGATTGTTGTCCAACTTCATACACAAAAGTAAACTCAAAATGGATCAAAGACCTGAATGTAAGTCATGAAACCATAAAACTCTTAGAAGAAAACATAGACAAAAATCTCTTGAATATAAACATGAGCAACTTTTTCCTGAACACATCTCCTTGGGCAAGAGAAACAAAAGCAAAAATGAACAAGTGGAACTACATCAAACTACAAAGCTTCTGTACAGCAAAGGACACCATTAGCAGAATAAAAAGGCATCCTACAATATGGGAGAAAATATTTGTAAACAACTCGTCTGATAAGAGGTTAACATCCAAAATATATAAAGAACTCATATGCCTCAACATCCAAAAAATAAATAACCTGATCAAAAAATGGGCAGAGGACCTGAACACATGCCTCTCCAAAGAAATGCAAATGGCCAACAGGTACATGAAAAGATGATCCACATTGTTAATCATCGGCAAAATACAAATTAAATCCACAATGAAATAACACCTCACACCAGTTAGGATGGCCACTATTCAAAAGACAAGAAATAATAAATGTTGGTGAGGGTGTGGAGAAATGGGAACCCTCTTACGCTGCTGGTGGACAGCAAATTGGTGCAACTGCTATGGAAAGCAGTATGGAAGTTCTTCAAAAAACTAAAAGTAGAAAAACCATTTGACCCAGTAGTTGCACTCTGAGGAATTTACCTAAAGAAAACAAAATCCCTGATTCAAAAAGATATATGCACCCCTATGTTTATTACCACACTGTTTGCAATAGCCAAGATATGGAAGCAGCCTAAGTGTTCATCAACAGATGAATGGATTCAGAAGAGGTGCTATATATACACAGTGGAATATTATTCAGCTATTAAAAGAAAAGAAATCCTGCTATTTGCAACAACATGGATGGAACTAGAGGATATTATGCTCAGTGAAATAAGCCAGGTGGAGAAAGACAAATACCATATGATTTGACTTATTTGTGGAATTTAAAAACAAAGCAAAACAGAAAAAACAAAACATCATTAGACTCATAGACACTGAGAACTGATTAGCGGTTACTAAGGGGGAGGGTAGTGGGATGGGGGAAGGAGAGGGCAAGGGGGACTGTTGAACCACTGTGATGCACATTTGTTAAAAATAAAAAAAAGCAGGTTCATTATGCAAGGTCACATTCCTTTAAAAGATGGCAGGGGTCGTCTATCAAGCAGATCACCTAATTAGTTCTGATCAGGCAATTCCTGATGGACTGGTTTAAGATTCCATTCCTGGGAGAGCCAAAACTGTAGCTACATCTCAGTTTAGTGATGTGGGATGTTGTATAGATGACTTGATTTTGAGTGAGTTGTCTTGTTTTTAATACCCTTTAAAAATAATTTATAGGATTTATTAATACATTACTATGAATGGTTTATTTTTATTAACAAACTAATAAACCAACCAGAGTGAAACAAGCTAGACCTATAAGGGAAAACATGATAGTCAAGCAGTGGGAGTAAGCCATTTGGTGAGAAACTAGGGCTTTTGCAGTTTATGCAAATATTAGGAAAATGGGTCACAGTCAATTCTATGGATTTTTAGGTTATATACCATGGGAGAATTTCAGTTGTTTTCCTCCTCCTTAAGGGAGCCTTAAGAAGAACTCATGCCTTTTAATAAAGCAGTCTTCAGTAAAAGGTCGATTGCTTGTTTTAAATAAGCATTTTGCTTTATCAACAAAAATGAAGCATCCATTTACTGAGGCTGCAAATATTGCTCATATCTGCTCAAGACAGTCAGAGATAAGGTGGGAATGGGAGATTGGAGCCTAGACAGAGGACAGCAGGAGACAATACTGTGGGTTAGGCATGGAAGAGATTTAAAAACAAGAACACCTTAATTTATTCATGATATAATAGCTTGTCTCAAGATGGCCACCAAACTCCCCTCTCTGTGCAGAAGCATGTGTTTCTTCTCCATGGAAAGATGAGGTGT
This sequence comes from Phataginus tricuspis, assembly GCA_029783875.1. NCBI lineage: Eukaryota > Metazoa > Chordata > Mammalia > Pholidota > Manidae > Phataginus > Phataginus tricuspis. The sequence continues at coordinate 3,128,753 of JAQQAC010017683.1, read as the reverse complement.
CTGCTTCCTTGATTCTGTGCTGGTCTGAGACTGAACTAACCAACAGACTATAGCAAAAGTGACACTCGGCCAGTTCTTCCCCTAGCTTGTAAGAAGCATGGCAGTTCCTAATCTTAACTTTTGGAAATCAGCCACCATGTAAAAAGTGCAGCTACCTTAAGATCACCATGCACAAGAAGCTCACAGCATGTGGAGAAGCCCTGGAGAAAGAGGTTCTGCACAAGGAAGTGCTGCACCTGCTTCAGCCCAGCATCCAAGTAAAAGTCTAGCAGGTGTCACATGAAACGGGAAAACTGTGTGGCTGGGCCTGTCCTGTATCATGAACAAAATAATATGGTTGTTTCTAAGCAATACATTTTGAGATAGTGTGTTTTATAAGCTCAAAACCAAAATTTCTGGTTTCAGAGAAGACCTTTAGACATAAACAAGTGGTAAAGCTAAGTATGATAAATGTTGGGTTTTTTTTCTGCTGCTCTGTATTTCAGAGGGCTGTAATCTTATGAGCATTTCCACTTCAACTGGCCAGCTGACTTCTGCTTAGGCTCGGTCAATTCGAGACACGGACAGGAGGTTGGAAGGCAGAAGGAAGGGCTAGTATTTTCTTCTTCTGTTTTTGAGAATAATGACTGACTCCAGGCTCCAGTATCTTGGCATTTCCAATAAAGGTAACAGGAACTGTCTGTGAGCTTCAGTAGTTCCAGCAGCTGAGGCAGTGTGTGTAAATAAGTGGCGTGCTTCAGCAGTGGGCACCACGGTGGCTGAGTGACTGCAGAAGTAGCAGCCGAGTTGGTTCCAGCTGCTCCATGTGCAGGTTCCAAGGATGGCAGCAGCGAGTTCTGCTAATGCCATGTCCTTCCTCTTTGCTCCTCTATCCCTCTATCTATTAGAAACACCTAAAGCGTTTTCTGATTGCCTAGCTAGACATCCATTCATGCAATTTTTGCAACTTACAGTGCCTTCAAGAAAGATTCAAAGATATAAATTTGAGATTGACATTCTTTCCTTGGGCATAAACACAATAATAACTTCATTATCAGCAGAAAATGAGATACTGGTAGTTCATGTATGTAGTGACAAAATATTTACTTAAATTATTCCTGACATTATCTGGAATAAAAGGTCTACTGAGGGTAAGGTATTGGGAGACCAAGAGGCAAATACAATCAACTATTGCGATGGTGGTCTGGCTATTTCTGACTGCACTGGAGTTACGGCGGGTAAGTTGGGGTTCCTATGGCCGGGATCCTCACTGAACTTAAACCACCTGATGATGTAACTGGGCTGTTGCTAGGCTACCACTTCCATACCCAAAGACAATAAGCTATTATTGCGCTATAGACAGAGTTCGGCCCAGTGCTCTGGGCACAGGCAGAGACGCTAGTGCTCAACCTACCGCCGGGAGAACAAGTCAGGTAATAAACCCTTTCACCCCAAAGAAATGTTCTACTGTCATTTCTTTGGTCACACTGAATCCATGGTGAACTTGCTGGGGCTAAAACCCATTGGCAAGACAGTTACATAAAGGAAATGAATTACTCCAGGCTTTCAACTCTCACCTCAAGGTGCGGTTGGAGGCCTAGAGCCATGCTGGCCCTCAGACAATCCATTATCCCCTACAGAAATAAGAAATAGGAGATACAGCTGAAAATCAAATTCATAAATTGACTTTGCCAGTTACAGAATTATGATGTAAATTAGACTCACAGCCTCTCCATATTACTTAAGTGAAAGTTGAGAAAGAATGGAACCCCAAGACATAGACTGGGATATTTGAATTGGCTCAGATGAATCTGAGAATAATGAAGCCCCACATTTCCTTGAGTTTCTCCTTGCTGTGGAGGCAGACCCCCTCCCTCTGTCTCAGGAAGCTAGTCTTCCCTTGCTGGGAGACTCAGTAAGTGCTTTCAGGTCCTAATGCACGTAAGAATCACCTGAGTATCTTACCTAAATGCACAGTGTGACTCAGTAGGTCTTGAGTGTAGCCTTCTGCATTTCTAGAAAGCTCCTAGAAATTGCGGCTGTTGCTGTTTCACAGACGATACTTTGCACACCCAGGGACTCAGTATGGACCTTACCCATGGCAGTCACCTTTCAAGGGGATGCCAGTTCTACACCAGGCCTGCCCTCATCACCCTTCAAAGTTTCCAGACCCCACACTAGAACTCAATCCCATCCTCACTATGGAGGTCAGGTATAAAGTCTGACCCAGCATGAGATAGTCTAGACATTGAAATAATTAGAAGATTATGACAATTTATATTAGAAGAAAGTTAAAGAATGTGCATGGGAATGGATCCCAAGATTGCCAGACTGAGGAGGCAGAAGATAACATTGGATGAGACCAGACTTATTGACATGGATTCCATGTGCTGGTCTGAGAATCTGGGAGTGGCTCCAAACCCAAGTTTGCTTGGTCCGTTGACTGAAACCCAGACCAACAGTGGCCCACCTCCACTGAGGCTTAGAGCCATACTTTTATGGTGTAAGGCGAACTAATATTTTTAAAGCCTCAGGCAAATAATTAGTCATATGGGAGTGGGATTTATCATATGTGACACAAATGCCTGCCCACCCACTATGTGCCCCAGAGATGCCCAGAAAATATTTTCTTCATTAAAGTATTGAGAAATGCTTTGTTGAAGGGACTACCACTTGCTTAAAAACCCTTTGGTAGAAATCTTCCATAAGCCAGGGCTGACTTGAGAAAAACACAAGGGTTTCTGATTCTCAGAGTAGCAGAGTCCAAGTGGCATGGCTGCCAGGAAAAAGGCAGGCTTGGCTAACTGAAGCAGTGCTGGAGCAGTGGTACCCTGGGAACAAAATAGATGCACAGTCTACTAAAGTATTATTTGATATATACAACTTAAAAACTCTAGGTTTGGTGACTGGAAACCTGGCTTGAGTCACTACAATGGAGAGGCATTGCCTGCGGTCTGGTTCCAAGAGCCAAGTCTGTTCACTGTCCCGAGTCCCGCTGAAGGAGCGGCAGGCTTGCCCACTTAAGGAAGAACTCTGAAACAATGCCAAAAGAATGAGCCGTATATGCCCCAGCTCTTCCCCAGGGGCTCTGGCCATGTGTTCGGATTTGGTTGTACATTAATCCCTTCCTAAGGTTAGGCAGCTCAGAATTATTATTAGTATTAATATTGTTGTTACTTGTTCTTCCTGTTTCTCCAACACTTCTGTGTGGTTCTTTGGAGCTTAAGAGATAAGTGAGATTCTGCCTAAGTCTATCTCTGAGTAATTCCAGTAAGTCTGTGGATGTACCTGATGTTGTTACATACAGTTCAAACACGCTACTTGGCAACTGACATTGTCACATTGCTCCTTCAATCTTAGAGCAAAGTTTATGATAACCAAAAAAAGTCAAAGGGTAGCCACTGGGAATCCCCCTTATTAGTAGAATAGTAAACTAAAAGTGATGCTGCCTATTAGCGAGAATTTGGAGTTAGTGACACCAGCAAAGTCTTGAAAGATGCAAAAGTTGGCCTATTATATATCTAATTGTTAACTCATCCACTTGACCTGTGCAAAAGCAGACTGATCTTGAGAATAGCTTGACTCATGCACACTTACACATCCTTGCTAACTCATCCTTCAGGTCTTAGCTGAAATATATTCCCAAGAACATTCTCATACGTGGAATAAGTTATGCACTGAACTCCTCCCAGAAAAGTCAGTAAGGCTGAGAGGATAATGGCAGGTGGCAATTACACAGTTAACAGAACTTTTATCAGTTGGTTTACAGTCAAGAAAACAAATATTTCTAACAGGAAATTTAATAGGGAATTGGTTTCAGACTTTTTCGAAGTGCTGGAGGAGCTAAAGGGAATAAAAATTAGATTATTCAGATAACAGTAATTGCAGCTACCACTATTCGCTTAGGGCAGAAAGAATAAAAAGGAAGAGGTAGGGAATCTCCTGCCTTCAGGAGCTCACTCTGTGCATCTTTACTGAGAGCTGACATTGCCGCTGGAAATGCGCCATAACTTTCAAGCCCACTAATGCTCCGTGGAAACTCCCAGGGTTGGCAGAGTTCACAGCTGCCGCTGCTCCACTGCTGGTGGCTCACAGCTGACAGCAGCCCCCATGGAATTCCCAAGGCCACTAGAGTCTGCAGTGGCTGGCAGCCATCAGCGATGCCCACTGCTACCAAAGACACCAACACCATCAGAAACATAAAAATCACTGTTTTTTCGATACATTCCAGTCTTCTAACCAGTACCTCAGTTGGGCTGAAGCTAACCAGAAATCTACTGGAAAGGGAATCTTGGAAATTAAGTTTGCAGTGATCCAGCCCTCTCAGAAAAGAGAAGACTGTAAAACACGTGAAGGAAGACAAGATCAAATAAGAAAATGCCAAGAACAGTCCAGCGTTTTGGATCTTTGGCATCCATTCCCAGCCTTCCATCTGTATTTCACTGCTGTGCAAGGATGTAATGTTCTATCCTAGAAACAGCTTAGAAGCTGGGAAGATTTCAAGGCCCTTCCCACTTTTGGAAGTTTGACTTTACTAGGTATGTGACTTCAACTGAATCACGTGTGTTATTCCATCCAGAAGCTGATTCCATGCCTCAATTTCCCCATGTCATGTTCTGTGGAAGTCGGCTAGGTGAATGGATTTGGTTTCTTCCCTCACTGTCTACATACCCCTGTTAAAGCTGGACTTCTATTTTGGAGACTTCCCATTTCTTCATATCCCAGCTTAGTGACTCCAGCTTCAAAAGCACATTTCCCTGCCCATCAGTCCTCAAACATCAGGGGCTCCTGGGTGTAGACAACTCCTCCAGGCACCTTCTCGCTTCTTCCTCACGGTTACTACTTCTCTATCCTCTGGCCAGAAACAGTGGGGGCCAGAACCTCAGAATTCTAAAAGAAATGGTAATTATGGGAGGTGATAGAGATGTTCACTAACCCTACTTGGGTAAATATAAATATATATATGTATATATATGCACACACAGACTATACGTGTGTCAAAATCACTGTGTATACCTTAAACTTACACAATGTTTTTGTCAATTATACCTTAATACACCTGGGGCTCCCGAAAGAGAAGTCCTTTGTCTAACTAATAGTTTGACCACTATTAATTACGATTATATATTGTGACATGCAAATGAATTATAAGATGGTCAAAAATAACACCGATTGCACAACCATGACTTTCTGGACTGGGAACCACTGTCTGTCTTCAACCTCAACGTTCTCCCTGAAGAATTAGGGCTTTCAACACCTGCAGCGCTCTTCCTAGGAAAGCTTTAAATTCAAGTAGCAGTGAATATACCTGGATTCTAAAAAAAAAAAAAAAAAAAAAGCTGTCAGTTTTTCCCACACCGGGAGTCGAACCCGGGCCGCCTGGGTGAAAACCAGGAATCCTAACCGCTAGACCATGTGGGAGATGACGAGGACTGGCTTACGTATAAATAAATTGAATCATCTCTGTCTGCGTCCGCCTTTCGTGTTCGGTCCCGCCTCTCATCGCGCTGTCTTCTGCGCCTGTGCGGCTCTCCTCGGCGAGATGTGTTGGTGCCGAGCTTCTCCGGCGAATTTGGGGACCCGCGCAGCGGCAGGTGGTTGCCTCCGACCCCAACTCCCCGCCCAGCAAGGCTGCAGCCGGGCCTGTGTCCAGAAGTCGGTGCCAGAAGGCTCCGCGGAAACACCGATCTTGTTTAGGGATGGCCCTTACATTACTGAAAACACAACAAAACACCCGAAACCGTGAAGGAAAAACCCACACACTGCGGCACGTTAGCAGCTCATACATTGGGGTAAAAAAGTAGAAAAAAAAAACCAAAACCCTGGAGGTGAACATGTACAACTTCATATAAAAGATAGGCATTTTATATAGATAAGAGACTACCCATGATATATAATAGACAACATTGCAACATAAAAGTGAGGACTTGTTTACAGGCCATTAGTTGCCGAGGAACGCCATGGCCTAAGGGCATTGGGAAAACAACAATAAAAAACCCTTCTCTGGCTCCCAGCTAGCATTCACTAGGCCAATGAACAGGTGTGAACTGTCAAGTGCTGGCAACTAGTGGGGGAAAAGGAAGCTCTTATCAACTCATAAAACTCGATTAGGGAGGCCCATTGTCAGGATTTCCTAAAGGGCTTATGACCAAGCAGTTCTGTTTTTAATTTCTTTAAAAACTGGTATTGTTCTGGAACTGCCTTTCACGGGCTGAGCTGGAAGAAACACGGCTATGAAAGTAATAGATACACTACAAAGCAGGTGAAGATTAAGACAACAAAGGGCCAGGATCCCTCTAATCAAAAACCAAGAAGGGTGGAGGAATTAAGTGTTTCTTGATCTCTAAGAATTTCAAATGTCTGTGATAAAAAAATATATATAAACTTTTAAGAATTGAAAACATTTGTGGGATGACCATAAATAATGTCAACAGACAAGTCACAGACGCGAAGACAATGTTTGAGAGGGGACAGAGATTGTCTTTACTGTACAGCTGACCCCAAGCATAAGGGTAAACATGCCCACAGGGCTAAGAGGCCCAGGACAAGAATGTGAAATTGAGAGACTGATAGGTCAGTAAACTACAGGAAAGCTCAGTCTCATTTGTAACCATGGCAACACAATTTGAAAACAATGTTATGATATCCAGTGTCTGGGAGAAAGTGAGGAGGGAGGCCTAGACCATGGAAATGGGCGCAGCTCCTTTCTGGGGGAGGGGGAGAGCTACCTTGGCGATTATCTATGGAAATGCGGAAGGTGTGCATTGAATCCAGCATCTTCATGGGGTCCCTTCATGCTCCTCTGCACTCCCACACCAGGAGAGAAAGGGGCACAGCACAGACTGCAAGGCCATTTATTACCAACCTGACATGTGAATGGGGATGCTGGCGTTCCCTGCCATGCCCAGCGGACTATCTCTCCCAGCCCCTTCCGCTCCATGAAGCTGCAAGGGTGCGGCCCAGGCTTGGGCTCCCACCCTGCTCATCCGCCACCTGAAGGCAGAGCCTTCTAGGCCTTGCAAGGGGCTTGTTGGTACCATCCCAAGTAATGCCTCTCATTCCTAAAGTGCTCGGGGCAAGAGCCGTGGAAAAGAATTTTCAAGTAGTTGATTAAGACTCTCAGGCAAATGGTTGTGTTTTTGTTTTGGGTAGAAAATGGAGTACAGTGGGAAAGCTTGAATATTCTGCCTTATTTTACAGAGCAGCGCCTCAGGAGCCTTACCTTTCTTTTGGTAGCATGAACTTGAGTCATTTCTTTTTAAATCAGGAGTTAATATCTCACTTTTCTATCTTATATTGCAAAGTTTATGTATTTTAATAATTCAGATTTTACGGTTAAGAAGCTTTTAGATCTTTAAGATAACTTTGGGGATTTTCAAGGCCAGAACCTCAAAAACATCCAGAAGGTTAAGATGACTTGCCCCATACCATCCAACTAATGGATTTAGTAAAATCTTTTTAGGAGGTCATCTTGTATTGGCATCATGATAAGGATAATACTGGAATATGCTGAAATGAATGTACACCAGAAGGCAGTTTCTCCACAAAGGAAAATTCCAAAGACAATATACATTCTGAATAAAAAGTATTACATTCCAATGTCTTTCTATGACTTATAATTTGGGAGGCATAATATTACTGGTAATAATTTTTTTATTAACTTGGGTGTCCTGAAGGTTAAAGCAGAATAATACGAATACCGTATGTGTGTGTGTGTGTGTGTGTGTGTGTGTGTGTGTGTGTGTATTTGTGCTTATAAATGTCTCCTGCTCAGATATCCCTGGCACAAATCCCAAATCCAAAAGCTGACTACTCTTAATTTTTGGAAAAACTACTGGATATTTGAATATTAGTGCCCCTTACACATACCTCATGACAATATATAGTTCAGAGAGTCACTATGAGGACAGGTTCTTAGCATCCTGCCTGAAATGAGCATAAGTAAGGCCTGAATGAAGGTGGTACTTGCTCAGTATTAATCGCCAATGGCCACTGTCACCCCCAGAGGCTCTGGTGGAAGGCTTGGGTCAGGCCACCTTCACTCAGCTACTGAACAGTGGCTGGTTGGACCCAGTGCTTCTCCACTGATGGATTTTGTGGATGACCACTTTTCCAGCTGATGTCTGGTTCTGATGAAGGAAGTTACCTGCATTTCACCATTATTCATTCAGGCTGCCTTTGCCCACAGACCTCTGTGCAGAAAGACGAAGTGATATGTTTATGTGTCCGCAGCCAATATTTGGCCACGCTGCTTGGAGAGATTTCCTGTGTCCTCTCTGCATTTGGATGTGTGCCCTTTCTCTTCTGCTTTCATTATTTTGCTGGAATATGGCAATGTTTCTTTTCTTCATTATATGATAATTGTTTAAGGCCTTGCAGTTTTCCTCATCTTCTGTATGTGTATGTTTTAAAAAATGATCTCAGATAGAATGTAAGCACCTTGGGGAAGGCCCATGTCTGAACTGTTTCTTTGGCCTGTCCATACCAAGCATGGAGCCTCACACACAATAGATGTGCAATAATTTTTTGTTAGTTTATAAGATGATGGAAGTAATTTGTTCGCAAGTCCAGGTTTCTCAATTCATGTTTAAAAGCATGTGGCCAGGTGGGAAGGAGATGGTGGCCGGCCTCCCTTTTCCTTTAACAAACACACAAACTAAAACAACCAACACGACTGGCATTGTTTCCAAAGAGCATCTTTGGAAAATACCACAAATATTAACAAAACCTAGAAAGCAGCATTTTATTCATTAGCCGTCTAATATTACCTTTTTTTCCCTATAATTTTTGGCTGCATACTCTCTGATCTCTTTCTCATATGACAGACATAATGTTTTCTATGATGGGGATAAAGCAGCATGGTTTTTAAATTTGCCCTTTTGTTATTGATAGCTTGGAAAAATCTCTTTTAGTTTCTGAACTCATTATGGTAATGTCATATTCATTTTTACATTGCTGTCAAATTAAGGAAACCTTTGTTAGGGTTCTTTCACATATAAGTGACAAAATGTGAGGGTATTTCAAATATCCCCTGGTCAGATGACCTTTCCTCATCAGCTTATTGTAGATGTCTCATTGTAGTGGCATCTTAGCAGGTTTTATGATTGTTGCATTCTCTGTTAAAGTCAGTATTTTGTGTCATATCAGTGAGAAATTTAAATATTTTTCCAATGAATGTATTTACTCCTTTTCATTAACTGGATTATCAAACAATCCAAGAGTTTATTTGTCAGTTCTTTTTGACATTTCTATCTTCTTTGTAATGAACGATTGCTTTGGTATGATTATGTGCCAAATTTCCTGTGCTGTGTCCAAGTTATCAAGTGCTCCACGATGTTACCCGCTGGGTAGGAATGCATGGAACATGCAACTTCACACACACATGCGCATTCGCAGCTTGTAGGATGGCTGTGAGTTTGTGCCTTACAACCACAGGGATTCTTATACATTCTATCCCCTATGATTCCTAAACAGAAAAGTGTTTGGGGGTGTTTGCTGTGTTACCAAGTATATTCCTAAGAGAAGACCTATCATAATGACATCCTCTACTTAAAATTTTACATGTCTGGTAATTGCAAGAATATTCAACAGATGAGCTTTCTGGTTCTATATGTGTCAAAGCTGTTTTCCTTCCATTGCACACATATTGCAGTGCCAGAGTCATGGGAATGTTCTAATCAAGACAGCACTTCCAGCTGTCTGTCACGTTCTGGATGACCAGCAAGGGGAGCAGTATTCCTGAAAGCAATTCTTAAACTGGATGGATGGTCACACCTGCACATGAACATGATTGGGAACCACTGTGGTATGGCCCATAAAGCCAATGTGATCATGCCTGCACTTCCCTTAGCCAGACCCTGGGTTCTCACAGCCACCGCTTCCACCCGACCTCAGATGATCTGTGAAGGAAGAGAATTCTGGAAGGAAAGAGGCATTTAACCGATGGCACTTAAAATAGCTTGTTTTGTGAACTTTACAAAACATATGATTATGTAAGAAATTCCATGGGTCACTCCCAGGGACCTGGAAAGGGCCAGTCCAAGGGGGGCTCCCTGAAGCTTGCCACACCTGATTCTCTTTGTGGAAAACTCACCTCTGGCTGGAATGAGTGGAACTGAAATCTCTGTCAACTTCCTCCCCCTTGTCCCATCAATAGTGCCCCAGTTCAGGCTTTCACTGTTGAATTACTGAAAATGTTTCCTAGCTGCTCTCTCTATACCTTGGGTCTTTCTCCTATGTAAACCTTCCAATATTTATTAATCATATAAGATCAAATTCCTTGCAATTCATAAAGGTCATTAACATCTGACTCACATCTCATATGCAGCCTCTTTATTCTATGCTTTGGATCTTTTGTAGTGCCTCCTAACATTGCCATACTACTTGAAAACATCTTTCCTTAGTATGTGTATTCTGGTTATTTTTGCTAAAATGTCCACTTTCTCCATGTTGGGTATGCCCTCCATCCACCTTACCTAAAAATGTCTACTTCTCTCTCCAGACTCAGCCTGCTTCTCACCTTGTCATGGACATTTATCTGCAACCACCTCTCCCCCACAGTGGCTGCTACCTGCGTTTCCCTCCATCAAGCTTACCATGTACACATCCTTGCAACTCACTTTCTATACTATATTATGATTAGTTAATTCTAATTATTTGCTTGTATCTATTCCCCAAAACTTTACTTTTGAGAAAAGGAAAATAAAAGTTCCAGATATCCAGGAAGCTGGCCTGATACACATAGCTAGACCATGTCACTCTCCTGCTGGACCTGAGCACACACAGAACACAACCCAGACAAGGTCCTGTGGAGGCCGTGAGAAGTGAGGCAAGGCGGGGCCACCTCCTGGTCTTGTCTGAGCACAAACAAAAACCAGTGACTCCACACGATGCTCAAAATACCAATACACACCTCTCTTGGTTAAAATGAGTGGCTGCAATTTCTTGATCAATTCACCCCTCATTCTGCACCAGTTTGCTCTGCCTCGCCTGGATAACATGAATTGGGAGCCCAATTACAGAATTGTCTGTGCTTTCTGGCAGCATCCCAAATAGAACAAACTCCTGCTTCCTCCAACCCTTTCTTACCTCAGCCAGCCAGAATCCAAATCATATAGAGCGGGGACCCGAGGCAAGCAGCATGATTAATTTTCCAAACAAGGTGAGATACAAACAGTATAACAGGTGGGATTCCATCTTAAGGCTAAGATTCCATTTCAAAAGCCAGAAAGTTAGGAAGTAAGATTCCTGACATATTCTTTGGCAAACAGACAATAACTCAGCCCACCTTGGGGACAGAGCAGGCAGCCTTGATTAATATGTTCCCAGAGGGAAGTTACTATCCTGGGGAGAACTGGATCAATAAAATTCTCCGGTTAAGTTTACTTCAGAAAATTAGCCGGAGAACTGACGCTAGAGGAGAGGAGGCGTGGTCTCTCACCGGAGATACGCATCTTGAGACCACTGGACAACTACACCCCTGGCCCTTCGTCACACTCCTGAAAAAAATGCTTGAAAGAGGGAACCTCAACTTCTCAGCCTGCCCCCTCTCTGAGGACAGCCGCACGTTTTCTCTCTTTAAGTGTGTAACTTTAAATAAAGCTTTCTCACTGCTCAACTTAACTGCATTTTGTCTCTCTGCACCTTTCCAGTGGTAAGCGTCTTTGTTTCTTCGCTATTTCATTCTATTTCCATGTCTCCACGTTGTCACCACATCATTTCTGATAAGGAGCGGGAGAGGCGGGGGCACTGCTGGAGCTCAAATTTGGGCCTGCAAGTTCCCATCGCCTAAGTGACCCGGAGGGAGCTGCAGCTTCAGGAGCTGCCAGAAAATGTCCCATCTTTAGGAAATTCTCAGAACATAATCTCATTCCATTCTGTGCTCCGTGGGTCCCCCAGATCCTGGGGTGGTAGAGGTGAGCCCCCACACCATGCAGATCCAAGTGGATATGGGACACCAGGTAACCCTGGCTTCAGGAGCTGGCACGGCCGACTTCCTTATGCCAAGAAGGTCAGCAAGCTCCCGCTCCCCTCCTCTGCACTTCTCTGCTCTCATCTGCCTCCAGGGCCGCCACCATTTATTACTACTCTCCTGATGAATTCCTTCTTTACCTCCACTCTTCCACCTGCTCAAGAATTCTTTCCCATTCAGAGTCAAGAATCCTCCCCGGCCCAGGTTGAGGTTTCACCTGGTGCACAGGGAGAGACCTCCCAGATGCAGCCGCTTAGCTGCTCTTTCTAATATCCTCTTATGGACATGCCATGGTTCCCTATGGCACATGTTCTCTCTCACCGCAAAGAGTAATAAAACCGACTTTTTAACTGCAGGTGTGTGCCCGCTGGTCTTTGGCTGAAGGATGTTGGCAGAAATAGAGGCTACATTCAGACACCTGGGGGCTTCCTGCCTTGGCCTGGCATGCTCAGCTCAGTGGCAGTGTACCGTTTTGAGAACCTGTACTCTAACTGCACAGGGGCCATCAGCCCTGGCAGGGGGTAACTTCATGCTGAATTAAAATTTGGTATTTTGTTGAAAATTTTGAGTTCATTTTGTTTTTTTAGAAATTAGAGCCTTTGGGATTTTTAGTTATTAGACCAGATTTGTATTGTTCTTTTGCAAAATTGTTTTCTAGCACCGAACACCTGTTGTCTAGTGCCCTGCCTGTCCTCTTGTCTTGTGCCTTCGAAGTTGTCTGTCTGTGAGGGGAAAGGTCTATAGGAAGAGAATGGATCTAGACCTGAGAAATCATCAGGGAAATCCATTAGGGGCTGAGAAGTTGGGTTCCAGGTCATGATTTCAAAATCGATAAGAACTTCTTCCTCAGTCTTGTTTTTGTGTCCCTGACAGCTGCTTTTATTTCATTTTGTCTGCTTGAAACCAGCAGATTTTGTCTGGCCCTGTGATGACTGCTCTTTGCCGTGCTCCAGAGTCACAGAGTACACATGAGCCGTCCTTACAGACATTGGCAGTTTTCATGGGGTGCCTCAACGAAAAGTTTATTGTCTCCAGGCTGACCTCCTGTTTCCCTTATGTCTTATCACTGTAACTCTAATCTTGTGCCCATCTTTTCAACTGGCACAATTTCACCATGACAGTTTGAAACCACAGAGAAACCACAGAGACCACTTTACAGAATTTCTACTATGGACAAAACTATTCATTTGAGGAGCACTTTAGAACACAAAGGACACAGAATTCCAACTGTCCAATGGTCTGCTTTTTTAAATTGGTACAAGGAGGCTTCTAAATGCAATGCATACCCAAAATTCATCTCCTTAAAATATTCTTTAGCTAAAGCTAATGAAAAATTTGAGAAATTATCCCTCCACGCAGCATCTTTACAACAGTGTTCAGGATTAGCTACTGTTGATGTTCTCAAAGATCTCCCCACTTTTTCATGCTGTTTTAAGCCAGTAATTGAAGATAGGATCATAAATAAAAAATTGGCTGGCAAGGATTTTCTAGAGACTTTAGAAAACAAAAATTTTAAAAACCCTCAGGAGGGAATAGCCTTATTTGTCTAGAAAAGAGATCATTCTGTCTAAGTGGGAAGATCTCCTCCTCATTTACATCTTTGGGGATTGCTAAATATGGGCTTTTTGATGAGACTTGATAAAATTCTCATGGACCCACATTATATCAAAAACAGCTGCATGCCACTCTGTGTGTGTATATGTCAGAATCGTTTTACAAATACAACTCAACGTTCTTCCCTCTCTTTATAGCAGATAATTAGCTATTTGTCTGAAGATTCTTCGTTGTATCTCTTTGTCCCACTCTTTTCCCCTTTCTTGAGAATTTTACAGATTAATTAATAAAGAAAATCATTCAGTAGCTATGTGTATACTCTAGGAATACTTAGTTCAGATAATCAGTCGAATCTGCCTAAAAAGAAAGAAAGAGTTATCGAACTTCATTTCTCTTTGTGTACCCTGAAAAGTATATTTACATACTAGCCTTTGTGTTACAAGAGAGCAAAAACAGGCTTTAGTTTCAAAATAGAAGAAAACCTTGACATGATTCAGTCTCTAACAATTAGCTCACCCTGAAAAACATTAGTATGATATTTTGGATTGCTCAAGACCAAGGTTAAATTTCTTGTGATTCAATCTTTCTACAGTGGAGTTTTAGCTATTTCCATAATTTTTTAAGATAAAAATTTTAGGTACAAACTTGTAGTTAATTAAATATAGTGATGATGTGGATGTCTTCTGTATTAATAATTTTTTATCTTAGAATAGCATTAGATGTACAGAAAAGTTCTCACATTAGTGTGGCATGTTTGTCATAATTAATAAGCTAATATTGGTACATTATCAACTAATGTCCAGACTTTATTCAGATTGCCTTAGTTTTTACTTAATGTCCATTTTCTGTTCCAAGATCCCAACCAGGATACCACATTATAATATATCGTATCTCCTTAGGTTCTCTGGGTTGTGAAAATTGCTCAGATTTTTCCTTGTTTTTGATGACCTTCGCAGCTTTAAGGAGTGCTCATCAGATATTTTGCAGAATGTCCCTCAGTTCAGATGTGACTGATGTTTTGCTCATAATTAGACTGAATGTACAGGTTTTTAGGAGGAAGATCACAGAGAGGCAGGGCTGTTCTCATCACATCACACCAAGAGTACATATTGTCAGCGTGACTTATCCCTGTTGATCTTAACCTTGGTCACCTGGCAGAGGGGTAGTTTTGTGAGGCAGAAAGACAGAAATGACTCAGAGAGTTAATCAGATGAAGCCACAGGGTCCAAGAGTGACTCGGAAATGTCCAGGGTCCCCCTGGATAAGAAACATCAGAGGCACAGGTACAGCACAGCCCTTGTCCCCATGTCCCCAATCAGAACAAGCCTGGAGAGCTGACAGCTGTCCATCAAGGCCCTCTCTGCCCTGCCAAAACCACATCCAAGCCGCCTCAGAACGAGCACCCGGGCCTGTCTCACCTCAGGCCGGCCGCTCTGTGACTCCGCAGAGGGCAGTAAAACTTACTTTGCTTTCTTGACTTGGTTTCTTGTCTCACTGTATCTGACTTCCCTGTGACACCAAGCTGAGTCCTTTCCTTCCTAACAGTTTTGCCAGGTTTCTTTACTCTAAGTTATTCTTTCCCCATCTTTGTACATTGTACTGAAGGAGTTCATAACAAGTTTCCTCAAAATATGACACTTTGGCATGTGGACTGTTTTGAGCTGAAGGCGAGTGAGACCTAGAAGATTCAAGAGAAGCTTTTACCTGCCCCTGAAAACCCCCAGAGAATTAGACAGGGGGTCTGGCCCAGAAAGAGATCTATAACCAAGAGATAATTTTTTTTTTTAATCCGAATGACCTATCTGTACAGCAGGGCAAATATTTAATTACCAGACATCTGCTCTCCTTGTTGTCCCGTGAATCACCCCCCTGCCCTTTGAAGCCACAGGCCCTTGTATCATTTTTTAGCTTAAGATAGCGTATAAACCTCAATCACTCAGTTTGTCCTTGGGTCTCTTATTCTTATGCAGTCCCCGGATGTGCATAATCAAATTAGTTTTTCTGCTGTTACGTGTCATTTGTAAATCTGATTATTAGACCTGCCTAAGAACCTGGAAAGATAGAAGGAACATTTTTTTTTCCTCCCTGACAATACCTTCAGAAGGAAGTTGCTATTCATAGCCCTTACTTATGGTATCTTCAAAAATTGCTTAAAATTCTTCTGCAAAGGAAATTAGTATGTTATTCCACAGTTATTTATTTATTGAGTCACTTGGTGTGCATGTGTGTCTGTGTATCTTGTAGCACTTCCTTATTTTTTGACACAGTAAGATACTCCAGGCTCATTTTGTATATTTCTTTCCCCTAAAATAAGCCATTTGTTGAAGGAGTCCTTGTTCTTTTTATTGGAGAATATTTAGAAATCAAGATCTGGGTACTATGTGTGCTCATAGTTATTGGGGTGTCATTTCTCCTAGGCCTTCTTGGCTGAAAGAACAAGGAAATTTACATGTGTACACACACTGTGTATGTGTCTATGAATGCTAATAGCTCTATACATACTTCTATATGTACTGTTAGGTTTAAAAATATATGTCAGTCATTTTACCAGCAAAACCAGGTTTATTCAGGAATAGCAGATAATTGTAATCTGAGACATGTAAGTTACAGCAAAACCACAGGCATGTCCAGAGGACAAAAGAGAGGACTGACTTTATGGAGTAAGGGGCGGAGTTGCAAGGGCAGTTCTGAGCAAAAAAGTGCACTGGAAGAAACTGGGAGTTCCACATATTGTGCTGTTTTATTGGCTGAGTTGTGACAGTGTCTCTGTGGCTGGGCTTCGCAGGTTCTCCTATAGGCCTCCTGAGGCCGTGTTAGTGGGGCCTCCCGTCATCCATCTTCACAGTATCCATCTATACGAAGCTAAACATGTGTTCATAATGATGAACACTAATCCATTACCTATGGATCAGTCAATCTCCCACCCACCCCACGATGGGTTAGGTAGTTATTACCTTGGTTGGAGCTGTTCCAACAATGGGTTCCGTAGCCAGCAAGGCATGATACACAGCAGCCAGTTGCTTCTCTAACAAGGTGTACTGGACCTCTGCTCCTTTCCATAGTTGTGACCAGAATCCAATAAGTTGGCGTGTCCGTTCAAGCCGCTGCCAAAGACCCCATCCATAACCATCTTCGGTTACATGAACATCTAGACCACAGGCCATTGATGAGTCCATTACACTCAAGGCCTGTATGACCTTGACTGGCCGCTTGGCAGCAGTAAAGGCAGCTGCACGTGTCTCATCCCAGTCCCACCTGATGCCCTTGTGTACCAACTGGTATAACACCTTCAGAATTTGTGCCAAGTGCAGGATAAACACTCTCCAGTAGCCCAAAAGACCCAAAATCTCTTGTAATACTGCCACAGTGGTAGGGGTGGGGAAACCCTGGACCTTATCTATAACTGCTTCAGGAATAACTTTAGTTTTACCTGATCAGACAACCCCCGAGAATTTCACAGACAAACCGGGTCCCTGAACCTTGGTGCTGTTCAGAGCCCATCCTTTTTCCTGTAGATGTTGCAACAGTCTAGGAACTGCCCCTTCTAAATCTGAAAGAGAATCAGATGTGAGTATAGTATCATCAACACAGTGATACAACCATACAGTTTGAGGTTTCCTCCATGTGGCCAAGTCCTGGGCTACAAGTCCATGACAGATGGTGGGACTGTGGAGATACAGTGGAAGGACAGTGAATGTCCACTGCCAGCCTTCCCATGTGAAGGAAAACTGTTCCTGGCTTTCCTGTGCAATGTCAATAGAGAAGAAAGCATTTCAAGGTCTACTACATAATGACATGTTCCCAGCTCATGGCTGAGGGTGTCCAGAATGTCTGCTATAGAGGGGACAGCAGCATGCAAAGGGGGTGTGACTTTATTCAATTTCGTGTAGTCCACAGTCATACTCCAGGAGCTGTCTGGCTTTTTCACTGGCCACACTGAGGAATTAAAAGGACTATGAGTGGGCTTTATGATGCCTACCTTTTCCAACTCCTGTAGAGTTTCTCCAGTTTCCTTGTGCCCCCCAGGCAATTTATACTGCTTAGTATTTGTCACCCACCATGGTACAGGCAGAGCTACAGGTGGGTGCTTAGCATGTCCCCTCAGAACTGCTTTTACCACACATACCTTCAGTCTGAACTCACCTGCAATGGTCTGTAACCACAGGCCCTGCAGGATATTTACCCCCAAAATATATTCAGGGATGGGAGAAATATACACAGCATACTCCTTCGGGGGTAAATGCCCTATCCCCAATGGGATTTGGGCTTTCTTCACTCTAATTGCCTTACCCCCATAGCCATCTATCACAGCAGGGGTCCTGGGAAAATGCTCAGGGTTTCCATAAATCAGAGAACACTCAGCTCCTGTGTCCACCACTGCCAGGACACGTTGTACATAACAGGCGACCAATGAATTGCTAATTCTACATGTGGCCTCTGGTCCCCACCATGTCCCCCACAGTGGGAACTTTGACCCCCCTCAGTTGAACCGCAATGCCCAATCATCCTCTTGTGGGGGTGAGGGCTCAGGTGAATCCTGAGTACTGTCTCTCATGAAGTTTTGCAGGGATAGAGGCCGGGCACGAGGCCTTGACTCTGGTTTCCGTGTCCTGGACCTCAGCAGCTGGAACTGCTGCTCTGGCTTTAATTGGTACCACAGTTCTAACAATATCCTATTGGGTTGCCCATCGAGTTTTTCTTTCACTACCCCAGCCTTTAACAAATCAACCCACATCTGGGTCCTGGAGACCTTCCCGGGGCCTTTTGCACTTCTCCTTTCAGTCGTGGCCCGTACTTCCCTCCGTGCCTTATGGGTGCCCTAGGTGGGGGCAAGAGTATCACTAGGGACCCAAGGAGAGATGTGGGAGCTGCATGCAGCCCCGGGTTTCTCATCCCTACAGTGAGCACCTCCCCATCAGGGCCCCGGGGTCCACATTATAGATATTTTTCATACCCAATTCCTGGGGTACCTGTTGGAGCTCTACACACATTTTCCAGCTAGTGGGTAAATATGATAAATCACCCTAATTAGGCCAAACTACCCTGATGGCAGCTGTCGGCCGTTCCAGGAGTGTCTGATTTCCTGTGGTATGACAGGCATTTTGCAATCGCTGCCGGAGGGAAGGGTGAGTCATCAGTGAAGCCATTCTACTCATCTCAGAACCTGACACAACGTTTTCCACCCCCAAACCCCAGAGACGTAAAAGCCATTTAGGCAGAGATTCCGATGGCCTCTGCCTATACCGGACGCTCATGTCCACCAGCTCATCCTGGGAATAGGGGCGGGGCATGGAGTGCTCCACAACCCAGGGAGGGGGTGGCTCCTCCCCCTGAGGAGCCCGTGGTTGTTTCTTTTTTATTACTTAATTACAGCTGGGTGGGCCTTTAATGCAGGAGAGGCTGGTGCCTCGGGCCGTGGTCTTGGCGGCACATCAGTCCATGGCCCCCCCTCCTCCTTTTCTCCCCCAGGCTCCTCTCCCATCTCTGGGGTGAAGGCACGGCTCTTTCCTCCTCCTCCCCCATGGCCTCCGGCAACGCGGCTTTTCCTGCCCCTCCCTGAGGTTGTTGCTGAGGAATCTTCCAGGAGCAGGAGCTGCCTATTCAGTACCTGCCTCTCTTCCTTAATGGCATCCCATAGGTTATCACCCAGCTCCTCCAAGCGATGCTGAAGTGTGCCTCTCTCCCGCCTAAGTCCCTCTCTCTCCTTGCTAACCCTTTTGATAATCCTCTTTCTCCTGTATAACATTTTCCACTATCTTGATGAAAAGATATCCTACAATGCCAGCTGCTACATGGCCACTCAGGGATTCTAAGCAGCCCTCTATACCATGGAGGACTAATTCTGCAGCTATTGATGTCTCCACCTGAGACAGGGACCATGGATGTAGTCAGAGTAGGGTGAGGGCCTCTGGAAAAAGCAGGGTGGGATATTTACAGTCAGCAATATAACAGTGGGGAAAGAAGTCCCTTTTGAAACTCTGTGTTAAGCATTATGCAAAGTCAAGGTCACACTAATCCTCTAGGATCAAGACACCAGACTAAGAATATAGACATCTTCAGTAAGGTCAGTTAAAAGTCAAAAGGCCAAGAGCAACTTGGCCTAGAATGATTGAGAGGTTTTACAAATAGGGAAGGGTATCACAGCATAACCCGTGACTTTACTGTAAACAACCCTAGCAAGCAGAGAACAACCCAGCCCTCCTTGAGGGCAGGGCAAGTGGTACAAGTCCACACCTGTAAGTCTTTTTTTCATGTTCTTGAAAAATCCTCATTTGCCTATAAAAACCCCTGGACAGCGCACCACCCTGGGACTCTCTTGTCCCCTCCTGGCGTGAGCCGGGAGCTCTGTCCTTTCACTTTATTTCTAAATAAAAGCCTGTACCTTGCTCTCCTACCTTGCCTGTTTGCTAAGCTCATTCTTCGGTTTCGTGAACAAGAACCCCGGCATCACACCCTTCCCCAGTTCTGGGGAAGGCCCCACCCCTCTAGGAGGTACTTCACCCTGGACCAATTCCCCACTAGGGGCTCCGAAATTGGAAGCTCCTCAGATGGGGGGACAATAACAGATGAAGCTGCACCCTCTGCCGCTGCATCCACTGGGGCCTTCCCACCATCCACAGGGCGGGTTCCGGGCATCTCCTCACCATCTCTAGGGGTAGACCTCCCCAGAGTCACACCTGTGTAGATAGATTTCAGGTTCAGAGGTCCTGCCAACTACCGCCAGATGTAACTCTGGGAAGAAGAAATCCCGGGCAAAATACCTCTAAACCTGAAATCAGTCAAAGTGAGAAATAAAGTTTAAAACCCATTTATTGCTTATGCGGGGCCATCTCTTTCCTGCTCTGGCAGAAGCAAGCAAGACCTTCCCCCAGCCTCTCAGGTTCAGATAAGCCCTTGGTTGACCAGGCAATTAATTACCCACTGATATGGAGATGAACTACCTTTCTCCACCCCTGAGGAACGCCTATTGATATGCAGATGTACTGAAGCCAGGCGAGATATTCTGGAGATACTACGATTTTACACAGTGTTCAGACGTTTCAGAGGTGTTGACTGATATATTGAGGGAAAACAGCATTTCCATCTAGGGTACAGTGCTTATGCACAGGTCCTTTTGCCTTAGTCTTATAATATATACTAATTTCAAAAATTACTTAGGTCTGCACTTCTCACTCTTTTCACTGAGGTTGTATCATACATCTGTAGTACAAATTGCAGGACAAAAATTCTTTCCTCACAGTCTGCATTCCAGTTTGGGAGCCCCTGACTTCCCAAATAATTTTTTAAACATTTTCATACATAGGGTTCCTTTTTGTGTTGTACAAATGCATAGTGTCAAGTATTCACCATTTTGGTATCACACAGAATAGTTTCACTACTCTAAAAGATCCCCTATGATTCAGGCAACTTCCCTCTCTAAATCCCTGGTAACCACTGTTCATTGTCTATAGTTTTGTCTTTTCCAGAATGTCACATAAATTGAATCGTGCTGTATGTGGTCTTTTCAGACTGGCTTCTTTCACTTAGCAATGTGCTCTGAAGATTCACATGTTTTTGTGTGTCTTGAAAGCTCATTTCTGTTTATCACTGAATGTTACATTGTATTCCATCCAAAGTTTGTCCATTCACCGATTGAAGGGCATCTTGGTTGCTTCCAGATTTTTGGCAGTTTTGAATAAAGTGGTAAGTTTTTGTGTGGGCATAAGTTTTGAAATTGATTGGGTATATACTAGGGGTGCAATTGCTAGATCTCATGGTAAGAGTATGTTTGGCTTTGTAAGAAACTGCCAAAATGTCTTCCGAAGTGGATGTACCTTTTTGCATTTCCAGAGCACTGAATGAGAGTCCCTTTTGCTCCTTATCTTTGCTAGCAATTAATCTGTCAGCTTTTTGGATTTTAGTCATTTTAATAGATGTGCAGTGGTATCTCCTTGTTCTAATTGGCACTCCTCTAGTGTGAAAGAATGTGGAGTGTCTTTTTGACACTTATTTGCAGTCTGTGTAGTTTCTTTGGTTCTCTTCTGATCTTTTGTGTCCCCAGCACTCAATGATCTTCCTGCTCCAGTTCTTGCCTTACTGCACACGCGTGATTCTTTGTGCCACTTCTTACTTTGTCACAGATTCAGCAGGCCAGACCTATCTGACAAATGACACATTAGAACATTTTGAAAACATGTAATTATGAAAATATATACCTTCCCACACCTCCATCTGGGGACAGCCACCTTGACCAATTTGTCACAACTCTTTTCAGCCTTTTGTCTCCTGTATTATTATTTTTTCTTTACATATTGTTTCTTTATGTTGGACATTTATTTTTAACTTTTTCTAATCCTAAATCATGCTGAAACAAACTACATACTTCATAAATCTTTTCAGCTGAGAATTAGAATCACCATGTAGAAACGTAACAGCCCTTTTAAGGTTCTCGGCTACAAACAACCAAGTCTTTTTTTTTCTTTTTTTCTCCACAAAATTGCTAACACTTTATTTCCACTGGTAGGGACTGCAAATCTTATCATTATACTCCCACCTGCACTGAGTAAGGTCAGGGATTTTCATCTTTGTCAGGCTGGCAGCCTTACATGGTATCTTGTGTTAATTAGATGTATTTAATTTACTAGCAAGTTTGAACATTCTCTATTATACTTGAAATAATAGTTTTTGTCAAGTACTCATTTGTGGTCTCAGTGCAATTCACTTGAGTCTGAGTCACAGCCTGCTTCTCTAGCTATCTTGGAAAACGTATCCTTAATCAGGAAACAAGATCAGGGGAGGTTATGGGGCACAGAGTCCAGTTAACCTCATAGCCAGGTCCACACTGCAGCTTCTCCATGTACTACTGTTTCTATATGAAATAATGGCTAACTCTCTGGGTCTCTTCATTTTAACAGGAAGCATCACTTATGCTTCACAGGGCTTTTTTAAGGATTACATGAGATAATATATATGACAGGCCTTCCTCTTTTCAGGCTATTTGTCCAGGATTGCTTGAGGATTTAGCTGTTGTGTAAATCTGCCCATCACCATGAACCATGACTTTACTATTAATAGAAGGCATGTTGCATGTAGGAGATGGGGTTATCCTCAGTAAAGGGTATATAAGGAAATCTTGGTATAGGGTTCAGACAGTAGAATATATCTGGGTAGATATATTTGTTGAAATACAATTCTGAGGAATAGCAATTTACAGACTATATATATAAAATGCTTCATCCTTCTGCCTCTGAAGAGGCCTAATAATTTATAGCTTGTTTACTGCTAGTCATCACAAAAGGAAGTGGATTTTCCCATATTGGTTTGCTTCTTCCCAACAGACTCTAAGTGACCCAGCAGCTGAGGGCACATACAGAGTCATGAACTCCCAAAGAAGAATAACAACACACTTGAGGGGAATTATGAGCTACAAAGTCAACATGAATGAAGCAGAACTGGCAGGAAAACTAGTTCACAACTTTAACAAAAACTCATGAGACTTAAAAGGAGATTCCATTAGAGCACAAGAATGACTTTAAATTTTTAAATTTTATAGATCTATTGGAAAAATATTTCACATTTTAGAACAAAAGTACCAAGGGAATGAAAATAATAAAGGAGAGGATGTTAGAAATTAAAGTAGTTTTAGGAAATGTAGCAAGCAAATCATTTAGTCCAATGAGGTAAAGATAAATAATTCAACAAAAGATAGTAATTAAATAATAAAGGAAAATTTCTCTTTGATGAAGTTTTGAGTCAAAAACTGAATATGCACATGCAAAAAAATGAAACTGAACCCTTATACCATACACAAAAATCAACTCAAAATGGATTAAAGACTTAAACATAAGACTAAAAACTGTAAAACTCCTCGAAGAAAACATAGGAGTAAAGCTTCATGACACTGATCTTGGAAATGATTTCATGGCTATGACACCAAAAATACAAGTAACAAAAACAAAAATAAACAACTGGGGCCACACCCCATTTAAAGCTTCTGCACAGAAAAGGAAACAATGAATAGAGTGAAACAGCAACCTATAGAATGGGAGAAAATATTTGCAAGCCATATATTTGATCAGGTATTAATATCCAAAATACCCAGGGAGCTCCTGCAATTCAATAGTAAAACCATTAATAACCTAACTTAAAAATGGGCAAAGGACCTGAACAGACATTTCTCCAAAAACATGCAAATAGTCAACTGGTACATGAAAAGGTGCTCCCCTCACTAATCATCAGGGAAGCGCAAATCAAAACCATGAGACAGCACCTCACACCTATCAGGATGGCTATTATCAAAAATACAGAGGCAAATGTTGGCGAAGATGTGGAACCCTTGCACACTTTAAGTGGGAATGCAAAATGGTGCAGCCAGTATGGAAAACAATACGAGGGTTCCTCAAAAAATTAAAAATAGAGCTGCCATATGACCCAACAATCCACTTTTTGACTATTTATCCAAAAGAGTTGAAATCAGGATTTTGAAGAGCTATTTGTACTCCCATGTTCACTAAAGTATTATTCACAATAGCTAAGATATGGAAACAAATCTCCATGACATATGAATAAAGAAAATGTGATATATACACACAACGAAGTGTTACTCAATCTTGAAAATGAAGGAAACTTTGCAATATGTGACAACATGGCTGAACCTTAAGGATATTATGCTGCCTAAAAAATAAAATCATCTAGGTTGTCAAAAGATACACAAATGACAAACCAAACCAAACACCATAAATGAAAGCTATAACCCCAAAGAAATTACAATAACAGAATTCATTGGCAGAAATGCTACCAAAATTTAAAGAATAGGTAATTATACGTCTATGTAAACTGTTGAAGAGCAGAGAAAAAGTAGAAAATCTTTCACATTGTTTAAATAAAATTTATAAAACATAGAACAAAAATAATAAAAAGAATAAAAAAGAAAATAACCAGCTGAACTGACAAATATTGATGCAATGTCCTTAATTAAATATTAATAAAACATTCCATCAGACAGGAGTAAAACCATTGACCAATTGCTGGTTTATTTTTTTTTAATGCAAATATTGTTCACTACTGATAAATCTCAATATAGTTTTCTGCAATTGTATTAATATAATTGATCATTAATATATAAAAATATGATGATATGTAGATTCTGGAAAGATATTTCTTAAAAATTTGACATTTGTTTTTAATCAAACTATTAAAAAATAAGAATAGATAGTTCTTTAACATAATTAAATCTCATGTGTGCAATGTATGTATGCATGTGTGCATGTGTGTGTTGAGCATGTAATTTCAAATTTAAGGCCAGTGTAATGTTTAATGAGAAAACACAAAAATCCCTTCCATTAAAATTAGGGAAGAGGCAAGGACATGAAACATTACCTCTAGTACTTAACATCGTTCCAGAATTACTAGCTGATGCCAAAAGCCAAAACAGGTAAGAGAGGACATAAATGGTCATTATTTTCAGGTAATATATTTACATTTTTGGAATATGCAAGAAAATTGGAGGAAGCAAGTATTAAAAGCAAATAGAGGATACAGCCAGCTGATTAAGTGCAAAATTAATCCACAAGTTAATTGACTTCATATGTACAAGCTACAGTAGTTAAACAATTTAATGGCAGAAAGACTATTATTTTTTAGCAAAAACAGTAAATAAAACTTAGAAATAAGCTTAAGAAGTATGCAACATCTATATGAAGACCCATTTAAAGTAGTGCTGAGTGATGGCACAAGAAGGCATGAACAAATGGAAAGATGGACCCTCTTCTTGGGTAAGAAGAATTAGCATCATGATACAATGATTGCCACTATAGTAATTTATACATTTACCATAATTGCAACAAGACAGTGGTCTTAGACAAGAGTAGGGTTGCTAGGCAGGAGAATAGATATGAGCAGCGTGGAAAGAGAACAGTAAAGCCCACTAGAAAGGACTGAGGTGACCAGTTAAAACTAGAATTCCAGAGAAGACTCAGAGTTAGAGTTAATCAGTTCAAGCTCAAAAGGTCAGGAGCAACTTGGCCTGGAATGTTTGAATATTCCCCAGAAAGAAAAAGTGTCAGAGCACAGCCAATGTCATCATTGTGTCAATTAGATCATGGAATTAAGATTTACTCTAGCCTGCTAAAAGGCCCACCTATAAACAGCATAATAAAGACAGGAAGATTCCATCTTAAAGCTAAAATTACATTTTAAAATCCAAGAACTTAAGAAGTAAGATTCTTAACACACTCTTTAGCAAACAGACAATAAGTCAGCCCACTTGGGGGCCTGGGGAAGGTGGTCTTGCTTAATATGTTCCCAGACCAAGAAGCCAGTATCTCAGGGAGAAATCAGAGCAGTAAAATTCTTGTGTTAAGTTATTTTTAAATATTTGGGGACCACTTAAAAAGTCTACACCCCCAGCCCTTTGTCACATTCCTGAAAAATTCTTAAAAAAGGGAACCACTAACCTTTCAGGGCACACCTCTCTCTGGGGTTGCCTGCACTTTGTAAGCCTGCAACCTTAAACCTTTTCTCAACCTTTCAGGTTGCCTCTCCTCCCTGAGGTTGCTTGCACTTTTTCTCCCTTTAAGTAACTTTAAATAAAACTTTTACTCTGCTTTGCTACTGTGTCTCTGCCCTTCAATTCTGTGTTGCGGAGGGGACAAGAACTGAGGAAAATACACAATGTCTCTCCAGAAAAAAAACAAAGC
>JAQQAC010017683.1:3046906-3089233 GCA_029783875.1 Phataginus tricuspis | reverse complement strand
CACACACACACACAAACACAGAAGAAAGTGTTTTGTTCCTTGTGATGAGAACTTTTAGGAATTACTCACTTAGCAGCTTTCCTATATATCACAAAGTAGTGCTAACTATAGTCACCACCCTATACATTACATCCTCAGGACTTTTGTTTTATCTTTTAACAGGAAGTTTTACCTTTTGACCCCCTTCCTCCGATATTTATTCTTGTGTGACTTGCTCACTTTACTCATCATTATATTTCTGAGATAGACTGCTATGGATCGGGTTGGGATCGCTGTCAGCCTGGGACCTCTTCAGGATAAATTCTCAATTTGGGATTTTGGAGACACCATGACAAGTATGAATTGGGTGCACAGACCATGTTGGAGCCAATCTGTCATTTCTGCAGTCACAGATTTGGAGGTGGCCTCATTTCCTGGCTGTCCCTCTCATGAAGCCTCCACGGGCTCAGCGTCTCCAGGGCTACATCCCGAAGTCCCTGCCTTCCACGGGTCCTCACCTCCTTCCTTCTCCCCTACCCCCACTCCCGGACGAGGTGTGTGTCCCGGAGGGACAGCGGGCCGCAGAACCGCTTGTTAATCTGGCCTCTGTTTCCTGACCTCTGAGCCCTCTTTATTCTCTTGACCATTCACTTCAGAAGTATTTTAATCTGACTGTTTGGTGTTGAGTTGTCCACCTGAAACCAATATTGTATAGTAACTATACTTCAGTAAAAAAAGAGACCAAAAAAAGATGTCAAAATTTTTTTTTTAACTTTTCTACCATTTTTAATTGTTTTTAGCTAGATGGTTGTCAGAGTATTTAGTTCACCATATGGTCATAAAAGGAAGTCAATAAATTCTTGATGTTTGCTTAATTAAAAAATTAAATAAATGTATTCGAGAAATTTCAGGAAACAGAAGTAGCAAGAAGAAATCAAGTAACACAGCACCAAAAGGAATCCCTGGTATCAGGCAGGATAGACCCACTTATGCTTTTTCTCCACCCTCTCTATATACAAACTTATAAACAAAAACTTACTTAAAACTTTTGACATATACCTTTCTATGTTTTTATTCTCTGCACATACAGACTTTTTAAACAAAACAGTTTAGAACTACAGTCTTCTCATACTTTTGGCCTTATTTATTTTTTTTAGTACCTCTTTATACCCTTCACTTTCTTGGCTTTATTTTTACACTCAACATTATTTTATAACCACACCTTCTAACTATAAAACGAAGTGCAGTGCGTGCCGTCACCCCTAGGAAACCGTCTTTTCTGCTCTTAAACCCTGAGCACATGGCCTCGTCCTGCCTCAGGCTATCACACTTGTTTACTCTCTCCTTGATGCCTTTGACCCAGATGCCTGACTGATTCCCCACTCCAAGGCCACCTCCCCAGGAAGGCCCTGGGGCTCCTGCGATGGGAAACAGCATGCCCTGTCCAAACCCACATCCCCCTCCCTTCAGATTCCAGCAGTGGGGGCCCTCAGCTGACCTCTTCCCAATGTATGAATTTATTGATCTCCATCAGAAAAGAGTGACTCAGGGTAACTCTGAGAGAGGAAATCCCAGGACAAAATATCTCTAAAACCAAAATTAGTCAAAGGGAGAAATAAAGTTTAAAACCCATTAATTGCTTACAAACCGTGGTCCAGGGCCATTTCTATCTCCTGCTCCAGCAGAAGCAAGCAAGACCTCCCTGTAACTTCTCAGGTTAAGATAAGCCCTGGATCGCCCAGGTAATTACCCGCTGATAGGGAGATGAATAACTGCTCTCCACCCCTGAGGAACGCCTGTTGATATGCAGATATATTAAATCCAGGCTAGATATTCTGGAAATATTACAATATTACCCACAGGCCACTACCATTATCTCTGGGGCAACTCTGCTGTTACTCCAGGAATACACATGAGGCCAGCATCCAGGCCTTTTCCCCAAGGTGCCAGAAGGGCCAGCCATCACTGATCCATGTGTCAAAATGTCCAGGGCCACATCCACTCAAAGTGTCTCCAGGGTTTAATGCAGTTGGGGCTGGCAGCCAGATGTTGCTCTGCTGGCCGTATCCTGGCTTCAATAACTCCTTTGGTTTGCACATACAGTTGTACAGAAGAGGCAGCAATGTGTGTCAGCATATCCGCAGGGCTCAAAGCTCCTCTATGGAGCTTCTCATTCAAATACCATAGCACTGTCCATAAGTGAACTGACCAGCCCCCAAAATTATTGGTGTCCGACTTCAGGCCAGATTTCAACAAACAATTGTACCTCTCTATCATGCCTGCCCTGGTGGGGTTATATGGTACATGAAACTTCCACTTTATTCTTAATTGCTAGACCCATCCTTGTAATGCATGTCCAGTAAAGTGGGTGCCTTGATGATTTTCAATCACCTGCAGCCAGCCAAAGGCTGCAAAGAGACACTCTAGGCTCCTCTTGGTGGTTTGCTGATCTGCACGATATGCAGGAAAAGCAACCAATAGTCCAGTAGCTGCTTCCACACATGTCATGGCATACCAATATCCTACTAATATGGGCAGAGGCCCATATAGTCTATCTGCTATCTGACAAGGGGTATCCATCCACTCACTATTGTCCCATGTTGCTGCAGGACTTGGTGTAAGTCTCTCTTAGAGCACACAAGACACTCTTTCTGGGCTCAGCTGACTTCTTCAAAGGTCAATGGCTAGCCCCACCAAGGGGATACAGCCCACATTGTCTTTTGTACAAAGGTGGCAGAAACACTATAATGCCGTTCTCCCCAGGAACAGCGTTGCCACAGCAGCCAGGATGAAGAGGAGCAGCCAGTGATGCGGAGCAGCAGGCGCCACCTCCATGGTCCCATTGCCACCACTTGTGGCCAAGCCTAGCCTGGCCGGGCCCGGCTGCTGCCTCGCTGCAAGCCTTTCCTCTCCCCACCTCCCCAGCCACTGCTGAGAAATCTTCCAGGACCCTGACCTGTCTTTTCAATACCTGCCTCTCTTCTTTAATGGCATCCCATAGTTTATCACCCAGCTCCTCCAAGCGATGCTGAAGTGTGTCTCTCTCCTGCCTAAGTTCCTCTCTCTCCTCACTAACCTTCTCAATAATCCTCTTTCTAATCAATAACATTTTCCACTATCTTGATGAAAAGGGACCCTACAATGCCAGCCACTACATAGCCACTTAGGGCCCCTAAGCAGTCTTCCAACTCATGGAGGGCTAGAGCTAATTCTGCAGCTTACAGTGTTTCTACCGTTCCTTAGTTCAGGGGAATGTCTCACCCCTGTAGGAGGTACTTTACCCTAGACCAGTTCCCCACTAGGGGATCCCAAATTGGAAGCCCCACATCTTGGGGGATAATAAAGGTGAAGCTGCACCCTTTGCTGCTGCATCCACTGGGGCCTCCCCACCATCCACAGGGATGTTCCAGGCATCTCCCCACCATCTCTATGGGCAGCCCTCCCATAGGTCACATTCATTTTAACAGATTTCGGGTTCAGAGATCATGCCGACTATTCCAGATGTAAGTCCGGGGAGAGGAATTCCCAGGGCAAAATACCTCTAAAACTGAAATCAGTCAAAGGGAGAAATAAAGTTTAAAACCCGTTTATTGCTTACAAACTGTGGTCCAGGGTTGTTTCTCTCTCCTGCTCTGGCAGAAGCAAGCAAGACCTCCCCCTAACTTCTCAGGTTCAGATAAGCCCTCTGTCACCCAGGTAATTACCCATAGCTATGGAGATGAACTACTGCTCTCCATCCCTTAGGAATGCCTGTTGATATGCAGATGCACTAAATCCAGGTGAGATATTCTGGAATATTACAAATTTACCCTCACTCAGCTATTTTGTCCACTGCTGGGCCTTTGGCACCTAGAACTGAGCCTGGCATGTGGTAGGCCCTCACTATTTGTACATTTGCTGCTGTGGGAAGACTGCTTAGGCTGTGATTTAGAAGTTCTTACCTCAACATATCTGTGTGGAATGGGGCAACTCAAGAATGGACTTTTTCCCATTGTTTACAAGTAGGGAGCAGGAAACTCCAAAAGCTAACAAAGAATGCAGAGGGCCTGTCACCCTCTGCGCCCCTCCATGTTCTTCCCCCCTCCCTGCTCCACCCCTCCTCATCACCAAATCTGTCTCTCCTGCTCCACATCTAAATAAGGCTAAAGCTTAGAACAAGACAGATTGTCTTCTGCTTGAAGCTAAATCCCCTACTCCCGAATTTACCAATATTCTTTTGGGGTTATTTGTTTTTGGAATATGTCCTTGTATTGCTTTTGCTTTTCCAAAAACATAACCCTTGCCTAAAATGATAAGTTTCTAAAATTTCTTCTTCTTTTTTTTTTTTTGTATTTGTTCTTGGTTATCTTTGCCCATTGTTCCAAAGTGGCATTTATTCTTATTATTGATTTATATGCCTCTTTATACATTTTTAAATACTTTTTTCCACTTTTAAAGTCCATTTTAATATGTTTGATGGTGTTTTCTGGGGCATTTTAACTTTTATTTTGTATTTTGTTCTGTTTGATCTGGAAAGATATTTCTCATCTGAGAGCACCTAGACTTTAATCTACATTTTGTTCTCTTTAATAATTTCTAAATTGTTAATTATAAAATAGTTCAGAAAAGTTAAGGAAAAAAATGTATCAAATGTTCATATATTCCCTAAATGCAGTCAATGGACTTATTGGCTTATGCTTTTTGCTTTAGATCATTTTTTAGAAAATGAGCTCTGAAAATGCAGTTAAAGCCCCAGCACTCGCCCCGGCTTTGCTCTCAGAGCAAACCTTCAATTTGGTGGTTCTTCTTTAGCATGCTTGTTTTTTATTTTATTTTAACTTAGTTTATATTTATATTGTGTATATATATATATATATATATATATATATATATGTACACACACTACCACTTGTATGTTTAGGTATTTACATAAAATTATAATTATTATTTAGCCATAAAAAAGGAAATCTTGCCATTTGTAACAACATGGATGGATCTCGTGGGCATTCTGCTAAGTGAAATTAGTGAGAGAAAGACAAACACTGTATAATCTCCCTTAGATGTAGAATCTAAAACATAAACAAAAATAAAGACAAAACTACAGGAGATCAGACTATGGGTATAAGAGGTTGAGGGTGGGAGAATTGGAGAAGGGTGGTTGAAAAGTACAAACTTCCAGTTATGATAAATTACTAGGATGTAGTGTACAGCATGGGGACTGTAGTAAATGCTGCTGTGTGGTGCATTGGGAAGTTGTTAAAGTATATCCTAAGAGTTCTCACCACAAGGAAAAATTTTCCACCTTTTTTTTTGTATCTGTATGAGATGATGGATGTTAACTAAATTTATCACTGTAATTATTTCCCAATGTATGTAAATTAAGCCATTATGCTGTACACCTTAACCTTACACAGTTTGTATGCCGACTATGTTTCAGTAAGACTGGAAAAAAGGAATTATGATTCTTACATAATCTCATTTTACTCAATTAATTATTTGGGAAGACTTCTTAGAATTGGTAGATGTAAACCTTATTCATCAATTTATCGTGCAACTAAACTATAGACTGTCCCTTGTTGAGAAATGCTTGGGTTGCTTTCACTTTTTGTTATTTGGTGCAGTGCTGCTGTGAACATCTGTGCACGTCTCCTGCTGTACACGTGCTCCTGTTTCTGCCTTAAGAGCGGAGCAGTTAGCCTGCAGGATACACAATTTTAGTGTGAATGCACCAGTGTTCGCAGGACATCACACAGTCACGACACAGTCAGATGTGCAGATTCCCATATTTCAATATTCTTGTCAGCTCTTGTGTTATCATATTTGTACCAGAGATTTTCCATAAAAGTCCTTTATTAACTATAGCTGTTTAATTGACTTTTGTTATACTTTTAAAATGAACAAGAATTAATTACTAAAGCCCTATCCTAAAAGCTACCTGGAATATATTGTTTTATTTTTGAAATCTAACTTTATTTTTTTCCTTTAGAACTATTTGATTCAGGATTTTCTACTGAACAACTGTGCCTTTCTTCACTAATTAAAATGATTACTTATAAATTCCCATATACAGTGGAGTTGGCTAATCCATCCCAGTCTGTTTCCACACGAGAATAATATTCTTTTAACTGTTGTAGCTTTATAGTAAACTTTTATTTCCACTGACCTCGGTTCTGTGTCATATTTCGCTTTCAAATTTTTATTTCCAGTTAGTAAACATTTTATTTCCAATCTAGCAAACATTTCATCAAGTTCAAAAAAAACTCATAAATACTACAGATATTTTAAGCTTAGTCATTTGTTCATGAAAAACACTGATACATGTTTTACATTATGTGGAGAAACCCTATTAATATTTTCCTTCCTAGCTTCTGTCTTTGCTAACATGTCAGTTTTTAAACTGGTTGGTCCTGAAAACAATATTAAAATATTCACTTGAATTTTCTTGTATCATTTTACTTTTATAATCTTCTTTGAAAAATCAAAATGTGTTTTATGTGGACTTATGTTACAAGGAATGAATTAAGGGTTCTGTTTTTAAAATTATTTTAATATACTTAATTGTAATTTGAGGCTTAACCTATCTTTTCCTTACTGATTTTGAAGGCTGCCTTTATCATGTAGGGGTTTCTCCTGTATCCTGAAGTCTGAATCTGCATTTTCCCCTTTTGCTGTTGTAAGTACTATCACTGTATTAAACTTTAAAAATATTGAACATGGGCCCCTGGTTCTAGAGCCTGGCGTCCTGGCACCTGTGTGGTGGGAGAGTGGGCAGGCTCTCAGTTGCCTGAGTTTTCTCCATCCTTCCTACCCAATGCTCAATTAATCCTCAAAATCTAGTATTAAATGAAAATGTAACAAGTAAGTGGAAATATCCAGGAGCCAAAAATAAAAAAATCAGAAATGGATGATGAACCCAGGCTGAAGTTGGGTGGCCTGTGGGGGTTAACATGGATGTGTGGTAAATGTTTAATAAAGGATCTCCAGGGAAAAATTGCTCTGACCTGTCATGTTTGCAAATTTCCAAGGTGTAATTGGAAACGCCAAACTCTTACCATGGTCGATGTCAACGTACAAATATGACATCACTGAACACAGAGTTTGGAAGAACATAATCACCTCCTGTGAGCTGCAAGCTGGTGCCTGCATGTCACTGGCTTTAGACCAGATAAAGACATACCCCAGGAACCTGAACCTGGGCTCCTCACATCCATGTACTCACATTACCTGTGGCTTTGACCCACTCAGGGAGTGGGATCTCAGCATGAGCCTCTACATGAAAATGAGTCAGGGACTTGCCCTAGAAAAGGAAATCACCAATGAGGCTAGGGCCCTAGAACCCAGAGGAGAGCTGGGCTGTCAAAGGATGTTCAAGAGAATCAACTACACGTGTTAACATCTATGCCCAGGCCACACACTGGCCAGAGGAGGCAATTACAAGCAAAAAGAATAATTGAAATGGATGGAAATACATCAATTATGTTAGAATCCGTGGGATTATGATAAGACTTTAAAAAAATCCAGCTCATTGGTCATCTTTGATGGATGCAGAATATTAATTTATTTTTCAAAACCCTAATATTTACTTTATACCTTTTTGTTCAAATTGTACCTCAGGGTACATGAACATTTGATTAGGAAAGGTTATTTGTCTGAAATAAATAGAAATGGAAAGAAATAATAAATAACACAGGAAAAATAATATGATGGGAATATGACCGTTTTTCCTTCCTTAATGACAATTCACTAAAACCCTTAGTTGAAGGCTGATGAGAACATCAGAAGACACGGGTCAAGCTGAGACCTAAATCAAGTCTGAATCTTTACCCACAAAGAGAGAGACAATCTGACATGATGTGTCTCGTGAGTTGAAGCAAAAAGGAGGTCACAGCCTCTTCTGCGAAGTCTCGTTTCCAAAAACTTAAACCTGTATCTGATCTGGCCTCTAGATCAAACAAACAGTTCCCAGGAAATGAAAAACAGAACAAGTTAAACTCAACCACAGGGATGTGGTCAGCCAGATCCATAACATGGGAAATTTTTCGGGGCAAATGATGCTGTTTCTTCAGCAAATATAATACAAAAACCAAACAAAAAGAACCAGGGCAATGCCGTAGATTGAAACAGACTGAAAAGTCAGGGCGTTCATTTCTTGTGGTTGCTGTAACAAATCACCATAAATGCATTGGCTGAAGGCAGCACAAACTTATTCTCTTCTACAGTTCTAGGGGCTGAAGTCTTACGTGAGTCAGCAGGCCTTCCTCCTGCAGGTCCCGGGGAGACTGTTTCCTTACCTTCCCAGCTTCCCGAGGCCGCCCTCATCCTTTTCTCTTGGCCCCACATCCTTCCGACCTCTGCTGCCAACGTCAGATCTCCTCAGACTTGACTCTACTGCCTACCCTTGCAAAGGCCCTTGTGTCTACGTTGGGTGCACCTGGTTGACTGAGATAACGCTCTCTCCCAAGAGTCTGCACTTACTTGCATCTGCAAAGTTCCTTTTGCCACATAAGGTAACATTCACAGGTTCTAGGGATTAATTAGGATGAGGACAAGTTGGGGGGCTCTTAATCAGCCTTCCACAGACATGTTAATCAAATTCTGGAGTCTGATTCAAACAAATCAACTATGGCGGGGGTGGATTATGAGACAATTGGGAAATTTGAACACTGATTGGAAATTTGATGGTATTAAGGGATTTTTGTTAAATCCTTTAGGTGTGATAAAGTCCTTTGGCCAAATTTTTCAGAAATCTTTGTCTTTTAGAGATACGTACTGAAATGTATTATGGATGCATTGATCTGATATTTGGGATTTGCTTCAGACTGGCCACATGTGGAGAGTCACTGGGGGTCGGTGATAGGCGTGTGGGGTACCTGGGCTCACACAGTGGAGTATCAGGCTTTACCATGGGGAAGGGGGGAGGCTGTCCCACCATGGTGGGAGACTGGGGAACATGGTGCACACAACAGTAAGTGTGACTATTTGGTAAGGGTAAATGGAGGCATTTCACCTCTGGTAGTTTCTGTTTTCGGTATCAAGCAGGAGATGTGGTGGCAGCTGGGGGAAGTCAGGTGGGTGGGGCAGTGAGGAACGCGGGTTTGAACCACCATTGTCATGAGCAGCATAAACAGAAAACGAGCAAGGTTTGTGGGCAGCACTGAGGGTCCATTAGTCATAATAGTGAAAACAACTTGCCCTGTTACGTGGCTTTCTGCAGAATTGCTAGGCCATAAAAGTTCTAAGAAGACACACATTTTGCTCAGGGTAGGAGTTTGTCTGCTGGTAAGGCAGGAAGATCAGAAGCTCAAGAGTTAAGGTAGAGGCAACAGTGTTGTGGAAATGGGAACCATGGAACCAAAGACCCGTGAGAGGGAAGGTAAGGAATGGGCAGGGATTAGAAAGCAGAGTCCCAGTGAGGTTGCAAGGAGACCCAGATCACAGAGAGGGAAGCTGCAGTCATTTGAGATGCTAATGGCTGTCAGAGGTGGGATGCTCAGGGTGGTCAGGAAAGGAAGTCTTTCCTGGATGTGAAGGAAATGACGGCCTGAGGTCATGGAGCCTGCAAGGATCTCAGAAGGCACCCCACTTTTGCACCCCTGCCCACCTCAGTGCAGATGACTTGCAACACCATTCTGCATGTGAGCAGGGAGATCCTTCAGTTCTTCACCCGCAGAGCCACCCTGTTTTTCTCCAAGTGACATAGACCTGAATTAAATGGTAGAATATGAATGCCTCCAATGCAGGAGTCCAGGATTATCTTTCATCTTTGAATCTCTGTGCTCTTCATAATGAGAGAAACTGATAGGTGTCCAATACCTAGTTTGAAATTGTAAATCAAATAGATGATAAATGTACTCATAATAGACTCTTATCAATGAAAAAGAGACTAATAGCTGACTCCCACCTAAAGATCAGTGAGATGTGGAATTTCAATGTGTACATGTTTTCCATTATTGCTGAGCAACAATACAGTTCTCAACAGACACTGATCAGGTGTCCTACTGAATTTAATTCAGTCCTGACATTATCTGTCTGGGGGCATCAGATCCCACAGTTAGGGATTCAATCCCACAAGACTGCCCACACTTCAGACACCAAACACAAGTCCAGTTTGTCACCTGTGCTTCTGACTGACTGGCTATAAAATTGTAGGTTCCTGCCCCTCCTTGGGTTCCATTAATGTGTTAGAGCAGCTCTTAGAACTCAGAAAAACATTTCCTTACAAGTTCCAGTTTATTATACAAGGTATCATAAAGGATACAGATGTAAATCAAGATGAAGAGGTACATAGGGTGAGGTCTGGAAGGGTCCCGTCACAGGAGCTTCTGTCCCCTTTGAACTGGGGAGCACCACTCTCCCAGCATGTGGATTTGTTCATAAGCCGGCAAGCCCATCAAATCTACTTGTTCAAGATTTTTTATGGAGCTTGATCTGAAGCCTCCCACCTGCCCGCCGCCACTTTCCAGAGGTCACTGGGTGGGGCTGAAAGAACCAACCTGCTAATCACACCGTCTTCTGGGGACCAGCCCCATCCAGATGTAATCTAGGGCCCGACCCTGATTCACCTCATTAGCATAAACTCAGGTGGGCTTGAAAGGACTCCTTATGAATGACAGAATATTCCTATCACTCAGGATATTCCAAGGGCTTTGGGAGCTCTGGGGCAGGATCTAGGGACAAAGACCAAGTATATCCTCTATTATACCACAGGTGAGTGAGCTTGGAAATGTATAAATCAATCTACAATTGGAAGGTGACAGAGGGAGGAAAGGTAGTAACTTGAGTTGAAAGCAATGGCATTAAAACAGATGAGGCTAAGGTGCTTCTGATAAATAAGAATGGGTCATGGAATGGATGTAAGAACAGACGGTATGATAGAGCAGAAGGAAAAGTGGATGGGGGGCTGGAGACCCACAGGTGCATGTTGGGAAGTTTCCATGACCATAAAGTAGGTAAAGATTCAAGTATCTCTTTGAGGGAGTATTGTGTGTGCAGCGAAGTTTCCACTTCACCAGTCTGCAGGACCATGAGCTCATCATTAAGGATCTCGCCACCATGCCTGCCAAGGCCTGGAGTCCTTCCCAAGCAATAAAATTATAGGTGTGAAATACATTAGAGCTATTTTCTCCAAAACATATCACAGAAAATCACAAGAGGATGCAAAAGATGACGTCCTCCCATTGAAATGGCTAAAACAAAAGTGGTAAAAATAAATTCATGGGTAAAAATATCCAAGGAATGGTAGGCCAACAGGCTATCATTACTCAGAATCTGGGCTGCAATTACAGAGCTCCAGAAGGTTGCAAATTGCCTACTTCTTCATCTATTTCACATTGTACCCTGCTTGCAGAAGGCAAGGCTTTCCAGACACAACAAGATCTCCACATTGTAAGTGTGGCCATCACTCCAATACTTTTGAAACCATGGGTTCTTGCAGCATCAGTACCTAAGTTCATAAGTTTTGACAGAACCACTCAATAAATTGTTTTAATGTGTTGACATTAACTGCACCTCCGTGGCTGAGAACTGTCAGGTGTATTACTGCTACTGCTATTATTGACTTCAAAAAGGAAACTCTTCATTAAGAACCTCCACAATAGCTAGAAATAATTGTAAACAGAAGAATAATTTCATGTTTTAAACTGTAAGTATTGGGCAGTTGAACTGTTGGCTATGCAGACCTAGTTTTCTCATTTGTTCTTTAGAGGCCAACTTTGCATATATTTCTTTCTTGTGATGTCAACCTGAAAATAAAGAGTCACAGTGAGAGGCAGCTAAGTGTTTATTTGGGATTAAAGCATTGAAATTTGGCTAGCACAGTTTCTGGCAGTAACTATCAAAGTGTCCTGCGTGAAGGGTGAAAGAAAGGTTTTTATGAGAAAGAGGAAAGGGGTCAATTACATTAGTTGAGTAAAAGAGAAAAAAAATGTCAGTTGGTACTAGCAGGTCGAGCTAATTTTGGTTACACAGTTATTGACTATTTGTTGTTAAAAAGATAACCATTCCTGGTATGCGTTAGCTAACTATTCTTACTTGAGAAAGTCCACAACCAACACTTTTGTATTCAGGGTGCCCCTTGTCCTGTTAACTTTTCAAGCAATTGCTTAAAAACTATTGCTATTTTGTCTAGTTACAAAGGCAGAAAAGGCAATTTCTCGCCAACAGCTACTCTGGCTCTATTTTAAAATCGTCCCAGTCATGTCAGTTTTTCACACTTTTGCCTTTTGATCTAAATCTTTCTCTGAAAGAACTGCTGATCAACCATTGGAAACCATTGTTGATTGACAATTGGAAAGCACTGCTGATCAACTATTACAAAACAGTGCCAACCAGCCATCAAGCATTATTGATCCCTTGTTGCCAGGAAGGCTTATTCCTGGAATGTCATGTAAGAGGGAAAGCGATTTCTTAGGAGGCCACATCTGAGCACCAAGAGTTCCAAAGCCGAGAATGGCCTACCGTCAAGTCCTTTTAAGGTTAAATGTCTTCTGCAGTTTCTGGAGGAGCTTCCTCATGTGATATCTCATAAGCCTAAAAAATCATTTGAAAATGGTAAGTTTCTGTTTTCTGGATGGCTTCTGATAACATCAGGCTATGCAGACAGAGCTTTACAATGATAAAAATTCCAGTCATAATAAATGAAATGCTGAGTCCACGTTGGAGGACTGATGTGAACCAGGAAGCATTTCCTAAGGGTAGTCAGCTAGCAAGACCGAAGAACCATGGGGGGGGCAGTGGGCATGGCATTTAACCATCTGGTTCGTCTGGATTTTTACCTAGTTCTGTTTCTACTTCACTAGAGGTGTTTAATCAAGAACAACTCTGTTATCCAACACAATTCATGTGAGGGAATCCAAAGATTTTTCTTGGGTGGCTATTGGTTTATTGACAGATTCAACAATATCTCCCAGGGTTTTAGGTAGATTTCTGATAATGTATTCATTTATGGCACTGCCTACACAAAGCACAAGTGATCTCCCAAACCTGGCAGATTTACTGGGGCTGATACAGCCAGGCGCTGAACACCCAGCTGGGAGTGAAGCCCATGTCAACAGTTTAGTCTGTGAGGTAAATTTAAAAGTGATGCCTAGTGCTGAGTGTCTGATTGATTATGCAGTAAAACAGGCATGACCAAGCATCCAGCTGCACTGTGACCTTCAGTTTGATAGCGATTTAAACAGTGTGTTCTCCATAGGTCCTTTTGACAAATACGAGTGAAAATATACTCTGAGGGAGCACAAATTATGGAGTCGTCATAACAAACTTGATTAAATCAGGGTTTTAAGGTTATGAGCAACTGAGAGGTTATATGCAGAGTGTGGTTAAACTGGCAGAAATCAGGTAGTCTCAAATTTTCAATTTTAGGTATTTAGTTTGGAGCCCTGGGAGGGCCCCAGGTAAGTCTCCCTGTACGTGAAGGTCCGGCACCGCACCTCCTAAAGGATCTCCTGAGGCCGGCCTCTCAGGACAGGCCCAACAGTTTGTTGTTTTCTCCACAAGTAAGGGATTGGGATATGCGGACAATGGAATTGTCCTTCTGGGCAGAAATTAAACTAATACACTCAATCTAGGCCTGCAGGACAGTATGTTCTATAAAGGCGGACTTGGGGTATTTTTCAAAACCATGGATCAATGAAGTGGCCCTGTTTCAGGAGGGCAATTAACATCAGAAAGGAAATAAGGAGTAGCAGCATTTAAAAAATATCAATACCCCAGAGCCAATGAAAATTTTAGTAATCAAAAATCTAAGGAATTCACCAGTATTGTAAAGTAGGTCTGATGTGGAAAGGATTAAGATCACAGTCAAAATAATGTTCTTGAGTCCTGGCTTAGATGCCCACATCAGCTGTCACCAGCTTCCTTTTCTTAGTCAATTTGATTGGAGGTCTCCAGTGTCTGTACCGGGCAGATGTCAGATGGAGCTTCTTTAGCTGTGAGATATGGACCCAAGACTCCAGTCCCTGAAGTCTGGCTGCCATCTGGGTAGTGAGGAGGACCTGGTATAATCTCTTCGCGGTCTATGTTTTCATCAGAAGAGTGACGGAAAATTAGAAGCTTTAGTTTGGAGAATCACAGCCAGATATTTGAGGACGCTAGGAGAGTGGGGATCCAGTCCAGCTTACAGGTATGTAACCAGACCTCAAAGACAAGTAACAGGACTGGAATCTAATATAGACAAAGGTGTAAACATAACTTCTCTCCCTACAATTATTTATCAAAGATTATAACAATAAAAATTTTTATTTTAAACTCAGCCTCATTATTTATATAAAAACAGCAAGAATAGTGATTGACCATATAAACCCCTTTTTTTTAAATTAAGGTATCACTGATATACACTCTTATGAAGGTTTCACATGAAAAATATCGTGGTTACTACATTCACCTATATTATCAAGCCCCAGAATACCCCATTGAAGTTACCATACATCAGTGTAATAAGATGCCACAGAGTCGCTACTTCTCTTCTGTGTGCTACACTGTCTTCCCCTTGACACCCCCACACCATGTGTACCAATCATAATACCCCTCAATCCCCTTTTCCCTCTCTCCCCACCCGCCTTCCCTCACCCCTCCCCTTTGGTAACCACTAGTCCCTTCTCGGAGTCTGTGAGTCTGCTGCTGTTTTCTTCCTTCACTTTTGCTTTGTTGTTATACTCCACAAATGAGTGAAATCATTTGGTGCTTGTCTTTCCCTACCTGGCTTATTTCACTGAGCATAATACCTTCTAGCTCCATCCATGTTGTTGAAAATGGTAGTATTTGTTTCCTTCTTATGGCTGAATAACATTCCACTGGTATATGTACCACCTTCTTTATCCATTCATCTACCGATGGACACTTAGATTGCTTCCATATCTTTGCTTTTGTAAATAGTGCTGCGATAAACATAGGGGTGCATATGTCTTTTTCAAATTGCGCTGCTGCATTCTTAGCGTAAATTCCTAGGAGTGGGATTCCTGGGTCAAATGTTATTTCTATTTTGAGTTTTTTGAGGAACCACCATACTGTTTTCCACAATGGTTGAACTAATTTACATTCCCACCAGCAGTGTAGGAGGGTTCCCCTTTCTCCACATCCTCACCAGCATTTGTTGTTCCTTTTCTTTTCGGTGTTGGCCATCCTAACTGGTGTGAGTTAATATATATCATTGTGGTTTTTATTTGCATTTCCCTGATAATTAACAACTTGGATCATCTTTTATTGTGCTTGCTGGCCATCTAAATTTCTTCCTTGGAGAATTGTCCATATTCTCTGCCCATTTTTAACTGGATTATTTGCTTTTTGGGTGTTGAGGCGTGTGAGTTCTTTATATATTTTGGATGTTAACCCCTTGTTGGATATGTCATTTACAAATATTCTCCCATACTGTAGGATGCCTTTTTGTAATACTGATGGTGTCCTTTGCTCTACAGAAGCTTTGTAGTTTGATGTAGTCCCATTTTTCCATTTTTGCTTTTGTTTTCCTTGCCAGAGCAGATGTATTCAGAACAAAGTTGCTCATATTTATATACAAGAGATTTTTTCTTATGTTTTCTTCTAAGAGTATATTATGGTTTTATGATTTACATTCAGGTCTTTGAACCGTTTCGAGTTTACTTTTGTGTATGGACTTAAAAAATAATCCAGTTTCATTCTCTTACATGTAGCTGTGCAGTTTTACTAACACCAGTTGTTGAAGAGGCTGTCATTTCCCCATTGTATATCTATGGCTCCTTTATCATATATTAATTGACCATGTATGCTTGGGTTTATATCTGGGCACTCTATTCTGTTCTATCGATCTGTGGGTCTCTTCTTGTGCCATTACACAATTGTCTTGATTATTCTGGCTTTGTAGTAGAGCTTGAAGTCGGGGAGCATAATCCCCCCCACTTTATTCTTCCTCCTCAGGATTGCTTTGGGTATTCAGGGTATTTTTTGGTTCCATATGATTTTGAGAAGTATTTGCTCTAGTTTGTTGAAGAATGCTGTTGGCATTTTGATAGGGATTGCATTGAATCTGCAGATTGCTTTAGGCAGGATGCCCATTTTGACAATATTAAGCATGGGATGTATTTCCATTTATTGGTGACTTTTTAAATTTCTCTCATGAGTGTCTTGTAGTTTTCAAGGTATAGGTCTTTCACCTCCTTGGTTAGGTTTATTCTTAGGTGTTTTATTATTTTTGATGCAATTGTGAATAGAATTGTTTTCCTGATTTCTCTTTCTGCTAGTTCATTGTTCGTGCATAGGAATGCAACAGATTTCTGTGTATTAATTTTGTATCCTGCAACTTTGCTGAATTCAGGTATTAGTTTTAGTAGGTTTGGGGTGAATTCTTTTGATTTTTTTTATATACAATATCATGTTATCTGCAAACAATGAGGGTTTAACTTTTACCTTACCAATCTGGATGCCTTTTATTTCTTTGTGCTTTCTGATTGCCATGGCTAGGACCTCCAGTACTATGTT
This sequence comes from Phataginus tricuspis, assembly GCA_029783875.1. Classification (NCBI taxonomy): domain Eukaryota; kingdom Metazoa; phylum Chordata; class Mammalia; order Pholidota; family Manidae; genus Phataginus; species Phataginus tricuspis. Next base: position 3,072,823 of record JAQQAC010017683.1, on the reverse strand, counting down.
GAATAAAAATGGGGAGAGTGGGCATCATTGTCTTGATCCTGATTTTAAAGGAAAAGCTTTCAGCTTCTCGCTGTTAAGTATAATGTTGGCTGTGGGTTTGTCATATATGCCCTTTATTATGTTGAGGTACTTGCCCTCTATACCCATTTTGTTGAGAGTTTTTATCATGAATAGATGTTGAATTTTGTCTAATGCTTTTTCAGCATCTATGGAGTTGATCATGTGGTTTTGTCCTTCTTTTTGTTGCTTCGTTGTTTGATGTTGATGAATTTTCTAATATTTTACCATCCTTCCATCCCTGGAATAAACCCCACTTGATCATGATGGATGATCTTTTTGATGTATTTTTGAATTCAGTTTGCTGATATTTTGTTGAGTATTTTTGCATCTGTGTTCATCACAGATATTGGTCTGTAATTTTCTTCTTTTGTGGTGTCTCTGCCTGGTTTTGGTATTAGAGTGATGCTGGCCTCATAAAATGAGTTGGAAGTATTCCCTCCTCTTCAAGTTTCTGAAAAACTTTACAGAAGATGGATATTAGGTCTTCACTGAATGTTTGATAAAATTCAATGGTGAAGCCATCTATTTCAGGAGTTTTGTTCTTATGTAGTTTTTTTATTACCAGTTCAATTTCGTTGTTGTTAATTGGTCTGTTCAGATTTTCTGTTTCTCCCTGGGTCAGTCTTAGAGTGTCTTATTTTTCTAGAAAGTTATCCCTTTCTTCTAGGTTATCCAATTTATTAGCATATAAATTTTCATAGTATTCTCTAATAATTCTTTGTATTTCTGTTGCGTCTGTAGTGATTTTTCCTTTCTCATTTCTGATTCTGTTTATGTGTGTAGATTCTCTTTTTTTCTTGATATGTCTGGCTAAGGGTTTATCTATTTTGTTAATTTTCTTGGAGAACCAGCTCCTTCTTTCCTTGATTCTTTGTATTTTTTCATTCTTCTCGATTTTATTTATTTATGCTCTCATCTTTATTATGTCCCTCCTTCTACTGACTTTGGGCCTCATTTGTTCTTCTTTTTCTAGTTTCATCAATTGTGAGTTTAGACTATTCATATCGGATTGTTGTTCTTTCCTGAGGTAGGCCTGTATTGCAATATACTTCCATCCTAGCACGGCCATCACTGCATCCCAGAGATTTTGTAATGTTGAGTTATTGTTGTCATTTGTCTCCATATATTGCATGATCTCTGTTTTTATTTGGTCATTGATCCATTGAATATGTAGGAGCATGTTATTAAGCCTCTATGTGTTTGTGGGCTTTTTTGTTTTCTTTGCATAATTTATTTCTAGTTTCATACATTGTGGTCTGAGAAGCTGGTTGGTACAATTTCTATCCTGAATTTACTGAGGCTCTTTATGTGGTCTAGTATGTGATCTATTCTTGAAAATGTTCCAGGTGCACTTGAGAAGAATGTGTATCCTGCTGCTTTTGGGTGAAGTATTCTGTAGATATCTGTTAGGTCTATTTCTTCCAATGTGTTGTTCAGTGCCTCTGTCTCCTTACTTATTTTCTGTCTGGTTGATCTGTCCTTTGGAGTGTGTGGTGTGTTGAAGTTTCCTAAAATGAATGCATCATATTTTACTTCCCACTTTAATTCTGTTAGTATTTGTTTCACATGTGTAGGTGCTCCTGTGTGGGGTACATAGATATTTATAATGGTTACATCCTCTTGTTGGACTGACTCCCTTATCATTATGTAATGTCCTTCTTTGTCTCTTGTTACTTTCTTTAGTTTTGAAGTCCATTTTATCTGATACAAGTATTGCAACTCCTGCTTTTTCTTCCTATTATTTGCATGAAATATCTTTTCCATCCCTTCACTTTTAGTCTGTGTATGTCTTTGGGTTTAAAGTGAGTCTCTTGTAGGCAGCATATAGACAGGTCTTGTTTATTTATCCATTCAGTGACTCTATTTCTTTTGATTGGTGCATTCAGTCCATTTACATTTAGGGTGATTATTGATAGGTATGTACTTATTGCCATTGCAGGCTTTAGATTCATGGTTACCAATGGTTCAAGGGTTAATTCTTTACTATCTTACAGTCTAACTTAACTTACTTAGTACACTATTACAAACACAATCTAAAGGTTATTTTTTCTCCTTTTTCTTCCTCCTCCAATCTTTATATATTTGGTGTCATATTCTGTACTCTTTGTCTATCCCTTGACTGACTTTGTTGTAGTTGATTTAATTTTGCACTTGCTTAATAATTAATTGGTCTACTTTATTTACTGTGGTTTTATTTTCTCTAGTGACAGATATTTAGCCTTAGGAACACTTCTATCTATAGCAGTCCCTCCAATTACACTATAGAGATGGTTTGTGGGAGGTAAATTCAACTTTTCCTTATCTGGAAATTGTTTAATCCATCCTTCAAACTTAAATGATAATGTTTCTGAGTAGAGTTTTCTTGGATTGCGGCGTTCCTCTTTCATTGCATTAAATATATCATGCCACTCCCTCCTGGCCTATAACATTTCGGTTGAGATGTCTGATGATAGCCTGATGAGTTTTCCTTTGTATATGATCTTTTTTCTCTCTCTGGCTGCTTTTAATACTCTGTCCTCATGAATGAAGTTTACCATTTTAATATATGTCTTGGTGTTATCTTCCTGGGGTCCTTTGTGTTGGGAGATCTGTGTACCTCCATGGCCTGAGAGGCTATCTCCTTCCCCCAGATTTGGGAAGTTTTGTCCTCACATCCGTGTTCTATCCCATTTTCTCTCTCTCTGATTCTTCTGGTACCCCTATAATGCAAATATTGTTCTTTTTGGATTGGTTACATAGTTCTCCCAATATTCTTTCATTCCTAGAGATCCTTTTTTCTCTCTGTGCCTCAGCTTCTTCATATTCCTGTTTTCAAATTTCTATTTACCATCTCCTCTTCTTCAACTAATCTGCTTTTAAATCCCTCCATTGTATGTTTCTTTTTGGATACTGTTTTCAAAGTTTCTATCTCATTCTTGAATTCCTCCCTGAGGTCTTGAATATTTTTCTGTAGCTCCGTGAGTATATTTATGATTTTTATTTTGAAATCTCTTTCAGGAAGATTGATGAGTTCAGTTTCATTTGGCCCTCTTTCTGGTGTTTGTGGCATTTTAGTTTGAACCAGTTTCCTTTGATGATTCATATTTGTAGGTGGTGCCCTCTGGTGCCCAGAAGCTTTCCTCTCTGGAGCTTCTCAGCCCCTGGAGTGACGGTGGGGGTCACAGGCAAGTGGCGCTGGTGACTTCTGGGAGGAAAGAGCTCTTTCATGCTTCCAGCTGCAGTGCCTGCCTCCACTGTCAGAGCCAGTGGGACAAGCACTTAGGGAGGACCCTCTATACTATGCACTTGTACCTGCTGTAGGCTGGGTGCTCTCTAGATGGCCTGTTGCAATGGCAGGGACAGCCAGTTTGTAAGCTGAGGCCAGCTAGGGTGGAAGGAGTGGCAGGCTGTGTATCACAGTGGGCGGCCTTGTAGCTGTGTTGCCAGCCAGGGGGATGGAGTGTCTGAAGCTCCTGAAAGTTCCCAACCTGCCGGGCTGAGTGCACCAGGATGATTTTGTCCATGTGTCCTTTCTCCTGAGCAGCAGGCTCTGCGCAGTCTTTTCCCCTTTAGCACCCCTATTGCTTTAGGAAGTTTCTCAGAGTGCCCACCTTTCTTTTGTCCCAGAGTGGCTGGTTGTGGGTACCTGTTCTCCACAAGCAGCTGGAATCTAAGTCTCCCCAAGTATTCTGTCTGTTTAGCTTTCCAACCCCACTAATCTCCAGAGCACCATGTAATGTAGGTTCATGCTACCAGAGCAGATCTCCAGGGCTAGGTGTTCAGCAGTCCTAGGCTTCCACCCCTCCCTACTCCGTTTCTCTTCCTCCCCCTGGTGAGCTAGGATGGGGGAAGGGCTTCGGTCCTGCTGGATCGTGACTTCGGTACTTTAGCCTTTTCTCTGTGGTCTGCTTTGTTCCCCAGGGGTTGGCAGTCTGCCACAGCCTTCTTTCCTGTTGCTCTTTCAGGATTAGATGTATTTGCTATATTTTCATATTATATGTGGTTTTAGGAGGAGGTTCTGTCTCACCTCTCATGCTGTCATCTTTAAGTCAATCCCTTAAATAAACTCTTCTTAAGATTGTTTTGTTAGAATCTTGCAAGTAAGGAAAGTATGAGGCCAGTTTTCTCAATCATTTCCTTAAAGCTGTCTGGTCAAATCTGAATCTAAGTATATTTCTCTCAAACATGACATTTCAGTCAAAACTTTGGCAAGGTAGCTAATTATTATTATTTTTTAAATTGTGTCCTGTTATAAGGAGATCAGATTCTTATTGAACTTATGTAAATAACTAACAATATTGTTCTAATTCTGTAGGGATCAAGTAAGGAGAAGGATAAAGACTTCATCTTTGCTTATAAACGTATACTTACCAAATTGTTAACAGTTTAAAAGATTTTCTCAAGTCTGGAAAAATGAAAGATTAAAAACCACTAACACTTCAGACAAAAAAAATCACAAAACATTATAATCATATTTATTACTTCATTTAGTCCTATGTAACTAATACTTGTTATACTTGAGACATTTTCCCACTAGTTTTGTTGACCTTTCCTTTTAAGAAGTGTGTATGGTTTTCATTAAGGCTCATATAGTTTGTCCAGTGAAGTGAGTGTCTTGATCCCTGGAGACTGTGGAAGATATACCCCAAATCAGAAACACACCTTAAAATAACAAGAACATTTGATAACCCATAGTAAGTGGCAGCTCTATGAAGTCCAGGTATTCAAAAGGTCCAGGGGGAGGAAGTCTGAGACCTATGGGGACAAAAAAAATTTAGTGCACTGAGGGTGAATGATGCAAAAACCAAATTTGCTGGAGACCTGGGACGAACCCAGCTGCCATCTTGGGTGTCGTAACCCTGACTGTTCACTTAATTTGTACGCACCAACTTGTCAGATTTAGGAGTTTGACTACTGCCATGTTATAAGAGCATGAGAATGGCAAAAGTATGGTAATGAGGGGGCCTTTTTTTTTGTAGAGGTAGAATGGATTTTACTCACACATGGTACCATCTTTATAGATTGATTGTCCATTGTTAAAGATTTAGTGAGGATTCACTGCAGTGGACTTGAGAAGACTAGAAACCTTAGGTTTTTTAGTAGGAAAGGCTAAGTTTTAAGTAATCAAGACCTGATAGAGAGAAAAAATAGAATCTTTTATTATGGGAAGATTAAAGGTAAATTAAAAACATTTGTTTATTATTTCATACTAAGAACAGATCAATAATCTAAGAAAACTATGTATTTTTAAAAGAGAGAAAAAATAAATTTTAATTTTGCACCAGCTTACTTTTGATTCTAAAAATCATTTTAAAATAAATTCACTTAAGTCTTACCCAGCTTGACCACATATTAAAAATCCTTTTTAAAGATTCCCTTTTCTGTAAACTTTCTACAAGTTTCTTTTATGTTTAGATTTTGTCCTGTTTTCCCTCTTAAATACCATCCTCATTTAGGACAAAATTACCTTTTTCCCCCTCAACAAAAATGTACTTCCATTCCTCATGCCTTCATTTACAGAAATACATATCCTGCATTTTTTGGTATATGGGCATGTTTCCCTTATTATTTTTAGTAGCTTTAATTACATTTGTTAGAATTCTTAACTTTTAGAAACCTTAATTAAGATATACACAATTATGACTGTCTTTTCCATTAGTGTTCTGTGAATTGGCAAACTGATACTTTTATGATTTCTAAAAAACAAATTTTATTGTTAGTTTCTTCATCATAAGGAAGGCAAAAGTAGATAAACTGATGGTCAGATATTAATGTTTTATTATTTTATTATTTGAAAGTGATCTAGATATTTAATACATTTCTGTTATTTAATTTAGTAAAAGTCTGAAGTTTCAAGTTACCAGAAAGGAATAACTTTTCATAAGAATTACATACTTGAAGATTGTACTTTAGAGATTTATCTAGACACATGTTAACACTTTGTCTCAAAGTCATAGAGACAAGTTTCTGAATGTCAGCTTTGAGTTTGGCCAAATTTTTGAATAGAGTTATTAAATGTTTCCAAATATTTTGTCAAGTTTCAGCAAGGACAAACATAAATATTTCTTGTCGTATTCAATAATGCCATTAATTTTTATTTTTAGCTCCCCCTTGTCTAAGAGAATAGCAATTTATCAGGAAATCTTTCAGAATACTGTAACTGGACTCTCTGGGAGAGGTCCTGTAGGGGCTTTCTTTTGAAGATCGATATGGAGATATCTGTAAGGTCATTGATTTAGCAGTCTTTGTTACAGGTGCAGTCTTTTCTTTATAGATATCTCTTATATCTTTAATTTCTCATCAACTTTTTGTAATAAAACTTTAATGAAGTTATTCTGGAATTTTTGAAGACTTTGCTTTTAAGAGCACTTCTTAAATGATTTTATCTAAATTAACATTCTTCATAAGGGTCATAGTTATACTAGGTTGTAATTCCCTTGAAGGCTGCCAGTACTTTGGTAGATTCCTAGCCACAAATGTAGTTTATACTACTTTCTGTCCAGCTATATCTGGCTGCAAATGAAATGTAATTCACAGTTCTGACCTATGAAAGTGCTACAGTAGGTAGATAGGCAGACATGAGCGGGAAGAGGACTGGGGACTTTGGCTGGTGTTTATGTTCGGGTAGATGCTTATTTACATTCTAAGTATTCCATGTAAACTGTTCTCACAGGATGTGGAGAGTGAAGATAACAGACTTGCCAAAACTGACTGGTTCCAATGTGGAGGAGAATTTGACCGATTTCACCTTAAAGTACAGTAAGGTACACATTAAGATAGTAAAAATCATGCTCTTGGTGCCATGACAGTTCTGAGGCAGACCATCTAAGGACAAAAAGAAGCGTTACTCTATTTCTCAGAAATCCCCTCCTTATTTCAAGAAAACCCTACCTATTCCAATCAATATTCCACTCCCTGCTTAAACTCTAGCTATAAGACCACCCAACCTGAACCCCACTGTGCTGCCCACTTCTGGAGCCTGCCCACCCTCCCTCCTTGAGTGTGTACCTTTGCATTATTAAACTACTCTCCATTATCATCTGCTTGACCTACTTGTGAATTCTTTCTTGATCTAAGTCAAGAATCCATTCCCGGGTTGAGGCCTTACCTAGTGTGAAAGGAGATCTTCCCAGAGTGGATTTCCCAACAACAGAAGTGTCCCCAACCTGACAATCACTAAGTTCTCAGACCACAAAACTGAATAGAAAATATTCTGTGTCTGGCAGATGGACCAAGTCAGGGACACCTGCTCAAATAGCCAAAGTCTTTACGAATGATTTTTTATTTGCATTCTTCAAGGTTTCCTTAAGAACTGTTTGTCAAGTCATTTTATCTTTTAGAAATTTCTGTATATCAAAGAATGCATTTCTTTATCCTGAGAGTTTGGAAATCCTCTTCTTGTTAAGGGTGCCCCTTAAGGTGGCAAAACAATGTTTCCCCAGAATGGTCATCACAATTCCAAATTATTCAAAAGTTCACTAGTTTTCCCAGAAAGGCACCAGAGCATGGTCCAAGGACCAGGTAGAACATATCTTGCCTTTATATTTCCTAAAACATGTTAACTATAAGGGGATGTGTTTCCCAACAGCTGTTCTAAAACACTAGAAATCAATGTAAACACCTGGGTGACTTATCAGGAATCTTCAACAAACAGAAACAAAAGAGTATTCACCAAGAAGGGCCACTCCTTACAAATCAGTAACAGATCCTAAATAAAGACAGAAAGCTCAAAACCCGAAGAGTGCAAGCTTGAACTCCAGGAGAGACTTGCCCTTGAGCTCAATGGGCTTTACAGGTGCCAGCACCTGTTTGCTTGCCAACCTCAAAGTTGTTGGGAATTGTAGGGAAAATGGGAGTTCTCATGGCCAACTTGCTCCCTGGACCCTAACCTACTTGCCCACTGTGCATGTGCAATGATGTAATAATTGGCCTGCTGCAAAGTGCATGCTTACACACGTGTCAGCAATGCACTATTATTGTCTGTGTTGTCTTATAAAGGCCTCTGCCCAGTGCTCTGCATGGAGGTGGAGGTGGATTGTGGATTGCCGACTTGCTGAACGTGGATGTGATTCTAGCACTCGACCTACTGTCATGAGAATAAAGCATGGTATGTAACCTTTTACCCTCAACATTCTATTGTTAAAATCACATCACTTAATGAGTGTGTTGGGAGTTTAAGGAAAATTCCAAAGAGGGGAAAGACATCTCTATTGAATATCATTTTAATTGAGTAAAAACTGTATACCTAATAAGATTTCTTCTGTAAGAATGTCTCTTGCAGTCATTCCCTTCTTGTATAAACATTTTGTGGCAGAAGGAGGGGTTCTGAAATGTGCAGGTTTATTGTGTCATCTCTAAATGAGGAATGGTTTCATTGTTTCCCTTTCTGACCCGGCTGAGAGAGCCATTCAGGTCTCCGGGCTGGAGACACAGGGGCCTGAGGCCTGCCTCCCCAGGGGTGCACAGCCGTCTCTAGCTGAGTGGTTGCATTGCTCCGCAGTGGAGTGGCAGTGCCTCTACAGGGTGACTGGCTGGCTTTCCCCTGTGACTGAACTGTATTCGAGGTTCATGCTGTAGCATATGTCAAAACAACCTTCTCTTTTTAAGACTGAATAATATTCCACTGTATGGATATGCCACCTTTTGTTTATCCATTCATCTTTGGGTTATTTCCACTTTTTGGTTATTATGAATATTGTTGCTATGAAATGGATGTACAAATATTTGTTTGAGTTTCCACTTTCACTCCTTTTGGGTATAAACTTAAAAGTAGAATTGCCAAATCACATGGTAAATCTATGTTTAATTTTTTGAGGAACTGCCATGCTGTTTTCCACAGTAATGGCATAACTTTACATTCCAGCAACACATGAAGGTCCCAGTTTCTCCCATCCTCACTAACACTTATTCTCTGTCATTGTTTTTTTAACAATAGTTAAATTTTAACAATTAATAGTCATCTTAATGGGTGTGAGGTGATACCAAATTTTAGTTTTAATTAGTAATTCTGAGCATCTTTTCATGTGCTTGTTGGCCATTTATATGTCTTCTTTAGAAAAACGTCTATTCATTCTGATACTTTTTATGTTCAACAAATATATATTATTATCATTAGAAAATTTCTTCAGTGAGGGAAAAATAAGATGAATTTTTAGACAGAATTGAAATCAAGTACAGAAATCAGTACACTTGCTCTCAGGACTTCAGGCAAGTTTAAAAATTCTTACCGGTTTAGCACACCACCTGTTTCAGTGGGGATTCTGGGGCAGGTGGCCCTGGCTTGGGAGAGCTTTGCTCGTGTGGGCCGCCATTAGAACCTTTGTAATGGTAACGAACGTGGCCTATGATGCTAACGCCAGGGTCTCTGTACACACTAGAAGTATGCCTAGCGAAGACGCAGATTTGTTCAGAGACAAATATTTTAGGAGCTGGATGGAAATAACTGCTGCCCAGCATTCAACATTTGTTCCCTAATTTGGTGAAATGGGTGACTATCCAGCTGGCAAAGAGAAGCTTTACGACAGTTATCCAGATTTTGAATGGAGGCCACACAGGAGGATTGCCAGGAAGAGGAGACGTCATCATGAGTTCATTTCACCAAGTTCATGATAAGAAGCTCCAGCCAGCGTAGTGCAGGTGGGACCCTGGGCCCTTCAAAAGAGGTGATGTGACACATACTAAATATTTGGCCATAAAGCCTTTACACATTTTTGCAATGCATATGTCTGTGTCTTATTTTTTCATTCATTATTTCATAATCAATTATGGTATTTTATAGGGATAAAATCGATTTCTGGAATTGGACCTCTTACATGCTATTACACCCATATGAGATAAGGTGTACCTTAAAGGTCCAGACTTGCAGCTCTTTCCTGGAACAAATGAAATTGCCGGGTGAGTAGCCTGTGACTGCCTCTGGAATCACTAAGGTAATTAAATGAGATGAATATGGAAATGTTGAACCAGGGGTCTCAGTAGCAGCTCTGATTTGCACAGACAATGATGTGGGTCACAAATGAGTCATGCAGTGTAGAAGCCTCTTCTGCTGTTTGTCCCTCATGTACACTTAAAATTTTCCTACATTGAACCACTTCAGAGTAAATTGTGTAATTATGCATATGGATAATTGTCTAACTGGCCTAGTTAATAATAATTTGCTAATATATATACCTCAGGCTGTCAGGTGAAGGGTATTTGGGACATTTTATTTTATAATAGCCTAAATTTTATTTTATTATTATCATTTATTTCTTTCATACCAAACAGCTTCAGCTAGAGTGTTTATGTACCCTCTCCCCACCCCCCATGCAGAATTCCACATTGCACATGATGCAGAATACATCATTAACAGAGTGAGGTCTTCCGGGCAGCATTTCATACCAACAGGGAGAGGGAGAGGTGGCTCTAGCTGAGGAGCCTGAACTTGTCCTGGCTGGCCCTGTATGCAGACAGCCATAGTGGCTGCTGGGCGTTTGTGCCTCAGCACGGCAGGCATTGTGCTGCAGCTCTCTGCATTACTCTGCGGCGGCCACCGTCTGGAGCAGCGATGCCTTCCATATTTTGGATCCAGGGACAGCCCTGAGAGTTGGCACTGGCTGCTTTAATCCCTGTCTGACTGTCCAAGAAATGAGACCCCATGGAGAAGAACCATGGGCTTAATTTCTAAATCTCCATCTCAAGTCTATTTTCATAAAAGCAATCAGGTTTTGGTGAAATTAACACCTGCAGGAGTGAGAGAACCCCATGTGTTTGTGCCCGAGGAACTCCTGAGATGGCACAAGTTCTGCCTCCCTGGGAAGGGCCTTGAAAAACTCAGGGCCCTGGACACTACAAAGGCATTTTCTCTATGCCTGGCTCAGTGCCGAATACTTCATGCACATCTTTTCATTTATTCTTCGATCAGCCTCCTGGTAGGTACCACAGACTGGCTCTCTCAGCATCCTTTCCTGCAAGGGCTGGCAAGCTAGATCCTGCCTTTGTCACACTACACTGCAGATACAGCTCTGACTGTGATATTATTCCAGTCAGAAGCCTTTCCACAGATTTGGAGGGGAAAGATGGTGTGGGTACTGCCTTTCTGCCTGACCTGCTGGCTTTGTCACCAGCAACAATCCAGTGCCTGGTCACTACTGGGTGTCAGGAGGCGGGGTCGAGAGCATCCACTGGGGTTGTGTTTTGCGTATGTGGACTTGCAGGCCCAGCACAGCTGCGTCATGGTGCAGTGGCTTCCTGAGCCTGCACCACAGAGAGTACTGTGCTTCCCAAAGGCAACGGCTGCACAGAGGGCCCAGTTCCCCAGTTCTGGGCATCAGTCCCAGAGGCCAAGTTGAGAGCCAGCACTCTGTGAACACTTTTATAAGCATCCAATTCTCTGTATGGAATTCCTTACTTCTTTAGATAGTAAAGATATTTTTTTCCTGCCATTGAACTGACTGATAAAGACTTGATTCATAAAGGAAGTAACCGTAGCTCAGTAAGGTTAAGAATAAACAATGAATGAATGCCACAGATTGAATTTAAATCTAGGTCTGTTGTCTCTAAAAATAACACATTTACATTATACCTTTAAATTGATTCTAAAGTAAGTCTGAACCAATAAATATTAAAGAAGCACAATTTGAAGACCACTTGCCCCCCGCTTCTCCCAGCACAAAAAAGTGCCTGAAAACCATCTTTCAGGAAAACAAACAAAAAAATCCAAAAAAGCAAAAATGTGAAGTAGCTTTATAGGAAATTAAAAAGAAGGAAATGGCAAACAAAGAATGTGAGCTATGGCAGCAGCTGCTCAGCCTTGGGGAAAGTTACTACTGCTGTTTGTAATTCAAGGCCTTCCTTTACTGCTGACACCAGGTAAGGAAATGAGGTGTGTTTGGGGCCTAGGCAGATGCACATTCAAAACTGAAATTTACACATCAGATAGAAATATAAAGCTCTATCTATAACCTCTATGAAAACCTGTCTGTCTCAGTCTAAGTTCGAATGAAAAAAAATACCTGTCTTAGAATTCACAATACTCTGCCTTGCACAAATTTTCATTTTTTTTTTCTAGAGTAGTATGGTAATTCTCAAGCTGAGAAATTATCATATAAAATGGTTGTAGGGCACATTTTCATAGGATTTCTGGCAGAAGAAAATGCAGACCATATTTGGATGGGCAAATTCTCATATGAGTCCCATAGATAAAGCCCTAATAATGATGATCTCATAGAGATCCACAATCTTAAAGCACAAGAGGAAATAATTCAGCCTGACAAAATTCAGTAGAAGCAATAGACTACAGGATTAGAGCCTCAAAAATGTCAGGTGAAAAACTATCAAATAAACACTATTTAAATTTTCTTAGAACGATTAAAGGTGTATTAGATGAAATTGAAAAAAACACTTAAAAGAATGAAACATCATGACAAAGAAAGATTTTTAAAAGAAGTTAGAGAAATTCTAGGAATAAAAAATGGATATTCAGTGCCTGAAACAGCATGTGAGACATAGTTTAAGAGAGAATTACTCAATGAAAGAAAGATATGAAGAATATTCAGCACAGAAAAAATAAGATGGGAAGTATAAAACAGAATATGAACAACATTTTGGTGAAGAAAGCATTTTTAATATCCATTTAATATGACTTCCAGAAGGGAAAAGCAGAACGAAGCATAAGGGGAGATAATGTGTGAAGAGGTTAATAGTTGCAATTCTCCCAGAAATCATTAAAGACATTGCTCCTCAGATTCAGGATGCATTAGTCCTGAGGAGGACCCACTTACAAAGTAATTATACCAAGATACTGATCACCAAAACACAGAGAAGAGAACCTAATGGAGATTACTGCAAAAGAGAAGAAACAACTAGACTCAGAGTATACTTCTCAGTGTGACTCTGGAACAGGGATCAGCAAACAGCCCATGTCCAGAGACTTGTTTTTGCAATAAAGTTTTATTGAAACACAGTCACACCCATTTTTTGCAAATTTCATGGCTGTTTCCATCACAGCAGCACAGCTGGGTAGTTGTGATAGAAACCATATGGCCTGCAGAGCCTAAAATATTTACTATCTGACCACTTAAGAAAAAGGTGGCTGACCTTGCTACAGAGGATGGGAGACAGTGAAATATATTTAAGTACTGAGGAAAAATAGCTGACAACCTAAAATTCTATACCTAATTAAATTATTTTTCAAAGGTGAAGGTGAGATAAGATGTTTCAGAAATAGAAAAATATAGGACGTTTCCTTTCCTTTCTTTTTGAAATAACTATTAAATGATTTACTTCAGTGGAGGAAATGAAACCTAAACTGAAAGAGTGTAAAGCAGCAAGGAAGGGTGAGCAAAAATTATGTCCAAGCAAAAATTAAGTCTCTAGTAAATCTAAAGAAAAAAATATTTGTACGAACAGTAATAATCACGATAAATATTGAGCTTCTGAGATGGAATCCAGCTCATGCTGGACATTTCCAAAAGCAGAAAACTCCTGTTGTCCAGAACTAGCCATCTGGCCTTGCCTAACCAAAAAGAGGGCTGTGAGATGCAAGAAAGCCCCGTGAATTGGAAAATTCCAATCAATAAAGAGATAGAGGAATAATACAAAACTGTAATCAATATCTGGGAAGGTGTGTATGGGTGATTAAAATTGGCAGAATGTTCTTTGTTACTTCTTCCACCGAGAGGTGAAGTCTAATCTGCTTTCTTAGGAATCCGGGATGAATTTAGTAACTTCTCTGACCAATCAATTACAGTGGAAATGATGTGGTATGATTTCTGAGACTGGATTTTGCAAGGCCCATGACTTCTGCCTCTTGGAACCCTTGTTTCTGGAGTCCTGAGCTGCTATCTAAGATATCCAGCTATCTTAAGGCCATCTTGCTGTGAGGAAGCTCAGGCTAGCCGCATGGAGAGTCCATGTGGAGAGAGTCAGTCCCCAGCTGTTTCAGCTGTCCCAGCCCAGACTCCAGGCATGTAATTGAAATCATCATAGACCATCCAAACCAGCCATGCTCCTGATGGACATCACCAGGTGAACCCCATGGACATTGACCTGGAGCAGAAGACTTACCTTGCTGGTCCCTGCCCAAGTTCCTGAACCACAAAACTATGTAGTATAGTAAAATGCCATCAATGTAAGCCACTAAGTTTTAAGGTAGTTTGTTCATGTGCAAAGAGACATTACAACAGAGAAGGGAAAGACAAACACATAGACAAGAGACTGGGAAACCTGGCAACCATGTATTTTGGGCCCAGCTCATGCAAAAAGTGGGTAATTTTTCCAACTGAAGATTTAAATCCATTCCTAGTTTGTGTTGTGATAAATAAAATAAGCACACTTACAAAAAACAATTTTTAAAAATAGCACCTTCAAAGATGAAAGGTAAGACTCCAAAGAGACCATTCATGGCTTTAAACACAAGTCAGGCCGGGCAGCAGATAACGAGGCGGTGAGCAGAGCCTCACTGGGCGCGGCAGGCAGTTTGGGATGGGAATTCACATCAAGTCGCGGGCAGTTTGCCCAAACAGCACGACCTTCTTGATCGCCTAGTGGTGGAAAGCAAGACCTTGACAAGCACATGGGTAAAACCCACCAGAGACCTGGAAGGCAGATTCTTATCTTGCCACAAAGCACTACATTTTCCTCAAGGGGGTCAGTTCCCTCTCCTGCAATGCTGCAATGGTTACATGGGTCTTTCAGTTAGACCCTAATGGTGCTCAACAAACATTAGGGGGTCTGACCTCATGAGTGTTAGGTTGCAGTGATAATCGGGAGAACTGAAATAAAGGGTTGGAGCTCATTTTTTAGAATTATGTCTCATAATGAAACCGTGCCCAGTGCTGAGAGAGAAGCACGGCCGTGAAGGAGAGGCGCGCGGGCCGCCGGGTTTGTCTGCGCATGTCTCATCAGCAAGACGGCCACAACAAGGCACAGCCCTCACCGTGCTCTTCAAAACCAGGGATTTCTTCTCTCAGAGTGTGGAGCGGACCTTCTATATTTTCTTTGAACAAGTTCAAAGTTGGGAGCTCTTTCTGAGCCCAGCAAATTGTATTAAATGGAATAGACCATGCTATTTTATTCACATTGTTCTAAAGAAGATATGGCAATGTTTTCTTTTTACTTTAAAATTAACATTCAAGTATGACAGCAGGGGATACATCAAATTCATCATTGGAGTTTATTTTGCACACCCCATGGGTGTACTTTAAGACATTCTGATCCTGTAATAAATAAGAAACTGTGATACAAATCTAGTGCTAATCATGTCTTTAAGATTTGAGAAACAATATAAATTGTAAAGAGCTTAATTATTTATTATCAGCCCAGGAGCCAGTGTTTCATCTTGACTTTTTTTTTTTACTTTGTTTTGAAGATCAAACTATTTCCCCCTAGGGCAAGTAGAAGTAATAATCGGTGTTATATTAGACTTCAAATTCAAAAAGTTCAAGGGTCTACGATTGAGACTGGGAGAAGTAGGTATGCGTATGATGCAAACAGCTGGATGTATGTAGATATCCAGAGTTCTGTTGCAATAAATTTGTTTTTAATGGTTATTTGCTTAAAGCAATGTTTCTTAAAATGTGGTGTCCAGACTAGTGCCATCAGCATTGCCTGGGAAATTATTAGAAATGTAAATTGTTGGGTCTCACTCTAGATCAACTAGATCAGAAACTTGGGATGGGACCCAGCTCTTCTAACAAGGCTTTTGAGTGATTGTGACGCCTGCCAAAGCTTGAGAACCTCTGGCCTGAAGACACTCGGGCAGCTGAGGGGAGTGTGTGAAAAGGTAATTATATCCATGGGGGTGTCGTGAACCGTGAGACAAGTAAATGTGTGTCTTTGCAACCTCAGATGTATGGGAGACATGTTATTCCAAGACTAGAGGAAAACCATCAGTATTGTGGCTCTTGGAGGGGAACATACTGAAGGTCAGAAGCCAAATTCCCGTCTATAGGATGGTGGAAACCCCAACACGATGATGCAAAAATAGAAATGAAGTTTGCACAAGTATAGACAAATCTGCAGAAAGTAATTCTCATTTAAATATTATAGTTCCATGCAAAAACGATAACTTGTATTGATTTTTCTTTCATATAGCAATTTCACTGTAAAAAGTACTTACAAAAACCTCATTTCAATTCTCATACCACTCTCATACATTAATTAAAACATTTATTAGCGACCTTCTAAAGAAAGGGGCTTTTTGAAGTAATGTGATTTGTTCAAAATTATCTAGCAGGGGAAAAAGTGATACTGTGTGTCTGAGTCTGAAACCAGGGTTCTTTCACATCAGAGATACAAAATCCATCTAAAACCTTTAAAGAAAACCAGCTGGGAATAGTGTGAATAGGAGTAGAAATCCAGTTTAGAACACATGTTAATGTGTAATGTTTAAGCCAACATAATCAAATCAATAAAAGCGCTGCTAGTTATGAGACAGATTAGTTTTATTTTTCTTTATGTAGGTTTCGTTTCAAAGCAGGATGCTTAAGTGATGGTTAATTTTATTTGTCAATTTGACTGAACCACAGGCTACCCAGATTAAACTTTATTTCTGGGTGTGTCTGTAAGGATGTTGCTGGATGAGATTATCATTTGAGTCAGTGGACAATAAAGTAGGAACAAAATTGAACAAAAGGCAAAGGAAGGAGGAATTTGCCCCTTTTTTGCTGCCTCACTGTTGAGCTGGGACAGCCCAAATTACCTTCTCCTGCCCTCAGACTGGGATTCACACCATTGGGTCACCTGGTTCCTTAGTCCTTTGTACTCGGACTAAGTTACAACACCCGCTTTCCAGCTGGGTCTCCAGCTTGCAGATAGCATGTGCACCATGAGATGAGCAAATGTGTGTCTTTGCAACCTCATATATATTGGAGACACATATAGTCTAACTGTGCTTCTCTGGAGAACCTTGACTAACACAAGAGCCCTTTTAAAGGATTAATGAACCAATGGTGACTTTTCGTTTTTCTGGGAAAGAATGGCTTCTCTCAATCATCTTTATGAGATGGTTTCCTCAGAGACACATTGCTCTTAGGCCATGAGTCTCAACTCCAGGCGCACATTAGACTCATCTTGGGAGTAAGGGAAGCTTTTTAAAAAGACTGATGCCTGGTTCATATCTTTACCCCCAGCCAATTAAGTCAGAATCTTCAGGGTCAATTTTAAAAGCTCCCCAGAGTTTCTAAAGTATAATCAAGGTTAAGAACCAGTATATTGGTGGAAAACAAAGAAGGAAGTTTAGGAGAAGTCACAAGACTTAATAAATGAATAGATAAATGGATCATAGTGTACTAGACATTACCTTATATGACCAAGAGTCCATGTAGTCAAGAATTTCTATTTATGTTGATATGTGTACTCATTGCTATATTGTCTTATATTTGTATACAATATGTTCATGTGTGAATTTTGGGGAGTTCTTAATTTTCAAATTAGAAATCATTGTTCTGATATCACTCTACTGGCACTACACACAACCAGGCGATACCAGCTTTCCCGGAGGCAGCAAACAGATGGCAGTCTGGAGGAGGGAAATGAAACAAAGCCTAGGTCATTCCTTAAGAACGCAAAATATGATGAGGATTTCCTGCAGGACAGTGGAGTCTTAACAATTCATCAAAGCCCTTACGAATCAAGGTTGGTTTACCCTGGGCTCAGCACTAATCTGAGTGACCCTCCTCTTTGTGTTGGGCTTTTTGTGTTGGATACAGGGAACTGATTTAAAGGTCATGTAGACTAGAAGAGGATTCCTGGAGCTTCCTTGTCTATGAAACGAAAGTATGAAAGTACCCCCCAGAGTCCAAGTGAGTGTTAACCCAAGGTGTGGACCTGCCTAGTGCATCATAGGAGGTTCAGAATGATTGATCTGGGCAACATCAGCCTCAGGAGGGGCTTTCAAAGCTATGTTAGGTAGAAAGTTTGGGAAAACACCGCACATCTTGTTTCAGGGAGGAATGTTCTAGAGAGGAACATGGAATGTGGGGTGCATGTTTCCCAATCATGAGACTATGTACACCAGCACCTAAGCAACTGCACTGACAACACCTTAGTTCACCCCAATACTCTCCAAATGTATTTGACAATTACAAAAATGCCATTAACATCTGGTGAAATGCATGGTCTGAAAACTTCCTTTGGGAAAGGCTATTTCTTATGTGGATGAGAAATCTTAGGCCAGGATTGGCAAGCAGTTTTTCGGTGGCCAATCTGCTTTTCTCTGGAAGCCCTTTTTGTCTCCTGCACATGTCCTCTTCTGACCATCAGCAGAAAGCCATGTGCCATTCCTTTGCTAAGGGCTTCTGAAGCCCTCTGTATTGATCTACAAAGTGAAGAGGTGGACAAAAGCATTTGAATCAGATTGGAAAACAAATAGTTATTTGGTTCTACCTGCATGACATGAGTTTTTGAAATCATGGCATTATTTGCTTCCATTGAATAGTCAATTTGATGAAAGGGCTTTATTAATCCTTTTAGAAGATGATTATAGAAAATATTATAGATAACATCAAGGTCACGTTCTTTATATAACTCCAAATGGAGAGTACATTGCATGGCTTTAAAATTAGAATTAGATCTTTTGCAAACTACAATTCCCAATAAATGTCAAGTGGACTTTGTACACTGAAGCCCTTCCAATGAGAATGAACTTACACAGTGACAGTGTTATTTTTAATTGCCTTCAGCATAATTCAGTTTGCACTGTTCAAGTGAATCTAATTGTGAGACAGCTTTTTATTCAGATCCAGAATCTCCAAACAAATAAACCCAAATCATCATTTCAGGGCAAGTCTAAGGTGGACGAAATTTTGCCTTGCAACTTTGTATACGTGTGCCATGTAGAAGGTCAGATGGTATGACTTGCAGGTAAGATAACTTTGGATCTTCATTTTTTAGTTTCAATGTCATTTAGAAAATTTACCCTGGGTTCAACGTGCTCCCCCTTTTCCCCTTATTCCTTTCTTCCCTTTTTTTTTAAGATTGTATTTTTTTTTTATTCAGGTATTATTGATATACACCCTTATGAAGGTTTCACATGAAAAAACAATGTGGTTACTACATTTACCCATATTATCAAGTCCCGACTCATATCCCATTGCAGTCACTGTCCATCAGTGTAGTAAGATGACACAGATTCACTGTTTGCTTTCTCTGTGCTACACTGTTTTCCCGGTGATCCCCCACACCATGTGTACTAAACATAATATCCCACAATCCGCTTTTCCCACACTCCCCACCCACCCTCCCACACCCCTCCCCTTTGGGAACCACTAGTTCCTTCTTGGAGTCTCTAAGTCTGCTACTATTTTGTTCCTTCAGTTTTGCTTTGTTGTTATACTCCACAAATGAGGGAAATCATTTGGCACTTGTCTTTCTCCGCCTGGCTTATTTCACTGAGTATAATATCCTCCAACTCCATCCATGTTGTTGCAAATGCCAGGATTTGTTTCCTTCTTATGGTTGAATAGTATTCCATTGTGTATATGTACCACATCTTCGTTATCCATTCATCTACTGATGGACACTTACGTTGCTTCCATTTCTTGGCTATTGTAAATAGTGCTGCAATAAACCTAGGAGTGCATATGTCTTTTTGAATCCTAGTAGTTGTATTCTTTGGGTAAATTCCAACGAGGGGGATTCCTGGGTCAAATGGTATTTGTATTTTTAGTTTTTTGAGGAACCTCCATATTGCTTTCCACAATGGTTGAACTAGCTTACATTCCCACCAGCAGTGTAGGAGGGTTCCCCTTTCTCCACATCCTCGCCAGCATTTGTTGTTCTTAGTCTTTTGGATGTTGGCCATCCTTACTGGTGTGAGGTGATATCTCATTGTGGTTTTAATTTGCATTTCCCTGATGATTAGTGATGTGGAGCATCTTTTCATGTGTCTGTTGGCCATCTGAATTTCTTCTTTGGAGAACTGTCTCTTCATATCCTCTGCCCTTCATATCCTTTTAATTATTTGCTTTTTGGGTGTTGAGGCATGTGCATCCTTTATATATTTTCGGGATGTTAACCCCTTGTTGGATATGTCATTTACAAATATATTCTCCCATACTGTAGGATGCCTTTCTGTTCTGTTGATGGTGTCCTTTGCTGTACAGAAACTTTTTAGTTTGATGTGGTCCCATGTGTTCATTTTTGCTTTTGTTTCCCTTGCTTGAGGAGATGCGTCCAGGAAGAAGTCGTTCATGCTTATATTCAGGAGATTTTTGCCTATGTTGTCTTCTAAGAGTTTTATGGTTTCATGACTTACATTCAGGTCCTTGATTCATTTCGAGTTTACTTTTGTGTATGGGGTTAAACAATAATCCAGTTTCATTCTCTTGCATGTAGCTGTCCAGTTTTGCCAACACCAGCTCTAGAAGAGGCTGTCATTTCCCCATTGTATGTCCATGGCTCCTTTATCATATATTAATTGACCATATATTGTTGGGTTTATATCAGGGCTCTCTAGTCTGTTCCTGCTTGCTTGCTTGGTCTATGGGTCTGTTTTGTGCTAGTACCAAATTGTCTTGAGTATTG
Organism: Phataginus tricuspis; assembly: GCA_029783875.1. Taxonomy (NCBI): domain Eukaryota; kingdom Metazoa; phylum Chordata; class Mammalia; order Pholidota; family Manidae; genus Phataginus; species Phataginus tricuspis. The sequence continues at coordinate 3,052,279 of JAQQAC010017683.1, read as the reverse complement.
TGCCTTTGCAGTAGAGCTTGAAGTTGGGGAGCATAATCCCCCCAGCTTTATTCTTCCTTCTCAGGATTGCTTTGGCTATTTGGGGTCTTTTGTGGTTCCATATGAATTTTAGAATGATTTTCTCTAGTTCGTTGAAAAATGCTATTGGTATTTTGATAGGAATTGCACTGAATCTGTAGATTGCTTTAGGCAGTATGGCCATTTTGACAATATTAATTCTTCATATCCATGAGCACAAGATGTGTTTCCATTTATTGGTATCTTCTTTAATTTCTCTCCTGAGTGCAGTTTTCAGAGTATAGGTCTTTCACTTCCTTGGTTAGGTTTACTCGTAGGTATTTTATTCTTTTTGATGCAACTGTGAATGGAATTGCTTTCCTGATTTCTCTCTCTGCTAGGTCATTGTTAGTGTATAGGAATGCAACAGATTTCTGCAAATTAATTTTGTATCCCGCAACTTTGCTGAATTCAGATATTAGGTCTAGTACTTTTGGAATAGATTCTTTAGGGTTATTTTCTGTACAATATCATGTCATCTGCAAACAGGGACAGTTTGACTTTTTCCTTTCCAATCTGGATGCCTTTTATTTCTTTGTGTTGTCTGATTGCCATGTCTTTCCAGTACTATGTTGAATAGAAGTGGGGAGAGTGGGCATCCTTGTCTTGTTCCCGATCTTAAAGGAAAAGCTTTCAGCTTCTTGCTGTTAAGTATAATGTTGGCTGTGGGGTTGTCATATATCGCCTTTATTATGTTGACGTACTTGCCCTCTATACCCATTTTGTTGAGAGTTTTTATCATGAAAGGATGTTGAATTTTGTCAAATGCTTTTTCAGCATCTATGGAGATGATCATGTGGTTTTTGTCCTTCTTTATGTTGATGTGGTGAATGATGCTGATGGATTTTTCAAATGTTGTACCATCCTTGCATCCCTGGAATAAATCCTACTTAATCATAATGGATGATCCTTTTGGTGTATTTTTGAATTCGGTTTGCTAATATTTTGTTGAGTATTTTTGCGTCTATGTTCATCAGGGATATTGGTCTGTAGTTTTCCTTTTTTGTGGTGTCTTTGCCCGGTTTTGGTATTAGAGTGATGCTGGCCTCATAGAATGTGTTTGGAAGTATTCCCTCTTCTTCTACTCCTTGAAAAACTTTGAGGAGGATGGGTATTAAGTCTTCACTAAATATTTGATAAAATTCAGCAGTGAAGCCATCTGGTCAAGGCGTTTTGTTCTTAGCTAAGTTTTTGATTACCAGTTCAATTTTGTTGCTGGTAATTCGTCTGTTCAGATTTCCTGTTTCTTTCTGGGTCAGCCTTGGAAGGTTGTATTTTTCTAGAAAGTTGTCCATTTCTTCTAGGTTATCCAGTTTGTTAGCATATAATTTTCCATAGAATTATCTAATAGTTCTTTGTATTTCTGTGCTGTCCTTAGTGATTTTTCCTTTCTCATTTCTGATTCTGTTTATGTGAGTAGACTCTCTTTTTTTCTTGATAAGTCTGGCTAGGGGTTTATCTATTTTGTTTATTTTCTTGAAGAACCAGCTCTTGCTTTTGTTGATCCTTTCTATTGTTTTATTCTTCTCAATTTTATTTATTTCTGCTCTAATTTTTATTATGTCCCTCCTTCTACTGACTTTGGGTCTCATTTGTTCTTTTTCTAGTTTGTTAATTGTGAGTCTAGACTGCTCATATGGGAATGTTCTTCTTTCCTGAGGTAGGCCTGTATTACAATATATTTTCCTCTTAACACGGCCTTCGCTGTGTCCCATAGATTTTGTGGTGGTGAATTATTGTTGTCATTTTTCTCCATATATTGCTTGATCTCTGTTTTTATTTGGTCATTGATCCATTGATTATTTAGGAGCATGTTATTAAGCCTCCATGTGTTTGTGGGATTTTTCATTTTTTCTGAGTAATTCATTTCTAGTTTCATTCCTTTGTGATCTGAGAAGCTGGTTGGTACAATTCAATCTTTTTGAATTTACCGAGGCTCTTTTTGTGGCCTTGTATATGATCTATTCTTGAAATGTTCCATGTGCACTTGACAAGAATGTGTATTCTGTTGCTTTTGGGTGTAGAGTTCTGTAGATATGTTAGGTCCATCTGTTCTAATGTGTTGTTCAGTGCTTGTGTCTCCTTACTTATTTTCTGTCTGGTTGATCTGTCCTTCAGAGTGAGTGTTGTGTTGAAGTCTCCTAGAATGAATGAATTGCATTCTATTTCCCCCTTTAATTCTGTTAGTATTTGTTTCACATATGTAGGAGCTCCTGTGTTGGGTGCCTAGATATTTATAATGGTTATATCTTCTTGTTGGATTGACCCTTTTATCATTATGTAATGTCCTTCTTTGTCTCTTGTGACTTTCTTTGTTTTGAAGTCTATTTTGTCTGATATAAGTACTGCAACTCCTACTTTTTTCTCCCTATTAGTTGCATGAAATGTCTTCCTCCATCCCTTCACTTTTAGTCTGTGTATGTCTTTGGGTTTAAAGTGAGTCTCTTGAAGGCAGCATATAGATGGGTCTTGTTTTTTTATCCATTCAGTGGCTCTATGTCTTCTGACTGGTGCATTCAGTCCATTTACATTTAGGGTGATTATCGATAGGTATGTACTTATTGGCACTGTAGGCTTCAGATTCATGGTTACCAAAGGTTCAAGGTTAACTTCCCTACTATCTAAGAGTCCAACTTAACTCACCCAATATGCTATTACAAACACAATCTAAAGGTTCTTTTTTGTTTTTGTTTTTGTTTCCTCCTCCTTTTTCTTCCTCCTCCATTCTTTATACATTAGGTATCATATTCTGTACTATTTGTCTATCCCTTGATTGACTTTGGGGATAGTTAATTAAATTTTGTATTTGCTTAGTAATTAGCTGTTCTACTTTCTTTACTGTGGTTTTAGTACTTCTGGTGACAGCTATTAAACCGTAGGAACACTTCCATCTATAGCAGTCCCTCCAAAATACACTGTAGAGATGGTTTGTGGAGGTAAATCCTCTCGGCTTTTGCTCATCTGGGAATTGTTTAATCCCTCCTTCAAATTTAAACGATAATCTTGCTGGATAAGGTAATCTTGATTCAAGACCCTTCTGTTTCATTGAACTAAATACATCATGCCACTCCCTTCTGCCTGTAAGGATTCTGCTGAGAAGTCTGATGATAGCCTGATGGGCTTTCCTTTGTATGTGATCTTATTTCTCTCTCTGGCTGCTTTTAATAGTCTGTCCTTATCCTTGATCTTTGCCATTTTATTTATTTATTTATTTATTTATTTTTAGTATGAACAGTGTTTTTTTTTACAATTTATTTTATTTTAGTATCATTAACCTACAATTACATGAGCAATATTGTGATGATTAAACTACCCCCTTCATCAGGTCCCCCCCACCAACCCTATTACAGTCACTGTCCATCAGTGTAGTGAGATGAGAATCACTACTTGTCTTCTCTGAGCTGTACATTCCCGCCCGTGCCCCCCCACCCTATGTCTGCCAATCGTAATGCCCCTTTTACCCTCTTATCCCTCCCTTCCCACCTATCTCCTCAGTCCCTTTCCCTTTGGTAACTGTTAGTCCATTCTTGGGTTCTGTGAGTCTGCTGCTGTTTTGTTCCTTCATTTTTTTTTTTTCTTTGTTCTTATACTCCACATATGAGTGAGATCATTTGATACTTGTCTTTTTCGGCCTGGCTTATTTCACTGAGCATAATACCCTCTAGCTCCATTCATGTTGTTGCAAATGGTAGGGTTTGTTTTTTTCTTATGGCTGCGTAATATTCCATTGTGTATATGTACCACATCTTCTTAATCCATTCATCTACTGATGGGCACTTAGGTTGTTTCCATTTCTTGGCTATTGTAAATAGTGCTGCAATAAACATAGGGGTGCATCTGTCTTTCTCAAACTGGGCTGCTGCATTCTTGGGGTAAATTCCTAGGAGTGGGATTCCTGGGTCATATGGTATTTCTATTTTGAGTTTTTTGAGGAACCTCCATACTGCTTTCCACAATGGTTGAACTAATTTGCATTCCCACCAGCAATGTAGGAGGGTTCCCCTCTCTCCACATCCTCGCCAACATTTGTTGTTGTTTGTGTTTTGGATGTTGGCCATCCTCACTGGTGTGAGGTGATATCTCATTGTGGTTTTAATCTGCATTTCTCTGATGATTAGCGATGTGGAGCATTTTTTCATGTGCCTGTTGGCCATCTGAATTTCTTCTTTAGAGAAGTGTCTATTCATGTCCTGTGCCCATTTCTTAATTGGGTTATTTGCTTTTTGTTTGTTAAGGTGCGTGAGTTCTTGGTATATTTTGTATGTCAACACTTTATCAGATACATCATTTATGAATATATTTTCCCATATTGTAGGATGTCTTTTTGTTCTACTAATGGTGTCCTTTGCTGTAAAGAAGCTTTTCAACTTGATATAGTCCCATTTGTTCATTTTTGCTTTTGTTTCCCTTGCCCGGGGGGATATGTTCATGAAGAAGTCACTCATGTTTATTTCCAAGAGATTTTTGCCTATGTTTTTTTCTAAGAGTTTTATGGTTTCATGGTTTACATTCAGGTCTTTGATCCACCTTGAGTTTACCTTTGTGTATGGGGTTAGAGAGTAGTCCAGTTTCATTCTCTTACATGGAGCTGTCCAGTTTTTCCAACACCAGCTGCTGAAGAGGCTGTCATCTCCCCATTGTATATCCAGGGCTCCTTTATCAAATATTAATTGACTGTAGGTGTTTGGGTTAATGTTTGGATTTTCTATTCTGTTCCACTGGTCTGTGGGTCTGTTTTTGTGCCAGTACCAAATTGTCTTGATTACTGTGGCTTTGTAGTAGAGCTTGAAGTCAGGGAGCGTAATTCCCCCTGTTTGATTCCTCCTTCTCAGGATTGTTTTGGCTATTCGGGGTCTTTTCTGGTTCCATATGAATTTTAGAATTATTTGTTCCAGTTCATTGAAGAAAGCTGTTGGTAGTTTGATAGGGATTGCATTGAATCTGTAGATTGCTTTAGGTAGTATAGCCATTTTGACAATATTTATTCTTCCTAGCCAAGAGCATGGGATGCATTTCCATTTGTTAGTGTCTTCCTTAATTTCTCCTAGGAGTATCTTGTAGTTTTCAGAGTACAGGTCTTTCACTTCTTTCGTTAGGTTTATTCCTAGGTATTTTATTCTTTTAGGTGCAATTGTGAATGGAATTGTTTTTCTGGTTTCTCTTTCTGTTAGCTCATCATTAGTGTATAGGAAAGCAACAGATTTCTGTGTGTTAATTTTATATCCTGCAACTTTGCTGAATTCAGATATTAGTTCTAGTAGTTTTGGAGTGGAGTCTTTAGGGTTTTTTATGTACAGTATCATATCATCTGCAAAT
>JAQQAC010017683.1:3022976-3046506 GCA_029783875.1 Phataginus tricuspis | reverse complement strand
CTTTTGGTTTCATTGATTTTTTCTATTGTTTTATTCTTCTCAATTTTATTCATTTCTTCTCTGATCTTTATTATGTTTCTCCTTCTGGTAACTTTGGGCCTCATTTGTTCTTCTTTTTCCAATTTCAATAACTGTGTCCTTAGACTGTTCATTTGGGAATGTTCTTCCTTCTTTAAATGGGCCTGGATTGCAATGTACTTTCCTCTTAAGACTGCCTTCCCTGCGTCCCACAGAAGTTGTGGCTTTGTGTTGTTGTTGTCATTAGTCTCCATATATTCTTTGATTTCTGTTTTGATTTGGTCGTTAACCCATTGATTCATTAGGAGAATGTTGTTAAGTCTCCATGTATTTGTGAGCCTTTTTGATTTCTTTCTGAAATTTATTTCTAGTTTCATACCTTTGTGATCTGAGAAGTTGGTTGGTAAGATTTCAATATTTTTGAATTTACTGAGGTTCTTTTTGTGGCCTAGAATGTGGTCTATTCTGGAAAATGTTCCATGTGCACTTGAGAAGAATGTGTATCCTGCTGCTTTTGGGTGCAGAGTTCTGTAGATATCTATTAGGTCCATCTGTTCTAGTGTGTTGTTCAGTGCCTCTGTGTCTTTACTTATCCTCTGCCTGGTTGATCTATCCTTTGGAGTGAGTGACGTGTTAAAGTCTCCTAGAATAATTGCATTGCTGTCTATTTCCTCCTTCACTTCTGTTAGTATTTGTTTCACATATGCTGGCACTCCTGTGTTGGGTGCATATATATTTATAATGGTTCTATCTTCTTGTTGGACTGACCCCTTTATCATTATGTAATGTCCGTCTTTATCTCTTGCTACTTTCTTCGTTTTGAAGTCTATTTTATCTGATACAAGTACTGCAACACCTGCTTTTTTCTCTTTGTTGTTTGCTTGAAATATTTTTTTCCATCCCTTCACTTTTAGTCTGTGTATATCTTTGGGTTTGAGGTGAGTCTCTTGTAAGCAGCATATAGATGGGTCTTGCTTTTTTATCCACTCTGTTACTCTGTGTCTTTTGATTGGTGCATTCAGTGCATTTACATTTAGGGTGATTATTGATAGATATGTACTTATTGCCATTGCAGGCTTTAGATTCGTGGTTACCAAAGGTTCAAGGGTTGCTTCTTTACTATCTGAGAATCTAACTTAAGTTTCTTGTTAAGTTATTGTGAACGCCGTCTGATGTTTCTTTATTTCTCCCTTCCTATTCTTCCTCCTCCTTTCTTTATATATTAGGTGTTTTATTCTTTGCCTTTAATTCGTATTTGGATGGTCTTCTTTCTTTGCTATGCTTTTATTTTCTCTGGTGACATCTTTTTAGCCTTAGGGGTGTTTCCCTCTAGAGCAGTCCGTTTGAGATATCCTGTAGTGGTGGTTTATGGGTGGCAAACTCTCTCAACTTTCTTTTGTCTTGAAATTGTTTAATCCCTCCGTCATATTTAAATGATAATCGTGCTGGATACAATATTCTTGGTTCGAGGCCCTTCTGTTTCATTACGTTAAATATATCATGCCATTCTCTTCTGGCCTGTAAGGTTTCTGTTGAGAAGTCTGATGACAGTCTGATGGGTTTTCCTTTGTAGGTGATCTTTTTTCTCTCTCTAGCTGCCTTTAATACTCTGTCCTTGTCTTTGATCTTTGCCATTTTAATTACTGTATGTCTTGATGTTGTCTTCCTTGGGTCCCTTGTGTTGGGAGATCTGTGCATTTCCATGGCCTGAGAGACTATCTCCTTCCCCAGATTGGGGAAGTTTTCAGCAATCACCTCCTCAGAGACCCTTTCTATCCCTTTTTCTCTCTCTTCTTCTTCTGGTACCCCTATAATGTGAATATTGTTCCATTTGGATTGATCACACAGTTCTCTCAATATTCTTTCATTCTTAGAGATCATTTTTTCTCTCTGTTCCTCAGCTTCTTTGTATTCCTCTTATCTAGTTTCTATTTCATTTATCATCTCTTCCACCATATCCAATCTGCTTTTAATACTGTCCATTGTGCTCTTCAATGATTGGATCTCTGACCTTAATTCATTCCTGAGTTCTTGAATATCTTGCCATACCTCCATGAGCATGTTAATGATTTTTATTTTTAATTCCCTTTCAGGGAGAGTTATGAGAGCAATATCCTTTAAATCTTTCTAAGGAGTTGTATTAATAATTTTACTCTGGACCAGATTTCTTTGGCATTTCATATTTGTGTATGGTGCCCTCTAGTGCCCAGAAGCTCTACTCTCCGGAGCTGTTCAGCCCCTGAAGCAATGTCGGGAATTGCAGGGGAGTGCTATTGGTGCCTTGGGGTTGGAAAAGGCTGTTTCCTGCTTCCCGGCTGTTATGCCTGTCTCCACTGCCTGAACCAGTGGGCCAAGCACACAGGTATAAGCCTCTGTGCTTTGTGTTTTTAGTTGCTGTAGACAGATCTTCCCTCTGGCTGGCCTAATGCCAGGGTAGGGTTTCCCGGTTTGTAAGCCAGGTGGGGCTGGCCAGGAGAAGGGCACAGCAGTCTGCCTGTCACAGAAAGGGTTCTTGGAGCTGTGTAGGCAGCCAGGGAGCTGGAGCACCTGAAGATCATGAAAGCTCCCAACCTGCTGGGCAGAGTGCACCCGGACAATTTTGTCTACCTGTCCTTTCTCCTGAGCATAAGTTCTGTGCAATCCTTGCCCCTTCAGCAGCCCTCTTGCTAAGGGCTTCTTTGTTAGGAAGTCTCTCAGACTGCCCGCCTTTCCTTTGTCCCAGAGCAGCTGGATATGGATCCCTGCTTTCCACAAGCAGCTGGAATCTTAGTCTCTCCAGGAATTCTGCCTTTCTTAGCTTTCCAACCCCCTAATTATGAGAGTATCATGCAATCACCATGAAATGTAGGTTTGTGCTCCCAGAGCATATCTCCAGAGTTAGGTACTCAGCAGTCCCAGATCTCCATTCCCTCCCTGCTCCGTTCCTCTTCCTCCTGCTGGTGAGCTGGGGTGGGGGAAGGGCTTGGATCCCGCAGGACCACAGCTTTAGTACGTTACCCTTTTCTGTGAGGTCTGCTCTTGTCTCCAGGTGTTTGCAGTTTGTTTCAGTCCTCTTTCCTATTGCTCTTTCAAGAGTAGTTGCATTAGTTATATTTTCATATTATATGCGGTTTTAGGAGAAAGCCTCTGTCTCACCTCTCACACCGCCACTTTAAACCAATCATCTTCTTCCATTTTTTTTTAACTCAAATATTAACATAGTTTCCTCTTAGATTTTTAGAACCTTAAAGCTGGGAGATTTGAAGATCACATGGTTCACACTCAACACTCTTTTTATATATGAAGAAATTATTTAGAAGATGAAAAACACTTGGTGAAGTAAGATGATGGTGAAATCACAGCCTTTCTCATTGACATCTCTCTTCAACTTATATCCAGTCTTATTAAAAATGAAACAATGTAACCGGGTGGTTTGAAACAATTTTTCAGAGCTTTTACCAAGAATATAGCATTTCTTTTTCTCCAAGTGTGAAGTTGTAATAACTTTGGCCTTCAACACCCAGTTTATTTTCATACGTACACTATATCCTAAGTTAATCATAACATGTCTGTGCCTCATTTTTTCAATACACACATATTTGGTGTATTCTGTGCCTCAGATTACATTTTAAAACAATGTCCCTAAATTGTTGTGTGTGTCTGTGTGTGTGTGTGTGTGTGTGAGAGAGAGAGAGAGAGAGACCTATCTACCTGTAAGTCTTCAATAGTTATAGAGTTCATGTAACCTAAATGGAAATAAAAAATTCTAACCCTTCCTCTCTCCACTCCCCACCCCACCAAGAAAACCCCTCCAAGATTTAATGTGAATGAGACATATAGTCAAAATGCATATTCAAAACTTTGTATCCGACATGTTTAAGACTTATGTGAATTTATTTCCTGCCTGGCACAGTATTGGTACAGGAATCACAGGCCTCCCCTAAAAGGATTATAGTCCAGGGATGAAAAGAGGTGCAGACCGATAAACCATGATATTCTGTGGTATATGCCATTAGGGAACAAGAAAAAGTTAGTGAGTGTATGTGTAGGACAGAGCAACTTAACTTTAGGGGTGTAGAGTAATTTTTATTGTGAGAGACACATTTAAATTGGTTTTGTAAGAAAAAAGTAAGATAGGAAGGGGAAAGATAATTCAAAGAATAGGAGATCATGGTTCTATATGGGCGAGATACCAAGAAATCCAACTTCATGGCACAGGCTCTTTTTCACCCAGGTTTTGTAAAAGTCCTGTGACTTTCCGCCCTGTACCCTGAGGTCCATCCGCCACTCACAGTGGATTACTCCGAAGTGTGTGCCACCAGCAAGTAGATGGGCAGTGGGTAAGAGAACGGGTGCATGCTGGCTATAGCCCTGCGTGCTGTGTACCTCAGTCAGAGCTTCAAACGTGATTTTTCCCTCTGCTTGGTCGTAGCTATGCTAAATCACAAATACAAGGTGTGTGGGGTGGGAGCGACCACTATGATCTACAGATGACAAATTGAAATAAGTGAGAGTTTGTCAAGGCTGCTAAATATAAAGTCAATAGAAAAAAATTGTAACCTCAGCTGTCATCAAAACACTATTAGAAAGCAAAATTAAAATTTCTTTTGTTTAACATAGTGTAGGGGAAGAAAAATATTTTCCTCCATCCTTCTTAGGTTTCACAAGAGAAAAAGTATACAGATTTATTTCATGTAAGTTATACATGACAGGGGACACCTCATAAGGAAATGAAGACCTGAAGAAGTGGCAAAATCTAAGTGCATATGTATCAGGTTGAAAAAAGACAGTTATGGAAAAGTAAAATATTTTGAAGACTAAAGGAAGACAAGGTTATTTTAACAAGGTCTGTCTGTACAGCATTCTCTGGTCTTCTACTCCTCATCATGGTATTAAGAATGTTTCTTTCCTCCTGGCACAAGGGAGGATATCTTTCACATGGGAGTTTTATCTCCTACTTTAAGGAAGAAAAGGGAGGTTCCTTCTTGCTCATGTTTTTCAAGTGCCTTTATCTCAGAATAATCCTATGCCAAAGTAACGTATTTTGGGCTGGCACATTCTGCCCCCCTTAAATAGCAATAAAAATACCAAATACCTAATAGTGAACCTAACAAAAGATATATGCACAACTTGTACAGAGGAAAAAAGTAACAACTTTGTTTTGACACATTAGAGATGATCTAAATATATGGAGATGTACACCAGGCCTATTGAAGGATGACACAATATGGTAAAGCTGGGATGCAAATGTCAAAATTGAGCAGGTGTCTCTTAGAACTTGATAAATTGTTTTTTAAAATTCATATCAAAATGAGGAGGTCCTAGAATAGCCAAAGAAACTGAAAGAGAGGACTTTCTCTGCTGTCAGCAGTGGTGATAGAGCTGTAATAAACATGGCAGCTTGGCCTAGGGCTAGGGACAGACAAACAGGCCAGGGGCATAAGATTGAGAGCCAGAAACTGGCCCGCACACAGGCTGATACTTGATATAAGACAGACGTGGTACCGCAAGTCGGTGCTGTTGGGGGCATTTAGAGTCCATATGGAAAAAATATGATCTCTTATCTCACACTATGTAAGAAAATCAATTTAAGAAAGAATGAACTGTATGTGAAAAACAAAGCTCTAAAAAAAGCTTTGGAAGATGATATAGGAAAACCTCTTTTTTCCCCTTCATTATACAGAAACACATCTTAATAGAATATAAAATGAACATTAAGCATAAAACAAAACATCAACAAATTTGACTACATTAAAATTAATAACTTCTGTTTTAAAAAATAAAACACCATCAGAAGAGTGAAACAGTTAGGAGCTGCAGGGGAGAAGATACTTGCAATGCACGCCTAGTATCAAAAATGTCTACCAAACTCCTATCAATATCAATATCAAATCTGAAACCAATAAACATAAAAAAAGTGGCTCTGATCTTTTTAGTAAGAAAAGAAAGGTAAATTAAAATCATTAGGTACAATTACATATATAAGTCCATTGGCAGATACTTAAAATTCTGAAAATATCAAATGTTGATGAGAAAGTGGATCAGCTGGAACTCCTAACAGGGCTTTGTGAGACTGGAAACCAGCATTGCTGCTCCAGGAGGCGGGGTGGCGGCCCCTGTAGGATGAGGACGTGCCCCACCAATGCCTAGTAACTCTTTGGTTAGGGGAATCTCAAAGAAACTTCTGCATGTGTACGCCAGCAAACAAGTGCAAGAACCTTCAGAACAGTATGCTTGAAATAACACCAGACCAGAAATAAGGCAAGAGTCCCAAATATCTTCCACAAGCAAAAATAAATGAACGGTAGTATATCCCCATATTGGAATATAATGCATAACCAGAAATGAGTAAAATGCAGCCAGGCTAATAACAAGGATGGATTTCAGTATTCAGGGAGGGAAGCAAGGTGCAGAGTAGCGCTCCCATCCTTCCAATTCACACAAACTTCCCCAAACAAGCAGAACCAGAGGATGTGTATAGGGATGCATATATAGTTGGTAAAATCAGAAATGAAAGCACAGAGAACTACGTGTCACAATATCAAGGTAATAGTGACCTGTGGAAGGAGGGAGAGGATCATAGTTATGGAGAGCCCACCGAACCCCCCTAGCAATGAGATAGGCACGCGTGATGTGTGCATCTCCTTCCACTTCTCAGGTATGTACATATATTCAGAGAAGGGAGTAGGATTGGAAATGGCGTGAGGCCAGGAAGGCGGGAACAGTGTTCTAGACAACAGGAACAGCATACACCAAGGGCCCATGGCAAGAGAGGACAGACATTGAAAGGCAGTTACTCCAGATAGATGGACACTATTACATACTTTGAACTTAGGTTACACTACTTTCTTTCAAAATATTGAATCAAGTATTCATTTTATAGTTCTTAATTTCTCTTTGTAAACACATTGAGACACCAAATAACATAAATTAAATATATCCCACTGTTTTGCATTTGCAGATTAGAAAATACTGATTGCTAACAGCATATAATTAGCAAATAACCATTATGAGCATATGTTAGTTTCTATTAGACTTAAAAAGATGTTACTTTCTTCCCAGACAGTACCTTAATGTTTGCCACTTATTCTTTTTAAGATAATAATTTATACTTCCTTTTATAATTCTACTAGTAATATTTTTACCCATTAAACATGGCAAAAAAAATTACATTCCATAGTAAACATATAAACTGCTAGCATGCATATTTTAATGAGATTCCAACAAGAAACTAAAAGGAATAAGTTATTTTCAAATATGCTGACTGAATAAATTTTGTATAAATATCAAATCCAAAAAAGGAATTTGTAAGTAATTTTTAGAAATTATGTAAATTTTGTTCAAAATATAATAATTTCATTGCTTTAGACCTAAGAAGTCATTAAATTAGTGGATTATCTTCACATAACTGACAGAGAGAGAACTGTTGAATTTTGTTTCTGTCACACCACTGATTTAATTCCATATTTAATATATGATCACAGCAAACATCTTTTAAAGCCTCCTTTTTTTTTTTATTGTCCCAACATTATTGAGCACAACCAAACTCCTAGATTAAAAGTATTTCTCAATAACTTTTAATCTCTATAAATAATTTGTTACTTTTTTGGCCACACTTTTCTAGATAGACTGCTGAATTATTGAGTAAGAAAATGATCCCATTAAAAAAATTCTGATCTTATACATTCTAGTGGAGGAAAAAATTTTCCTTGGCCCTCTTAAGGTCCCTGATGGGTCTAACAATTAAACTGACAATTAACACAAGAAAAGCAGACAAACTTATTTCATGTAAATTTTATAGGACCCTGGAGCCTTCATGAAGAAATGAAGAACTGAAGAAATGGTTAAGCCTGAGCATTTTTAGTACTAAGTTTGATGAAAAGTGGAAAGTCGTAGAAAAATGTGATAAGACAAAAAGTATGAGCTAAAGGTAGTAAGCTAGGGAAACTTAGGAAGGCCTATGGCAAGGTTTCATCTCAGATAAGGATGCACCTTTCTTCCAGGTATAGGCAGGGCACCTGGCACATGAGCATCTTATCACCTGCTTCAAGAGGTTCCGGGAGGTCAGAGAGTCCTCCCTGCACATGATGTTTCTCAGATTCCTTCAGCATAAAATATTCATTATGCAAAACTGCCATATTTTGGAGCACTGCATTCTGTACCCTGTTACCATGAATGTAACTTAGTGAGAATGCCAGTAATAAAACAGCTCAATGAATGTTAGCTGATTTAACTGATCAATTGCAAAAAATTCCATTTCAGTTTTCATTAGTTATGGGCAACTAAATATGTGCAATTAAAAATTAAACATTTACTTTATATTTTATAATGTATTCTGTAAAACTGGCAGGTGAAGTGTATGGGTATCCAGGGCATATTTGTGGCATGTGGAGAGTTTGAGTTTACGTGAATATCGACTCTTCATTCTTAAATTGGAGAGAGGGGTGAAATATAGCTATTTTGAGATAAGTTGTGCTCACTTCACAGGCACACAGTATTTTTTTTGTCCAAGTTCACTAGCTAATCCCATACTTCCAAATCTGATGGATGCCTCTCAGGTTTTACCTTACTGACCTCTTCTCCTCCACTGGCTCCCTCCTTCTCTCCATCCTCCCCTTTGCCTTGATATCCTAGATCAAGCACTTCACCAAATCCTGACAATTTCTTCCTCCGAAGGACCATTGCACACTCTCTCCACCACCATCCCACTGCTTCTGCTCAGACGTGGGTGTCTCCCCACCAACATGGGGACAGGCTTCTAACTTGAATCCTGACAGTCCTGCCTCCTAAAATTATTCTCCATACCTCTGTCAGCTTAATTTTGCTAAAATAGAGATGGCGTCACATCTCTTCTGTGCTTGAACTGTCATCCTGCCATCACAACCCAACAAAAACCATAAAAAGACTTTGTCCCCCCCACCTTGTCTTCTGCCTCCATTTCTACCACACTTTGTCTGGCAGAATTGGGATAATGATGATCCCCGTCAGCTACCAGCTCACCCTATTCCACTACGAAACAGTTCTCACAAATACCCCAGGAGCTGCGACTGTGATCCGGGCATTTCAGAAGAGGAAAGGGACGTTCAGAGGGTTATGTAACAAGTCTAAAGTTGCACACTGGCCCTCGAGTGGTAGGAGCGAAGTTCAAACCCAGGAATCAGACCCAAGGCTGTGAATGTTTCTCTTTGCCTTGCTGCCTTTTCTGGAAATTTCTGTAAAGGATTTGTGTCATCTTTGTGTCTTTGCACAGGACTTTCTTTTCCTCTCAGAAGTTATCTTATACCACCTAGCCCAAGGGGTCCTCCAGCCCCTCCCATGTCTGGCCTGTGAAAACCCCAGACCCCTCACCCCTCTGCTTTTCCCTCCACCTCTCAGGGCACACTCAAAAGATCCACTGTTGACTCAGGTCCTCCTGCATCTTCTATATTTGTGTCCTCAGTGCCAGTGACAACCCTGACGCAGAGAACATCTGACACACAGAAAATGTCAGCCCGTGTCATAAGCAGACAAAATGAGGAGGGCTACCTGAACCCTTTGGGATGAACCTTTGGGATGTCCAGCCAGGGCAGGGGCAGTGAATGCTGAGGCCAAGTCCAGCTTCCCATCTTGAGACAACCCAGCTAAGGAACATGTGTCTGTTCTCTTTTGATGTATCATCACACTGAATTTTACAACCATCAGCAACAAGCCCCAGACTTAGCACCAAATATATTATGTGTTTGCATTCGTAAAAAAGTACTGTTAAAGAGCAATGCCTGCAATGTTGGCACAGCTAAGCAGGAATCATTTAAAAATATCTTTCCACGCCTCCCTCTTAGACACCTGTTTTGAAAAATCTTTATCCAACTAAATTCCCTGCTTTTATTAAGAAACAACAGATTCTGTCTAATTATGCTATCTCTGTGGTGTCATTTGTACATCGATTCAGCTTTTAATTAGTGATCTATAATTCTTAAGTCCTCAAAACAAGATTATGAATTCATAACTGTTGCCATCCTGTTTGAGGTGCTCGGAGCATGAAGTGAAGTGGGAGAGTCCACACAGCACAGTGCCTGCCCTGCCCAGGCCCTGACCTTGCTGCTGTTTGTTAAGTTGGCCCAAAGCAGCCAGGCCCGGGTGTGTCCCAGTGGGATGCTGTGACCTCCTGTCTGCTAATGGTGTTTGGATCTTAGCCATATCCAAGAAATTCCAGTAACATTCCGGACAGATCATTGGTAATTTGTTTCCTCAAATAGACCATGATTTCCTCGAGGATAGAAGGAGAAAGCGTGGTTGGTTCTGGAGCTGCCGCCCAGTGCCCCGCCAAACTGTCTAACAGTGTGAATCCAGTGGATAGAATGAGTCAATACAACAATGAGCATGGAGTGACTGACACCTCTTGAAAGCCAAATCGGCCAGACACTTGACTTGGGTAAGGAAACTAAAGTCACTCTTAGTTAACCTCTGAGCAATTTTCACTATAATTTTTGAAATATTAAAAATAACATTCAAGACTACAATGCTACTTTTTGCCCTTTCCCTCCTCTCACCCACTCATGGAGCACAAAAAAATTGAGGCTTGCCTTTGGCATAAAGCAGTCCTGGATGTAATTCAAGATATTTCCCAGTCCAATTTTCCAATTTTTGAAGAGTATCTTGGCTTTTCTCAACAGGCAATAAGAACCTGCAATAGACAGTCTTTGTATCATGTTTTAATTACATTATTGCTATTACAGGAGTAGCCCCTTAGACTGAGATTTCCAAAATCAAGTAAAATATATTAATAAACTCTCAGTATCTAAAGAAAAATTTTAAATGACCATTGGAGCATCTTCCCAGAGCCCAGGAGATGATAGGGGTCATATTTCATCTGCAGGCGGATGCGACCCACCATTCTAAGGCCCTCAGCCAGGAAGTCTCTTTACTATTGTGGTTTAAATTTTCTAATGTCCAATACAATATGTTTTTCATTTAATAATATACGTTCCTTTTGAAATCCATTACTGGGGCATTTTAATATAATAGACTTTTAAGAGAATCTCTGTGACCTGGTTTCTGCAGGCCATCTCAGGTGAATAAAATTGTGCAGCCGTGGTGAGCCGCTAATAATTCATGTTAGGGGAAGGGACCTTTCTGCCTGAAAGAAAGAGGTTTCCTTCATTAAATAGGGAACTACTGAGTATGTAAGGGCATCAGAAGCATCTAGAAGGGTCAGGTCCCTGTAACATGCTGTTCTCTCTGCCTCCACATTGGGGTGGTTCCCAAGGTGTGCTCAGTGTGCAGGGCTTCTTCACTCCTTGTGCATTTTATTAAGACCAACTAAATAAAAAGGGCTCAGATGCAAATGACCAGTCCCAGTGTCATGAGACATGATGGAGACTTTAATGAGGAGAACAATGGTGGAGCAGACAATAGACAAATCTAAGAAGGTAAGAAATGGAAACAAACCATTTTCCTGTTTCCAACCTTAATAAAAGCTGTGGAAAAGAGCTAGGTGTAAAGGTCATGAAAACTTGGTGACTGTATCCCAATAATTTTTCCTAAATAACCCAGCTGTGGGCCAGCTTCACAGAAGTGCATGCGAAGTGAGTTTTCCAGCCTGCGCAGCTTGTGTGCGGGGCAGAGCGTCCTGTAAAGACGAATGCCTTCCCTTTGCCTCCAGTGGGTGCACCAGGATTTAGCGTGGGGGTCTCCACCTGCTGAGGAGCAAAGCGTTCCCTCTGTAGGTGATGTCTTGCTGGTTGGCCACCCGGATGACCTGCCTCAGTGTCAGATGACGAGCTGCCCAGGTGCTGACCACACAGTACAATCACGCCTCTGCCAGTGGGGTGGCTGGCAAACCCCAACGAAATTCAGGGTCTGCTCACCAAGTGAAGCTTCTGGGGACTGTGTGAGCAGAGTCACAAAGTTCAATTCTTCTGATGCTCAAGGAACAACCACAGTCTCTTCGGCCCTGCCCTCCACACAGGAGGCCTGGCACCTTGTTGGCTGACTATGGATGCAGACAGTATTTGCAGCAGTTGGCTAAGGGGAAATGCTGTGCAAGAGCAGCCAGCCCGGGTGTGGCTTCACGTCATTTTGCGAGGGTGGCGGCTGCCCCTCTGGGGGAGCGATCCCCCACTGTTACCTGAAGCAAAGCCACTGACTTACTGGAGCTCTCCATGCACAGGGTCCCTTAAATGCTTGGACTGTTTCACTGATGCATCCACTAAGCTGCAGTCCGGTGTGTCCACTGGGCTGTGGCAGCTGATGGGACCCAGCCCCAGCTCCGCGGATCCAAACGTGGACCTAGTCACTCCTTCCTGTGGGTAGGATTCAAGGCTGTTCTTGTAGCTCTGGCCGGCACTCCCTGGATGAAGCATGTTGTGTTTGTACTGACTTTGGGCTGTTGTCAACGGCCTAGTGGTTCAGTGTGCCTCTTGAAAAGCACAGGTCGAAGATCACAGACACCCCCTGGGGGTCTTGAGCGGTGAAACTGAATCATGGCCGCTGGCGGCACCCTCTGGGTCAATGGTATAGGCTCTTTGTCTGATGACACCTATCGAATCAGACCTCTGGTCAAGACTGCTCCACCCAGGTCGCCTCTGTCACAGGGCGGGCGCCAAGTAAAGGGCGGTTCCTGATGCAGAGGCCGCCACCCCCACCTTGCCTGGGGTTCCTGGTCAGCCCCTTGGTCTTGGGACTCAGGCGGCTTCCTCGCCAGGGGCCGTCTACTCCGGGTGGACTGATTTTGTTGCGTTTAGGCCCCTCCCCTGGGGCTCTCGGTGGTGCCCTCCACTGCCCCCGGGCTTTCTGATTATGGCATTGGTTCTCAACTGGGGGCAGTTTTGTTCCTCAGGGAATGCTTGGCCCTGTTAGGAACCATTTGTGGTTCACAGCTGGGGAAGAGGTGGCTGGCACCCAGTGGGGAGAGGTGCTGGTGAACACCCTGCAGCACGCAGGCTGTGCCTGCCCCCATGCCGCCAACAAATAATTGTCTGGCCCAACACGGCGCTGGTAGCAAGATTGAGAAACTCTGGTTCATAGTATTATTCTCATTCAACCAACTCTGGCTACCCCATGGGTGGCTGTGGAACT
Organism: Phataginus tricuspis; assembly: GCA_029783875.1. Lineage (NCBI taxonomy): Eukaryota > Metazoa > Chordata > Mammalia > Pholidota > Manidae > Phataginus > Phataginus tricuspis. The sequence continues at coordinate 3,033,453 of JAQQAC010017683.1, read as the reverse complement.
AAAGTGTGTGATGCTTTCAGCTTTCTGGACTTTTTCCAGTCTGACAATGGTGAACCTATTGTCACATAGGCCACCCAGCTGTGGACCAATGGCCGAGGTGTTACCTGGTATTCCTCGCTCCCCATCAGCCACACACATCTGTCCTGAGGAGTACGGGAATTGGCTGTCAGGCTGAGTCCTCCGCTGGCCCCTGGCCTCCTGCAGGGCTGTGTGATTTAGGAAGGCCCTTGGTCGTTGGATGGAGCTGACCCCAGAAGGGGATCATTCGCTCTCAGTCGCCTCCTTGGTAATGATCAGAACAAGTGAGTAGAATTTACCTGTTGTATGAAGTTATACTGAGATATTTTGAAATGTCAGGATTCTGTTCTGATCTTTCCAGACAAATGTCTGGTCAAGTAGGGTGTGACTGCTGAGATACAATAGGAATTGGGATGGCGCATGCCAATGTTGGGTGGTGTGGGAAATGCGAGGCCCTGGGCACACGGGGGAGCACACACACCTTAGAACCTGGGAAGTATAAGTGGGGTGGGGGGTCACTAATAATGCTCTCTTTGTCTCCTAAATCCAACTCCTGAGTACAATAGCAGCTACAGCTGACGATCTGGCTGCCAGGTTTGTAGAGCGATTCACATACGGTGACACAGATAAACTGTTGGCGTAGCTGGTCCTGATCCCGTTTGTCAGGTGCTGTCAACCACGGCTCGTGGCTGCGAACATGCACAGACCTCTGGGCCCCACGGCCCTGCTTCAGTCTGACTGATATAAATACATATGCTTCATGGAGGTCCAAGTGGCTTTGGGATATGCCAGGTGTGGTAACTGGGGCTGCAGCCACTCAGTGACACTGTCCATGCTACGTCACGAAATCAGTGTGACCACGAACGCCAGACCGGAAGGACCTGTGCCCCTTTGGCGTCTGTGTCGTGTGGGGGCCGCAGAATGTTGCCTCCTTGCAAATGAGCACTTTTTTGGGACCCATCTATTGTTCCTGTCATTATTGACAGTGACACCAATTATCAGAAAGCCAATCAAAACTTCCTTGAGCGGGTTGTGACCTTAGACTACATCCTGACTATTTCAAAAACACAATGTTTCTGGGATTTATTGGAAATTGAATCTGGGACTTTGGGGCTGGGCATGATGAGGGCTGGTCTCCTCCTGCTGCTTGGAGCCTGCTGCTGTCATCAGGCCTTAATCCAGTACCGTATAGACAAGTCAGACGGCTTTGGCCCTGGCACCTGCTGGCCAAACGGCTCAGAACGGCTGACAGAACAGCACACTCCTGTGAGAGTGTGAGTTTGGGAAAGAACATTTTGGGGCAAGGAGTAGAATATAGAGGGCACTTTGAGGTTTCCCTTTTCCCCACTTCCCACCAAACCCAGAAGGCATAAATCCTCATGGAGGACCTTATATCTCAAGGTCAGAGAAGCTTTTAAGGACCCAAGAAATAAAGCACCAAACTTTCTGCACTGCAATTTGGGGCCCAGGCTCCGGGAGAATCATTCTCAGATCAGAGTACGGGGTCTTCTTCTATTTAAGCAGCTGGGCTGGGCTTGCATCTGAGTTATTGACTGAAGTATCTTCATTTTTGAAAGTTTTGAGCTTGGAGGACATTGGAGCCTTTTGAGGTTGATCCTGATAAATATATGAGGTTTATAGTGATATTAACAGAATTACCCTCAAACTAACCCTCCAACCCATTATTGGAATGTGGTAGGAAGGGGAAATTGGAGGAGAAGGAAATGGAGAAGAGGGAATAAGGGGAGAAAAGAAATCAATCTAGTGAACAGCTAAGAAGGGAGTCAGGACTGCAGCTTGGAGGTGGAGGCTGGAAGCTTTCTATAGATTTCAGTATGCTCTCTAACTTTTCAAAAGTCTATTTTCTTTTCCTCTCCTTGATTCACTTTAAGGCTTCGCATTACATGGTTTGAATAAAATGTGTTTGCTTTTAGAAGAGAATGGGAAGATGGTATCCAACCTGGGCTACACTTTTTGGAGAATGACCATCCCCAGGGATTGAGTGTAGAGGGGCATATACAGAGAGGACAAGAGCAAGTTAAACTGTGTCTCTCAATGGGAAAGAAAAGGTGGCCAGCAACTGAACTTGGCCAGAGCAGTATCCCTAGAGACGTTTTCTGGAAAGCTGGTGGAATTTTCCAACATAAACTGGAGCAGCAGGTACCCCCATGTACACAAAGGCTAGTTAATTCCCACCAAGTTAACTATCAAGGCTTGTGAAATTCCCTTCCAGGTATTGGCAAAGAAGGCATTTGCTCTCTCCCCTGAAGAGAAAGTCTTTCCCAAGTTTCTTTGGGACCGCATTAGATTTAATGCAAGCATTAACTTATTTCACTTTGTTAATTGAGCTTTTGGCGGGCCCCTGGGATACCAATTAGCTGTATTTTATTGTTAGAAAACAACAGGACCATTAAGATTATAGCCTCATAGCTTACCAGACACATCTCATATTTTAATTGGAATGTATTATATTCATTGTTTCATGAATGTTGTAAGTGGAACCAAACCCATCACTTTGTCCAGACCACACATGAAGCTCAGTATTGCTTTCACACCAGCTCAGGCATCCACACATTCTGCAAGTCACGTTCAGCAAATGTCCCTTAACAAAGGGCATGCAAAACTGTAATTAATTTGGCTTAGCATGGAGCTGTAACCTCCAGTGTACTTGAAGAATTAAATGTGTACCCACTACTAGTTGCTAATGTTGAATTCAGAGAATGAAGGCAGTAACACTGAAGAAATCCATATTAACTATTAACTAGAGGGCAGAAAATAATTTACTTCACATAGAAAGACCATGCTTTCATTTTTACTAAATAAAGTGTTATGCATATTATATTTGTTAAAAAGATTAATCAAGAAAAGTGTTAGCAAATGCTAAGTGATTTTATATGTTCTCCTAGAATAAATTTTTAACATTTTCTTGAAAAGGAAGTCTATAATAAATGTGTGAAGCTATTTTTAGGAACCTGTATGGAGCTAAGTAAAATCTCACAGAGTAATTTTCAAGTGGAAAGTTGGCTTGGACATAGGAAGGATGTGAATTCATCAAGTGAAATCTGCGGATGTCCCAAAAGGCCAATGATGAGCTGGAGTGTCACTCAGAGAACAGGAATTCAGTCTGAGAGGTTTGGTGATTCAATGAATATTTCTGAGACTTTGGGCAATAATTAAGTTAACTGATTTATTCGAATCCCATGCAATCCTCTATTATCAGATGATTTAAGAAGACCTAGAATTTGAATCATATCTTTGCTATGAGCAAGAATTCCTGATCATAAATCAGTGACGTATCTCAGGTTTCCATAAGTTACTGTCAGTAGTAAGAGAAGCCCTGGAGCACTAGGCTGCAGACCGAGGTTTTAATTATTATTTTATGTGTACTCTGTGATTATCCAGCACATAATTTTTGCACAGGTGGGACTTAGGGAGGTTTTTTGAATTGCTTGATTTGAATGTATTACCTGAGTGATCTTGTAAAAGTAGTTTGCCTTCTCTGGATCTATTTCTGCAAATGATTTTTGAAAAGTTACTTATGAAAATAAGTAGAAAATAAGATCAAAAGATCCTGGGTGCTTCATGCACCTGCTCTCTGCTCTTGGACAGGTTATTGAATCCCCAAATCCTACTTTCCTCTTTTCTGAAACGAAGTCAACAGTGCCTGCCTTCCCACTGGAGAATTAATGAATCTTATGACCCCAAGTTGCCTATAAGGTGCTCAGCATGTAGTCTACACCTCAGAGGTACTTGTTGACTCCTTTTCAGGTGCAAAATTCTGTCATCCAATTCCAGTTGGGAATTTAAATAATCTTAAATAAGCAGTTTAATTATTATCCCATTTCTCCTCTGTAAGAACCATAATCAAATTGTTGATTTATTTGCTTTTAAATGAAGACACAGAAATACATTTTCCATTTGGAGAAGGGAATGGAGCAAGACAGTTTGATTTCCCTTTCCTTTCTGAGATCTTATTTATCTTTCAAACTGTTACACATTTCTATTTGTCTTTGACTGGTCTTGTATAGAGTATGGGTGTTATACGAGTCCTTGTAAAATGCCAAACCATGGCTTTTAGTGGGTATTTCCATTTCTATAGGGTTTAACACTTTTAATAAGGTCTTATTTTGCCCAGGCTCCAATTTTTTTGTCACAACAATGCTGTGAAGTGGGTGGGATTGTACGCTTTCTGTTCTTGAAATGAAGACATTAAAGTTTAGGAAACCTAAATTCATCTGATAATCCAAGGACAGAGAAAGAACAACCCATATATTCCAATATTCCAGTGTGTGAATTTACCACTGGATGAAGAAGGGAAAATTAATTTGAACTTTCATAATGATTAGTCTTTTCAATATCACCATCCAAATGTTTAATATAAGGTGAATTTTCCAAATAATTGGACCTTGTTTTTCATATATACGTGATGTGTATGAATATGCATATATAGATACATGTTTATCAGCATGGCCTACAAAATGTTGATGCATATTTAATTATTTAAATAGTCTTCTCAAAAGTAGCAAAGCTTAGTTAGGGTAATAATAGGGTTACATTCATTATTGAGATGCAGTAGTAGACTCTGGAAAAATTTGCATTTAGGTTCTCATCCTTATACCCTCATTTAACCTTAATTATCTCCTTAACGTTGCTGTTTCTAATTCAGTCACATTGCTGGTTAGGGTATCAATGTATGGATTTGGTGGAGTGTGGTCTACCTTGTAATACCATCAGGGTCCTAGTAGCTCTGATAAGAGAGATCCTTCCTAATAGTCCATCAAGTAGGAGCAGGGCTCGACCTCCTCTTGTAAGAAGAGGAGATTTAGGAATGTGCACGCACAGAGAAAAGGCTCTGGGGACTACAGCAGCCAGATGGCCATCAACAAGCCAAGGAGAGGCATCTTGCTAGAGACCAACCCGGTGGCATCTTGATCTTGGGCTCCTAGCCTCCAGAACTGTGAGAAAATAAATGTCTGTTATTTAAGCCAGAATTTTAAAAAAAGAAAAAAAAAGAAATTTCATTTAGCTCTACCTTTACTTTTTATAGGTAGTACATCATTTACTTAACCGCTTGGGTACTCAGTTTTCTCATTTGCAAAATAGGAATAATAATGCTGATGGGACCAAAAGAATTATGTGGAAAGTGTCTAACAAAATCTGAGCATCTTGTAGATGCTTAATCAAGTGCGAACCCTTCCGCTCTCAATTTTGACTTTGTGAGTGAATCGTTACACTTACGACAAATGGAGTGGCGCATTTGTAATAAAATGTGAAAACACAAAAGAAGAGTTCATAAATTACTACTTGCGCCCTTCTTGCGCCCTGTAGAAGCATTAGTCCTTTACTTTTCCCCAACAGTGGCCCCTATCCCGAGCTCTGATACTAGAGTTCAGTTTTTCCTGTTTTTGAACTTTAAAGAATGGAAACCATACCTTTCACTCATGAGTATCATGCTTGTAATATTCATCCAGGTTGTGTGTTGCTACATTTCACTCATTGTCATTGGGGATCTGTCTGTGTCTGAATCTCCTCTTTTTTATAAGCACCCCAGTCAGACTGGATTTGGGCCCAGCCCGCAGTCCTCATTTTAACTTAATTACCTCTCTGAAGACCCCCATCTCCAAATATAGTCACAGTCTAAGGTACTGGGAGTTAGGACTTCTATGTATGAATTTGGGGCAGGGGACCACAATTCAGTTCATAATTTAGGGTCAAAAACTTTCTTATATGGATGTCTAATTGGCTTAGTGCATTTACTGAAAATAATACTTTTTTATTATTTTGGTAGCAGAAATTAAGTATCCACATACATGTGAGTATAGACGTATACATGTACTCACAAGAATAGAATATACATGTGAGTATAGAGTAAATCAGAAATCAAGTATCCATAATTTTGTTACCAGAAATATACATGTGAGCCCATTTCTCAACTTTATCTTCTGTTAGTCTCTTCATAATTCTTATCTTAACAATAGTCTTTTGTTAGTTAAGTGGATTCCCACACACGGTGCCAGTCACTCTAGGTTTAAGTCTTGGTCTTCACAGAATAAAATCTTTCAACTTATCCTTCTTTAACGAGGTGAATCTTGTCCTTTTTTTATTTCTGTGTAAAAAGGAATTTTGTCAGTTCGCCCCCCACCCTCCCGCCAACTAGAAGAACTAAACCTGTCAATATTTTATATCTGTAAGTTTCTTTGGATTTACCATCCATCATAACCTGCCAACGAGGTGACTTTTATCTCTCATAACACGTAATTTTTATTTCTTTCTCTGAACTTACTGAATTGACAGGATTTCTAATACATTACTGAACGGCAGTGGGGAGATGAGGCATTTCTTCTCATTCCCATTCTCAGGTGAAAAGAGATTGAGTAATGCTTTTCATCAGATTAAAGGAGTTCTTTTCTGTTCCTTATTGGCTGAGAGATTGTATAATGATTGGCGGTAGATTTTATGAGTGTTTTTTCTGTGTCTATTGAAATAACCATATAATTTTTCTTTCACTGTGTTATGTGGTAAATTAGAATGATTGAGTTTTAAATCCCTCATTTGTTTTAAATGAATCTTGTACTCTTGGAATAAACTCAGTTGTGAGGAATTATCCTTTTTGTGTAGCGCCAGATTTTCTATGCTATTATTTTGTTTATTCCTGAGAGACTTGGACTTGTAATTTTCTTTTATAGTAATTTTCTTTTTTCTCTTGTCAGGTTTTGGAATCACAGTTATGCTGGCTTTTTATAAAACAGGTTGCAGAGTACTTAAATCTATTTTTTTCTAGTCCATGAAAGAATTAAGCCAGATTGGTAGGTTTTATTCCTTAAATATGTGACAGAATTAACTGGTAAAACCAGCTGGGTCTGGAGTTTTCTTTGTGGGAACATTTAAAATTATAGTTTCAATTCCTCTAATAATTATAGGATTCCACATTTTCTATTGTTAGTTGTATTTTCCTATTGTTTGGCCATTTCATCTGAATTATATTGGCATTAATGTTGTTATAATTTCCTCCTATGACATTTGTAATATCCTTGTTATGACTTCATTTACAAAATAATAGTGATCTCTGTGATGATTTCTTTTTTATATGTCCTGCTATATGTTTTTCTGTATCAGTTTCATGTGGAATATATACATTTTTTAATCTTTACAAGAATTAAACTTTGGGTTGCTCTATTTGTATACTTGTTTTCTATTTGAAAGATTTCTGCATATGCATTTATTATTTCCATCCTTCTTTTATGGGGGTCTAAATATGTTGTTCTTTTTAAACTTTTGTGATATGCTCATTAATTTTCAGCCTTTCTTCTTTTCTGTAAATTTTCTTGTCTATCTCACATGTTTTGATATATCATTTTATTCTTAAGATTAATTTCAAATTGTTTTCTAGATTTGGTTGGGGTTTCTTCTTTGACCCAGATATTTTTGGGAGGGTGTTTTTATCTTCCATATGTGGATTTCCTAGTTACATATGGAATTGGTTTTTAGTTCAACTGCATTGTGGTAAAAAAGTTTATTCTATATGATTTCAATTTATGAAATGAGTAGAGCTCTGTTTTATAGCACGGTGTGTGGTCAGTTTTGTTAAATATTCTGTGAGTGCACGGAAAGCTCATGTAATCCGTAGTTATTGCACAGTGTTCCACATGTGTTAATTAAATCACATTTAATAATATTGTTGGTCAAATCTTTTATATTCTTACTGTTGGTGGTTTTGTTTTGATGTGATTGTTTTATGTTAGAGTGGCATGTTATAATCTTCCACTACTGTGGATTATATTATTTTTCTTTTAATTCTGTTAACTTTTTCTTTATTCAATTTTAAACTATAAGGTTAAATCTAGAATTGATATGTCTTCCTGATATAAAATTGGACTTTAGGTGATCTGTCTTTACTTTTGATCTTTCTGTACTTTTATGTTAGATCTCTTGAACTAGTTAAAATCTCTTGAACTAGTAGAGTTCATTTTTTTCCTAGTCTGAAAATCTTTAATGTTTGATGGGAGTATTTAGTCAGTTAAAAATAGATTTACATTCAGAACTATTTTATTAATTGTTTACTATTTTTCTATTATAAATTCAGTTTTCTTCTTTCTTGCCTCCTTTTAGAGTACTTTTTTATCATCCCATTTCTTTGGTTTTCTTAGGAGTTTTATGTTCCTTTATAATTCTTTTTGGCGTTAGCCTATGGATTACAACAAAAATATTTGATTTATAAATGTCTAACATTAATCAATAATTTTCTCTTTCCTTAGTCAATGTAAAAACATTAAAACTCTTTATACTATTTATTCTGAACAAGGTGAATACGTAATTTTAAATTCTATGTATTAATGTATAATATGAAATATTAAGAAATAAATCTTAAAATTCTACAAACTATTATTTTTATATAGTCTATATTCAATTAAATTTACCCAAATATTTATTGCTTTTTAGTTCCTTTTTCAATCTGATCATCTCTTTGGGAAAATCTCCTTTTGTCTGTCAGATACTCTTTTGTGTTTCCTTTAGAGAAATATTTCAGTAACAAACTCCTTCAATTGTTTTTGTATCAGATATCTCTATTTTATCTTCATTTTTAGTTTATTTTTCCATTGGTGTTGGAGTTCACTCTACAGAGATGGGTTGGGACCCCCACCCAAAGTCTGGTTTGCATATTGAGACTGATGACATCACACACACCACGTGGTGTGACAAAGTTCATTAGTCACATAATGAGGCATTCTGGGAGAGCAGGGCAGGCTCCTATGCTGGTCCATAAATGCTTTAAGGCAGGAAAAGAGCAGTGGGTTGCTATTTTTTTGGTGATTATGGAGTGAAGTCAAGGAGAAGTTTCTCTTGTGCAAGCTTGGGGCTGGCATAGTTTGAATTCCTCACAGAAGCACAGGAGGGGAGAGCTAGGCTTTCTCATCAGCTTGCCCAGTTGTGGAATGGAGGGGAAAAGGGATGAGTGAGGCTTAAAAGATGTTAACAATAACTATGTATGATTAACTTACAAAATTCTATTTACAGTCAGTCTGTACCACTTTCCATTTCATTTATGGTGGTTTAATTTTATTTACCTCTCCTTACCCCACCCTTTGTGCTACTGTCATATTTTTTTACTTTGCATACATTATAATTCCAATCTTACAATGTTACTGTTTTTGCATTAGTAGTCCTAGGGCATTATTCTTTGGGGTTCTAGACTAAACCCTCTGAGGGTTCCTTTGCTGGGCTCTGGACCTCGGTATTGACTCTCCTAAGCATAGATTGCTGCTTCCTGTCTGTCTTTTTTCTGGTTCTTCTGGAATGGGCAGATGCTTCGAGGGAGGAGGCTGTCCAAATTCTGGGCATGCTTCTCTAGGTAGTGTTCTTTCATAGGAACTGGGTTTTATTATTTTCCATTGTCTTCCTTACTTTCCATGTCTTCAAATCCAGATTTAAAATAGTATAGTTAGTCTGGTTTTTCTGGTTGCTCACAGGGGATAGTGTAACATGTTATGTAGTCTACCACTGTTGGAAGTTAGTATTCCCTCCCCATTTCATCATCACAAAGAGTGTGTGTAATGTCTGAGTTTTAAGGGAATAGATAGGGCAAAAATTCCACTTGAATAAGGATGCAGTAACTGCATGGGATTGATTTCCAATGGAAAGATATCAATCTATTTATTGAATCACATGGTTTTCAGATCTACCCAAACATTTTTGCTACTCCAATTCCTTGTGCCCAAATATAGCTCCATGGATGCCAGGCACCTGGGAAACACTGTTTTTGTTGCCATCACGTGTCTTAAGGGCCCTGTGAAACTAGCACAGGTAAACTCTCTACACCAACACAGACCTCTTTCACCCTTGGCATGACTGAGCTAGTGCAAAGCTCTAGGAAGGGCTGTATGGTCACAATGACATTTTGCAGAGAAGTGATGTTCGAAGCTTTATGAGATGTTATGGAAAGCATCATGACAGGAAATATCAGGAGCTGATGGAGTGTGGAGGAGGTTGAGACTCTCAGTGAGTTGTAAGGGTCCATTTTTATATCCTTTCCTCCCTGTTTCCCCATTTGCAGAAAGTGCCACAAGACTCATGAGTCCTTGAAGCCCATCCCCAAGGGGCCCGGACTACACCGACCCAGGTGAGCGTCTCCGGCCCGGACTGCACCGACCCAGGTGAGCGTCTCCGGCCCTGACTGCACCGACCCAGGTGAGCGTCTCCGGCCCGGACTGCACCGACCCAGGTGAGCGTCTCCGGCCCGGACTGCACCGACCCAGTTGAGCATCTCTGTCCCGGACTACACCGACCCAGTTGAGCATCTCCGGCCCAGACTACACCGACCCAGGTGAGCATCTCCGGCCCGGACTACACTGACCCAGGTGAGCGTCTCTGTCCCAGACTACACTGACCCAGTTGAACATCTCCGGCCCAGACTACACCGACCCAGGTGAGCATCTCCAGCACGGACTACACCGACCCAGGT
>JAQQAC010017683.1:3009095-3022966 GCA_029783875.1 Phataginus tricuspis | reverse complement strand
GAGCATCTCCGGCACGGACTGCACCGACCCAGGTGAGCATCTCCAGCCAGGTAGAACCTCACAGCCAGTGGTTCCTTCTGCATCCTGGTCTTTGTGTCAAGGGGCACCCTCCTATGTCTCAATACCACCAGGGACTGGGGCTCACTGCAATCTCCAGACACCTGTGCCATACCTGGAAAGTTCTCACAGTACTCACTTCTTTGCACCAAGTGGAAACCTTTCACGTCATTGACTTCGTGAGACCTTGTAGGTCAAACCAATATTTCTCTCTGTGACAACCTTACACACATTAGAACTTAGCCTTATAAAGCACCAGTGCCATCTTCTCTCTTCTGGGCTAATCACTCCTAGATCCTTCAGTCATTTCTTATGCAAAATGGCTTAGAGACCAAATGTAGAATCCAGGCAAGTGAAATAAAGGAGTGAAGTGGGCCTTTTCTTTGCCTTAAGCATACAGAAATATTCTTCATTTACATGTGTACATGTTTAATTGTGCAGCTTTTGATGGACTCAGGGGCATGAAGAAAAGTGTCAGAATACACCTGAGGAGTAACTGATAACTGCTTGGCAGCCTTAACTTCTGGGGAGATGCAGGCCAGAGAGAGGCTCCAGCTGGGAGTCTACACCTGGTCTAAGACGGCAGCTCTTTGCCTCTCTGCCCCATGGTTGCCTCGAGGGAAGATAGAACAGTGTAATTACATCTTCCCATTGTTTGTGATAAAAAAACAGACTTGTATGTGACATAGTCTGAATTTTAAATGTAAGTTCAAATTTGAAAACCCATATGAGCAGAACATTGTACAGTTTCCCCACTCTGCTCCCAGGCTTATCAAACCTGGTTATCTCCATCGTCCTCCAGGAAGCCCATCCCCTTCCCGACACAAGCCTCCCAAGTCAGGATGTTGTGTTCCTGGTATTGTGCAGTCAGTGTGGTAGAAAAATGTAAGTGCCACCTAACGTCTATCAAGCTGTTGGAGGTGGGGTTGCTGGGGAGGCAGGCAACACAAACCTAATGTTTGACTAACGCCCAGGTTCCCGACAGCTATAATCTCCAAACCATTACTTTCTTGGTCATACCTAAACCTTGTTGCCTTCATCCTGTTCCAAGAACTAGGGATCTGTTGACACATGATCAGGTTATAACAAAGCTTCCCTCTAAGGTAAGGGACAGCACTTTGGCAGAAAGTCATGAGGACGGTTCCGTCTATGGGCCAGCTGGAGAGAGGAGAGCCAAGCCCTGATCACTCTAAGTCCCCATTTAGTCAGTCCACACCATTTTTTTCTGGAGGATGAAAAGGAAACCCCTGCATGGAGCCCAGCCCCTCCCCTCCCACAGTCCCCTAACTGTCCATCCTCCCTTTATTCAGGATGACTGGTCTGGGGGGAGGGCGTGTCCTTCCACTCAGACTCATCCTCTGGGGATCTCAGGGCTGACCTGCTGCCATGCACTGGTCCCTCTCCTCTGTGCTCAGACATTGCTTAGTCTCAGGGAATAAGGAATAGAAGAGAAGTCAGATATACACCCTCTTTGAAGACCATGCTGTGGCCCGTGTATTTAACTTTTCAGCAGCAGAATGGGAGAGGAGAAAACTGAGTCAGGGAGTGTCAGCTCTGCTCCAGGTTGGGCTGAATCATGTTAATTGGTATGTCTGCCTGAGGAGAGAAACCCCATGTCAGGAGCTGCACTTCCAACATGCACCACTTTTCCTGCAGACAGACGCCCACAATACGCACACTCTCTGTGTGCAGATATACAGTTACAGCTATGACTAGAGACCCTGACAGCCAATGCAGGCAAGGAAGCTTGGAGCCACCTCTCCTGCTCAGCAGTCTGAGATGGCCAGTGTAGCTACAATGTGCTTGCTCGTTATGGCGGTTTCAATTTTAGTTAGGAATAATGTGTTTTAAGCCTTTTTTCTTCCATCTGTATAAGTAAACACACAAGGTACATGGCATACTGAGGCTGACTTTCTGGGCTGGCAGGTACATCGTGGTTCAATGAGATCAGGGGCCCAGCATGGCCCTCCTTCCACTGCCTGTGACGTCACCTGTGTCTCTGGTGGGTTTACAGACTGCGTGCTCACCCGGCACCTCCCTTTCTGCGTTCTTAACAGGGGCACCTTAAACCTCCTCTACCAGACTCCAGTGACCATTAAATACAAACTATGCAGGTAAAACAGAGGAGGCCTTGTAAATGCCAGAATTGCTAAGAAGCACTGGTAGTATGACAGCGGCCAACAGCTGCACTGAACCTCAGTGAAGACGGGCTGCAGCAAACACACAGGTTTGGAAGCTCGGCTCTTCACTCCAGATAACTGAACCACAGTGCACAGAGCATCTATCGCAGATTATTTTATAGACAGGCCTTTATAAATCGTTATGGAGAAAATCCACTGGTGTCAATGGGATCCTAGTAATGGCATCTCTTTATTTTAAGACAGGAATGCTTCATGATAAGTAAGATGAATTCTCACACCATTCAGTAAATCAATGAAAAGATTACCCCTGACATCTATTTCCCTGTTGCCTCTCAGCAGCAGAGAACATTCCACTGTTGAATGAGATAACAGGCAGGGTCAGCAACATGGAAATAGAAACGGCTGAGCAGAAGCACTGACTTAGAGCCACTAAGGGCTGAGTTTGAGACTGGCTCCTGAGACTGTTAGCTAGGTTCCCTCTGTTCATTGCACGTTTCCATGCAGTCCTCTGTCGAGCCGGGAGAGTTAACAGCATCAGACAGCGCACAGGAGGTGCCAGCCTCTAGGGGGCGTGTTGCCTCTCCGATGCGGCTGCTGGTTATCAGAGGCGGGCAGTCTCGGTCTGTCGGCTTCCTCAGCGCTCTAGCCTTTTGGATGTTCCCTTTATTTAAAAGAAACAAGGCCCCCGCCATTCCCATCTGCACCGGGATCACTGTTTCTGCCTGCCCCAAACACCTCACTGCAGCAAGCAACCACCAGTCCTCACCACGCCGTCTAAGGCACTTCCATGACTGGTTGAGATTTCACGAACACCAGCCATTTCATGTTTCATCTGGTACTTGTATGATTCTGTTTAATGAAAAGACAAAGCGTCACCGATAAAGGACACAAAGTAAAGCAAGAAGACATAACTGGAAGGTGAAAAAATCCTAGGCCAGTTTTTTTTACAACTGCTCTGCAAAGAGATGAATTATACACTGACTGGAGAACTACCCATGGAATTGTCTTTTAACAAAGTAAAAACTTAGTTCCAATATCCAACTTGTTTACATTGGCTTCTTGTTCAAAAATGGGAAATGTGTGTGAAAGCAGATCAGTTGATCAAAGGCTACCCACCTCTGTAGTGATGGAAATACGATTTATATAACCATTATCATGACTTCCAGGCAAATGAACATCAACACACAAAAGATATTTTCTCCACCCTCATCTCCACCTTAGTCAGTTGAACAAGCATTTCTAGAACACTGACTCTGTTCAAGGCATTGTGTCATGCACAGCAGATAGGAAGATCAGGCACCCGCCCGTGGAGCTTACACAGTAGCTGGAGGCCAGGCGTGTAATTGTGTCATGCACCATACCTTGGCTGGATGAGAACACAGGGTGGTAAATAAACCAGTAAGAGGGACTCTTAGCTCAGACCGTTAAGCCGAGAAAGGCATCAGCTGGAGCCTGAGCGGGTGGTAGAGGGGGAAGAGGGAGGAGTGCACACCTCGCCTTGGGGCATGTGTGGCTGGGAAGTTTTCTGTGCCTGGGACATATATTATGGGACACGTGATAATGCATAATGGAACTGGAACCATCCTGGGGAGATAAGATCTGGTCCAGTAAGAACAGGGATGCTGGTTAGGCAGGAGTAACATGGCTGTAATTATGCTTTAGAAAGCCGCCTCTGGGTGTTACATGGATGGCAGGTTTGAGGAATGCACTGGAGTACTGGACTTTCAGAGGCCAGTTTTTAAGTCTGTTGCAATAATCCAGGCAACAGTTCATGAGGCACTGCACTGGGACAATGTGGAAGGGACCCAGAGCACGGGGGACGGGGACCGTATTTGTTATCTGGCCTGAGCACACTTCAGTAAGAACTGTATCCAAACAAATGCAGAACAGAGAATACATAGCAAGTTTTTATTTTTCCTTTAAAAAGTTACAAACAACTGAAATCGGGGTGGATAATACAGTATGACATTATAATACCCATTGTGGAGAACCCAGCTTCAGAATACGTGGGAGGGCCTATGTACCCTGACACAATGACAGAAAGAACATAGCTTTAGGTGATGAAATTACACTTATTACACAGAGTCACTATTTTAGGCACCACATTCCATTTGATGGGGAACCAAAAACAGATGGTACAATGCAACTTACTGGACTCCAGTTCTCCAAAACTGTGTCTTAACTTGGAGCTTGGAATCCTTCAGTTTGCCAAATGCTGACAACTCATCCTGCCTATTCCACTGCCTATTAATTTGCATCCACCTCAGTTGTTTAGGTTTTAAATTATAGAAGAAATACAAACATATGGTAAAAATTTGAAAGAAATCACACATGAGAAAAGAGTATAAATTAAAAAGTAAATGTTTCCTTTCCCACTCCTACTTCCCTATCCTATTTTTTAGTTACAGTTAACCATCTCTTGTGGATTCTTTTTACATTTTAATGGATATAAAACATTCTTACATATATACATGTTAAGTGGCCATCCTTGTATATCTTTGCTTAGATGTATGGAAATTAATTCTCAGAAGTAAAATTATTGTATCTATGATGGTGTTCATTAAATTTTAAGAGCTTTCACAAAATTGTTCTCCAAAAATAGTGCACAAATCCCTGTCCTGTTCAAAAGCTATTTTTTATTACATATGTAGTAGTGGTATTTCATTGTGATTTAATTTGCATTTCCCTAGTGTAATGATGCACATCTTTTCATGCACTTATACTCCCTCCATGTATCTTTGGCAAAACAGCCATTCAGACCCTTTGCTCCCTTGTTACTAGGCTGTTGGTTTTCTTACTCAGTTCTGGCAGTTCTTCACACATTCTAGACAAAACTCCACTGTCATACGTGTTTTGCAAATACTGCCTCCCAGTCGGTGGTTTGTATTTTTATTCTTTTAATGTGTGTTGTGGAGCAGAAATTTAAAAATTTTTATGATCTCTAATTCATGAATTTATTTTTAATGGATTGTGTTTTTGGTATTAAATCTAAGAAATCTTTGCCTAACCCAAAGTCACAAAGATCTTTTTCTTTGCTTTCTTCCTGAAGCTTCGTAAGTTTAGGTTTTATCATTAGGTCTATGGTCCATAGTTTTAGCATAAGCGGGTAGTAGCAAGGTAAGGACAAAGGGTGTGTGTGTATGTGTGTGTCTTGTTTTGTTTTGCATAAATGCCCAATTGGTCCAGGACCATTTTTTTTAAGTGTATAATTGTCTTTAATATATTCAGAGACTTATGCAGCCATCACCACAATCAGTTTTACATTTTAATAACCCCAAAAAGAAATCCTGTGCCCATTAGCAGTCACTTCCCATTTCTTCCGAATTCCCCCAGTCCTAGGCAACCACCATTTTTTGAGAAGTATAACTTCTTCTCCTCTATCAAAAATAATTGACCATATGTTTATTTTTCTGAACTCATTATATTTCTTTGCTCTCTGTGTCTATCATTTGCTCTTGTGTCACCAATACCACATTGTCTTGATTAATAGTTTTTCAACAAGACTTTAAATGATATAATGAGAATCCTTTTCTCATTAAAATACATTATTTGTTTAAAGAATTGTTTTAGATATTCTAGTTCCTTTTACTTTCCATGTAAATTGAATATTGGTATACTATAATATTGGATATTAGTATAGGTTGCACTGACTGCCTAGATTCATTTCCAGAAACATCTCCCAGTGCATGAATATACTGTGTCTCCATATATTTGTCTACTTCGGGTGTTGCTTAATTATTCAACAATTATTAAATAAATGGGCATTTTGTAGTTTTCATTCAGATCCCATGCATATTTTGTTAGCTACCTATTTCATGTTTTTTGGTGCTATTGTAAGTGGTCCTTTAGGCTTCAATTTCCAACAGTTCATTGTTAGTAGGTAGATATATAGTTGATTATTATATATGATCTTGTGTTCTGTGACCATGCCAAACTTACTTCATACTTCTGTTATTTTCATATTTTACAGATTCCTTGGCATTTTCTATTTGGACATTTATGTCATCTATGTAAAGTGACACCTTATTTCTATCCTTTCCAATACATGTATCTTTTATTTCTTGACTCACTGTACTGACAGTAAGTGGTGTAAGTGGACCTTTTTGTCTTGTTCCTGATCTTAGGGGGATAGCAGGCAATCTTTCACTATTAAGTATGTTTTGGTTGTAGGTTTTTCATAGGTGCCCTTTATCAGGTTGAACAAGTTCCCTTCTATGCCTACTTTGCTGTATGTTTTTTTCAAGAATAGATGTTGGATTTTGTTGAATGATTTTTTTCATCTATTAAAACGATCATTACTTTTTCTTCTTTATTCGGTTGATATGGTGAATTACATTCCGAATGCTGAACCAGCCTTACATTCCTGCTATAATCTTACTTGGATATACTTTCTTCTTTTTGGGGGGGGGGATTTTTAAAAATTGAAGTACAGTTGATATACAATATTATATTATTTTCAAGTGTAGAATATAGTGGTTTGACAGTTACAGAGTTTACTGCCTATGTTTTCTTCTAGGACTATATGGTTTTAGGTCTTATGTTTAGGGTGACGTACATTCTTTAAAGAAATTCTGCTAGTGACAAGTTCTTTTAATTTATTCTACTGAGAATATATTCACTTTACCTTCAGTCTTGAGGGATATTTTTGTTGGATATAGAACTCTGGGTTAGAGTCCTTTCCTTTCATCACTTTAAAGATCATGTTCTACTGTCTTCTGTGGGGCATGTTTTCTGGTCTCCCATCCCCAGCTTCATTGTGATATAGTGGACATATAACATGGTGTAATTTTAAGATGTGTAACATGTATATATATATATATATATATACACATGTATGCTGAAATGATTACCACAATAAGGTTAAGTAACAAATCCATCACCTCACATACTTATCTCTTGTGTGTGTGTGCGGTGAGAGTTTTAAGATCTACTCTCTTAGCAACTTTCAAATATACAATGCAGTTAACTATAGTCACCATGCTGGTCATTATATCCCCAGAACTTAATCATCTTATAACTTGATATTTGTCCCCTTTGATCGCCTTCACCCATTCCCTTCATCCCCTTGGCAGCCACCAATCTTTGCTCTGTTTCTCTGCATTTCTAAAAAAAAAAGTCTACGTAAGTGAGATCATATGATATTTGTCTTTGTCTGACTCATTTCACTTAACATAATGTCCTCAAGGTCTATCCACATGGTCACAAATGGCAGAATTTCCTTTTTTATGGCTGGATAATATTCTATTGTAATGCAGATGTATGTGTACGTGTTTTCATCCATCAACAGATACTTAGGGTGTTTCTATGTCTTGTCTACTGTGAATAAAGTTTCCATGTTTTCGTATGAGAAATCTATGCTAAGTTGTATCATTGGTCCCCTGCATGTCTCCTTTTTTCTTTAGTTACTTACACAATTTTTTTTTCTATATCTTTGCTTTTAAGAAGTTTATGTGTCTGGGCATGCTTTTCTTTATGTCATCTCATCTGATGTTCACTGAGCTTCTTGAATCTATAAATTTATGAATTTCACCAGTTTGGGTGAGTTTTTGGACATTCTTGATCCAGTTTTTTTCTTCATCAGTTTCTTTCTTTTCTCTTGCTGGGACTGAGGTGAATGTTAGACGAATGTATCATTAACATTTTCCCACATAAATGGCACTTTCCCGAAGTTCTACTTTTCTTTTTTGACTTCTCTTCTCTTTTTTCCTCAAATTGATCATTTACACTGACTAATCTTCAAATTCCCTGGCTCTTTCTTCAGTCGTCTCTATTCTCTCAAGCCCATCCAGTGAATTTTTATTACAAATATCATATTTTAAGTTCTTAAATTATAGTTTGTTTCTTTTTTAGGTTTTTCTTTCTCTGCTTAAAACTGCTTTCCATTTATTTATTTATTATTTTTATTGAAGTACTATTGATACACAATTTTACATTGGTTTCAAATGTACAACACAGTGTCTCAACAGTTTCCCATATTATTAAATCCTCATCCCCTTTAGTGCAGTTACTATCTATCAACATAGGAAGATATACACAATGGAATATTATTCAGCCATAAGAAGAAAACAAATCCTACCATTTGCAACAACATGGATGGAGCTAGAGGGTATTATGCTCAGTGAAATAAGCCAGGCCGAAAAAGACAAGTATCAAATGATCTCACTCATATGTGGAGTATAAGAACAAAGAAAAAAACTGAAGGAACAAAACAGCAGCAGACTCACAGAACCGAAGAACAGACTAATAGTTACCAAAGGGAAAGGGACTGGGGAGGATGGGTGGGAAGGGAGGGATAAGAGGGTAAAAGGGGCATTACGATTAGCAGACGTAATGTTGGGGGGCACGGGGGGGACTGTACAACTAAGAGAAGACAAGTAGTGATTCTATAGCATCTCGCTCTGCTGAGACAGTGACTGTAATGGGGTGGGTGGGGGGGACCTGATGAAGGGGGTAGTTTAATAACCATAATATTGCACATGTAATTGTAGATTAATGATACCAAAATAAATTCTAAAAAAAAAGTCACTAACTATATTCTCTATGGTGTACTACTGTCCCTATGACCATCTCACATTGTGATTGTGAATTATTGTGCTCTTTTATCCCCCTTACCCTCTCCCACTCCTAACCCTCCCCTTTGGTAACCACTAGTCACTTCTCAGTGTCTATGAGTCTACTGCTCTGTTGTTCCTTCTGTTTTGCTTTTTTTCATATTCCACAAATAAGTGAAATCATACGGTAAGTGTCTTTCTCTGCCTGACTTATTTCACTGAGCACAATACTGTCTAGGTCCATCCATGTTGTTGCAAATGGCAGGATTTATTTTCTTTTTATGGCTGAATAATATTCCATTATGTATATGTAACATGTCTTCTTTCTCCAGTTATCTACTATTGGACACTTTGGTTGCTTCCATATCTTGGCTATTCCAAATAGGTAAAAAAGAAGTTAAACTGTCACTATTTGCAGATGACATGATATTATATATATAGAAAACCCTAAAGACTTCACCAAAAACTATTAGAACTAATAACTGAATTCAGCAAAGTTGCAGGATACAAAATTAATACACAGAAATCTGCTGCATTCCTGTATACTAAAAATGAAGTAGCAGAAAGAGAAACCAGGAAAACAAGTCCATTTATAATTGCATCAGAAAGAATAAATTACCTAGGAATAAACCTAACCAAGGAGGTGAAAAACCTGTACTCTGAAAACTATAAGACACTCACGCTTTCCATTTAATTGTATCTTTACCTCATTGACATAGTTACATTTGCTGCTTTAAAGGTTTTGAGTATTATGTTGCATAGACTGTCAGTCCTGTTCAAATCCCCTGAAAAATATTAATATTTTCATTTTAGCAGCCCATCGACCCAGACAGAATCAGGTGCTAGATTCTGTATTTTCTTTCTGTGGGTGCTGGTCTCAGTCATAGACATACACACACACAGACTCAGATACTCACCCATAACATATGGGGGCTCCTTCTACCATATTCAGACCACAAAGGATGGTTTTCATAATTCCTCTGGACAAAAAGGTGGTTTTTTAAAAATCAGAGTTTTATCCTCCTTAGCTGACATATGACTCCATAACAGGAACCCACCCAGATTTCAAAGCTATGAGAAGAAAACAATATGGGAACCTCATCCCCATATGGGCTGCTACCCACATTTTAGCTCCTACTCTGAATACCCCTGCCTGCTGTTGTGTATGTAATTGCTAGAGCCCTTAGGTAGTTACTTACTGTGTTTTGTCTAGAGATGTTAGTTGTAACTCTAGGGAGAGAGTGGCCATACAGAGCTCAGTCCACTTGGGTAGGAACTAGAAACTCTCATTTTAGTTTGATTGCTTTTTTAAAATTATGAGTGAGGTCGTCTATGATTCTTGTTAGTCAAATCCTTATTTCTATGTTTTCTTCCATTTGCTTTTTCTCTGACGTTTGAAATAAAATATCATTTACAGAACAGCAATATGTTTTCCCCCAAATACTTCAAGAAATTGCATGAAATAATACTTGAGAGTTTGTATAATTTTCCCTAACGTTTTTTAGAGCAATTTTAAGTTCAAAGCAAAAGTGAAAAGCTGGTACAGAGATTTTCCATATACCCTCTTGCCCCTATGCACGCATGGCCTCCCTCTACTACCCACATCCTGTTACAGTGGTGCATGTGTTACAGTTGATGAATCTACATTTACATGTCTGTGGGTTTAGACAAATGTATAATGACATGTGTCCACCACTAGAGTATTACACAAAGTAGTTTCACTGTCCTAAAAATCCTCTGTGTTCTGCCTGTTCATCCTTCCTTCTCCTCTCCAGTAACTTCTAGTGGTTGTGCTTGTGTATAATTATTAATTCTATATGTAACTTCCTAATAAATCCACTTTGTGAAATGTTTTACTTCTTTCGTTGTTGTAACTGATTTCTCTTTAACTCCACAAGTATGTAATCATATCATCTGTAAATAATGATAATTTTGTCACGCAACTTTCCAATATTTTCATATCATTCATTTCTTTTATGAAATTGCTCCCACTGGAATATTTAGGAAAAGTAATAGATATTCGTGCTGTCATTGTTCATCCTTGCTGTATTTCTGTCTCAAGATGGGGCGATTTTGCAAGAATTTAACCAAAGGACTAATCATTAAAGATGTAAGCAGGAATTTGGCAAAACATCAGGAGCGCCCTGGGCTAGTAAAAGTGGGAAAATTCCCCTCCCCAACCCACCCCAGCGGGAAGCGCTATGAGAGGCAAACAGCAAACAGGGTCTATAGGAGCGAGGATTCCATGGGGAGTGTCCGGAGAAAACCGCCTGGGAAGCAGCATCAAGGGGTCCTTTCTTTTCAAATAAACATGACGAAAAGAAAACAAAAAGTACAACATAAGAAATATAGTCAGTAATATTGTAATGTCTTTGTATGGTGACAGATGGTAACTGCATTTTTTGTGGTGAGCATTTCATAATGTATATAAATCGTTGACTCACTGTTTTAAACCCGAACCAATAGAGTACTGTTTATTAACTATACTTCAATTAAAAAATAAAATTAGGAAAACAAACAAACAAAAAAACCCAAAAGTTAACAGAATAATGTAAGAAACTCATGTACCTACCACCCACAATGTGCAATTGTTAACATTTTGACATGATTTTTTCAGATCTGACAAAAATCCCCTACAGGTATATTAGCAACTCCGCTCTAATTCCTCCCTTCTTCTCCAGAGGTATTCACTACCATGCATTTTTGTGTATTTATACTTTTTAACAGAGATATAAATAGATACACATAGATACACACGTATCTATAAATAATCCATAGTGAAGTATAATGATTTTATATTTTACAAGTGATTTCATACTGTAAATTTTGTTCTGATACTTGCCTTTTTAAAAGTAACTTTACGTTTTTGAGATTTATCTGTTATACAAGTAAATTTAGTAACTCATTTAATTGTGTGGGTATACCACGATTTATCTATATCTTTAATGGGTAAATTGTGGAATCTACTCTATTTTTTCACTATGACTTATAAGAATTACTCGAGCAATGAATTCGATGTATTTTGGACAACCTTGTTACGTGGTGTGCTAAGTTGCTCTTCAAGTTTCAAATGATTTGTACCAACATGGAGTCCCAACAGCAAGGCATGAAAAAATTATGACTGATTTTCAAAACTTGATTTCGATATCACTTTGTGGCAAAGTGCATCATTAACCTAAGTGTGTGATTCTTTTTTTAATTACAATTTATTTTGGTATCATTAACCTACAATTACATGTGCAATATTATGGTGATTAAACTACCCCTTCATCAGGTCCCCCCCACCAACCCCATTACAGTCACTGTCCATCAGCGTAGTGAGATGCTATAGAGTCACTACTTGTCTTCTCTGAGTTGTACAGCCCTCCCCGTGCCCCCACTACCTTATGTCTGCTAATCGTAATTCCCCTTTTACCCTCTTATCCCTCCCTTCCCACCCATCTTCCCCAGTCCCTTTCCCTTTGGTAACTATTAGTCCGTTCTTGGGTTCTGTGAGTCTGCTGCTGTTTTGTTCCTTCAGCTTTTTTCTTTGTTCTTATACTCCACATATGAGTGAAATCATTTGATACTTGTCTTTTTGGGCTTGGCTTATTTCACTGAGCATAATACCCTCTAGCTCCATCCATGTTGTTGCAAATGGTAGGATATGTTTTCTTCTTATGGCTGAATAATATTCCATTGTGTATATGTACCACATCTTCTTAATCCATTCATCTACTGATGGACACTTAGGTTGCTTCCATTTCTTGGCTATTGTAAATAGTGCTGCAATAAACATAGGGGTGCATATGTCTTTTTGAAACTGGGCTGCTGCATTCTTAGGGTAAATTCCTAGGAGTGGGATTCCTGGGTCAAATGGTATTTCTATTTTGAGTTTTTTTGAGGAACCTCCATACTGCTTTCCACAATGGTTGAACTAATTTGCATTCCCACCAGCAGTGTAGGAGGATTCCCTTTTCTCCACATCCTCGTCAACATTTGTTGTTGTTTGTGTTTTGGATGTTGGCCATCCTCACTGGTGTGAGGTGATATCTCATTGTGGTTTTAATCTCCATTTCTCTGATGACCAGGGATGTGGAGCATCTTTTCATGTGCCTGTTGGCCATCTGAATTTCTTCTTTAGAGAAGTGTCTATTCATGTCCTCTGCCCATTTCTTAATTGGATTATTTGCTTTTTGATTGTTAAGGTGCGTGAGTTCTTTATATATTTTGGATGTCAACCCCTTATCAGATGCATCATTTATGAATATATTTTCCCATACTGTAGGATGTCTTTTTGTTCTACTGACGGTGTCCTTTGCTGTACAGAAGCTTTTCACCTTGATATAGTCCCACTTGTTCATTTTTGCTTTTGTTTCCCTTGCCTGGGGGATATGTTCATGAAGAAGTCACTCATGTTTATGTCCAAGAGATTTTTGCCTATGTTTTTTTCTAAGAGTTTTATGGCTTCATGACTTACATTCAGGCCTTTGATCCACCTTGAGTTTACCTTTGTGTATGGGGTTAGACAGTAGTCCCGTTTCATTCTCTTACATGTAGCTGTCCAGTATTTCCAACACCAACTGCTGAAGAGGCTGTCATCTCCCCATTGTATTTCCAAGGCTCCTTTATCAAATATTAATTGGCTGTAAATGTTTGGGTTAATGTTTGGATTTTCTATTCTGTTCCACTGGTCTGTGGGTCTGTTTTTGTGCCAGTACCAAATTGTCTTGATTACTGTGGCTTTGTAGTAGAGTTTGAAGTTAGGGAGCATAATTCCCCCTGTTTGATTCCTCCTTCTCAGAATTGCTTTGGCTATTCGGGGTCTTTTCTGGTTCCATATGAATTTTAGAATTATTTGTTCCAGTTCATTGAAGAAAGCTGTTGGTAGTTTGATAGGGATTGGGTTGAATCTGTAGATTGCTTTAGGTAGTATAGCCATTTTGACAATATTTATTCTTCCTAGCCAAGAGCATGGGATGCATTTCCATTTGTTACTGTCCTCTTTTATTTCGCCTAGGAGTGTCTTGTAGTTTTCAGAGTACAGGTCTTTCACTTCCTTGGTTAGGTTTATTCCTAGATATTGTATTCTTTTTGATGCAATTGTGAATGGAATTGTTTTTCTGATTTCTCTTTCTGTTAG
>JAQQAC010017683.1:2946880-3008995 GCA_029783875.1 Phataginus tricuspis | reverse complement strand
CAACTTTGCTGAATTCAGATATTAGTTCTAGTAGTTTTGGAGTGGAGTCTTTAGGGTTTTTTATGTACAGTATCATGTCATCTGCAAATAGTGACAATTTGACTTCTTCTTTACCAATCTGGATGCCTTGTACGTCTTTGCTTTGTCTGATTGCCGTGGCTAAGACCTCCAGTACTATGTTGAATAACAGTGGAGAGAGTGGGCACCCCTATCTTGTTCCCGATCGTAGCTGAAAAACTTTCAGCTTCTCGCTGTTAAGTATGATGTTAGCTGTGGGTTTGTCATATATAGCCTTTATGATGTTGAGGTACTTGCCGTCTATACCCATTCTGTTGAGAGTTTTAATCATGAATGGATGCTGAATTTTGTCAAATTCTTTTTCAGCAACTATGGAGATGATCATGTGGTTTTTGTTCTTCTTTTTGTTGATGTGGTGGATGATGTTGATGGATTTTCGAATGTTGTACCATCCTTGCATCCCTGGGATGAATCCCACTTGATCATGGTGTATGATACTCTTGAGGTATTTTTGAATTCGGTTTGCTAATATTTTGTTGAGTATTTTTGCATCTACGTTCATCAGGGATATAGGTCTGTAATTTTCTTTTTTGTTGAGGTCTTTGCCTGGTTTTGGTATTAGAGTGATGCTGGCTTCATAGAAAGAGTTTGGAAGTATTCCCTCCTCTTCTATTTTATGAAAAACTTTAAGGAGAATGGGTATTATTTTTTCTTTATATGTCTGGTAGAATACAGAGGTGAATCCATCTTGTCCGGGGATTTGTTCTTGTGTAGTTTTTTGATTACCGATTCAATTTCATTGCTGGTGATTGGTCTGTTTAGTTTTTCTGTTTCTTGCTTGGTCAGTCTTGGAAGGTTGTATTTTTCTAAGAAGTTGTCCATTTCTTCTAGGTTTTAGAGCTTGTTAGCATACAGATACTCATAATATTCTCTTATAATTCTTTGTATTTCTGTGGGGTCTGTCGTTATTTTTCCTTTCTCATTTCTGATTCTGTTTATGTGTGTAGATTCTCTTTTTTCTCTTAATGAGTCTGGCTAGGGGTTTATCTATTTTGTTTATTTTTTCAAAGAAGCAGCTTTTGGTTTCATTGATTTTTCTATTGTTTTATTTTTCTCAATTTTATTTATTTCTTCTCTGATCTTTACTATGTCCCTCCTTCTGGTGACTTTGGGCCTCCTTTGTTCTTCTTTTTCCAATTTCAATAATTGTGTCCTTAGACTGTTCATTTGGGAATGTTCTTCCTTCTTTAAATGGGCCTGGATTGCAATGTACTTTCCTCTTAAGACTGCCTTCGCTGCGTCCCACAGAAGTTGTGGCCCTGTGTGTTGTTGTCATTAGTCTCCATATATTCTTTGATTTCTATTTTGATTTGGTCGTTAACCCATTGATTAATTAGGAGAATGTTGTTAAGTCTCCATGTATTTGTGAGCCTTTCTGATTTCTTTCTAAAATTTATTTCTTGTTTTATACCTTTGTGATCTGAGAAGTTGGTTTGTAGGATTTCAATATTTTTGAAATTACTGAGGTTCTTTTTGTGGCCTAGTATGTGGTCTATTCTGGAAAATGTTCCATGTGCACTTGAGAAGAATGTGTATCCTGCTGCTTTTGGGTGCGGAGTTCTGTAGATATCTGTTAGGTCCATCTGTTCTAGTGTGTTGTTCAGTGTCTCTGTGTCTTTACTTATTCTCTGTCTGGTTGATCTATCCTTTGGAGTGAGTGGTGTGTTGAAGTCTCCTAAAATAATTGCATTGCTGTCTATCTCCTCCTTCAATTCTGTTAGTATTTGTTTCACATATGTTGGTGCTCCTGTGTTGGGTGCATATATGTTTATAATGGTTATATCTTCTTGTTGTACTGAAGCCTTTATCATTATGTAAGTCCTTCTTTATCTCTTGCTACTTTCTTCGTTTTGAAGTCTATTTTATCTGATACAAGTACTGCAACACCTGCTTTTTTCTCTTTGTTGTTTGCATGAAATATTTTTTTCCATCCCTTCACTTTTAGTCTGTGTATATCTTTGGGTTTGAGGTGAGTCTCTTGTAAGCAGCATATGGATGGGTCTTGCTATTTTATCCACTCTGTTACTCTGTGTCTTTTGATTGGTGCATTCAGTCCATTTACATTTAGGGTGATTATTGATAGATATGTGCTTATTGCCATTGCTGGCTTTAGTTTCGTGGTTACCAAACGTTCAAGGGTTGCTTCTTTACTATCTAAGAATCTAACTTAACTTTCTTGTTAAGTTATTGTGAATGCCGTCTGATGTTTCTTTATTTCTCCCTTCCTATTCTTCCTCTTCCATTCTTTATATATTGGGTGTTTTATTCTTTGCCTTTAGTTAGTATTTGGATGGTCTGCTTTCTTTGCTATGATTTTATTTTCTTTGGTGACATCTTTTTAGCCTTAGGGGTGCTTCCCTCTAGAGCAGTCCGTTTAAAATATCCTGCAGTGGTGGTTTGTGAGAGGCAAATTCTCTCAACTTTTGCTTGTCTGGAAATTGTTTAATCCCTCCGTCATATTTAAATGATAATCGTGCTGGATACAATATTCTTGGTTCGAGGTCCTTCTGTTTCATTACGTTAAATATATCATGCCATTCTCTTCTGGCCTGTAAGGTTTCTGTTGAGTAGTCTGATGATAGTCTTGTGGGTTTTCCTTTGTAGGTGATCTTTTTTCTCTCTCTAGCTGCCTTTAATACTCTGTCTTCATCTTTGACCTTTGCCATCTTAATTATTATGTGTCTTGATGTTGTCTTCCTTGGGTCCCTTGTGTTGGGAGTTCTGTGGGCTTCTGTGGACTGTAAGACTATTTCCTTCCCCAGCATGGGAAAGTTTTCAGCAATTATTTCTTCAAAGACACTTTCTATCCTTTTTTCTCTCTCTTCTTCCTCTGATACTCCTATAATGCGAATATTGTTCCGTTTGGCTTGGTCACACAGTTCTCTCAATATTCTTTCATTCTTAGAGATCCTTTTTTCTCTCAGTACCTCAGCTTCTTTGTATTCCCCTTCTCCTGTTTCTATTTCATTTATCGTCTCCTCCACCGTATCCAATCTGCTTTTAATACCGTCCATTGTGTTCTTCAAGGACTGGATCTCTGACCGGAATTCATTCCTGAGTTCTTGAATATCTTTCCGTACCTCCATGAGCATGTGAATGATATTTATTTTATACTCCCTTTCAGGGAGAGTCATAAGGTCCATATCATTTAAATCTTTCTCAGGAGTTGTATTCATAATTTTACTCTATACCAGGTTCCTTTGGCATTTCATATTTGTGTATGGAGCCCTCTAGTGCCCAGAAGCTCTACTCTCTGGAGCTGCTCAGCCCCTGAAGCAATGTCAGGGATTATAGGGGAGTGGTGTTGGTGCCTCGGGGGAAGAAAGGGCTGTTTCCTGGTTCCTGGCTGCTATGCCTGTCTCCACTGTCTGAACCAGTGGGCTGAGCACACAGGTATAAGCCTCTAAGTGTTTGTAGTTGCTGTAGACAGATCTTCCCTCTGGCTGGCCTAACGCCAGGGTAGGTTTCCTGGTTTGCAAGTCCGGTGGGGCTGGCCAGGCGAAAGGTGCACTAGTCTGCCTGTCACAGAAGGGGTTCTTGGAGCTGTGTAGGCAGCCAGGGAGCTGGCACACCTGAAGATCATGAAAACTCCCAATCTGCTGGGCAGAGTACACCCGGACAATTTTGTCTACCTGTCCTTTCTCCTGAGCAGTAAGCTCTGTGCAGTCCTTGCCCCCTTAGTAGGCCTCTTGCTAAAGTCTTCTTTGTTAGGAAGTCTCTCAGACTGCCTGCCTTTCTTTTGTCCCAGAGCAGCTGGGTATGGATCCCTGATTTCACAAGCAGCTAGAGTCTTCGTCTCTCCAGGATTTCTGCCTGTCTTAGCTTTCCAAGCTCCTAATTACAAGAGTATCATGCAAGCACCATGAAATGTAGGTTTGTGCTCCCAGAGTAGATCTCCAGAGTTAGGTATTCAGCAGTCCCAGTTCTCCACTCCCTCTCTGCTCTGTTCCTGTTCCTCCTGCCGGTGAGCTGGGGTGGGGGAAGGGCTTGGACCCCGCAGGACCACAGCTTTAGTACATTACTGTTTTCTGTGAGGGCTGCTCTTGTCTCCAGGTGTATGCAGTTTGTTGTAGTCCTCTTTCCCGTTGCTCTTTCAAGAGTAGTTGTAGTAGCTTTATTTTCATATTATATGCGGTTTTAGGGGGAAGCCTCTGTCTCACCTCTCACACTGCCATCTTTGTGATTCTTATAAACGAGACCTACAGAAATATAGTCTTTGGGAACCCTGAAGGGACATGTTTTTTGAACATTAATTGTTATGGCCAGAATATCTTAGAAGATCTCAAATGAGAAAAATACATATTCAAAAAATTATTTCATCAAGAGCAGGAACACGAGGCCAGGAATGACAGGCATCCAAGGCCCATGTATCCAGTCTCGCCTCCCTCACTAAGTGTAGGGGGTGTTAGGCAAGTCACTTCACCTATGTTTGTTGGGCTTCAATTTCTTTACCGTTTAAGTATTGGTAAAAAATTTCAGGCTTTTTGAAGTTTTTGCATACCTGCTTCAAGTAGTATTAGCAACCATTTTTTACTTATTTTATATGTGAACCATCTGAATGTAAGATATATCTCTTCAACTTCAAATATTTTAGCATGTATCTCCTAAAAATAAGGATGTTCTTCGACCTAACTACTATACCATTATCATACGCAAGGAAATTAATGACAATTCTTGAATATTATCTCACTTCTGCACTATTTTATTTGACTTATTGTCCCCAAAGTGTCTTTTAGAGGGTGTTGTCTCCTGTCAGCATCCATTCAAAGTGTACTCACTACATTGCATTGTTATGAGTCTCTTGTGTCTTTTAAACTAGAAAGTCCATGTTTCTTTTCCCCTCTTGATTATTATTTTTGAGACATCTGGGCAAATTACCTTAGACCATGTCCAGCATTCTGGATGTATAGATTATTTTTCCTTGTTCAACATAGAATGTAAATTGTTCTGTGAACTGAAAATTAGGTGTAGATTCTTTTTTTTTTTTCCAGATTCAGGGTAAACTTTTGGCAAGAATGTTTCATAAGTGATGTTGTGCACTTCACACTCATCAGGAAGCAAGCAGCACCTGACTGTCCCAGGTGGTGACTAGCAGATTCTCCATCATGAAGACACATTGTCCTTTTGCAGTCAGCGTGCACTCTCTGCAGGGACTCGGATGCTTTCCAAAGATCCTGTTTCCCAGCCACCATTCCTCCAAGACTTGGTCATTCATTGATCCTCATTTGAATCAGTCATTACACTTAAGAATCACTTATTTTTCAATTGCTCTATGAATTGAAGGGATATTTGTTTCAAAGGAACTTATAGGAATCACCACTACTTGGTAGAAATGATTCCTAGGATAGGTTCATGCGGGCCCACTGCCCTGGTCTTAACTTATTGTAGATATCTGTGCAGGGACTCAAGGTGGCAGAAGGGAGGAGGAGAATGAGAAGCCGGCCCCATGGACTGCTTTTATAAAAGATTCAAGGCATTTGTAAGCACTTTCCACCTTCCTTCTGCTGTTACCATGACAACACAAGTGAGCCTGGCTAGAACCTTCCCATTTCAATAGGTCTTCCTGTCCTTATGCTCTTAGTTCCATTGAGAGAAATATCCTTGATGTTTATTAGATTCAGATTAAATATAAATGTCAGGGAAGCTAGAGGAGTAGTGGCAGTCCAAGATGTATGCTATGGACCCTGTGTTTCACCAGGTATAGCCTTATCACCTTTTTCTCTTCATTTAAATAATAAGGTTATTATTTGCTATAATAGTTAATGCCTTGTTATTTTAAAAGTGCTTTATTTTTTACAGCTTTGTTTGGTATTGTACTGAATTAGATGTAGTGCATGTAAAAAAAAAGAAAGAAAAGATTTGCCTTTTGAAGGAATGAAGTACTTAAGTATAGAAAAGCCAGTCTGGGAGACTTCTGTTTTCAGGACAAGATGTCACAGGCACATTTCTATGTATTCATCCCACTGGGAACAGCTAAAACTCCATCCTTGGGCATTACATGTAGAGCAGACATAAGTCTTAGAATGGCGGAGAAGAAAAGGCAGCCTGCTGGGGGCCTCAGGACCACAGAATAGCACAATGTTGAGTTATTTTGGCTTTCTTTTTTCCTCATATATGAGGGACTGCTTTCTGGAGAAGCCAGAAATGCCAATGAGTGCAGACAAGAAAAATTCCCAGAAAGACCTGCTCACCTCAAAGGGCCAAGAAAGGAGTAGCCTAGGAAGACAGAGAATTTTCCAGAAAAACTCTGGCCAAACCCCACGGGAAAACCCAGCCCCACTCCAGCATTAGCTTCCTAGTGGGAGCCAGACCCCCACACCCACCCACCAGAATGAGGGCCCTGCCCTCAGTATTGACATTATACTTTTGTTATATAAAATGTAACCACTGGGGGAAACAGGGTGAAGGATGCACAGGGCCTCTGTGTGCTATTTTTGCAATTTTATGTGAATCTGTTATTTCAGAATGAAAAGTTAAATTAAAAGAAACCTGACTGTTGAATGGTATTTTTCCTTTTTCACTGAGTGTTCTGAGCCACCTTGGTGTGCATTGACTGGTTTTAGTGTCTTGCGGCAAAACGATTAGAACAAGCAGCAGCTTACCTACTTAACTCTGGTACAATATCCCTAAATTATAGGTTTGGACCTCATGTAGAACTAGGAAAATTCATTTTTAAATGGAGGATCCAGGGGAATCTTTGGTAGTTCTGTGGAAAAGCAGGTTATGTTTATGAGCAAAAGCACTCCAGAGAGAAAGATACGGGGGCAAAGGTAAGAAGCCACCTTTATGACAAAACACCACGAATTCAAGAAAAGGTGATACTTTCCTTTCTTTAATTCTTTATTTCAGTGTAATTCAATGCAAACTGTACATGAGACCAGTGACTGCTGAGAATCACAGAACAAAGGGGAGTCCTGCTTTCAACCTATAGAGAATATTTACTTAGCACCTACTCACTACTCTAGGGTGGGAAACTTCTGCAGCCAAGACAGCTACGGTCCCTGTCTCTGTCCCTGAGGGTGGTGGCAATGTTCACATGCAGTGTGCAGCCTGGAACCTCCTAGAAACAAAGTAATGTAACAATGCTGGATGGAAACCAGGGGGCTCTAGCCTGAAGCAGCACAAAATATAACAGCCACAAATAACTCAGGAAGGCTATGGTGTGGACACCGGATTAGACTTGCTTTTCCTAATTAGCATTGTAGAAAGTGGCAAGGGCATTTACTAACCATCAGAATTGTTCATAAAGAAACAGGCGCCTTCAGAAGCGTTCAGCACTCTTCCATTACACATGTTTGAGCAAGAAAGGGGCGTGTGAAGACTGCCGTCCAGAGGATGTACAATAGGGGAGAGGAAGGTGGGGAGGGCCAGCAGACCCCTCCGACGGCACAGCTCCAGGTGACCAGTGGCACTAACCGCTCACTGTCAGGCACAGGTGGGCGCCTCGCACCCTTCGGTTCACCCCATTAGGGCTGCGGTTCACTTTGACTCTGGGATCCGTAGCAGTAGTTGTGCGGTGTGTATGAATCCCATGGACTATGTGTCCCATCTGTGCCTGTGTCATCTGGCAACCCCTTTCCTGGCTTCTTTGTTCTTTTGCTTCTACATGGAGTACCTGTAGCTCCTCAAAGAAAGGACAGACAGTTACTGGAGCCCCTGTCCCCTCCATGCACAGAGCTGAGGGTGCTTGGAAATGGCCCCCTGCCCAGGGCAGTCTTAGCAAACCACGGACTGGTGCAGGGAGCAGGACAGCCCATGATCCGGCCTCGTGATCATGTGAGGTGAGGTGTAGCTCAGCCTCCGAGCTCCCCACCGGCTCAGGCTGGGCTGGGGCTTTGTCTGAACCCGCACCTCTAGTTGGTTCCCTTCCCTTACTGTAATTTGCAATACAGAGAAACTTTTTTCCCCTTTTTACACAAAACTCACCTCCTCACCAACCAAGGAAAAAACTTTCCCTTTATTGTAGGATGTTAGGATGAGGTAGAAAATCAAAGCAAAAAAGTGTCATTAAACATGGAAAGAGGGACATTTGACACTTATTAAAACATAACTTACTCCTCCAGGAGGAACTCACTTTGCAACAAAATATCTTCACAAACATGCAGGTGGAGGGGCCAAAGAATTCAACACCAGCCATGGTTATATCTTGGAATGGGAAGTGTGTTGTTTGCTGGCATGGTAAAAACTCTAC
Organism: Phataginus tricuspis; assembly: GCA_029783875.1. Classification (NCBI taxonomy): domain Eukaryota; kingdom Metazoa; phylum Chordata; class Mammalia; order Pholidota; family Manidae; genus Phataginus; species Phataginus tricuspis. The sequence continues at coordinate 3,000,726 of JAQQAC010017683.1, read as the reverse complement.
TCTGTTTATCTTTTCCTCAGTACCTTGTGGCAATGGTGCTGGTAGAGAAGATGTTTTTTTTTAGCTTTTTCTTGTCTCAAGCAGAGTGGGCTTTTCCTGCTCCAGACACTGACACTTAGCTGAGCTTGCACAGGTAGGAAGAAATCAGAACTAGAGAAACGTAACATCCCGACCTAGGAAACGTGAGTAAATACTAAACTGGTTTCCATTTGTTAGATGCCAACAACATGCCAAGTATACTTATACAGATTCTCTCGTTTGATACATTATTATTGTATAGATTTTTTAGAAAGGGAAATCAAGACTTCAGAAATAAAGAACTAGCTCAAGTTCACTTAGGTAGAGAGGAGATAGAGTTGGGATTCTTAGCCCATCAATCTGTTTACAAACCCCACATTAACCATTTTACAAAACTGTTCACCCAAAACAGAAGTCAGAGAAGCATGCTGTAAAATAAGAGCCTGTTCCCCCAGTTCCCACTGGTGGTCCCAGCTTCATTTCCCAGGATTTATTTGTTGTTTATAATCTTGTATGTGCGCCATAAGGATTTCAATAACCACCTGTGATGTACCCAATATTGCAGAACAAATAAGAGAAATGTGTCCTCTCGATGGGACACAAGACTTCTGCAGATGAAATAAATTAGAGGAAGAAGAAAACCCATTACTCTGCTGTGGATTTAAAGGGAATTCTACCCAGACAAGGAAAGTGGGTTTGTTTTTGTGACTTAAACAACGACAGCACTGAGTATGTACTGGAATGAAATTCCCCCTGCGCTGAGGTCCCACAGTGTGGGCATACTGTCTGAGCTGTCACTGCCCCGGCGAGGATCTCTCTTATTATGCAGCAGCGCACTGAGGCACACCTGGGCAGAATCCCAAACAATTTCTTGCTGAAGTGTTACAGAAACTTGTTTACCTCCTTTTTTTTTTTTGTTTTAATTTTTGTCTTCCACTTTCATCAAGATTACACCAAGTGGATGACTGGCCTACTTTTGCTGCAGTGTTTGATTCGCTTTTAATTATAGCAATTACAGTGCCCCTGATCATTGGCATTGTCCCCAGGATGTTGGGTTTTTTCTTAATGTTATTGTTACTCAGATTACTCAGCTTTCGTGCCAGCGTGAAGCCTGCTAATGATCCAGGAATGGTGCTGGCGGTCTTAGAGACGCGTTAGAGGTCAACCAGAGCCCGTTTTCAAGATTTCTCCAGCGGCTGTGGTTGACCTCATTGTGAAGAGTTGCCCCTTCGCAATGGCCCTAGGAAACCTGAGTTGCCCTGATAATGTTCTGGAAAAAGAAGGATTCTCTTATTAGGAGACCCAGCAAGACTAGGCCATTTGAGTCCTACAGAATAGAATTTTCAGAGTGAAATTAAAATCTTCTCAGAAATAAATGATTCCAAGACATCTTGTTCTTCCATTTTTCTCTTCCCCTTTCCACCTTCCACTCTTACTCCTTGTCTTAGTCAGTTTGGGTAGTTAAACCAAATATACCGAGACTGGATGGCTTAAAAAAGGAACATTTGTTTCTCATGGTTTTGGAGATGGGGCCGTCCAAGAACAAGGTGCTGGCAGAGCTGGGGTCTGGCGAGGGCCCTCTTCCTGGTGACCTCACATGGCAGAGAGCAGAGAGAGAGGGGGCAGGATCTCTGGGGTCTCCTGCATAAACGCAGAGCCTCATGAGTTATTCACCTCCCAAAGGCCCCATCTCTGAACGCCATCCTATTGGGGGTTAAGATGTCAACATATGAATTTGGGGGAAACACACTCAGTCCATAACAATCCCTAATGTCAAAACATCCGTTGAACAACTTATATAGGATTAGTCGCAATAATGATTATAGGTAACATTTATGGAGACAATATCATATGCAAGTATTAACTTCTCTCTCCTTCCTATCCAGCCCAGGAAGTAAGGATTCTTCTCATTCTTGCTTTTCAGATAGGAATTGGCCCCTGGATGGGTAAGTTACCTTTGTGAGTTACAGGGGCTGGGTTCCAGTGAAGGTGACCTGCAGCCTCCCATGAACTTTTCCAGTGCTGAGATGCAGCAAGGGCACCCGCTGGTGTAAACAGACACTTCAGGAAGGGTTTCCACCCCCACGGGGCTTAGGGGAGGCTGGGAGTCTAACATCACAAAGCTTTACCATTCATTGGGAAACCAGCCCCAAATTAATTAAATTGATAGTATAGAAAAAAAGGTGGTGATTAATGCTTTATATTCTTCTGGCTTGATGAAATGTACATAGTCAAATATAATTAATTTTCACCTCAGTAGTGGAGTGATGACTCAGAGAGTGAGGTGCAGATTTATGGGATGCTCAGATGTTCCTTACAGGAAGGCTGAGGCAGAGCCCTACCCAACCCAACTAATTTTTTAAGCCCCCTCTGGAAGGGAAGCACTAATTTACTTAGAAATTGTTGATATGCTAATTACCACACTCACCTACTCATTAGAGTAACTCCCCCAAGAAATTTCCCCATCCTTCTAACTCTGCACTAATTACAGGTCTATTTTTAAAGTGCAGCAGAATGGAAAAGAATGAGACAGACCTGGGCTGGAATCCAGACGCTTCAGCTTACTGACTGACTTTTGGACAAGTTACTTAGCCTCTGTGAGCTCAGTTTCTTTACCTGTAAAATGGAGATAATCACATCCTTTCCTGTCCTGAAAGCTGTGAAGAAGAAATGACAGCCAACCCCTCTGACAGGGCGATTGTGAATTTGCAGTATAAGCTGCTGGTTGGTATTCCTGCATTTAACTCTACTGGATTTTGACTCTTCACTAACTCCAACTGCTCTCCTTCCGAACAGTAGCAGAATTTGTTTTGTTTCTCTGACTAGTAGTACAGGTGCCTGGCCGTGGAGAAGTCTAATGGGCAGGGGATGGGCATGCCAGTGAAGTTCTGTCAATTGTAAAATCGTGAAGTTGATTTCAGAAGTGAGGCTGGAGATTTCTCTCCACTTTGGTAGCTACAAAGAAATGTGTGTCTTCCAGGGCATCATGTGATTAGTCTGCTTTAAAGGAGCTATAAGGAGTTTTGTATCTTTAGCCAGATATTTTTTGCTCTTTTTTGCTCAGAAGAGGAGTTTACTTGCCTTTTTAGGGCATTTTAAGGGAACAATCTTTAGTTTTTACTAAGCAGCTCATTTGGCCATTACTCCATGAAGCACAGGGATTTGTCAGACATCACGTGCTCATGAGCTTCTTTCCACTCACATGATGGTTGACCATAGTGAGTCCTCCAGGGGAGAGAAGGCAAAATGCAGAGACATTCAAAGACGGGGACCAAATCTTATGAGTGGAGGAAGTTCGTGGAGCAGGACTTGAAGACTGAGAAGGGTCTTGTAGCCTGAAAGAAAAAAGTGGGAGATCCCAGGGACCATTTCTGTGAGCAACGACACAGATGTGGAAAGCTCTGCTGATTATTCAGTCATCAGAGTTTCTTAGTCATTTTCTTACATGTTCTTTGCAGCAGAGGAAAGATGCAGATAAGCTGCGGAGCAGAAAGGAGGCAGTGGGTTGAGGTGCGGTTCCGGCGTGGAGGACCTGAAGCAGGGGATTTAACTTGTAAGAAATGTCAGGCCATCAACAGCTTTTGAGAGCTGCCATTCACAGGAGGTGATGTTTCTTCAGGGCCAGACGTTGTGAACAATACAGCTCTGCTCCTGCCGTCCGTGAGCTTCAGGTCCCCAGATGATAGAGGCTCCTGGTAGGACAGAAGAGCGTCACCCATTCAGGTGCGCCAGCTGGGAGACAGCTAAGCAGACACCAAAGGATGTGAGGAAAGAAGGCGGAGAACTGGGGCAGTGGGGTCAGAGTAGATGGAGCAGAGGTGAAAAAGTGGGTGACAGAGGGTGGTGCATTTAGGAAGCTGCAAACAGTTCAGACTTCTGTCGGTTGTTGTTCTTTCTGCTTTTAATGAATTAGGCAATTTATTAACCCAGCCTTGGCATTCTAATTTATTAACCCGGCCTTGGCATGCTTCCTATTGGCAGCTGCCGGCTTCTCGGTGACTGTCCAGATCTCTCTACTCCTGAAGCGTCCATCTGTGGTCCTCATCCTGGTCCTTTCCCACCACTTTCAGCCCCTCCAGAGCATGGAGGGCCCAGCGGCCACACTTTTGGAGCCTCTGCTGACATGGCCAGGCATGGTGCACGTGGTCTCGGATGTCACCCACAGATATCAGTTGTAGAGGTGGCCCCAGTGCTGCCCTGAAGGTGCAGGGGCTGTGCTGAGGAACCAGCTTGGGGGTGCAGCCAGTTCTCATTATAGCGAGAATGCTTTTTATGCTTGGCCAGCTTGACAGTGCCCACCCACCCAGGGACTTTCAGCTTCTCAGACTTTTTGAGGAAGGCTGGCAGAGTGCTGATAAACTCAGCAGTGGAAGGGAATCAGGAAAAATGGCCAGGAAGGTAAGCACAAGCCAGATCCTGATGTGCCACTTAAGCTATAGCAAAAAGTTTTTGTTTTAGGTTAGGAGACATTGGTTTTAAGCGGGAGAGTGATCCAGTGCCAGCTCTGCATTTCGGACATTGGCTGGGGTGTGGATGATGTATCTGGAAGGACCAGGTCAGTGAGGCCGAATAGCTTTCATAGATGGTTGGGAGTGGAAATGACAGGACTTGATCACCACTGGGGGAGAAACATTCAGAGATCAAATTCAGGTTTCTGCCCTTGCATTTGAACAAACGGTGGCACTGCGGCCTCACTTGGAGAACACGAGAGAACGCACATTTAGCTGAGGGCACATGATCTGTTCAACTCTTGACACACTGAGCCTGGGAAGTTTGGGAAATACCCTAGTGGGGATTTCAAGTGAGGCATTCAAGGGGGGCATCTGGGCTGGCACCACTTGTTTGAGACGTGTTAGCGGGTGGAAGTTGAAAACAGAAGGGAATAAAATCCTCCCAAGGAGTAGGGGGCTCATGAGATGTGGGCCCAAAGCCAGAGGGACCTGTGTGGTCACAAAGGCAGGAAAAAATTTATAAGCAGGAGTTGGTAAATGCAGCTCACCGGCACGTTCTACCTCCATGTCACCCTCTTTCCAGTGTTAGACGTGGGAAAGGTAAAAGCAAAAGCAAACCAAGAGTATTTCCCAGAGGCCCTTGCACTTTTTTTCGGTGGTTAGATGCACCCAAGATGTGGAGTGCAGGTCATCTTCCTCCTGAAAGTACTGCTGGCAAACAGCCTGTGAAGCCGTGAAGGTTGGGGCGGTTACATTGGCTGGACTCAGCATCCCAGCATGTGGTCACCAGCTTTGTATGTGCGGGGAAGCAGGTGTGGAGGGCCCAGGTGTGGGGAGCACAGATACAGCAGCTGCACTTTCCTGATCTCTAGACCATTGCTTTGGTGACAGTTCCTCAAACTGTGCATCCCGGTGGAAGCCCACTGGCTTCTGCTTTTCTGATTCATCCAGTGCTTTTTGTTAAGTAACTAATTCCCTGGATTAAAATCTATTTACCTTCTCGAAATTTCTGCTTTCTTAACATGAAACTGGGGTTAATAAGGGAATCATAAGAAAGACCAGAGAAGGGTATATTTCAGCAAGGAAGGTGTGAACTATAACATCACATGTTGCCAAGAGCTAATAAAAGTAAAAAACCAAGATATCTACTGTGTTTGGAAGTTGTTTTCTATCAAAGATGTTCCAGTGGTGCTATAGGGCCGGAGGCACGTTCACCTAAACAGCGGTGTGCCCCAGGGCAGCCTGATGATTTGGTACACCTTCAGTGTTCCTTAGGGGTTAAGTTAACTCTGTTAACTTTGTTTTTCTATCAGTAGATATTAAAAACTCCGTTGGGCTCATAATCCATATGTCAGCTGTCCCTAGGTCTGTTCATTAGGTGATTACAAAACAAATTTCCCTTTGTATGAGATCATTACTGAAAGATGGAAACATTAATGAAGACTGTATTGGGGAGATGGAGAAGGTTTACATAGCATCAAGAATCTCACACGAGGACATCTGAAGTTGACATGCTTCCTCCCTGAGATTCTGTTTCTGCAGCACGGCTACTATGTCTACACTGTCTTTCTTCCCTGTTTCAGTTCCCAACCCACAAGGCCTGACTCTCCCTTGCCATATTTCCTCTTTCCTTTTACAAACTCTCTTCCTATTTTATGGAGAGCGATTTAGCATTGTGACATTGTGGAATCATGTCTCCAAGACTGGCTACATCCACCATCAGTCAATACTTTTCAGTAAGCTTACCTTGCTCTAAATAAATCAGCCTATCAGGTTTCAGGATTATTTCTCCCTAGAGGCTAAGGGACTGTTACAGGGGCAACAGAAAGTTTGCCTGTCACGTGTTCAAATCCAGGTAAGGAATTTATTATGTACACTGAAGAGGAGTATAAACAATAAGCATTTCACTGGTTATGCAAGAAGACTGCAGTAAATATTTGTGCTAACTGGTATGATATTTCGCCTCTTTAATAATGATTTTCAGTGCTTTATACTAAGGAAATGGATAAAGGAGAGGAAATAAAGGCTATTAGGATGTGGAGGTCAGGGAATAAAATGCTGGAACTTGCATGGGTCATCCATCAGAACAGTGAGGGTGTCCAGGGTGGAAAGGAAGGCAATATGTTCGATGAGTGAGTGAGAGTTGCAGGGGTAGGTGTGGGTGATATAATCTGCAGGGCTAGACAGTGGTAGAGGAGCATTTTTACATGACTGCGGAGGAGTAATACTATGAACATAGCATTGAGGTAGAAGAAAGACCCTCAATGTGTTTATATTTGGTGAAATAAAGATATGTCTGGGCTATCAATATGTAGAACAGGACTCAAGACTTCTTAAAAATACAAGACACGAAATCATGAAACCTTAGAGGAAAACATAGGCAAAAATCTCTTAAACATAAGCATGAATAATTTTTTTCTCAACACATCTCCCTGGGCAAGGGAAACAAAATAAAAAATGAACAAGTTGGGATTATATCAAGCTAAGAAGCTCTGTACAGCCAAGGACGCCATCAACAAGACAAAAGAGCAACCTACAGCATGGGAGAATGTCTTTGTGAATGATTTATCCGGCTAGGGGTTAACACACAAAATGTATAAGGAAATCATGTGCCTCAACACTAAAAAAACAAATAACCCAATTAAAAAATGGACAGAGGACTTAACACATTTTTCCAAAGAAGAAATACAGATGGCCAACAGGCACATGAAAAGATGCTTCACATGGCTAATCCTCAGAGAAATGCAAATCACAAACATGATGAGACATCACCTCACACCGATTAGAATGGCCACTATTCAAAAGACAAGAAATAACAAATGTTGGCAAGATGTGGAGAAAAGGGAATCTTCCTACACTGTTGATGGGAATGTAAATGGGCACAGCCACTGTGGAAAGCACTATGGAGGTTCCTCATAACTAGTAACTGCACTTCTAGGAATTTGCCAGTACGAAATCTCTGATTCAAAAAGACATATGCACCCCTATGTTTATTGCTGCATTATTTACAATAGACAAAATACGAAGCAACCAAAGTCTCCATTAATAGATGAATGGACAAAGAAGAAGTGGTACATATGCATGATGGAATATTATTTGGGTATAAAAAAAGAAATACTGCCATTTGTGACAACATAGATGGACCTAGAGAATATTATGCTAAGTGAAATAAGCCAGGTACAGAAAGACAAATACCATATGATTTCATTTATTAGTGGAATCTAAAAGCAAAACAAAACAAAATGAATAGAACAGCAGTAAACTCAGAGACCCTGGAGAAGTGACTGGTGGTTACCATGGGGGAGGGTTTGGGGTGGGGTGGTGGGGTATGTGAGGGAGATAATGGGGCACAAAATTCTCAGTCATAATATAAGGTGGTTACAGGAATGGAAATTCAACTTTGGAATATAGTCAATGACTCTGTAACATCTTTCTGTGTTGAAAGATAGTAACTGCACTAGTTGGGGTGAGGATTTAATTATTTGTGCAATTTTGAACCACTTTGTTGTATACTTGAAACCAATGTAATATTGTCTATTAACTATACTTCAGTTTAAAAATACACTTTAAAATAAATAAAATAAAATAAAATAAGTAAAATACTTGTTAGAAAGCCAGGTGAGTAGTCCAGAAAAGAAACAATGTGTGAGTTAACAGTGTCAGTGAGAGGGTTTGAGCAGGGGATGCACTATGTGTTAGCTGCTGTTAGGAATGCTCCCAGGATGCCCTCCGTGGCAGTGGGAACTGAGAGATGGTCAGCATAAGATGGGTGGTGTTGCGGTAAGGAGTGCTGAAACCTCTGAAGCCTCATCCAGTGCACAACCCAGTTTGAAGGCAGAGTCCATGCAAATTCCAATGCTGGCCAGAGGGGGCGCTTCTTCACTAGGCGAATCCTGGCCAGGATCCCCCCCCTCCACTTGTTGATTCTGCCGTCCCAGTGAGTTCTTCCAAGTTATAGCAAAAGGAAGAATAGTAAATTGTGTAAAAGGGAAAGGGAAAGAGAGACTATAGGAAAACTAGGCAGAAACAAAGGAAAATAGCCGCAGAGTGTGGCAAGTGACGGAGTGAAAAGTTTAGGGTTGGGGAGGGAGACATCTGTGAGAATACTTTTAAAGATAATTTTGACTTTTGAACTATGCATACGTGTGTGTGTATGTTCATCCATACATATACAAAATCCCCAAAAAGTTAAATGAGAGACAAAAAGCCCTGATACAGGACACAAACAGAAACAAATAAATCTCAATATAATCAAGGTGATAATATGCATACACAGATAAAATACTACTTTAATCCTTAATATAGTTCTTTGATTACTTATATTTAGTAGGATATGTGCTAATGTCAGTGAGAACTAAAAATAAAATTTAAAGCTAATGAGATATTGTAGGATAGAGAAAATAAATAAATATGTTAACATTATTTAATGTAAGATTTTAAAAAAGCAGAGAAGGTAAGAGAAACTTTTGAATTGTTTTACCTTTTGAATTGTTTTAATTTAATTGCTTTTAACTCTGTAATTAACTTTTTAATTCTTAATTAAGTTTTTAATTTTAAAACTTTTTAATTTTCCAATTAAAATAATAATTCTAATTGAAAATACCAGTATAATCTCCTGATTTTTTTTAAAAGTCATATTTACTGGTTCTGTCTACTGAAAAAGCATGGAAGCAAAGACACCCCAGTAAAATGAACATATACTGTATTTAGATTTCCCACATAAAAGGAACTAGGCTCCCTGTGAGAAATGCTAAGTGCAGGTTGGGCCAGGAAAATAATACATTTAGTCTGTGGTATCATGATGAGCCAGAAAGCAAGGGAGGACACAGACTCATAGAGTGACATCAAAAGGACATGGGCACTCGTTTGAAAAGGCTCCCATGGAAGGATTTGGGACAATTTAAATGCCAAAGAGAGTAACTGACATAACTGATAGCACCATCTTACTGCTGGCAAACAGCATTTTGTGCGATGTGTGCGTGTGTGTGCTCCCATGTGCTTTAGGGTCATATTACAGTGTTTTCCTATGGAGATGAAGGGTCTGTGTTTCTTTCTCTTGAGTCCAGGTCAGGGTTTGTGGCTACTCTGACCTAGAGAGAAGGACAAACACCCGCTGAGTGACTTCTGCGTGACTTTATCATAAAAAGGATAAAGCCTCTGCTGGCCTCCCTCTCCTCGCTGGCGCTTGCCCTTGCACTGTAAACAGCATGCGGCAAGACCACACGGACTTGCTCGTATGGGGGGGAGCGGAGGGCCTCAGCGGACGGCCAGCATCAGCCAACAGACCAGCGAGTAAATGGCTCTCCTTCAGTTCCCAGCCTTCAGTTTTCCAGTGGAGCCGTGCGGAGACACATCACCGCTGTGCTCTGTTCAAATCCCTGATCCACAGAATCCGTGAGAACAGTAATGGCTGCTTCATGCCACTGTATTTCAAGATATTTTTTATTCATTTATCTTTATTATTATTTTGTAAATTATGTTAAATATATGTTAACATATCAACTATTTTTAAGTGTACAGTTCAGTGGCATTAGGTACATTCACATTTTTGTGCAACCATCACTTTAGTGCATCCCTAGACCCTTTCATCTTCCCAAACTAAAAATTTGTGCCCATTAAAGAACGACTCCTCCTTTCTCACTAGTCCCAGCACCTGGCAGCCACCACTCTACTTTCTGTGTACATGAATGTGACTCCTTGAGTTACCTCATATAAGTAAAATCATACAGTATTTGTCATTTTATGTCTGGCTTTATTTCACTTAGTTCGAGTTTTATGCATGTTGTCGTGTACGTCAGAATTTCCCTCCTTTTTAAGGCTGAATAATACTCCATTGTACATATACACCACATTTTGTTTTTCCATTGAGATAATATTTTTTACATAACTAAAATATATACCAAATAAAAATACATGAATAAATTCAGAATGATATTCAAAAAAAAAAGGGAGAGAAAAAAAGGAAAGCTCTTCTTTATAAAAGAATGTCACCTAATAAATGAAAAATGAATAGCAGAATATGAAAACAGCCATTTGGAAAATCCAAATATGAAAACTGATTCTGGCAAGAATCATCAATGGATACTGAAATTGTTATGTGAAAGATTTTTGGAAGCAAGGTGTCTAATGCTGACAAGTTATCACCCATCCAATTCCTTACTGATTTCAGAGTGGAAGATGTAATGTTAAAGCTGAGCGATCAAGCTGACACCAGACACCACCTTAACCAAAAGACCATAGTCAGAGTGACCTAGGGTGGGACAGCCTGGCAGTACATACTTTCTGATGTAAGGTCATAGAAGAACCCCAAATCACCTGTGTAGTATGTTTTCCAAAATGTGTGATTCGGAAGTATCATGTCTGTAGACATAACTTCGAGTTCATAGGGAAAACAAAGGAGAGACAAGAACATATTAAATAACAGCATGTGGAATCAGTCAGGGAAATCCAGAATGCGAGACCTTCTACCAGACAACCATCCTGGATTCTTTGGAGAGTCAATATCAAGACCAGTGGAGGACTGTTTTAGGTTGTAGGTCATAACCTAAGAGGATTAACAGTCTGATGCAATGCATGACCTTTGCTTAGATCCTTCCTGGGAACTAGAAAAAAAAAAAACCTATGAAACAAAATTTGGATATAATTTGCAGAATTTGAATATGGAATATTTATTAAATGATCTTAGGCAATTATCATGTCCTTATAAGCTGAGACCGAGACATATTTGGAGCTAATGATTTTGAACACACACAACAAATGCACATATATCTAGAAAAAGCAAATACGTCAGAATGTTAACTAGTGTTAAATCTATACGAAGCGTACCTCGATATTCACTATATTCTTCTTCCAACTCTTTTGTATATTTAAATTTTTGTAATAAGAAGTTGGAAGGAATAACAACTAAATCCAGGGAGGTTGAACAATCCCATATTACGCAGGGAGAAATATTGTTTATTTGGTGAATCTGAAGGTCTCCTGTTTATATTGATACCTGTTTAAATACAAGTTTTCTGTATCTTGTGATATGACCCACTGTAGCTCCAGGGGAAGGATATTCCCAGCTCAGAGCTAGTCCTCCATGAATCCACTAAAACTGAAATAAGTCAAGGGAAAGGGTATGTTGGGAGGAAGACTTTTATTTCTTACAGTCACTAGCTAGGCCTGTCTCCATCTGACTCCTCCCCCCATCCTCCCCTTCTGGCAGGAACTCCACAGGCGAGTCCTTGGTGACTGGCAAACAGCGGACCAATTACATACCAGGAATGGAGCGGAGGAAAGAGTGGCTGTTTTCTCTTTAGTCCTTGACCCAGATTGATGGGACTGCTCCGCAGTGGTAAACACCTATTGATATGTAAATGAACTAAGTCTAGGCAGGAGATTCTGGAAATTCTGCCATTTACCCCACCCCCACTATAGATTGATCTTAGACTTGGGTACTCTGCCTTAGACTTTTGAGGAGATAGGGTTTTATCTCTCTGAAGGGGAGTCTTGGGAAACATTGACTTTCTTTTCTTCTGACCCTATTACCTATCTGACAATTTCCACATGCAGTTTACTTTCTGTTTATTTCCTAACTATCACAATAAAAAGCATCATGATAATTATTTTCTCATGTAGTTTGCCTTGTTCTAACTTTAATACTTAATATCACAGTACAATATGTGCATAATTGTGCAATACAATCACCAGAAATTTTTATTATCTTCTTCAGCATCTGGCCCTAGGACTTGAATTCTATTTTCTTGATTTTAGGGTCAATGTGTTTTTCCTATGCTTTTATGAACATAAGACGTACTTGGGGAACTTGTTAAAATTCAGATTCTGGGTCCTACATCCAATCATCTGGTTTGCTAGGTTGGGGCTGGGCCCCGACATCTGCAGTTTTCACCAGTACTCAGTTGATCCTGAAGGCAGCTGCACTTTGAGAAGCATTGTAATATTTTTAGTTTGAAAGGGAGCCCATAACACAGAGGAAAAGCCTGAAAAAGCATCTGGGCTGGTAAGCTGATTTGCAGGGGCCATGCTGAGGGTTGAAGCCCAAGACCCAGTGAGGTTGGTCTGGAGGCCTTTGCCAAGAGAGTGGTGAGGGGATCTGGGGATGTGTTAGATGAGCACCAGCCATGGCTAGAAAAGGAGTTTTCAGAGTATTTTACTTGGACCAGGGGTGGAGTTCACTGACCACAAGGCAGTGCTGAGGCAGAGAGACCATCCCTACACTAGAAGGCGAGGATCTTTGCTGAGCGAAGTTGACACAGGTGCCTTCACAAACAATATTCCTTTAAGCCTTATTGTAATTTACTCAACTAGTTAGATGTTACTATTTCTTCCATTTATAAGTGAAAATAGGTTCAGTAACATTTTCAGGGTCATGGCAAGTGATGGATTTCCCACTGATGAGTACTTCCCACCTTGCCATGTTATTGCAGAGTCGAAGTCCCCGAAAACAGGAAAGCTAGGGTTTTGTTTGCAGGCTTTTGGCATAGCTGTCAGAACCCAGCTACACGGGGGTCCTTTGGTTTCTTCACTGGAAAATAGGAAATATCATACATGGTACACATGATTACTGTGAAGATAACATAAGACAATGTTTATGAAGCCTTGTATTGTTCCTGGCATATTTTAAATGTTCCATAGCTGATAGCAATTACTGTAATATAGTTAGAAAATCTGGGGATGATGGCAGGAAGACTGGAGAAGAAGATAAGTTCTTCTTTTGTTCTTTCATTATCTTTTCAAAATGGAGATTTTTCTAACCAATTCTGAAATTATAAAGTGGAGATAGAGACACCCAAATATGGCCTCTGGCAATTCATTGATACAGTGCTTGAAGTCAAGGACGACATTTATCAGCTCAATCCTTCCAGTCCATCACCTGCAGGGCACCGGTGAGCTGCCTCTGCCTGCTCTGTGTCCCCCAGTAAAATCCCCAAATGCATGTGTCACGCGCCAGGTCCTCAAGGGGTGCCCTCTGAGCTGGCTAAAACCACGCAGTGAAAAGCATTTGCACGCCTCTCTCCATCACTTGCTCCTCCCACATTTTTCTCGCTCCTGTTTTATTCTTACTTATTTTATTCTCTTTCAGCAGCCTCATTTTGACTCCTTCTATACCTTTCTGCTGTTTATTCTGGTGAAATCAATTTTATTCCATTTTTATGCCTTTGTTTTAAAAATTGCTCCCTAACTCTAAAACCAGAAAGAAAAATCTGATTATATAAGAATGTCAGAATTTTGTTTGACTTGATTTTTAAGTGTGTGTGTGAATTACAAATAGAGACCAAGTCAAGGACATATTGCTAATGTGTAGTTGCTTCATTTGAGAAACTAAATAAAAATGCTTTTTAATTTGGAAAGTTGGATCCTAAAGAAAAATACAAGTGACATTTTGATGATTTAATATTGGCATTTATTTTTGGCAGCTAAAACTGAGTTTGACATGTCTTTGTAAATCTACATTAATAAAATCAATAAGCACTTCACACAAGCATGTTTTTAGTTTGATATTCATCCAACCTAATAATACTTTATCCTTTTTACTTTTATTACTTCATTTTAGTCTCCCCGTGCTTTGCTGTGGTTAAAGTACATTAGTTACTATGGCAATGACAGTGTCAGAGATGTGAAAGGCACACAGTAGCACCGATGGCGATAAATGAGACACAATTTATTCACCAGATGAACAGTGGAGCATAGAATATGAAATAATTAAGGAAGTGACTTCTATAAATTTCTTTTGTAAAGGATGTGGGTATTTCACTTGATTATCTGATAAATAAATTTAAAGTAGGCCATTGTTATTTAGCACTCACTGCATAAAGTGGCATCTCTGAATATTTTCTATTTTATTGTAAAACCTCTTTTTGATGCAATATTTTCATTGAAACCCTCCCCCTCATCTTCGTTAGAAAAAAGATGTCATTAGAACCTTCTGAGAGATTATCTTTCGGTTCGGGATTTATATTGTTCATTCAAGCAAATGCCAAATATTTGTAGGTCAAAGACTTTCATGTGGATTTTAATGGCATAGAAAATGTTAATTTGATAGTCGTAGCAATTGTGGTTAACAATTAAATGGTGAATTCACCAGAAACAGTCCACCATAGGGAATGGTGAAGCAGGGATTCCTAAATGAGTAGAGATTTCAGATTTTTCCATGAGAAAACTTGGCCACCCTGCCCTGCTGGGAAGGACCAATTCAGAGAAAGGACAGAGGATGCTATTTCAAACCCCATGTTCTCTATTTCTTCCTCCATGTCTGCCACTGCATGTGACACACTCAGCACCCATGTACTGTCACTGAGGGCAGGGATGTTGTGCACAGCCAAGCCACACTGTCTCCCTTCAGCACACTCAGACTGTACCCTGTACACCCTTGGAGTGTCTGCAAATTCAAAATTGTGGGTTTTTCAATTGTGCTCAATTTCTCCCAGGTTGGACTTCATTCTTACATCTGTTTACATTCCTATAACTTTCACTGACTTATGGATGGGGTTTCCCATCTAAACATGTTTCAGGCATATCAATACCATTGTACATGTCCATCTGTCATGTCCATTCAGAGAAAGCACACACATACAGGGACCACTTTGATTACCCATGAATACCAGTGGAAAAATTGGGATGAAAGGATATTATGAATAACCAAAGGTACCAAATTTCTTTCTGGGACAGAGTGACTTCAGGAGGAAGTGAATGGCTAGAAAGAGTTCAGGGCACAAGAACCAGATATTCCAAAGCAGGTAGAAAATGCAGATTAACAGTAACTGATACAAAGGCTTCCATATTTGAAGGTGTCTAATAGTGATTAAAAATTAGAAGACATATTAAATTCACTGGTAAGAGGATAATATAGGAGAACAATAAGCCATTGATATATTTAGAGGAGAAAAATCCAACACCCCACAAGGAGGTAGAATGTGGCTGCATGAAACCAAGGACAAAATTTTTCCGTGAAAAAGAAAGTGCTTTCTACAGTCATGATACCCCTTCCGAGATGTAGATCTTGTACCTTAGGCTACTGAAGCATGATATCCATCCTTTGAATTAAAGGGAACATTTATTTCATTGCATTCATTAAGTTATCTTTTTCTGTTTATGCATTTCCATTTAGAATCCATGTATATGAACATCAAAATAGCTTGGTTTCACTTATTTAAATGCTTGATGAGTTCTTTTCAAAACTTAAACTATGAATTCTGACGACTGTAGATTTGGGGTTATTTAACCATAGGCCAATCATTCAGTGACGTTTCATTAGGAGATGTCCAGGCCCAACAACAGATGGCAAATTACGTCTGGTTTTCTAGCTGTTTTCCTAACCAGATCTTCAAAGGATGAGGCTAGCCATCCTTAAGCCTTATTGTTCCATATTACATATGTGATGTTCGTGTGTGTGAGAGCCAGCAGTTCATTCTAATACTGATATTTTAATAGTAGAGACAGGATAGCCTCAAAACTGATATGGGTCTTCCTAAAACCAAAGATCCTGCTAGTGAAAATTTCCATTCCAGTTGCTTTTAAGGACAGTAAAGTTTATTTCTAGCTGTTTAAACCAAATCATGTATATGCTTGGACTTCACTTGGTGACCACCACCCCAAATGAATAAAGAAAGCATTTTTCAAACAGTTGGCGCTCACAATCTGTGCATAGTTGGACACATTTATCAGCATTCCCACCCATTCATCCCCCTAGGCTTTTGCACCCACTTGTCCTTCAGACTAAATACTTTGTTTTTTCCTGTCTTTTTGCAGGGCTAAACCCTGCTGTCCTGCAGGGCAGCCCTCCCTGAGTGCCCGGTGCAGCAGGCCTAGAATTCTCTCCCAGAGCAGATGCCTGACTCTGCAGCTGAGCCAGGCCCTTGTTTCTTTGAACAGTTCACCCATTGACTTTATTTCCTCTCTCACAGGGAGCCCACGAGTCTCTTTCAGCATTGTGTTTTTAATGTCTGACTCTTTGATGGCTGATAAATATTGTATTTGAATGGACAAATGAATGAAAAGAGTATATGAAAATAAATCACACACAGACATTTCCCACAAGGAGCTCCCAAGCCAGCAGTGAAAACAGTTACGTGCACAACTAACCGACAAGAAGTCAGGTCTGGGTAAGTGAAAGCGGGGTGCACTAAGCATCCCAGAAGCAGGGGGACCAGTGGGTGAGCAGAGAGGCCGTGAAGTCTGGACAGCATCACAGACAAGGCGGTGACCTCTGAGTTCTCAAAAAGCATCATGCTGAACACTTGGAAAAGTGCTCTCGGGAGCGCAGGGAATGTGGCAGACATACTAAGTCTTAACCAAATAAGCCGTAAGAGGATTATATAAACTATGTTTAAATATCCTCAGCATCAAATTCACATGAATAAATACAGATTATCAGAAAACACATTTCCTGCTGTTGCAGATAAAATTAAAATTTGACTGTCAAGTGTCCCAAGTCTAAAGAGGATGTTACACCTGCTTGCTAAAGATGACTGATAGTCTGACATTCATCTTTTTCAGCCATTTCTTCCCTTCCCTTTCATTTCTTCCTGTCTTTTTTTTTTTTGAACAATTTATCTCCCATTGAATAATGTTGGCACTTTTATTGAAGAATCAATTGACCCTGTACATGTGATTACATTGTGGAGCAATCTATTCTTCATTGATCTATATGCCTATTCTTGTGCCAAGCATAGGCACAATCTTGATTTAAAAAATCTGTTAATGTATCTTTAACTTCATTCTCATTAGTTGAAATTCTGAGTTCTTTGCACATTTATATAAATTGTATATCAGCTTATCAAGTTTAATAAAAGGATAGGTAGTATTTTGATTGGCACTGAGTTTAATCTAAAGATAAATACGTAGAGAATTGACATGCTATCAACATTTAGTCTTCTGACCCACAAATGTCATATTTCTCGATTTACTTGTGTTGCAGTTTTACTGTGCATGTCTTATACCTCTTTTATCTTATTTGTCCCCTCATTGATTTTTGTATATCGACCTTGTATTCTGTGATCTTTCTAAATGCACTTATTTCAGTAGCTGTTTATTCATTTATTAGTTTTGGAATATTTATTTCTTCCCCTTCCTTCTCATCTTCCAGCCTTAACCAAAGCAGTGCGCAGGAATGGCTCACCAAGCACACTGCCAGTGCATATCTCATTATTCCCACCAGGAAACACCTTCAAAATGCTTCCTTGACGTCGTCACCATTCTGTCCATCCAGCAGGTGTGCGGCAGGCACTGAGATCTGTATGACGAAGGCAGCGGAGGGTAGGGCTGGAGCCGTCTCCCAGGATGGTGCAAGAACATCCAGAACACATAGCAGTGCCCAGCTCTGAACAGGGGGTTCAGTAAATGGTATTTGCAATTCATACGACGATTAGAATAGCTCAGATGGTGATTTTTGCTGTTGTTATGTAAAATTTGAGTTTCAGGAACTCTAAACAAGAAATGGAACATCACGCCCTCTTTTCTTCTTTACCAGCCCTAGAGCATTGCTGCGTCGTGGTGGGTCTCCCCGACCCAGGGCCGCCCAGCTTTGGAGGCAATCGGGAGAAAGGGCCCGTCCCCAGGCCAGCAGAGGAAGGGCTGCCTCTGGGTAGGCATCCTCCCAAGCCTGTCTCCGGGAACGGCTGAATGCCTGCTGTCCTTCGGTGCTGCCGTTGCATTTCTGGGACCATCCTCATCTATTGTCAGGGGCGAGCCAGTGTTTTAAGAGCAAATGCCACGAGGTTTCCCACCCGCGATGCCAGAGAGGGATTTGGAGTTACTACACCTCCGGCTCACCCTCAGGCAGACAGCTTCTGTCATAGTCTGTAAGGTTTGGCCAGTATTTATAGTCTTTCCTTTCCCCAGACAAGGCCCAGCTGATTATCCACGCTAAGGATTTCAGGCAATGAGGGCCCATGTGGTCTCCATGGTGATGATTTACGCTTGGGTCTCCTAGGAGACAATTACACATGTGACAGACTTCAGATCCATTTTACTGACCAAAATGGGCAGTGATTTTCCTTTTCACACTGAGCCATGCCCAGAATTCTTAAGTTAAAACTGAATTTTTTCTAACAATTTTTTTCCCATGGCATAAAAAAGATGAGATATTCCAAAGGGGAAAAAAAGGCTTTAAAGGTAAGAAAAAACATACTGTTTCTTGAACTGTATTACAAATGACCTGAAAGGGGGAGTGATGAGCCCGAGGTGAAGCATTTATGCCATATTTTAAGGGACAGTTGGTCCACAGGATTGGATTTTCTACTTACATTTGGTATTTTCCAGTTTAATCTCGAATGATTTGTAACACACAGCTCTGGCTGGGGCTGGGTTTAAGAACATGACGGATTTCCAGACTGGCATTCTTCACCACCATGAAAGTTGCTGGTTCTCCAGCACCAAAACCATGAAGAGTTTCCTGGCCAAAGCACAGAAAAATGTCCCTGCGGCCAAAATATCCCATTTATCTGGAAGTCCAGACATCCACCAAGCTCACAGAGGCAGGCTTCTCTCAGGGCCTCTCCAGTACCCCTGTGAGAAGTCAGCCCTGAGACCCGAGTCTGGGCAGTCCCGGGCGTGGTGGAGGGCAAAGCTCCACGTATGTCTCACCACGAAGCCTTCTCTGCTTTTCACAAACGTTAAGAATTGGGTCATCTCATGCTCATCCACCAGAGGGCTACCTGTTATTACTGCTTGCTGCAAAATCACCCGGAAGCTCCTTAGAAGGATAAGAAGGTGGTGATGCCAGGGTTAACGTAGACAGTGCAGAGCAGCCTAACATCTCTATTTGGGTTAATACAATCCGGGACATACATTTTAACACTACACTGGACCTGATATAGAGCAAGGACAGAGTGGCTGGCCTTTTCTTTCCAGAAGATCATCTTCTAATTGGAGAAGTGAACAGAAGTCAAAACTGCAATATAATGGGGTGCTTACTCTGCAGAGGTGGGTTTGAAGCATTTGTGGAGCTCAGGGAAAGGAATGAGGATTTTGTCTGGAGGAAAATTGGGTAACGTGGGGAGTCTGATAAGGAAGAAAGGCAAAGGAAGTCCTCAGAGAAAGGGTCAGGTTTAAACTAGTTGTTAACACGTTTAAATTCATCCGTTCCATGAGTCCAGAAAGGTGATTGCAGTCTGAGCAGAGGCCAGGTGGTGCCAAGGTACCTGGCCTGAGCAACGGAGCATGTGGCTGTCGGAAATTCACACCACACGCTGGGCTTCATGTTATTTGCCTTTGTGTGGCGCCGTAACTCTGGTGGTCTGCCTCTCGGACTGGACTTTGAGTTCCCAGAGAGCAGGGCTTCTGTTTCAGGCATCTGTGGTGCATAAAATATATTCAAACTCAAGAAATGAAAGAACAAATAAACAAATATCAATGTGATTCATGAAAAAGTAAGAAATTTCTTTTGTTGATTTTAAGTTGGTCATTTGTTCCTATAGACCAGGACTCAGGATTCTGGGTTTTTTTTTTTTCTCACCAAGCCTGTTATTTAGCAGATGAAAGAAATTAGGTCATGAACCCACTGCACCTCAGGTCTGGTTAGCCATTTTCCCTTGTTTTTTATAGGAAATAGAATAACTGAATATAGGTTGCTTGGCTTAAAATGAATCTCCTGGAATCCAGTCAGAGGAACTGACATTATTTTGGTAGAATGTGTGCCCCCTGCACACATGCGCGCACACACAGGAAGAATTCCCATACAGCTTTAACAGAATGCAACTGCAGTTATGTGCTGATATCATTTAAAAGAGAATTAGAAAAGTGTCATGAAACATTGGTATTTATATCACATCTCTTCCATTTTTTCTAGTGAATCAATTACCTGGGATGAGGTTTAGCCCTTCCTAATTAGCTGAATTACTCAATATTCTGGCACATCAACCCATAACCAAATGGAAAAAAACATGATTTAACTGTTGGACCAAAGCAAAAATTAAGTGGGAATATTTTTCAGTAAATATAAAACAGACCAATTTCATAGTATGTCACTTGAATGAAAACTAACAGTAAGAATATAGTGCTTGGAAGTACATCTGGAGGTGTAATAATGTGGACACAATGTTTGATAGGTGCAGCTGCACTTAGGATAGTTTCCTCTTCATGGGATTACCAGGAAGGTCATTGCTAAGAGCAGAAACAGGGAATATCAAGTTTAACAAATCTTTAAAAATCTGTATCAGTAAAATGATTCTAGTTCAGTGAACGCAAAGGTAGAATATGGACCCTTGAAAAGCGCCAGAAATAAAGTTTCTAATTTGAATCTAACAGAATTGCATGCATGTTTTTGTGATAATTAAGGGGAATATAGGAGAAATTAAAGTCTTATACATCAGAATTAGAAATATCGGGAAGGAAGGAAGGAAGGAAGGGCAGAAGGAATAAAAGGAATGGGAGAAGAAAGTGAAAGATAAAAGAGTAACAACTCAAGCTACAGAAAGAATGAAAATAACTCTGTGACTCCAGTGGTTGCTGGATTATACATTCAACAAGATTCTACACAGCTGCCTGGAAGAAATTTTGCCACCTATAAGGTCATAATAGAAACTGTGCATTTCTACACTGGTGATGGCCATTGAAGACAGGTGGTAATGAGAAGAATAATTACAACAATATTGAGGATAAATAAACTCAATATTAAAAAACAGTAAGTAATTTGTCCAAGGTCAATAAGACAAAATAGAGATATAGGTTAACCCAAGACTGCCTGATTCTCTAACTTATGTTCTTATTTGTCTATTGTATAAAATAGTTAAAAATTTAGATTAGGTGATCTAAGAGCAAAAAGAGACTTTGGTCCATGCTTTTCAAAGAATGGTTCATGAACAACCTGCATCCATTCACATGGGATATTTTTCAAAATGCAGATTCTTTGGTCCAACCTTGACCTATCGAATTTAGAATCTCTGAGAATAGAGCTTAGGAATCTTCATTTTTACAAGCTCTCCACTTGATTCATAGGCACACTAAAGCTTGGGGACCCCTGACCAAACCAAAAATAAAGAATCCATTATACTGGAGGTGAGTGGTGGTACACTGGGGCAGAATGCGGAGGGATAGTCAAAGTGGCTACTCTGCTTATTGTCCAAAATGCAGTGCATTCTTGGATTTGATTCTGTAGCTTCCCCAGTTTTTAGATTTCCCCCTTTATAATGAACCACATACTGATACTCTACCTGAGGGTTTCTTGCACTTGGGGCTATTTCCTAATTCTGGGCCTACACTGGATGCAATAGCTCAGTATCACCATCTTTATATGAATATTTTATGATGTCACTTGAGCAGAAGATTCCTTGTCATAGCAGAAATAGTTGCAACTAATTACTGAAGTTAATTTTGATAATTTCATTCCAACTATACTTGTTTGTGGTG
Organism: Phataginus tricuspis; assembly: GCA_029783875.1. NCBI lineage: Eukaryota > Metazoa > Chordata > Mammalia > Pholidota > Manidae > Phataginus > Phataginus tricuspis. The sequence goes on along the minus strand of JAQQAC010017683.1, from coordinate 2,978,908 downwards.
CTATATACAATTATTCAACTAAGTTGTGTGCTAAATATAGTAGCCAGTTCTAAAAAGGTGGATGAGGGCCCCATGAAGACATTTTAGCACGAAGAGAAAAGGCAAACCTTGCATTTACGTGTTGTTACTATTTAAACAAAGTCCACAGACAACTTTGAGGACCTGGGATTTTGCTTAATGTTATTTCTGTGTGTGTGTGTGTGTGTGTGTGTGTGTGTGTGTGTGTTGTGGTGCTGGGAGAGGGATATTTTAACCAAATCTATGTAGTTTATATTGTAAGTTTTCTAAGATTTTGTTTTGGTTTTCTTTTTAAAGTACAATGATCTGCACTCTCTGAGACTTAATATTTCCATTGAGCAGATGAACAGAGACTGAGAGATTAAGAAACAGTGGAGAATTTTAGAGCAAAATTGGATTTGTTCTATGAGGTAACTTTAATACACATTTGAGATACTAAATGTAATCCGTAATTCACAATTCATGTAAAAGAGCTACGTCCCAAGAAGTGAAAGTACTGGACGCCTCCATGAACTAGTGCTGTCATTAGGACAGTCCTTCAGTGATGGAAATGTTCTGTGTCTGCGCTGCACACGGGAGTCGCTAGCCACACTGAGCACGTGAAATGTATTTAACCAACAGAAGAACTGAATTTTAATTTAATTTGACTTAGTTTAAACTTGAATGGCCACATGTGGTGGTGAGCACAGCTCTGCAATGTAGATTAGTTCGAGTAGACAACTCCAGATGTTTCAGATGTTCCCAGCTTACAACGCACTATGTTTTGAAAGTACACGTAAGAGGGTTAAAAGTAAAAAGTAGTATAAAAATTGTTTTCTATACAAATTTTCCCAAAGGAAAGTTTAACGCTGTGTAAATTAGATGTAGCACAATTTTACACAATAACAGGGCTGAAAGTCACCTCCAGCTTTGGGAAATGTACCATTGTCAAACTGTTCCATGACTGCCATGTTGGAGACACAGGGCTTGAGTAAATGTATTACTTTGGTTAATAGTCAGTTTCTTGTGAAATGTTTAGATGTTCCTGTTGTCATTAATTCCAGTAAAAGATTAATCCTGGGGCAGGAAATGGAGACTTTGATTCAAGTTAAGGAGGAAAAGAGCCCCAGTTTCTTATTCTTTTCAGGCGAAGATTCTCCACTGATACCATATGTACGAGGGAGGTACTCCTCCTCTGGGGAGAACATCCAGCCCGCTATCACTCTACTCTGACGCCACCCCCGTAGGGATAGGAGGCTAGGCCCCTCATTACAGCTGGGGGAGTGGAGGTCTAGTCCCTCTTGTGGTCTTTGCTATCCTGGCTGGATGTAGGGCTGAAGGGTTTGCCTGCAGTAGAGCAGTTATTACCTAAAACTTCTCTGTCTTGCTGAGCCGCCCCCTGCTAGAGAGGGAAGGCTTCCTTGAGGCTCCCTTCGTCGGCTGCGGCCTTCAATACTTCTAGCTCCCCAGATCCCTCGGCTCTCCGCCAGGGACATGTGAGGCACAGATAAAAACCAAAGACCTCACTGCCATGCGTGAGGTTCTCTGGGTTCTCTGGTCCCTAACCAATCTTCCTTCCTCTCTTTACCTTTCAGAGTCTACTAAGGAGTGCTTTATATGTAATTTTTAGGGGTTTAGTTGTACTTAGTGGGAAGAATATGGATATTCCATCTTCTTGAAAGTGAAAATGATTGGTATGAGTTTTTAAAGCTTAAAAATTAAAAATGATAACAGAATTCTTGTTTTAGGCCAGGCATCATTCTAAACACATTACATCTATTTCATCCTCAGGATAACTTTTTGAAACAGGTATTGTTATTAACCCAAGGGCGTACCAGATTCCTGAAATATCAGTAACTGTGAAATAAAGAGTTAACTCGGCAGGCTTGGGCCCTCACACCCTGCACATTCCTAAGAAGGACTGGTCTTCGGGCTGCTGACTCCTGGAAGAGGACTTCTGGGGTCTGATGAGAGGGTCTTGTACGGCTGAAGCCCTGGGCCAGGCTGTATCACTGTGACCAAAGAGTGGCTGTAGTGTGACTTACAGTGACCGCATGCTGCATGCCTGAGGCTTGGGGCGCGCTGTGTCAGTCTGACTGCTGAGGGTTCTGGCGATGGAGTAGCTCAAGTCAGTCCTGTTGCTCCTGCCTCTCTGACTGACCCCAGTGAAAGCCCTGGACGCCAATGCTGAGCGAGTTACCCTGTTAGGCAAAACTTTGCAGGTATTGTCACACATCATTGCTGGGAAATTAAGCACTTTCCCTGTAACTCTGTAAGGCGAGGACAAGTCTGTGCCGTGGAAGCCTGTGCCTTTTTCTGAACCTCACCCTATATACGTTTCCTCTTTGCTGATTTTAATCTCTGTCTTTCATAGTGTAAGCCATGACTATAACAGGTTCTTCAGGGTCCTGCATCCTCCTATCACATCACTGCACCTGGGAGTGGTCTTGGGGCCCACCCTCACGCCAACCTAAAGCCCTGCAGCAGGAAAAAAAGACCCATCTTCCTCCAGAGCCCACGTTAATAACCACCCACAAGGTGCTCACTTTTCCAATCATCTGGACTCAAGGTTAAGTGATGGGATTATTACATCTGCTCTTGCTTATCTCAGATGATGTGTTTATGTGATGTAATCAATCAGGCCAACATCACTGGCTTCAAATAAACAAATATTTTCTTTCTTCCCAGTGATGTCTCAAACCTCATCATTCTCATTTGCAGGGATCTCTTTTCCTTTGACAAATGAGAAACTGAAGATCTTCCTTAATACGGAAGAAAGCAAAAAACAAACAAAACGGTCATTTGTGAATTTTAGAGAGGAAGACAGATGCTGACAATATCATAGTGAGAATGCTTTGAATCTGCAAGACAACCCTAGGCTTGTGGCCTGTGACAGTTTTGAGTTTCAGCATTAAACTGGTTCTCCATGCCGTAGATCTCAAAATTATATTAGAAATGGACCAGAAGACAATTCATTATTGCAATAATTTGGATAATAAATGCAGCATCAAATCTTACATTTAGGAAAGACCATCATGCTTATAAAAAAATTGCCACTTGTATAGCATAAAGCTGATAGTTTATAAAGAAGTCATAAGGCTCATCTTTTGGCCCTTGAAAGCATTTTCTTGCCACCAGTTCACCTGTGAGAGAGGCTGTTGCTCATCCTCCCCTACCCCCACTAAGAGCACAAGATTCTGAGATATTTACACGCGCACCTTCAGAGAGGGCACCTCTCTGGGCCTGATAAAGCTCAGCCTCACTGTTTTTTCCCTGGGGACTTCTTCGGGGACTGTGTTCTTCCCAGACATCCATCCCAGATGGATCACTTGGCTATTAAAATTAATTAATATAATTGTATAATTAACTTTCATAATATTAATCTCTTAATTATCCTGTTAGCAGCGATTAGGGAGCTCATGGTTCTTTTGCCACCAACTCCATGACTTCCGTGTGGAAATTAGCATTTTAACATGAAGTTCTGCTACTTTATTGAGAATTTAGGTTCCTTGAGGTAATGGGAAATTGCATTTAATTAAGGGCAGATGAGAGAGTGGACCTTTTATCCCTGGAAGCTTAGCCCTGATTATTTTGGTAACTTGGGAGGCTTCCGTGGTCAGCAGTGTCCAAATAAACATTCCATGTACTGCTCCAGAAGTTTGGTCCTGAATCTGGGTATTTGTCTCTCTGCCCATGAGCATCTGCAGTGCATAGACATTGATGTTGTTAAAGGTTTTAGGCGCCATCCTCCTTGTGTCCTTTCTGTTCTCACCAGTATTTGTTCACCATGGACTGTATCTAACAGTAGGAGTCATGGTGCTCTGCCTTGTCCCCACTCAATTATTCACTCTGCCACCCTGCAGTGAGGGTGGAGGAGGGATTTGTCCTACTCTTAACTTCAGAAGAATGTACCCAGAATGCTCACTTTGGGTCTGTCCTCTCCTCTCCCCTGAGAAGCAGACTTGCCCATGGGTAGGACCTCTTCTCCTTTCTTGCCCATGGGGATGACTGGGGGCATGGGTGTCTCCTCCTGGGACCCAGTTTGAAATGTCCTCAGATCCACTGATTTAAGCCACATTCTTCCATATTTAGTGTTGTTCTGTAAAAAGATGGTATTTTGGTTCTCCATTTGATATCTTTCACGTTAATGCACAGCTGGTTCAGCTACTGAATGGATAAGAAGGACATCTTGGATGCCCAACTGTCCTTCCACTTGGGGTTGGCGGTGGAGACTGTTGTGAAGGGAGCAGAATGCAAAAGCAATCCCTAACTGTGTGAGCGCAGCTGCACCTGAGCCGTGCATGCATATCCACAGCAAAAGACTGAATTTTATTTTGTCATATGGTATTAATAATAATAACAATAAATTGTTCTTTTATATACTAATCTAAAAATTGTTAAAAAGCGTATTGATCTCTCCCTTTGGTAACATGTGTCCTCTTTCCATAAAGAATCTAAAATCCCAAAGGGCCGTAATTTTGTCTTATGCTTCTTTGTATCCTCTCCAGATCTTAAAATGACGCTTTAACCATAGCAGATATTTATTCAGTGTTGGTGATGATTTCTCAGTTTGGGTAACAAGTGTAGGTGTATGGAGATTTATTAATATGCTTTTTATTTAAATGGAATTGATATACAATACCATATTGGTTTCAGATGTACAGCAGAGTGATTCAACAATTGTACACATTACTAAATGCTTACAGTGAGAAGGGTAGTTACCATCTGTCACCATACAAAGATATTGCAATATTATTGGCTATATTCCCTATGCTTTACTTCCATCCCTGCAGCTAATTTATTTTATAATTTGAAGTTTGTACCTCTTTATCCCTTTCACCTATTTTGCCCCTCCCCCCATGGCAACAACTAGTCTGTTCTCTGTGTTTATGAGTCTATTTGTTGTGTTTGGTTTGTTCTTTATATTTCACATATAAGTGAAATCATATAGTATTTGTCTTCCTCTACTTATTTCACTTAGCATAATACCCTATAGTTTCCCCTGGGAGATTTGAATATGTGTCATCTCTCTCCCAATTTACAAACTGGCTCCCCTGGAGTCAAAACATCTCCTATCAAAGGTACACAGAGATCATCAGATTGCAGTTACCAAGAGAGCTGTTTTCAGATATCCCTCAGGTAGCTCACTGTCCTCCGCACTGATGGTTCGGTCATGACAGCAGAAACCGCAGGGCTAGTGTAGCAAAGATTCAATGGTACAATAGTGCGTTTGGTTTGTTATACAAAGGCACAACACTCTCCTTATTTCCACCTCTTTTCCTCTTTCAACACTTCCCTGGAAGTCACCTCTGTGGACAACTGGCAATCAAGTGCCAGCTATTGAGAGCCCAACATCCATTTATTATTTGCTTTGTTATGCAAATTCTAATTATTACCTTGAAGTGTAAAATTGCTTACTTTTGACCCACAAAAAGTTTATTTCATAGTGTGAACTATTAATAAGTCAGAGATTTTCTGAATTACTAATCCAGGAGACAATACAGTGTGTCTGCAGAAATACGTTTCCTCTTGGGGCATTTGGTTAATCCATCATCTCTCCTAAGTTTCTCTTTTTCTTTCCACCAAGTTATGAGGAATGATCACTGGTGCTGATTGGCTCTTCCCATCTGCTATATTTTTTGGTGCATATTTGGCTGGCTTATGGTCCACTCCTTGTTTATCCTTGGAATGGAAATAAAAGAGTTATCCTTGTTTAGGCAGGTAGTGAGAAATGAATATGCTTTAGACAAACATTTACTCTAAAGGCAAAAAAGTACAAAGCTGTCTGTAGAGGAGCACACAGCCATAATCCACAGAGCTGGATAAACAGTGAAGGTAACAGAATCAGTTGAACACATGTTGGGATTCTAATGAATGTACGCTTGATAACAAGGTGCTAAATTCAGTGTGTTCAATGCTGATACCTGTGTCTCAGCAGCAATTTAAATCCAACCCTTGCTTGGGGAAACAAAGCTTGAATAGAAGGGCAAGTAATATATGTACAGTCAGCCCTCATTATTCACTGGTTCCATATTTACAAATTTTCCTACTCACTAAAATTTGTCATCCCCAAATCTATACCCTCAGTACTTTCATGATCATTTGCAGGACATGCACAGAACACAGGAAAATTTGAGTGTGCCCATACACACATTCCCCAGCTGAGGTATGACAAGTCGGTCTGCTTTCTCATTTAAGCTTTCATGCAGCAGGTAAGCATCCTTTTTTGTGGGCTATTTAGTGTCTTTTTAAAAATGTTTGTGCTTTTTGTTGGCAATTTTCCCACTTAAAAATGGTCCCCAAAGTGTAGTGCTGAAGTGTTGTTTCATGGTCCTAAGCATGGGAAAGCTGGAATGAGCCTTAGGGAGAAAATCTATGTGTTGGATAAGCTTCCTTTGGGCATGAGTTAGAGTTGTTGGCCATAAGTTTAATGTTAAAGAATCAACAATATGTATTTAACAAGGTGCCTTTAAACAGATATGCACTATCTTTTTAGGTATAAGGTGATCTATTGATCATTAAAAAAATTTTGTGACCAAAAGTTCAAAGGAACCTAACCCCATATGTCCCCTAGAATCAATGGTTCATTATTTACCATTTCCATGTTTGTAGCAAGTTTATAGAATGTAACTACTGCAAAAAAATAAAAAAGGAGAATTGACCATATTATGTATTTTTCTCTGATTGACTTTTAATCATTGGTGAAACATTTATGGGCACTACCTAAAGGAGTGAAAAATACACAGATGAACAAAATGTAGTCTTGCATTTGAAACAGAAAAAAACAAAAAGTAGTAAGAATAAAACATGACAAGTGTCGATAAAAGTATCGTTCTTCACAGCCATAAAAAAGTAAAATTAATGAGCTTGTGGTTGCTATCCATAACAAGGACAGCCAGGAATTTTTATTAGTATTAATATTATTGAGATACAGTCCAACTACTTCCAGTTCAACATTGGGGGATCTTAATTTAAAGCCTATTTATAGGTAATAAGATAGCTGCCACAAGTGACCTGGGCCAAGTGCTTGGGGAGGGTTGCCAGGAAGACAGAAAATCATTGCAATCATTTCACCCTGATCAAAGTACTGTGCACGCTGGGGAGATCAAGATGAGGCCCAATTACTCCTTATTGATACAACTCCTACTTCGGTTCTGAAAAATGAGTCCAAATAGCTGAAGAATGAAGGGTTCCTCCTTTATCACCTCAAATATGTTCAAAGGAGAAGAGAAATGGAAACAAAGAGTAATTCTGCTTCCAAAAATTATAAAACAAGTCATAAAAATTCCTTGTGTATAAGGGAGAAAATGGAAATATGCAAACAATAAAAAAGTAAACATTTTCATCTCCAAGCTCTGTTCTAATCTAAACCAATCCTCTTTTTTAGTTTTCTTAGGTACATCCATAGGCTCTCTCCTTCTCCCCACCTCTCTCTAATTTTCTTTCTGATACTTTAATGAGTCTAAAGTTATAACAGTATCATTTTTTTGTAGTTGCAATAAATTATCTTTGGGATAAAAAATTAAAATCGTTTAAGTCCAAAATTTCATCAGTTATTAGATGTACTGTCAAAGTAATGAAACTTTTGAAGAAAAAAAGGTATTTTACATTAAATGTACTTTTAAAAAGTCTATGTAGCAATAACACACATTTTTATACAATTACCTCCCACTTTCCTCATTTCCATAATGAAAATTTGATTCTAACATTCCTTGTAGTTTCAACTCAAGGTTTTTCTCAATCTGTTTTGGCCATTAGGAGTTATAAAGGGTGTCATATACACCCTTCCTTCCTCATCTATCGCTTCTGGAATGTTGACCTCTTTATTGCCTTTATGATTGAAGTTTTATAATTTGCAAAGGGATAGCAGAGAAAATTATCTACACATTTCTGTCAGTCTAAACACAGTTCCCTTTTTTTTTTCTTTTTACTGAGGAACATACTGCTAAAAGTTAAACAGCTTCTCGTATATGCCAAGAGCTGTGAAGGGTCTGCGGTTTCACCCTACCCACAAGCTTACATGTCAACCTTTCAGTGTTCCATGGATGTCGGCAGAAGACACAACAGTCCTGGGGCAAAGATGAAGGGCGCTTTATTTCTCACAGCAGCAGCAGTAGCCAGGGTATCACCATTTTTGTGATGTTCCTTGAGCTGCAATCCTATAGGGTAGGGCCAACGAGCCAGATGACTCCTGCAGAAGCCACAGGTGGCCCTACAGGAAAGGGACCCCGATCTTAAAAACGCAAATCATTTACAGTAGGTAATAAGCATGCCTGCCCTTTGCTCGAGAGAGAGAGAGAGAGAGAGAGAGAGAGAGGGAGGAATGGAGGGAAGGAGAGACCATCTATCTTCTAAGGCTGCCCACTAGGAGACATGCTCTAAAGACAGACAATCCAAAGCAAAGGGTAGTCAGTGACTCGCTCACAAGATGTGACGAAACAAGAGACCTGTAAGGAACTGTCACTTAACAAAACGCACCCATCATTTCCATACCATAATGACTCTTGGCAAATTTTACCATGAGGATATAATTCTGTCAGCCACTCAGATGAACTGAACTGACAGAGCCTGGGACCAAGTCTACTCAGTTTGTCTCACGTAGTGTTTAATTATGATTACTGCCAACAGGACTCCAAGTAATGAGATGAGGCCAACCTGCAGTATTGATGTCGGCCATGCCCTCAAGATCCCAGAGTTAAGAGCTGAGTAAATCCTGTAGCCTATCAGGGATACCTTGGAAAACCAGTTGGCCTTCTCATAAGTTTCTGTATTGACGTTTCCCCTTGACAAAGGCATTAGCTTGGGCAGAGCAGGATGTGTTAAAATGGCACAGTCTCCACCTTAGCCTAGAAGGACTAAGTCTAGGGGGCAAATCTATTGTCTGTAACAACTATGGCCAAGGAGCTGAAGCTGAGCTGAACGCCTTCTAGGCTCAGGGAGTATCACAGGTGCAGTGATGGAGAACTGTCTCCCACTATTATGTAGAATCCCAGTGTGCCAGCAGAGCTTTCCAATGCTGGATGATGACACTTGGAGAAACCATTCTCATCTAACTGTGAAATCTCTGCAGTCTCTTCCAAGAGCCTTGGGAGGTCTGTATCTATGGTTGCACTGCTGGCAATGGTACACACGCCCAGATTTTGTGTCAGTGGAGAATTATAACGTCAACTCATGGAAGGCATTTCATACAAGAGTTATAAAACTCTACCGGTTAACTGCTAATGGAACTACCAGTGAAGATAATGCAAACATGATAAACAAATGAAAAAACCTTACTTCAGTGGTTGTTTACTGGACAGAGAAGGACTCATCCCAAGGTGTCACTATTTATTACTTCCTTTATAGCAGATATGTTCCTCAGCTTCAGAAATGCTAAAACATAAAAATAAAAACATGTATCCTAGAATTGGGGGAAAGGTGGAATGTGAGTTTTAGAGGCCTAGGTTTGAAGAAAACAGTAGGATCAGAAGACTTCAAGGGTGAAGGAGAATTGAACAGTCTCAACACATGTACTTGGGTACCACTTCCTTTTCTTTTCTCATTATAAACGCATTTTCGCCACAATAACACATAATGGCATTTCAAAGAACCACATATTGTTCTAGGTTTTGAAAAGATTCTAAAATCATTTAAAATCTAGGGCGGTTGAAGATTTTCTAGATTTACATGTGAGTTGTGAGCCTTATTCACAGCATTCTAAATTTCCTCTTACAGGATTGCCGGAGAGCTAAATCTGTTAATAACGAGAGGATGCTGTTCTCTACCGACATAAAAGTACTAAATGAAGAAAATCTGTCTCTCATGCATTCATAATCTATGAATACATGCAAATGGTATTCTTTTGAAAGTGAAACAGATAAAATTCATAATGACTAGAGATATATTTATATCACTATTCAGATATTACACTTGCATAATACAATGTAGTTTCTGTATATTACATTTAAAAGATAAAAGGAAGGCTTTGTATTATCAAAAACTACACATATATTTTTTCTTTTATATGCAAACATTATTTATTGTAAAACCAGAACAACCCAACATTGTTCCTCCTTAAAAATAATTAAATTCCATTTTTCCAACAATACAATTTAATTGCAGTTGGTATTTCTTAAGGCCAATGCTCTATTTAATCAGATGCAGCTATAACCAATCCTTCCATGTTGGATGATACCAAACTCAAAAGTGGTTTTGAGAAGCACATACTGTATGGGGGGTAAAAAGAGAGAAGAAAAACAATATGACTGTACATTTGAATACTAAAAATTAATTCTTTGATTTTTAATTTCTTTCTCTTTGTAAAGTTGACAAAATATTTTGTGAATTGCCTTTTAATAGAAATCACAAAATCGATAACGTATAGGCTGAAAAATGGCCCCGTGAAAGACATCCACATCCTAGTCTCCTGATCCCGGGAAGCTCTGAGTGTTATGGAAAAAAAGAAAAAAAGAAAGAAAAAAGAGTCTACAGATGATGAGGAGATCACCCTGGATTATCTGGATTGTTCCTAAAGGTAATCACATGTGTCCTTTTGAAAGGGAGGAAGGAAAGTGACACACACACACAGAAGGTGAAAAGAAGTTGGACTAGAGAAAGATTAGAATATTCTGGCCCTGAAGCCTGCAGTGCTGCAGCCTGAAGCCAAGGGAAGGGCGACAGTCCCCAGCAGCATGCAGAGACAGGAGTCATTCTCCCCCAGCGCCTCTGGAGTGAGAGCGCCCCTGCCACCACCTTGATTTTGGCTCACTGGTACTGATTTTGTATTTCCGGCCTCCAGAACCCCGAGATAATACATTTCCACTGTCTTAAGCCAAGTTTGTGGTCATCTGTTACAGCAGCCAACAGAAGCAATACACATATGCATTCTAAGGGAGAAGGTAAACTTCACCAGCCAGTTCTGCCTAAAAATAAAGGACACACTTAACAGACACCCATCTCCTGCCATCCTCCTCCTAAATGAACAGTGTAAGGTGGACTCATTTACAAGCCAAAGGTTTCAAGTTTGGGGAAAGGGAGTGGACAGGGGTCTTAAGGGCTCATGACAGGTTGTCAGGGAGGAAAGACCTCCTTCCACCTGCAGTTACCCTGACCGGGGCTGATCTCATTGTTCACCCTACTCACGGAGCACCTCTCACAGCGCTGCTCCTTGCTCAGGACACCAGCTGTGCGTGACTGCAGCAGGCAGACCAAGTCCCTGCTCTGGTAGAGTCCATGTTTTGCCGGCAGGAGTCAAATGGCCAATAAACAAGTTATCATAAATAGGTTAGGTGCAGTGAAGATTAACAGAGGGAAAGAGAAGAGCAGACTGTGAGGAAGGGGGTGCTGATGTCCACTGGGCATTCACAGTGATGCCGGGGTTCTTGTTCACGAAGCCGAAGAATGAGCTCAGCAAACAGGCAAGGTAGGAGAGCAAGGTACAGGCTTTTATTTAGAAATAAAGTGATAGGACAGAGCTCCCGGCTCACGCCAGGAGGGGACAAGAGAGTCCGGTGTGCTGCGTTGTCTAGGGGATTTTATAGGCAGATGAGGATTTTTCAAGAACATGAAAAAAAGGTTTAGGGGTGCAGACCTGTTAAGTGGTGTCTGAACACCCAGAATTAACTTAACACAAGGAATTTCTCACCCCATCTCTCTCTCTGGGATACTGGCGTCTTGGTCTAGGGGCATATCAAAAGGTGGCCTGCCCAGCCCCCAAGGTGGGCTGAGGTATTGTCTGTTTGCTAAAGATTAAGTTAAGAATCCTGCTTCCCAAACTTCCTGGGTGTTAAAATGCAATCTTATCTTTAAGGTGAATCTTTTGCTGCCTTTTACTATGTTGTTTACAGCTGGGTCTGCATGTTAAATTAGTTGCCTGGTTTGCAAAACTACCCCATCAGATCTGAAAGAGGAAAGACAGCACATAGGCCTGGGCCTTTTAGCATGCTAAAGTGAATCTTACACATGATTACAAATGATTACCATAATAAAAACATGTGCTACTCTTCTTTATCTGGGGAACACCCACTGATCTTACTGAAGAATGACCCTGGAGCTTAATGTTTAACAGAGTTTTGGTAGGGGGTTTCCTTGCATGTAGTTACATTTTTCTGACTGCAAATATCCTGCCTTGCTTTTTCCGGAGGCCCTCCCCCTACTCTGACTACACCCACGGTCCCTGTCTCAACAGAGCGAGGGACAGTATTAGACAAGGAAACCTCGATTCAGGGAAGGGCTCACTCCCTGAGTGTCTGAAAGGGAGAGCTTTCCAGAAAGAGGTGATGATAAATGCAAAGGGTCTGAGGCTGGCACATGCTTGGCACCCAAGTGTGTCTGGAACATAGTGAGTGATGGGGAGAGGGTCCGAGGGGGCAGAGAGGCAGCCAGGGCCAGTGCTGCAGGTCTGGTAGGTCATGGCAGAGCTGTGGAGTGGTATTCAGTGGGGAGGGTTTGCAGCAGCGAAGTGGCGCATCTGACAACTGTTTTAAACAGACAAGAAGGGTACACACTGGTGATCCCTGCTCCAGCTGGCGTGTCCTCACAGAGGGTTGTAGCATCTCTTCCTGTGAAGCCCCCACTGCTCCTTGTCCCATCCTGGGGTCTCCTGCAGGACGCTGTCTGTAGGGCAGGGTTTCTTCTCTCCCAGTTTGCAGGATTCTCTCCTACCTATGCCACTGAATGTGCCCCTCCGAGTCACAGTCTGACACAAGTCTGGGGCTTTAACACACAGGCCATACAGTCTTGTGGACTTGATGTTTGAAAATGCAACTGTCTTCCTCGGATCAGTTTTCTGTGAAGCCAATAGGTCATCCATTGGCTTACCTGGCCTGGAAGATAGAAGCCAGAATCAACAACTTGTTTATGCCTATCCTCTGATTTTAAAACTGACCAGAAGAAAGACTCTTCAATTTCTTCCTGCCCATAGGTTTTTATGGCAGCTGTGCAGTCTTTCAGTGAGACGGGCTTTCTTTAGTTTAACAAGGTTTCAACAATTTTACAGCCTTCTGGTGAGGCATCTCTCAAACTTCAACTTGGACGGAAAATGCCTGGGGGTCTTGTTGACATGCAGATTCTGATCCAGGCCTGGGGAGGGCCTGAAACTCTGCATTTCTCGTGTGCTCGCAGGTGACATTGCTGGTCCACATCTGAGAGGCAAGGCCCCAGTGGCAGATCAGGCCCGTGTCTGTCTGAGAGGACCTTCTCTCTGAAAGCATAAAGGTATAAAATGCAAGCCAAAATCAGAGGGCTCATTGTTTTGTAAGTTGTGAGCTGCCTGTCTTTAACAATGTCTTTTCTTTTTTTTCTCTTATCTATCGAGCCGTTTCACGGTTTCAGTGTAGGTTTTGTCTTTGTTTGTTTTGGTGGTTGTTTATCTGTACTTTTACAATGGCTGCTCGACTTTGAAATTTTGGCAGTGGGGTGGGGGGGGAACATTTCCTTCAATGATTAATTGAAATGGAAGAATTGGTGCTATGGCTAAATGGTCGATAGCCTCCGATGTTCATGGATATCATATAAGCGAGAAACATTTCAAAGGTTCTGTAATACCAGGCATACTAGAAGTAGGGTCTACAAATATTCTGTGTTTTGAAATGTTATAAAAATATTTCAGTTTGTATTTCAATTCACATATTATTTTGTCTTAATTGAACCTAAGTGGAGTTAGATTTGAATCCTAAGTATTTTAATTTCTCAAATAAGTGCATTCTACTCAAGAAGGACATTTTAGTTGATGTATCTGTGGGGCTCTTTTTCTTTTAATCTCAAATAACAGTGTGCATGTTACAAAAAGATAGGCTTAACAGTTTCTGAACACTGGGGCGCTCAGAGGCCAGCCCTCTGGCTGACGGGACGAGGGTAACTGGAAGTGCACTCACCTGGAGCAGGGAGCCCAGCGGGCTGTCCAGCTGCAGGATCCCCTGAGTGCTGTTGCGTCTGTGAGAGTGGACGGGGCCTCGAAAAGAGGGGGACACACGTGGGCTCTTTGGAATTAAGGGGTCCCCACCTATCTGGGGAAAGATCCTCATTGACAGTCTGACTGACTCCAGAAACTGGGCCACCCGAGATTTATCCTGGTAAAATATGGAGACCCACAAGACACTCTAGTCTGCCTTGTCTTGAAATCAAGCACCTGCTCACCAGGGAGTGGCCTCCACCCTCGCCTGTTCATCCACAGCTCCCCCCTGCGCCAGCAGGCGGCCCCTCAGGTGCATGGGCAGCAGCCCCCGGAACGGGCAGGCGGGGGTGGTGGGGGTGAGGCGGCAGCTTCCTCAAATCAAGGGCCTTCCTCAGTCCTGCTGCCACCAGCGGCTGCCCTGCTTCTCTAGTCCCGCTTCCTCTGGTCCCATATAACTCTGTCCTCTGTGAGCAGGGCTGGTGTTCAGGGCACGGTGGGAAAATGCTGAACTAGGAAGGAGAAAGGCCCAAGCTTCATTTCCAGCCCTCCTCTTGGGGGAATCAGAGAGTGGGAGAAAAGAACCTTGGGAATGGAAGGGACACTGTGCACATTTAAGTAATTGTCTTAGGCAGCCCAGGCTGCCATCACAAAATACCGTTCACTGGGACAGACATTTCTCACAGTTCTGGAGGTCCCGGCAGACTCAGTTCCCGGTGAGGGCCTCTTCCTGGCTTGCCACAGGCTCCTGCATGCTGTGTGCTCACATGACAGGGAGAGTTCTTGGCGTCTTTCTGTAACGGCACTAATACTGTCATATCAGGGCCCCCTCTTATGACCCTACTTAACCATAATTACTTCCTTGTCAGCCCCATCTCCAGATACAGTCACATGGGGGTCGGGGGGGACACAGTTCAGTCCACGGCCGTGATCAACATAAAATCTTGCCCTGTTTTCTTCACTGTATTTTAGGTTGATCCCGTATGAAAATGCTGATTTCCAACTCATTTTAATTAAAAAAAATAGAGCCAGATTGGTTTTGCTTCATTGTCAGGCTGGTGTTTTCTGCTGCAGCCAATCATCCTTGATCACAGTGGGGCTGTTTCTCTGGAGATGCCTAATACCTGCCCTTGGCGTCTAGTGGGGGCCTTAATGCAAGTGTGGGAAGGAGCCCGGCACCCGTGAGGGTCTGCACTCGCTCCAAATGCTCACGCGCCTAAAGGAGGACAGCATGAAACAGCAAATCAAAAAAAAATCCCATGACAGGTTGAGAGACTGTGGAAGAGAGGAGAAAGGTTATATCCTGATAGTTGAACAAGGTGTCCCATGTTTTCATTCTGCACTTGGGACCCACAATAGTTGTGAGTGTCAGACAAAAGTTCATTCACCATGGGCCCCAGCAGATAGGCCTTCTGCAGCCTGCCTTAAAGGCTCAGATTCCTTTCATTTTGAGGTCTGCCTCTCTCTAGGACTCTGGAAGAGAAGAATATGGCAGATGGTGGGTGGAAAGGGTTTTAAGTCAGCCTGGATAGTATGCCCACCATCTCCCTCACGTCCATCGAGCGGAACTCAGCCACGTGGCCATACCTGTCTCATGGAGATTGAGAAGTGGGCCAGGTATGCACCTGGCAAAAGGGGCAGTAGGTGGTAGGAGGACTCACGGCTTTGTCACATGACCACCCAACTTTTTAAATACCCATCTTAGTTCTTTCTTAAGGTTGCTCATTCCTTATTAATCTTACCCCCCACCCCTGCACTTCCCCACACAGGTAAAAGGTAAATTTTGTGCAAGAAAAGCCTTGTGTGTCTTTCTTGGTGCCTGGGATGGTGCCTAGAACCCAGTTTCCTCAGTAGACATTTGTTGACTAGCTATCTGACTGACTCAATGAACAATTTCCTCAGCTCAACCCTGCATCCCCCTTTTCTCTGCTGCTCATGCAGACGTGACTCAAAGCTCGGTCTGACCTTGGATCCGGTGTCCACCTTTACTAAGGTCGACTTACATGGTTAGCCCAGTCTGATTGCTCATCAATCCGGTCTCTTTCTTAAACCACAAGGCCTCTGGTCTTCCCAGCTGACTCCTCTCTCTGTTGCAGGGATACACTGGTGCCGGCAGGGAATGAAGACAGACAGATGGTTCCAATGATGCGACTCCTTCATCTCTGAAAGAGCATTAGTAAGAAAATAACAATGTGCAGGAGAGACTAATTTGTGGGTGTATGATCTTGTTTTACAAAGATTCAGTCTTTTATGACTTGAAGATAAAGGACCATACATGTATTATTTTGTTATCTGTAATATCCCAGCTTTGTGGGGAAAACACACAGACCCAGCAATGTTAAATGGACTCTGTGATAAAAATTTTAAATCATCATGAGTTGTCAAAAAATAATAACCTCAAATCAAGACACCTGCTTGGAATGTACCTTTTAGAGGAACAACAAACTATTACTCAAGAATCAACTAAGAATGTGTTTTTAGATTCCCAGAAGTAAAATATGCCCCTGGACGGACATCATAAGGTTGAAGTCTAAGTGTTGGTAGAAAGGAGCCCATTTCAAGTGTGGGTGATATGTCCCACAAGAATGAGGTTTGGGTCACATTTTGCGAGCAGACAAAATTGTAAGAACTTGGATAAAGAGTCCCAACCAAGGGAAAATGGTAAATGCGGAACAGTGTTCTTTTCTAACACCCTCTGCCATCTCTACATGAATAATAAGTAAACATACAACAAAATGCACACATACACGCACACACACACACACACACACACACACACACACACACACACAGTTTTATAGTTCTGATGTGATTAGGATAACCATATGCTTAGCATGGTGAACCAGTCAGGACATCTAAACTGCTCCCATCCCTGATGCCTCAGACATGCAGTCTTAAGAGCTGAGTGCTTCTCACTCCACATTCCAGTTCTAACAAGACTCTTGCTGGGAGCCAATGATGTCACATGGGGCTGAACAATGTGATGCTTCAGGCCAGTGCTTCAGAAGTAAATCCATAGACTGGTTTGTTTGAAAGCAAAGTGGAATAGAACAATTACAAACCAAGTTCTCTACCTCTTGGGTCACTCTTTAGAGATTCTCCCTCTTTAGTTGCTTGGGGGATGTATTATCATGTTTCCAAGATCTTCTTCCTGCTAACCGTAGATACTTGAAGTTAGAGCTGTCCGTGTGCCTTAAGCCAAGAAATTGTGTGGAGCTTCTGGGTGGAAGGACTTTTGTTCCAGGGCACAAGTGTCCTCTCTCTGTGTCTCCATGGCAAACCCACAGTCCTAGTATTGACATTATAATGAGATGCAGCCCCTGGAGAAGTAGAGCTCTCCCCATAGCCTTCACAAGTTCTGTTGGACATGAAGCATAATTAAGAAATAAACTCTTATTGCTTAAACCCACTGAGATTTAGGTCTTGTTTGTTATGCAGCACTATCTCATCTATTCTGACAAATACAGGGATTGACACATGGAAGGGAAGAACAGCTGTAAAGAACAAATCGTTATGCGGCACTAGCATGATAATTATGTAGCAGGTAGTGAGAGTAATGATGTGAGAGCTTCAAAAGCGGGCTCTCCTTGTGCAGTGGCAAAGCCTTTGTTAAAATCCTCTCCTGTGACAACTTGGGAGGAAGTTGAACCCAGTGAACCTGATGATCCATTAAAGATCCATGCATCTAAGGGATTTATAGTTCTAGAAGTTAATACACATAACATTAGTGGCGCTGTTGACTGCTGTCAGCTTTGTGTAGTAAGGTATCACAATATAAAGGTGAACTTAGGAAAGACTTAACCAGTGTGCAAGCAGAAGTAAAAAGGAATATACAGCATCCAAAAACCTAGAACCTGGCAAGGTAGACAATAATATTCTTGACCTCAAACAGTGGAAGATAAGATCAAGAAAGTCTTCCTGGTTCCAATGCTGAAGAAAACCTTTCAACCATTTAAAATGCTTCAGGAAAAGATCAGAAGTAGAGTGTGACACCCAGAACATTTTTCAATTGAATTAAAATCAGGAAACTATTGTAGCCCTCCCAGTGCAAGCTAGACAGGCTCAAGGTCCCTGACACTGAATTGAATGAGACTCTCCTTGGAGGCAGGAAACCATAAAAGGATGCAGTTCTGTAGACCATCTCAAAACGAATGTGGGTATGACTACTGGCATGCACTACTCACTGGAACCAATCTGATAAGAAGATGGCTACATTTTTTAAAAGGCAATCAGGAGGCTGACATTGCTCTGGGTGTAAAACGACATTTAAGCACCTCACCATCTAGGCAGGCCACGGCTATAGAAACCCCCAGGGCCGTCCTTCCACTCCCTCCCTCCTGAGGGAGCTCATCCCCCAGCACCTTCTTTACACGTGATCCGCGGTGACAGTGCAAAGGGAAGACACCCCAAGCCCTCCCGAGGGAGCAATCAAGACACAGTCTCTCGTTTCACAGCTCAGGAATCCTCACATCTTCTGCCCGGTTGAGGTTCCAGAGTTGCTCTGGACCACGACTGTGTACCCATCGCCCTCCTCTCCAAGGGGACTGTTTTCTGCATAGATCCTGTCCTTGATCCACCATTGAATGGTAGCTCAGTGGGGCAGAAAAACATTTTCTTGGTTCACTGTTCTCTGGATCAGACAGGGCTGTATCATGCCCAGTGAAGATTCTCTGATGTGCCCTTGAGAGCCTGTTGATATACTGAATGGGATTTTGGGTACTTTTTTGGAGGGAGGATGAATGTCAACTAGTTGCAGAAAGGAGAATAAGCAGGATAAACTATGGCAGATATCAGAGGTGCCGTCCATCACTGATTCCCCCTCTCCCCGGGTATCCCCCAACCCTTGATATTAGAGGTGGCCTTGTGGCTCGTTTTAATTAATGAAATGGGAGTTGAACAAACGTATCCCTTCCAAGTGGATGTAGTTAAGAACTGGTGACCAATTTTCCATGGTATCCGCACCATAGCATTCCCTGAAGTCTGGGTTGAAGTAGCAGTGGAACCTCTCAGCCTGAGTCCCCAAGCAACACCTGTGATATGAGCAGAGTCCTCTTGTAAACGACAATAACGTATTTATTGTTGTAATCCATTTGGACTTTGAGTTGTTTGCGATGGCAGGATGACCTCCCATCTTGACTAATACATCATTCATACATTGTACTATCATCATACCTTGTCAATGCATGTACTAAATCCCTAGAAATCTAGCTTAAAATACGAAATGTCAGAATCAGATATTCACTTCTGTAAGATTTAGTGGTCTGTGACATTCACTGGACATTGATATCATAAAATTTTAATTTTTAGCTGAATTGTTCTTATACACTCCATTCTGTTGATTATTGTTTAAGTGTCTTAGAGGATTTTCTATGGTGTGCTTAACGAAAACTTCAGTCCCCAAAGATATAAGTATCATCCTCAAAAGGGAAAGTGCTTCAGGGGAATTGAATTTCCAAGGAATTCATAAACCCTTCCCTACCAAGGATTCTTCAGGTAGAGGTAGAAATAAAACAAATATTTGAAAATGACTAACACAGCTGAGATTTTCATAGAGCACCTCATAGAGATTTCCACACAACAATATTTTTGGATGTATGGTTCATACTATAAATATTGGTTCACATATAACTTCCCCGCAGGAATCTGAGCTCTTTGAGGGGTGGAGAGTGCTTATTCCTCTGTGTCTCCCATTCTAGACCACATTCTTTATGTCACAGGCTGCCAGTGCTGCAACAGAGACTTAAATGTATCTTTTTGCTTATCCCTACCACAGCCCTGTGATGTATGACCTGTTATCCCCACATCATCAGTATGGAAACCTGGGTCTAGGAAGTCAGACACTTGCCCAGATTAACATTCTGATAAAGTGATATAGCCAAGATTCTCACTCAGAGATATCTCACTTTAAAGATCATATCATGTATTCACTCATGATCCATCATGGTGCCTGAAGGAAATGGGATAGACACAAACTATATTTTAAGTAAGGAAAGCGTGGAAAAGGCAGGAGGCAATACCATGAAAGATTTAAGAAGGAAGCTCATTGGTTGAAAATGATCTTAAAGAATATTCCCATTAATGCCAATCACCTCATAATTTGACTTCACATGTTAATGGGTCTCTCGGTCAGGCAGAAATACAAGAGCATCTCTCTCAAGGGCCTCGCTCCTCATGACATCACCACATTCCAACTCTGCCGCTGGGTCCTTATAGAGAGTGCTTCCCTCGAGAGACAGACCTTTTTAGGCAAGGAGAATGCCCTCCATCAAGGCATTTGGACAGGCAAATGTTTAAATCATGGCATGTAGGTCACTGACAAAAAGAGGACAACTATTTCTGGTAACATTTTAAATTTATTGTGATGAGTCAAGGCTAATGCAAGGTGAGCTCCTTTCACTATCATCTGCATGGCTGCATTAGCTCATCCATGTATTACAAAATTGGCCTCTGGACAGTTAGTTGGCAATTTGGCAAATTGCCCATGCATAATGCAAGAAAAGAAAGTGAGTTTCAACTCATCCCGATTCTACTTCTACTTTTCATGAATGATTTTGATTTTCTCAAAAAATGTAAGAACCACATTTATTCAACAAAATGGGAATGAAAAGAAAGTCCAGCAATATATTAATTTTCATTATTAGCTCACTTTGTTATAGTCATGGATTATGTGAAGAGTGCTTACTTTTCACAGGATGGATTTATTATGTCTTTTTTCTGAGAAACAAATACATTCATCTAAGATGTTGATGTTGACTTTGTTTTTCTCCTTTCATACTAAATGCTTTATTAGTCTCTGCATCTATGAGATGGATGAATTCCAAGTCCCTTGGGTCAAAAGGTCTTCCCTAAGCTTTTCGGTAAAGCAGCCATTTGTTAGCCAGCTTATTTTCCATTCAGGAGAATTCACATTTAAACCATTGCTTTGATGACCTTTTACATTAGGTAATAATTCCGTTTTCTTTCCTTGTAAAGTCAGTCTCCCTTTTCAGTTTCATTCATTCATTCATATAAGTTTTGGCAAAGTTTTATCGAGCACCTGCTTTGGAGTAGGCGTGGCACCGGCCTGGAGGTTATAGTCATAAGTGAGACAGATCCACTCCTGTCCTTATGGATGATTCAGGATTATATATTCTTAAAACTAAATCAGGGAGAAAATATATAGGAAGAAAGCCACTATTTGGCTTTCTAAGATGAGGTACAGTTAAATTCCCTCCTCAAGGTACCGTTAAAACCAAAAATGTTTGTTTTGGCACCAAAGTGAGCCCGGGTCGGCACTGTGCCAGGGGGACACGGCAGCAACTGGTACAGGATGTGGCAGCACCAGCTCCTTGGAAGTGAGCCCACTGGGAAGGAGGCAAGCTGAGGGGTTGCATCTCTGCCATTTTGCCCACACCTGAATCTCTCTGAATCCAGCAATCTAGCCACACTCCCCGTCCCTACCTACCTCCACAGGCCCACCCCTAGAGAGCGCTGTGGTGCTTATTTGTCACCCAGAATCATTATCACAGGATTGGAAGAATGAGGAGAGGCTTCATGGGGCGTCTAAATCCACATGTGTCTAGAATGAAGGCGCGCTTCTCTTCATTTAGGGCTTCCAGAAGGCAGCAGCTATCAGCCTCTTCCTTGTTCATTGAAAGTCTTAATGATGACCAGCATTCTGACGATACAGAGAGGAGAGCTCTACATTCACCTTAAGTCATGTCTCTCTGGGAAGAAATTGCCAGAAGGATTAGTTTTCCTCTATTAAACATAAAAAAAACTTACATTAATTTCTATCACTATGCTTTTAGGTTTCTATAAAATATTCAGAGAGAAACGCTTTAAATTCTTCTGCAGGTAGAGATAAGAGAGGGCTGGAGTGATCCATGGAGGCTATACTTTGAGGAGGTGTGGATGAGTTGGAGAAGATGTATTGTCTATATCCGCACCAGCACAACTGTGTGGGAGCAGGTCCATTATCTTACAGTGTCCAGGATGCCGGAACTGGCTGTGCCTAGTCTGAGCACATTCAATTGGAAACAATCCCACACACAGACTAGTGTTCTCTTTCTCATCCTTCAATGATGCATCCAGAACCATGGGTGTGGGCTCCTGAATGCTTGTCAATGATATCCTAATCCAGGTCTTCTCGGGTACCATTTTTGACTTCAGTATTGGTTCCATAAACTCTCTGAAGTAGCTTGGTAAGCCAGAATTTCATTCTCAAATGCTTATGTCTGTTTTTCTAGGGGTGCTTCTCTGTATGCTGGTCTACTCTTCATTTCCAAGACATGCTACACATTCCTTCTAGTCCTTTGCTTGCTCTTTCATCTGCCTGGAATCCCCTCTTTCTCAGAGCACTACTACTGAAAGCACCAAGAATTCCCCCCCACGGAATTAATTTCTTCCACTCTCAGTGGGCCAATAGCAAATACATAGTATTAGCTGTGATACTCTGATCGCACTTGTGTTTTGTTTTAAGTTGTTGGTTTTCAATTGTGATGCACATTAGAATGACCTGGGAAACTAAAATATACAGTTGCTTGGGTCAGACCCCAGACCAAATGAATCATATTTTCTTTATGTAGGAACAAAACAAACACAAGAAAAACCAAATAACCTCCCTGAGTGACTATAAAATGTTAATAGGACAAATGTTGACACCCATGTAGCCTAGTTAGCTCTGAACAGAGACAATCTAACCTACTGCTTCTTTAAAAACCCTTGCAACATAGTCAACAATGACAGTTCTTTGTCACCAGGCACAACAGGTATCCACAATACCATCTGGTACCATTCTTAGAACAAACTTATCATAAGATAAGGCCCTCCTGATGTCAGGGTAGGATTACTTTCATGTGTAAAGGTAATTGAACTACTGAACTATGGGTTTGGGCATTAGAAGTGTGGATTCGATTATGCAAGAACCAAAAAGTCTGGGCAGAACTGAGGGTCATGAAAATATATGTTATCTGAACACAGCAATAAGAGAAAGACTTGTTGTGTTTGTGTCAAGAATTTAGGGACATAGGATCTGCAACTTGGCAATCAACTCAAGGTGGGAAAGAAAAGCAGGGTGTGGAGACCAATATTATATAAGACCCCCACTTCAGCTGAGATCCAGGAGGGGCTGGAGTAGGTGAGTAAGGAAACCGGAGGCAAAGGCGCCAGCAGGGAGACAACTCCCATCAGGTCAGATGAGGTGCAGCTGCAGGGGAGCTGACGTCCCTCCCCCAAGCCAGAAGGGATGGCTTTAAGACCAAGGTTGCCAGATCGAATACAGGACGCCCAGTTAAATTTGACTTTCAGATAAACAACACATTTCTTAATATAAGTATGTCCGAAATACCGCATGGGATCTGCTGCCAGGACTGGGGAGTTTGTGGGACAGAAGGAACTGTTCATCTAATTCACTCCTGATGGCCAATTCTTTCTTGCAGAGAATACCCTTCCTCTCGTGTATGTCCCACGTCCAGCTGGCGGCACCATTACTCAGTTGACTCCCATGAAATCAATTGAAATATTATAGGAATGTTGTTAGTAACAGATGGGCTCGAACACTTAGTTGTGGGAGTCTAGATTCAATTTCCCAGTGAAAGGAAGTCTGGATCTGAGCTTAAATCAGATCTGACTGCATGTCTGAATTTTCCTTAAGCCAATTTTTATAATTCTGAAAAAAAATCCTAAAAGTTCATTTGATTGATTATGTCCTGAATTATCCATGTATGAATATGAAGAGATTACTCTGAATGATGTACTCTTTATTCTAATAGTAGTTTAGCCTTTTAAACTTGAGGTCTCTTTAATCAATAGAAATGGTCAGAAATGGCTTTTAACTTTCTATTGATTTAGCATTAAAATTGTCATCTGATCAAAGCTCTAGGGAGTCTAACTTTAACCTCCTTCCGTCACTGATGAATAAATCCCTGGGTCCTTGGGGAGGTGGTGGTACAAGGAGCACGGGAAGGAGCCAAGTGAACTTGGGATCTTGTGTCATAAAACAAGAAAGCATCCAAAGACTAACGAGGTCATATCAAAGGACCCAGACGTCTTATTGTAGTAGATGGGAATACATTTAATCGATGACATACACAGGTTCATGGAACTCAGAAAAAAGTGCCAGAAAAAGTAATTAAAACTCATGCCATTGCTTGGAAAATTAGTTTTCTTTTCTAGTAGAACTAGAGATGAGGTGAATGAATGAGCCTAGGTGATGAAGCGCTCTTTGTTCTATGAGGAAGTAAAAGCAGCGAATAATTATAGGAATGAAAGAAGTCACAGAGTTAGACACGTCATCACTATGGCACCACATACTGTTCATGGGGAACTGGGTTTTTGCAGTATTACACAATCCCTTATAGACCAGCTTTAAGGAGCAGAGGAAAAAAGAACTAACTGTATAGAAAAGGGTGGTATCGTCATCACTCTCATTCAGCTGTTGGTTCCCTGACACTAACCACGGGTAGACCAGACATCCTGTCCCCTGTTTACATGCAATATGGCGTAATTGTCACAAAGAATGAATGCTGCCCAGTCCTGTTTTACTTTCAGATCTAGCTGCCAGTTGGCAGAACCTACAGGAGCTAGAGTATTAAAGAAATACTACAAGGACATAACAAGACAAATCCAGAGGATTGAATATTATTCGCAGGATATCTAGTTTGTAATTTTTTTTCTATAAGTTGGTGTCATAATAAAGGGGGAAGGAGGTACGCTCTACCAGAGTAAAAGAGATGTCAGAGTCATCCTCACCCAATTCCATGCACAGCCATGGGTTTGGATCCTGGTTTGGACAAAGCTTCTGTAAAGGAGATTTTTCAGGCAATTGAGGAAATTGGATATTGCATAAGATAAAATTTTGACATAGCAAGATATACTTTACTAACTTAAAAATATTATTTACAGTATGACCTTATTTTGGTGAAACTGTAAAAATCTGGAGGCATTCACTGGGGCTGAGAGGGTCACCTCTGGGTGGCAGAATATATCATTACTTTCTTAGGTTTTTTAAATCTATTTTCTAACTTCATATAGACAGTGTAGAACTTTTGAAATGAACATTTATTTTTAATTAAAAAGTTATGTAACACAAACATCCCTGATAAATATACATATCTATCTACATATTTATATGTTAAAAAAGATTAATTATTGGATTTTGCTTTCTAGAACTTGGACTTTGAGCTGAATGCATTCTCCTTAAAGTTTCTGAGTGGCTCCAATAACATAGTTACCCTCCTTTTGACTTGTAAAGCCTATTGCTTCCCTTTACACATTCAGACTGATGTTACATCAAAGAAATTCAGATAAACATTGAAGCAGTAAGTTTCAAGTCCTACATAAATTCCTAATTTAAATTTCTAAAAATGTTTTTGAAGCTTTTACAGAACTGTAACAAAATCATCAGGAAATGGAATGAAAGATAAGCTTAACAGTGACAGTAATAACATTAGTAAAAGCATAAAACCTTAATGAGCTTTATTAATATGTTTAATGATAAAGGAAAGCTGAGGCAGGGAGAAACTGAATTGATTCAGAAAAATGTGGAAAAGTTATAGTTTTAAGGATTATGTAATAATTTTCAGGGAAAGTAATACATGTTTTCTAGGGTCTATAGAGACAATGGTTTTGTCTTCCTAACACTACCTAGCACAGGGCCCTATAGGGGAGGATATGCTCAACACGTAATAAATAAATCTATGCATTTCCTTCAACTGAATGATGAGAGTTTTCCCTGCTGCATATTAAAGCTGTTTCTGCCCAGTTGTTTGAAAGTGAAAAAGTGTAGTTGGGCAGGGATAACATCTGAAAACAATTCACAGCTGCTTTCAATTTTTGTGGATTTATTTACTATACTGAGTACTTCTTTTGGTAGCACGTGGATAGCAGTTAAATGTAACCTTGCAGATAACTAGGTCCTGTAAAATAGCTTATTATTATCAACCATAAATCCATAGTACCTTTCACAAAACTCCTCTAGCCAGATTCGTTTGGGAATTAGAAAATTTTTGACCTAAAATGTAATAATGTGCATATTACCATGTATATTGCATCCCAGCAGCATCTAAGACAGCACCGTGTGATCAGACGCATTAATATTTCTGCAGTGAAATACAGGAATGTCCACATGTGGAGGAGAGTAAAAAAAATAGCTTTCCATTAGTTCAGATCATATTTTGCTGGCAGATCAGTTTTGGTGCTAATTATAACACATGTGGGTTTTCAGAGCCTTGAGGATTTCAAAATTGCAGAAAAGCACTAGCAGTGCGGGCTAGCATCATTCATCAGGGATTTGTTATAAAGTAAATTCTATTCCTTTCCTTTTCAGTTGAAACAGAGACAGCTGTTATTGCAGCGCTTAGACAGAATTGCTTTAGAACGTTTTTTAAATATGCTATTGCCTTAATAGTAAACAGAGTCTTTCAGGCTTGATTTTTGTGTATTACTTCTTGAGAGGGCTTAGAGAGATAGTGATTAGTGAGAATTCTGACCAAAGGATTCAAGACAGCACAAGCAGATGCTAGTGGTAGAACCAGGGAGATAATCCCAGCAGCTCTTAATCAGTGACAGACCCCTGCCCGTGCCCCAGCACAGAGGTAGAGCTATAGGGGCGGCGGGGTGGGGGAGCTCTGCCAGGTCCATATGCCATTTGTCATATTCTCTCAGCCACTTGGGAATAAATTGGGTATTCCACAAGTAAGCAGACAATTTATGAGATTATTAAGGTAAGGCAATTACTGACCCAGACAGTGAATAGTTTCTAATGTCTTTAAAGAATAAAACAACATTTAAAGATAGTGGATGTGGCTGTATTTGAAGTAAATATCACAAATGTATTGTGATTGAGATATATAGTAAGTGTAAAAAGCTTGCCATAGGAGACAAATTGCCTCACTGAAACCTAAATTATATGAGCATTTGACACTTTTAGAGGAAATTAAAGGTGATGTCATGTAATTCCCGGATACTGGAAATATAAAAGGAACTCCTTTTTCCAAGAGCAGTCTATGGACAAGGTTGACACTACATCAGAGTTCACTAATTTCAGCCTCTTCTCTATACATTGGAAAAAGGATCATAGAGAAGGATGGGACCCAACTGGGCCTAGAAATAGGAAAAAGAAGGAAGAGGTACGTTTATTAGAGTTTATTGTGGAAGAGGTGAAAATATGTTCCACCCAGGCAGGAGGAGAGAGGGTCGCTTCCTCTCCTTTCTCCTCCCATGTCTCTGCACCCCTAAGTGAAGGCATGAGCTTGGGTAGTAAGAAAGGGTAGAGAGGGTTTGGCAGACCACAGGGACCTCTGAGCCTGTTGGGTCTTTGGAGCAGGGTGTCCTTCTGGGGAGGCATCTTTGTTTCTGAAGAGACAGAGATGGTCCAGAAGCAGAGAATAGGACTTCCTCTGGCTTTGGGCAGGTAATCCACCTGTGTTTACTCAGGAGGTCAGGCTGGAGGCTGCCCTTCAACATAACATGTGTGCCTTTGAGTGAAAAGTCATTTGTTTTTATACCTAGGAATGTTAGGCTGAGTTGCGTTCCCCCCCTGAATTCAGATTGAAGTCCTAAGTTCCAGCACCTCAGAATGTGTCTGTATTTGGAAGCAGAGCTCTTAAAGAGATGATTAAGTTTAAATGAGGTCATTGGGGGGGCGGCTCTAATCCACTATGACTAGTGTCCTTATCAGAAGAGGAAATCTGGACAGAGAGACACCAAGGATTCACAGGCAGAGGAAAGACCTGTGGACACAGTGGGAAGGAAGCCCTCTGCAGGCCGAGGAGAGAGGTCTCAGGAGGAAGAAAACCTGCCGGCACCTTGATCTTGGACTTCCAGCCTCCAGAGCTGAGATGGTAAAGGCTGCTGTTCAAGCCAGCCGGTCTGTGGCACTTCATTATGGCAGCCTGAGCTGATGAATGCACCTAGCATAGTAAAGGTGTTGCAAGAGCATGAGGAACCCTGGTGATAGAAAATATTACCTGGGAGGACTTCCGGGAAGATGGCGACGTGAACAGACCAGAAGAAAAATTCCTCCCAACATTATATTTATTCACGAAAACACAGCAAATACAACTATCCCTAAAAGAGAGACCAGAATACACAGGAAAGTGCACAGTGTACAGGTACACCTGAGAGGACTCGGCAGCCGGTGAGGCGGATGGGATACGGAGCCGCCACCCGGAGGGAACGAGCGCTCCTCCCCCCCAGAGCTCCGGCGGTCAGACACTCCGGAGAGAGGACTTGGCACCTGGTGAGGCGGGTAAGATACGGAGCCGCGACTCAGCGAGACCCAAGCACTCCTCCACCCCAGCACTCCGGCGGGAGTCCCAGCGAGGCGGTCATAAACAGCCCAGCTTGAGAGAGAAGAAAGAAAGAAAAGGGGGAAAAAAAGGAGAAAAGCACGCGCTTTGTTTCTCAGTGGTCTTAAAGAGACAGGAGTCCAGCAGAGAACCTCATCACAGCGGCACACTCAACCCAGCAGGCTGGGAGTCCTGGGGAGCCTCGGACCCCATAGCGGGCGACTGGGAAAGGGTAGCCATATTTAGGACTCCCACAGAGCTCAACAGCCTCCCATTCATTCTCACCCCGGCCACAGCTTTAAAGGGCCGTGCGGAGTGACGTGGCCATGGCTCTGGAATAGTGGAGCAATAGCACCACCTACAGCATTCACACAGAAACCACCCCCGGTGGGCATTTTTGTTTTTTGTTTTTTTTACGTGTTGCTGCTTTTTCTTTTTCTTTCCTTTCTTCTCCTTTTTCTCTCTCTCTTTTTACATTTTTATTAGTAGTAGTTTTTTTCCTTTGTTTTCTTTTTTTCTTATCTCTCCTTTCTTCTCTTCCCTTTTTACAGTCATAAAGAGCCCAGAGGACATACGTGACAACTACCAACAACTAATTCTATAGTCATGAGAAGACAGAAGAATATGATACAGACAAAGCTTCAGACAAACACCACCACAGAGAGAGAATCTGAAGGAATGGACATGCATAGTCTTCCAGAAAAAGAATTCAGAATAAAAGTCATAGAAATGCTGACGGATCTACAGAAAAATGTGCAAGAGCTGAGGGAGGAAGTGAGGGAAGTGAGGAAAGACAATGCAGAAATGAGACAAGCCAGTGACAGGCTCAACAGCAGATTGAATCAGGTTCAAGACACGATCAAGGAATTACAAGACAGGGAACAGGAATACAAAGAAGCTGAGGCAGAGAGAGATAAAAGGATCTCTAAGAATGAAAGAATATTAAGAGAACTATGTGACCAATCGAAAGGGAGCAATATTCGCATTATAGGAGTACCAGAGGAAGAAGAGAGAGAAAAGGGGATAGAAAGTGTCTTTGAAGAAATAATTGCTGAAAACTTCACCACGCTGGGGAAGGAAATACTCTCACAGTCCACGGAAGCCCACAGATCTCCCAACACAAGGTACCCAAGGAAGACAACACCAAGACACATAATAATTAAGATGGCAAAGATCAAAGATGAAGACAGAGTATTAAAGGCAGCTAGAGAGAGAAGAAAGATAACCTACAAAGGAAAACCCATCAGACTGTCATCAGACTTCTCAACAGAAACCTTACAGGCCAGAAGAGAATGGCATGATATATTTAACGTAATGAAACACAAGGGCCTTGAACCAAGAATATTGTATCCAGCACGATTATCATTTAAATATGACGGAGGGATTAAACAATTTCAAGACAAAAGAAAGTTGAGAGAGTTTGCCTCCCATGAACCACCACTACAGGATATCTTAAACGGACTGCTCTAGAGGGAAGCACCCCTAAGGCTAAAAAGATGTCACCAGAGAAAATAAAATCATAGCAAAGAAAGCAGACCATCCAAATACTAATTAAAGGCAAAGAATAAAACACCTAATATATAAAGAAAGGAGGAGGAAGAATAGGAAGGGAGAGATAAAGAAACATCAGATGGCGTTCACAATAACTTAACAAGAAAGTTAAGGTAGATTGTTAGATAGTAAAGAAGCAACCCTTGAACCTTTGGTAACTACGAATCTAAAGCCAACAACGGCAATAAGTACATATCTATCAATAATCACCGTAAATGTAAACAGACTGAATGCACCAATCAAAAGACACAGAGTAACAGAGTGGATAAAAAAGCAAGACCCATCTATATGCTGCTTTCAAGAGACTCACCTCAAACCCAAAGATATACACAGAATAAAAGTGAAGGGATGGAAAAAAATATTACAAGCAAACAACAAAGAGAAAAAAGCAGGTGTTGCAGTACTTGTATCAGATAAAATAGACTTCAAAACGAAGAAAGTAGCAAGAGATAAAGAAGGACATTACATAATGATAAAGGGGTCAGTCCAACAAGAAGATATAACCATTATAAATATATATGCACCCAACACAGGAGCGTCAGCATAAGTGAAACAAATACTAACAGAAGTGAAAGAGGAAATAGACAGCAATGCAATTATTTTAGGAGACTTTAACACGCTACTCACTCCAAAGGATAGATCACCCAGGCAGAGGATAAGTAAAGACACAGTGGCACTGAACAACACACTAGAACAGATGGACCTAACAGATATCTACAGAACTCTGCACCCAAAAGCAGCAGGATACACATTCTTCTCAAGTGCACATGGAACATTTTCCAGAATAGACCACATACTAGGCCACAAAAAGAACCTCAGTAATTTCAAAAATATTGAAATCCTACCAACCAACTTCTCAGATCACAAAGGTATAAAACTAGAAATAAATTTCAGAAAGAAATCAAAAAGGCTCACAAATACATGGAGACTTAACAACATTCTCATAATGAATCAATGGGTTAACGACCAAATCAAAACAGAAATCAAAGAATATATGGAGACTAATGACAACAACAACACAAAGCCACAACTTCTGTGGGACACAGCGAAGGCAGTTTTAAGAGGAAAGTATATTGCAATCCAGACCTATTTAAAGAGGGAAGAACATTCCCAAATGAACAGTCTAAAGACAAAATTATTGAAATTGGAAAAAGAAGAACAAATGAGGCCCAAAGTTACCAGAAGGAGAGACATAATAAAGATCAGAGAAGAAATAAATAAAATTGAGAAGAATAAAACAATAGAAAAAATCAATGAAACCAAAAGCTGGTTCTTTGAAAAAATAAACAAAATAGATAAACCCCTAGCCAGACTCATTAAGAGAAAAAGAGAATCTACACACAGAAACAGAATCACAAATGAGAAAGGAAAAATAATGACGGACCCCACAGAAATACAAAGAATTATAAGAGATTATTACGAGCATCTATATGATAACAAGTTGCAAAACCTAGAAGAAATGGACAACTTCTTAGAAAAATACAGCCTTCCAAGACTAACCAAGCAGGAAACAGAAAAAATAAACAGACCAATCACCAGCAATGAAATTGAATCGGTAATCAAAAACTACACAAGAACAAATCCCCGTACAAGATGGATTCACCTCTGTATTCTACCAGACATATAGAGAAGAAATAACACCCTTTCTCCTTAAAATTTTTCATAAAATAGAAGAGGAGGGAATACTTCCAAACTCTTTCTATGAAGCCAGCATCACTCTAATACTAAAACCGGGCAAAGACCTCACCAAAAAAGAAAATTACAGACCTATATCCCTGATGAACGTAGATGCAAAAATACTCAAGAAAATATTAGCAAACCAAATTCAAAAATACATCAAGAGGATCATACACCATGATCAAGTGGGATTCATCCCAGGGATGCAAGGATGGTACAACATTCGAAAATCCATCAACATCATCCACCACATCAACAAAAAGAAGAACAAAAAGCACATGATCATCTCCATAGATGCTGAAAAAGCATTTGACAAAATTCAGCATCCATTCATGATTAAAACTCTCAACAGAATGGGTATAGATGGCAAGTACCTCAAAATCATAAAGGCTATATATACAAACCCACAGCTAACATCATACTTAATAGCGAGAAGCTGAAAGCTTTTCATCTAAGATCGGGAACCAGACAGGGGTGCCCACTCTCTCCACTGTTATTCAACATAGTACTGGAGGTCCTAGCCACGGCAATCAGACAAAACAAAGACATACAAGGCATCCAGATTGGTAAAGAAGAAGTCAAATTGTCACTATTTGCAGATGACATGATACTGTATATAAAAAACCCTAAATACTCTACTCCAAAACTACTAGAACTAATATC
>JAQQAC010017683.1:2781345-2936880 GCA_029783875.1 Phataginus tricuspis | reverse complement strand
ATACATTTCTCCGGACCTCAGACTGACTTAGACAAAGGCTGTAACAATCGTAGCTGAGTGAGGGCTGCAAAAATCATGCACCCAGTTTGGATTCGTTCAGAAAGGTATCAAAGACTTCCAGCATCCAAATGTTGATGAATGGTCTATAGCATTGTCCTCTGTGGCAGAGCTAATGATTCTGAATATGGATAAAAGTGAAAAAGAATAAATCGTGTAGAGGGCATTCTCATTCACTGTATATGCACCAAATGTATTCCTGTGTTCATGAAAATAATTATCCTTTAGTCAGATCAATTAGGCCAGAAGGAAAAAAAAATTTCCTTTCTCCTTTTTCAAAACCAGGTCGAAAAGTTAAAGTGTGATTTTCAAATGCCTTTCCCAGAATCAGGTAAGACCACAGGCAGATATGCAGTGACACAGCATGAAGTCAGGGATTGTGTCCTCAGCATTGTAATAGCTCCGTATTGAGTCATCCAGTGAGCCATCAATGTAGCCATGGGTGTTCACTGTGCCTATCTTTCAATTCTCTCTTTATAGATTGGAGAAATAGTGATAGAGTATTCAAAAGACACTGTATTAAATACCATAGGCATTAGGGGGGAAAAGATGGCAGTATGAGAAGTGAGGCAGAAACCTCCTCCCAAAACCATATATAACATGAAAATACAGCAAATACAACTAATCCTGAAAGAGTGACCTGAAGACTGAAACAGACTGCCTACATGTGGGGTAAAAGAGAAGACCTCATAGAAAAGGTAAAATAGCAAAGCCATGATCTGGCAGGAACCAAACCCAGCTCAAAGGCAGGAGGAAGAGAAACAGAGTGGAGAGGGAGTAGAAGCCCAGGACTGCTAAACAACCACCCCTGGAGATATTCTCTGGGGGCACAAACCCACATTAGATGGTACTCTGGAGATTAGAGGGGTTGGAAAGCACAGACAGGCAGAATACTCAGAGGGACTGTGATTCCAGCAGCTTGCGGAGAGCAGGCACCCACAACGGGCTGCTCTTGGACAAAAGAAAGGTGGGTACTTCAAAAGACTTCCCAACAGTGAGAGAGATGCTAAAGCGGCATAGTACACAGAATTCACTGCTCAGGAAAAAGGGCAGGTGGAAAAAATCACCCCTGCACACACAGCCCAGCAGATTGGACCTTTGAGGAGCTTCAGATGCTCCATCCCCCTGGCTGGCAACACACCCTGAGGCCCCCACTGTGATATGCAGTCTGCCGTTCCTTCCTCCCTGCAGGCACCTATCTCACACCTGCTGCTCATGCCACTGTGCCAGGCCAGCTGGAGGGCAGCCCCACCTAGAGCAGCTACAGGGGCATAATGTAGAGGCTCCTCCTGGCATGCTCAGCCCACTGGGCCTGGCAGTGGAGATAGGCACTGCAGCTGGGAAGCAGGAAAGGGTTCTTTCCTCCTGACAGGTGCTGGCAGCACATGCTTAAGACCCTCGCCATTGCTCCAGGGACTGGGCAGCTCCAGAGAGTAGAGCTTCAGGGCACTAGAGGACACTGCCTACACAAAAATATTATTCCATAGTAATCATTAGAAATATGACATGGCAAAAAAAATTTATATAAACCATAATCACTCAAACACCAGAAAGAGGGCTAAGTGAAACTGAAGTCACCAATCTTCCTGATAAAGATTTCAAAATAAAAATCATATACATGCTCACAGAGCTACAGAAAAATATTCAAGATCTCAGAGATGATTTCAAGAAAGAGATAGAAACTTTGAAAAATACAGTATCTGAAACGAAACACAGAATGGAGGGACTTAAAAGTAGATTAGATGAGGTAAAGAATATGGTAAATGAAATAGAAATTAGAGAAGAGGAAAACAAAGAAGATGATGCAGGGAGAGAAATAGGATCTCTGGGAATGAAAGAATGATCAGAGAACTGTGCAACCAATCCAAACGGAACAATATTCTCATTATAGGGGAACCAGGAGAAGAGGGAGAAAAAGGGATAGAAAGTCTCTTTGAGGAAATAACTGCTAAAATCTTCCCCAATATGGGGAAGGAAATAGTCTCTCAGGCCATGGAAGTGCACAGATCTCCCAACACAAGGGACCCTAAGAAGACAACAGGAAAACATCTAATAATTAAAATGGCAAAGATCAAGGACAAGGAGAGAGTATTAAAAACAGCCAGAGAGAGAAAAATGATTATTTACAAAGTAAAGCCATAAGGCTACCAGCAGATTTCCTTTACAGGCCAAAAGGGAGTGGCATGATATATTTAATGAATGAAACAGAAGGGCCTCGAACCAAAAATACTCTACCTGGAAAGATTATCAATTAATTTTAAAGCGGGGATTCAACAATTTCCAAATAAGCAAAAGTTGAGGGATTTTACCTCCCCAAACGATCCCTACAATGTATTTTAAAGGAACTGCTAAAGGTATAAGTGCTCCTAAGGTTAAATAGCTGTCACCAGGGAAAATAAAACCACAGTAAAGGAAGTAGAACAATTAATTTCTAAGCAAATGGAAAATCAAATCAACTACCCACAAAGTCAGTCAAGAGATGCACAAAGAGTACAGAGTATGACACCAGAATGGAGGGAGAAAAAAAAAGAACCTTTAGATTGTGTTTGAAATAGCCTAAGTGAGTTAAGTTAGACTGTTAGATAGTAAAGAAGCTGCCCTCAAAACTCTGGTAATCACAAATCTAAAGCCAGCAATGATAATAAGCACATATCTATCAATAATCACCCTAAATGTAAATGGACTGAATGCACCAATCAAAAGACATAGAGTTACAGAATGGATAAAAAACCAAGACCCATCTATATGCTGCCTATAAGAGACTCACTTCAAACCCAAAGACACACACAGACTAAAAGTGAAGGGATGGAAAAAGATATTTCATGCAAATAATAGGGAGAGAAAAGCAGGAGTTGCAGTAGTTGTATCAGAAAAAATAGATTTCAAAACAAAGAAAGCAACAAGAGACAAAGAAGGACATTACATAATGATAAAGGGGTCTGTCCAACAAGAGGATATAACCATTATACATTATCTATGCACCCAACACAGGAGCACCTACATATGTGAAACAAATACCAACAGAATTAAAGAGGGAAATAGAATGCAATGCATTCATTTTAGGAGACTTCAGCACACTACTCACTCCAAAGGACAGATTAACCAGACAGGAAATAAGTAAGGACATAGAGGCACTGAACAATGCACTAGAACAGATGGACCTAACAGACATCTACAGAACATTCCACTCAAAAGCAGCAGGAAACACATTCTTCTCAAGTGCACATGGAACAATTTCCAGAATAGATCATATAATAGGCCACAAAAAGAACCTCAGTAAATTCAGAAGGATTGAAATTGTACCAGCCAGCTTCTCAAACCACCAAGGTATGAAACTAGAATAAATTATGCAAAGAAAACAAAAGAGCCACAAATGCATGGAGGCTTCACAACATGCTCCTAAATAATTGATGAATCAATGACCAAATAAAAACAGAAATCAAGCAATATATGGAGACAAATGAAAACAACAACTCAACACCTCAAAAACTGTGGGACGCAGTGAAGGCAGTTCTAAGAGGAAAGTATATTGCAATACAGGCTTACTCAAGAAAGAAGAACAGTCCCAAATAAACAGTCTAAACTCACAATTAACGAAACTAGAAAAACAAGAAAAATGAGGCCTAAAGTCAATACAAGGAGGGACATAAGAAAGATCAGAGCAGAAATAAAATTAATTTGAGAAGAATAAAACAATAGAAAGAATCAGTGACACCAAGAGCTGGTTCTTTGATAAAATTAAAAAAAAACAGATAAACCACTTTCCAGACTTATTGAGAAAAAAAGAGAATGTACACACATAAACAGAATCAGAAATGAGAAAGGAAAAATCACTATAGACACCACAGAAATACAAAGAATTATTAGAGAATACTATGAAAATACTATGCTATCAAACTGGACAACCTAGAAGAAATGGAAAATTTTCTAGAGAAATACAACCTTTCAAGACTGACCCAGGAAGAAACAGAAAATCTGAACAGACCAATTACCAGCAATGAAATTGAATTGGTAATAAAAAAAAACTACCTAAGAACAAACCCCTGGACCACATGTCTTCATGCTGAATTTTATCAAACATTTAATACCCATCCTCCTTAAACTTTTCCAAAAAGTAGAAGAGGAGGGAATACTTCCAAACTCATTCTATGAGGCTAGCATCACTGTAATACCAAAACCAGACAAAGACTCCACAAAAAAAGAAAATTACAGACCAATATCCCTGATGAACACAGTTGCAAAGTGCTCAACAAAATATTAACAAAGCTAATTCACATATACATCAAAAAGATCATCCATCATGATCAAGTGGGATTATTCCAGGGATATAAGAATGGTATAATATTTGAAAATCCATAAATGACATATATTACATCAACAAAAAGGACAAAAATCACATGATCATCTAAATAGATGCTGAAAAAGCATTTGACAAAATTCGAGATCCATTCATGATAAAAACTGTCAACGAAATGGGTATAGATGGCGATTACCTCAACATAATAATATACACCAATCCCACAGCCAACATCATATTTAACAACAAAAAGCTGAAAGCTTTTCCTCTAAGATCAGTTACAAGACAAAAATGCCCACTCTCCCCACTTTTATTCAACAGAGTACTGGAGGTACTAGCCACGGCTATCAGATAGCACAAAGAAATAAATACACAAGTAAATCAATACACAAAATGCTTTCCTATATACTAATGATGAACTTGCAGAAAGAGAAATCAGGAAAACAATTCCATTTACAAGTGCATGAAAAAGAATAAAATATCTAGGAATAAAACTAACCAAGGAGGTGAAAGACCTATATCCTGAAAATTACAAGACATGCATAAGAGAAATTAAAGAAGACACCAATAAATGGAAATACATCCCATGCTCATGGATTGGAAGAATTAATATTGTCAAAATGGCCATCTGGCCTAAAGTAATCTACAGATTTGATGCAATATCTATCAAAATACCAACTGTATTTTTCAACAAACTAAAACAAATAAATGTTAAATTCAAATGGAAACCCAAAAGACCCCAAATAGCCAAGGCAATCCTGAGAAGGAGGAATAAAGCTGGGGAATATGCTCCCCAACTTCAAGCTGTACTACAAAGACACAGTAATCAAAGCAATTTGGTACTGGCACAAGAATAGACCCATAGATTAATGGAACAGAATAGAGAGCCCAGATATAAACCCAAGCATATTTGGGCAGTTAATATATGATAAAGGAGCCATAGATATACAACGGGGAAATGACAGCCTCTTCAACAACTGTTGTTGGCAAAACTGGACAGCTACAAGTAAAAGAATGAAACTGGATTATTTTCTAACTCCATATGCAAATATGAACTGGAAATGGATCAAAGACCTGAATGCAAGTCATCAAACCATAAAACTCATAGAAGAAAACATAGCAAAAATCTCTTGAACATAAACATGAGCAGCTTTTTCCTGAACACATCTCCTTGGGCAAGGCAAACAAAAGGAAAAATGAGCAAATGGGACTACATCAAATTAAAAAGCTTCTGTACAGCAAAGGATACCATAAGCAGAACAAAAAGACATCCTACAGTATGGGAGAACATATTCATAAATAAATTATCTGATAAGGGGTTAACATCCAAAATATATAAAGAGTTCATACACAAGTAAATTAATGCACAAAGTAAATAAATTATCTTCTAGGTTGTCCAGTTTGGTAGCATAGTATTTTCATAGTATTCTCTAACACCCAAAAAGCAAATAACCTGATTAAAAATGAGTGGAGGATATGAACAGATACTTCTCCAAAAAAGAAATTCCAATGGCCAACAAGCACAAGAAAAGATGCTCCAAATCATTAATTATCAGGGAAATGCAAATTAAAACCACAATGAGATATCACCTCACACCAGTTAGGATGGCCAACATCCAAAAGACAAGGATCAACAAATGCTGCTTGGGATGTAGAGAAAGGGGAACCCTCCTACACCACTGGTGGGAATGTAAATTAGGTAAGCCATTGTGGAAAGCAATATGGAGGTTCCACAAAAAACTAAAAATAGAAATAGCATTTGACCCAGGAATTCCACTCCTAGGAATTTACCCAAAGAAAACAAGATCCCTGATTACAAAAGACATATGCACCACTGTGTTTATTTGCAGCACTACTTACAATAGCGAAGATATGGAAGCAACGTAAGTGCCCATCAGTAGAATGGATAAAGAAGAAATAGTACATATACACTATGAGAAGTACATTCAGCCCTAAGAAGAAAACAAATTCTACCATTTGCAACAATGGATGGAGCTAGAGGGTATTATGCTCAGTGAAATAAGCCAGGCAGAGAAAGACAAGTACCAAATAATTTCACTCATTTGTGGAGTATAATAACAAAGCAAAACTGAAGGAACAAAACAGCAGCAGACTCACAGATTCCAAGAAGGGACTAGCAGTTACCAAAGGGGAACAGTGGGGGAGAGCAGGTGGGGAGGGAGGGAGAAGAGGATTAAGGGGCATTACGATTAGCACACATAATGTAGGGGGGCCACAGGGAAGGCAGTATAGCACAGAGAAGATGAGTAATGACTCTACAGCATCTTGTTACACTGATGGACAGTGACTGCAATGTGGTGTAGGGGGGACTTGATAATATGGGTGAATGTTGTAACCACAATGTTGCTCATGTGAAGCCTTCATAAGATTGTATATCAATGATACCTTAATAGAAATAAATAAATAAATAAAAATATATATCATAGGCATTTTAAGGAAGTGTTAAGCGTTGACTCCTTCCATCAAGGAACTTAAACATGCAAAAACTAAAAAGACAATCACACAAGCAGAAGGGTGTTAGAGGACAGCAAAACAAGGGTGGTCTCATGCTGTAAATCACAATATAACTGTTACAGGCAATGACGGATGGGTGGGCCGACTCCGGACAAACATGGTCTGCTTGGCTTAGCTCTTCACTACTGCAGAAAGCAAATGTGATTTTAGGGCTGTAGAGGTCTCACCACCAGAGCTGTGAGGGAATGTGGTGGAATCCCCCCTGTTGGCTCAGGGCTAGAGTTAGTGTTCATGGCATTGCTCGTTGTCAGCCTGATTTGGATTACTTTTTTGTAACTGGCTGCCAACACCGTCCCATGAGTCTGGTTCTTTGGCATCTACATACTTTGGGTCAATCCAGAGCCAGGACCTCTCACTGCATCACACAGGAAATATAGGTTTGGGGTCCCAAAGTCCTCAAGCTCTAAAATGGTGTCACTTTATTGTGAAAACCAGGATTTTCTGGTTGCCTTTAAATTTACCATTTCAGGATTTCACCCCTTGTCAAGTTCCCTCAAAACACGGCCAAAGACCTAAAAATTTAAATTAAAATACTGTCATTTTCTCATAATCTACATGCAGGTAGGAGAGAGTGCAAGAGACAGCCAGGGCAAGAGAGAGAAACGCCACGTTTGTGAGTGTGTCCCGTCCTCAGGCAGTGTCCTCAGCCTCCCCGGCCCAGCACCCTGGTGACTCACGGCCTTTCACGCACCTTCATATAGAACACATATGCTGAAGGTGTCTGGCAATTTGAGCATGATGTCAGGGGTCTATGTCCAAGAACTTCCTTTCCCCGTGATTGAAAGGAGTGTTGCTTTTCCAGAGAATGTCTTTTCTTTATCTGTGCTCAGGAGTCTTTTGTGACATAGGGACACTTTGGAGAGATGTGTCTTGGGGCAGGGGGAGTTTATGGACCTCTGGACCCTATGGGCAAAGCAGGAGTGACTCAATTCTTCATTAATTCTTTTTGGAGCTTTCTCATTGGTGCTCCTGAAAAATGTGGTCCCCAGTGATGTTTTGTTCCATGGGCATTCTTTTCTTTCAGGGATGCTGACCTTTTGACTAGTGTCATCCGTGCAGCCACGTTCTTGAAACTCTGAAATCCCTGATGTATCAAATCCAGGTGAGCCCAGATTGGACCTTAGGACTCAGACCCTCCAGTGGAGAGCATTATGCCTGCTATGCCAGGTCCTGAAGGTGTAGAAGTCAGCTCAAGAACAACCCACTGGCTGCATGCAATCTGGGAGCATTCTGGAAAACAAAAACAGTGTGGGATATGCACAGACTATCTAGAGAAACAGATAATAAAAGGAATATGGTTCCAGGAGAGTCACCATGCCCCAGCTACACTTAGTAGGTTTTTGTTGTTCCTACTGTTTCTAATGAGAAAACAGAAATCAGTGACAAAACCCTAATTTAAAGTATTAAGGACTACGACCCTTTTTTAACTATAGAAAATGACATGTAGTTCTTATTTCATGGGATGGATTCACCATTCTCAGTGATTCCATCGGTAACCGCATGGACTGAGTGAGCTGGGTGGGCTGCACTGCCTTTTACAATTAACTTTCTACTGCCCTGAAAGTTCCCCTTGTCTGTGGTCAAACATGAAGGGCGATTCATAACAAATGCTACCTAAAAAATATTTTTTTAAACAGTAAGATACTGCTTAACAGCTTCAAAAACAAAGCTTGTCAAAGGAAAAGAACATTTCTCCCTAATATGCAGACTTGTTCCAATAAATATCTGTTATGTCCTTCCCATACACCACATGTAGAGAGAAGAGCAGAGTGTCAGTGAGGGACACTTACCGCCCTGGAAGCCTGAAGACTGTTTTCCTCTAGTGAATGACACGGAAGTGCGCAAGTATGAAGAGGGAGAATTTTGTGAGTTATTTCTTATGGTATCAAAAGCCAAGGTTTTAGAGAAGGTGTTTACTATGGGAAGTACATTCACTAACACAGGTCCCACAGTACCACATGCATACCTAGAAGTGTTGGACTTCTTAGTGACACATATTTTCAGAAGAATTTCCTAAGCATCAGGGAGCTCTGATAATATTGGGTGATAATTGTGCAGCGATCACAGTTCCAAGGGTACATTAATATCAACACTGGGCTTTAGCCCCGGCTGCTGGAAATGCACTGGGTTTCATTGGCTGGACCATGTATGTCTCTCATAACTGGGGCAAACAAAACTGCCATATCTGCAGCTGTGACTGTATTTAACCAACTCTAAGGTTAGAATTAAGAGTAACAGAGATTTTTCTCTTCTTTGAAGTAAAATCCAAGATATTCTGAAGCTCTATAAATTCTTTCCTGTGGCTGGGATTCTCATTATGTGACCAGGTATTTTTAACATAACACTTTACTCACTGTATATTTCCCCACATTCTGGACCCTGTCTGTTGGCTTAGTAAGAAAATGCAATTTCTTCATACACAGGAGGGTATAGAAAGGAATTCAAATGGCACTGGTTTACTGTGTTTTGAATGACAAAACAGAGATCTAGTCAAAGATTGCTAATTGATTAAACAAATACAGCATCCCGTCTTCTGATTTCATGGAGCCATCTGTGACCAAGTCTGCATTCTGGGACTCTATGCCACACGGGATGCACTTCTCTGCCATTTCTATCTCTCAACTCCTCTTACGAACCACTCTCAGGAAGACTTCTTGTGATCCCTGTTGATAACAAGCGGAGGAAAGGGAAGGCAAAATCCAGAGCACCCAAGTCACAGCTCCTTTGCCACCCTATGGGCCCAAGCATGCCCCTCCCCAGCGGAAGTGCTGCTGTCACAGGTGTCATGCCACAGGCCAGCTTCCACTTGAAATTATTACTGGGAGGTTTTTCTGTAAATGGGGTTTTCTAAGAGCCTTCTCTGTAGCTGGAAGGAGAAATCCTTAATCCCCTGACACAGATATGACTTAGAAAGGCCACAAATAAAGAAGAGTTTAAACAAGAAGACCCCCCAGAAAAATGAAGCCAATACTTTATGCAATAATTCTTTCAGAAAAGTCACACTCTGAATCTCCCAAGCTGTCCAGAGATGAGAATTCTCTCATTGCAAATCCCTAGGCCCAGGCCTCCTAAGTTGCTGGCA
Organism: Phataginus tricuspis; assembly: GCA_029783875.1. Taxonomy (NCBI): domain Eukaryota; kingdom Metazoa; phylum Chordata; class Mammalia; order Pholidota; family Manidae; genus Phataginus; species Phataginus tricuspis. The sequence continues at coordinate 2,926,909 of JAQQAC010017683.1, read as the reverse complement.
ACATAGTCTAAATTTTCCAACTCTATTTAAAACATTTTTTTAATCCTTTAGGAAATTCCCTACAAAAATTGCTTTACAAGTTTCTCATAAATGAATCTTTCAAGCAACCCTGGGATTCTTTAGAAGAACACAGCCTCTTAGTATTGAGCAAATTTCTGTCTAAAGTAGCTTGAGATGTCAATTCTCTGGAGGTTATGTGGAGTTGGTCTAGTCTTGGTTAGACCATACAATCTTCATGTACTTTTCTTCATAAAAAATTTGATCTTTAGATAACAATGTACATTCTTTTCAGATCATTGTTTTTCTATAATTGGCAAATTCTAAAATACAGTACATGTAGCAGAATGTGTGTTTAAGAAGGAAAAGTAAGTGGGAGGCATTTTTTCTGTCATTGTATATGGTGGCTACCAACCATTGAAACTCTTTCCTTTTAATATCCTCATCCATTTTCACAAAGAATGCTTCTAGCTCACAGGTACCTTTCCTCTATAAAGGCTCCCCAAGAAAAGGCTGGTTGTTCATATAACCTAAAATTACAATTTTCAGCCTAGAGGGTATATTATAGTTTAAATATCAATATTTCTCCTCTTTCCTGTTGGGTAAGCAGTAATCATCTCAAAATAAGGGAGAAAATGTGTATAAGCAGAGACACAGCACCAGGAAACAGCAGAAGTAAGGGCTGCAGATTGCAAGCAAACCAGATTTTTGTCATCCCTTTATAATTACATGTGGTTTGAGGGCTCATACTATGTCTGTGACAAAATAAAGTGTAAGTGGGTTGTACTTACTCTTTGCAGATATTTTGTCTGAATAAGACAGTCAGGAGAAGACTTACATGAAGCCTGGGGACCCTGAGAAAGATGTTAGATGCCCTAAAACATTGTTTAGAGACCGACTCAGCCCTTTGCAGGAACTTGGTCATTGAAAATGCACCTGAAAAGATGGGGAGGCAGACCTGTATGCTTTCACATGAACTGACATAAATCTCTAAAACTAATTGCTAATAAGACAGTTGGCCCCATTGGCTGGTTGCCTGAGCAAAGAGGAATTCATGACAGGGAGCTGTGTGGGAGAGTCCCGCCTGGGCTGGCACTGACAGGGATCAGAGACATGGGGAGTGTTTTCCGTGTGTGACTGAGAAGCGCCAGGAACTTGCATATCTAACGACCAAGATCCACAGCACTAGCCTTGATGAAGTTCGGACATAACGAGAAACCAGAGACAGAAGTGGAGTGATGGTTAGAGGCTTCAACCCCAGGCCACCCAGCCCTCGGCTGCTGACAGAGCACGTGGATGGAAACCCCTGTAATTCCATCATCTCCATGTACAGACCACCCCAACTAAACTGTGGTTTAATAATTTCTTCTAAGATGGCTGTCAGTAACAAGCAACAATTAGTTTTGTTAGTGAATACATTTGTGGGATTTCTCTTTCTTTTTGTTGAATGGCCTTATAATTTGTGTGCCATGGACCAGCCCACTTGCCCCACTACCAGAGGCTGCATTGCCTCTTGGTCATTTCTCCATGGAAGACTTGACACTCATACACATAAGGTGTTTGGTGATATGCTTTAATTCTGCAGAACCAGAAGTGGGCATATGCAAAATTTCTCTTATGAGAAAATGCAACTTTCCTTAATAAACTAATGCTAACTAATATGAATTTAGGTATTACTATGTATTATGCACAGTGCTAAGTACTTTATAAGTATTATTTTCATTTAATTTCTCACAACTCTATGAATTAGGTACTATTATATCCCCCAAATGGAGGAACAGAGCAGTTAAATAACTTGTCAAAGGGCATTCAGCTATCAGGGAATGAAATGAGATTTTACCTGAGCAGGTTCCAGGGTCCAAGCTATTAAACACAAAGCCACATGGGCCACAACATAAACACACAGTCCTCTTGGTGGGTGAGATAAGGTAGTCCCAACTCTGTCCACCTAAGTTTCTTCTGAAGGTATCTTCTTCATTACCACTGCACAAGTATTTTAGATCTAATAACACTGGGAAGCTAAAATATGCTGCAAAAATTTGAAAGACATTTATGAGAGCTACAAATTGGTAATAGAAAAAGTTGTAGTATAGTAAGAATATAAGCAGTTTTAGTTTAAAGATTAGAGCTCATCTTCAGGGATGATGAAGATGATTGCACCTGATAATTGAGAGGAAATCATAGGAAGATATTGTTTCCATACTTCAGGCTTCCTCTTGGGAAGCACTATCTTTTAACACCTATAGACCAAGAGAGTTTATCTGGATGCTATGACTCCACAAAGTCCAGACCAAGAAAGTAATTTTCTTCTTCAAATCTATATCCCACCTGAAAGACAAAAGTCTTCCTTGCAATGGTTCCCATTTACTAAGGGTTTACTATGTGTCAGGCACTGAACATGTTATAAATATTATCTCACTGGTATTTGCAACAATGTTGAAAAATTGGTATCATCATCCCATTTTATTGATGAAGTAACCAAAACCCACTGTAGTTAATCAACTTATTTTGGCGCTAGTAAAGAGAAAATAAGAGAACAAGAGTAAGAGGGAGGTCATAGGGTAATTAGGCAGCAAAAATTATCTAGAAAGTACTTTACATGACTGGAAATAAGATCCTGGTATAGGATGGAACTAACTGGTTATCATTTCTGGATATTTTTTCTACCTTGACTCCCAAATCCAACCGTGTTAAATGCATTATTATTATGCATGTATTATTTTCTACACTAAATGAACTATTTGTTTTTATTTCTGATCAAGATGGAGTAAAGGTACTGGATTTAGCTTCCTGCCAGAAACACTTGAACCAGATAAAATATATAAAACAATCGTTTTCAGATGTTGGACATCAGGCAGAATAGTGTAGTGATAACTGAAGGAAACAAATGAGCTAATCATGATCATCCAGTTTACTGCCTGGAGAAAGTTTCTAGGCTTTAGAATGAGAGGGAGAACCCAGGCTTTGCCCACTGGTCTCTTTAAATTGAAAAGATGGAATTGGAAGGCTGAGAAGGTGAAGGCAACCAGTGTTCTCAGAACAGAGGAAGACAGAAGAGCTCTGAACATCCAGAGCAGCCCCTCTTGAGTCTCCAGCGAGTAAGCACAGAGAAAGCTGTCAGGGACCGAGGAAAGAACCAGTCAAAAGGAGAAAAGGAGACAATCACCATGTTTGATATACAAAATCCAAGGCAGGTCATCACCAGTAGATACATATGAAAAAAGATATTAAAGTGAGCCTTTTAGGCAGAAGGAAATGATACACAAAGGAATGAAGACAAAGGAAAATGATAGACCAAGGAATGAAGAGCACCCGAAATGGTAAATTTAAATATATTTATTTATTTTTTAATCTCTTTAAAAGATAATGGACTGTTTCAAGGAAAAATAATGTATTGCAGATGTATATAATGTACAGCACGATAACAATGGCACAAAAGCTGGGCAAAGGCAATGGAAGTGTACGAGTCTTGTAGTGCACTTGGTGTGGTACAACGTTACATGAAGACTATGAAAAATTAAAGATGTATTATAAATGTAAAGTGAAAGTAACTACTACTAAAGTAACTAATTCTAAAAAGATAGCTAAAAAGCTAACAAAAAAGACTAAATAGAATCACTTAAAAAAAAACCCTCAGCCTAATTCAAAGAAAGGCAGAAAAGGCAGAAATAAAGGAACAGAGAATACCTAGAACAAAAAGGAAACATAGCAAAATGATACACATAGCCAGTGGCATCAATAATCACTTTAATGTAAATAGTCTAAACATCCTAAATAAAAGAGAGATTTTCAGATTATATAAAAGAGCAAGACCCAACTCTATGCTACCTACAAGAAAGAAATTCACTTTAAATATAAAGATGCAAAGAGGTCACAATTGAAAAGGTGGAAAAACAATGTCATGTTAATTTCATGAATGGGTATTTTAATATCAGACAAGGTAGATTTCAGTGTACAGAACATCACCAGGGACAAAAATAATGCTTTATAAAGTGGTTCATTCATCAAGAGGGCATAACAATTTTAAAAGTTTTTCAATACTTAATAATAAAGCTTCCAAGTATGTAGAAGCAAAATCTGATAGAACTTCAAGAGGAAATAGACAAATCCATAATTACAGTTTGGAATTTCAACATTTCCCTCCCAATAATTTGTAAAACAAGTAGACAAACAATAGCACAATGCATATGTTTTTCAAGTGCACAGAGAACATTTACCAGGATAGACCATAAAAAAATCACAGTAAATTTAAAAGTATTCAAATCATTGAGTATATTCTCTGACTACAATGCAATAAATCAGAAATCACTATGGAAAGATGTCTGTAAAATTCTCAAATATTAAGAAACTAAATAACACATTTCTAAGTAACCCATGGGTCAAAGAAGAAATCAAAAATGAAATTAGAATGTATTTCGAATTGAACAAAAATTAAAACACAGTAAATTGAATCTTGCATGATGCAGTTAAACTAGTGATTTGAGGGAAATTCATAGCATTAAAAACCTGTATTAAAAAAATAAGACTTCAAATTAATGGTCTCAATGTCCATCTTTTGAAATTGGAAACAGAAAAGAAAATTAAATCCAACAGAATGAGAAGAAGGGAATAAATATATTATGACCAGATGCCCATTCCTTCCTTTTACTATCTAGTTCTGTTCTGCTTTTACCTTGTCAGAATCAGAATGAGTCATTCTATGGGATGAGTATCCTAGACAATGCTATTCAATTAGGAAGTGAGACGGTATTGAGGAAGAGCTTAGGGAGGGCTTACATCCCATTTTGGTCTTCAAGGAAGTGATCCTACATATTCATATTGCTACTGTCTGACCAGCTGCCATTGATGAATGAGTCAGCAATTTTCAGGGCCAAAGTGAGACTGATTATACCTTTTATTCTGCCACTTACTGACTGAGAACCCCTTTTGACTCAGGCTGCAGCTAGCTGCCCACACAGTTCCTTCCTTCAGACATTGCCTGAGATATATTCAGCATCAGGAATCTCCTCTAGAAATTAAAAAGTCAACAGTCACCTCTCAGTCTCTCTCATACCCACTTGGCTGGCTGCCTTGTTCTTATGTCACTAGAATGGTATTCAGATGATGCAGTGGTTTTTCCCTTTTCTCTCTTGTCCAAACACTTTAATTTTAGGTAATGCTTAAGCCTCCTGCTCCCCACCAGGATTTTTTCTTCACCATGGCTGATGCCTATAATCTCATGACTGCTTTTGCCATTACCTGGGCACTTACGCTTCTGTATGAGGGAGTTTTTCCCTTTAGTCCTTGAGTCGCAGGAATCCTCCTCCCCCTGAGGTGGGATCTTCAGCCCCCGGGGTGGCCCTGACTTCTACTTCCAACTGGTGGTCACGAGGAGTCTGGCACTATCAGGACAGTGATGCCCCCATAAGAAATGACATCAGTAAAATGTGGGTAAGTGAATGAATGCCTCTCAGCCCTAAAAAAAGTATCAAGATTTCAAATATTTTCAGAGTTAGAAAGGGTACTAGAGGTTTTCTAGAGTTTTATTTTTCCTGATTTCTTTCACCATATCCATGGTTTTAATCCTAACATGCAAAAAATGATTATAAACACTCACATAGCAAGCTAGAAACTGTTCTAAATGGTTCATGTATCTTAACACATTTAATCCATACAACAACTTTGTGAAACAAAGTTTCCCAAAACCCACTGCCCTTTTTCCCCTGGCACACGTACTGCTGACATCTGTGTCAGGGGAGGATGTGAGATTTCCTGGTTGTCAGAGTTCTACCCCAATAAACCAGAGGGAATAATAATACTTCAAACCCACCTCCAAACATAACACCTCCCACCCCTGAAAGTTCCCAAGTAGAAATGTGAACAAAAGCAACAGGAAATAGCAAGTCCAACTTCAAACTACGTTTTTAACTGAGCTTGCCCCCCACACTTTAATCGTGATACTCAAGTAGGTCCCACCAGAACTCTTTCAGTCCAAAGCCCAAACTCAAAATCTTGCCCCCAGTTGCTGCTCTACATTGAAAGAATGAAATGTGCACATGTCCTTATGAGAAAAATGAAAGAAAAAGAGAGCTAAAATGGCTGTGCTTCTGCTTTATTATAATCTTTCTTTAGGCATGAAAATAAAAAGTAGAGAAGCACCAGAGAGAGAGAACCTAAGATGGGTATATGGCAGCACAATTGCTCAGGTGTGTGGAAAGCCTGAGACCAGTTTGCTGCTCTAGTTACATGGACAGATGAGGAGGAAGAGAATGCCAAGCTCAATCATGTGCATTTTTAGTCAGATACAGACAGGTAACTACTTCATTCAGATGACCTAATTGGATTAAAGACTCCTTTTCCTGGTGGTGGGGAAGTGGATTCATACAGAGTGGGTGAGGATGGGAAAAATAGCTTTTTTCCCCCAAGAGACTCTCAAAATATTAACATGTATATTTGCAGCTCCTGACTTTTTCTGAAGTGTGTCTCCATGTAGCCACAGCAAAGGCATTAGAAATAATTTCCCCACCTGACCTCTAACTTTCAACCAAAGAGGAAAATTGAAAACACAAAGTAATTTAATTGGATCTGGCCTCATTCCTTTTCAGCATGACGCAGAGAAACCCATTGACGTCTGGTGTGTCCTGAAACTCAAGCAATAGTAAAAATGCTGATTGCCACAGAAAGCCAAGCTTATTCTTGCATAAAAAAGTCAAAGTCACACTCGCAGAAGGAATATTCTCTCTTCACATGAGAACACTCTTTGTTTCTGAGACAAAGCACATCTTGGTGATGTGCATCAGTTTCTCGTTTACACTTAGTTTTCAATAGCTGCTGGTCTACCCTTCGGGAAACCAAATTGTAGTCACAGTGAGTTTCTTCAGTGTCCTCCAGTTAGAAGGCTACATTGGGACCCAGGAAAGATTGCATCAAGGAAAAATCTTTGGTATCCTCCAGGGGAAGCCTGAAATGTGTGGATTTTCAAATACCATGATTCTCCCGAGTGATGTCAGTTTAGGTGGAAGGCACTCAGGGAAAGAACAACCCCCGTGACCATCTGCTAGGCAGCAGGATGCTGCAGACACCAAGCGAGGAAAGCATAGCTTCCATCCCCTGTGCCCGTGACTCTCAGCCTAGACCCCCGCCCAAACCTGGATACCCCACAGGCGTTTCAAACTCAACACCTCCAAAACTGAACTCAGCCTTTTCAGTCTTCTCAAACCAGCACTATCCGGTCCTCTACTCAGTTAATATAAATCTCATTCTTCTAATTGCTCATGATAAACACTTTGGAATGATCTTTGACTCCTGTTTTACACTCATACTCCACATGTAATTCAAGAGAACCCTGTTGAATTTACCTTCAAAATATATTCAGAAACCACTGCCTCCAATATTACCACTGTGGTCCGAGCTGTTAGCACCTCAGTGAGGTGTTGCAATAGCCTGCTCACTGGACTCTTGCTTTCTCACTTCAGCCTAGTCTCAACACAGGAGCTGGAGATGTCCTGTTGCCATGGAAATCAAGAAAATCCACTACCCTGATCAAAATCTTTCAGATCAGTCTGGTTAAGTATGTAGTGTTAACAAACAGACCCTGAAATACCAGTGGTATCAGGTAGTGATTATTTCCACTATATTATTTTTAGTAAAGATTATTTTAGCTATTATGGGGCTTATGCATTTCAATATAAATTTTTGGTTAGGCTTGTCTTTGTCAACAAAAAAAATTTTAAGTGTTTGATAAAAATTGCATGAAACCTATAAATCAATTGGGAGAGAACTGATAGCTTTGCCATGTTGGATCTTCTGATTTATGAGCATGTTGTGTAAACTCTTTGATTTCTTTCATCAGTATTTTGTAATTTTCACATTTAAGTCCTGTTCATGTTTTATTTTATTTACACCTACATAGTTCATTATTCTGAAATTGAAAATGGAATTGTACCTTTAATTTCAGTGTCCGTGTGTTCACTGCTATTATATAAAAATGCAATAGATTTGTATAGGTTATCCTATATTCTGAGAATTTAATGGAATCATGTCTTAGCTTAGTTTTCTTCTCTTTCTTTCTTTTTTTTTTCCAGTAGATTCCTGGAGTTTTCTACATAATCATGTCCTGTGCGTGAATAGGGATAGTTTAATTTCCTTCTTTCTGATCTGTATGGCTTTTATTTCCTTTCTTACCTTATTGCACTGGCTAAAACTTTTGGTACTATGTTGCTTAAGAGTAATGAGTAAAGACATCCTTTCCTTGTTGTCTTGCCAACGGGTTTCAGCCCCGGGCCAAGTTCACTATGGATTCAATGTGACCAAAGAAATTGACAGGAAAACATTCTTTGGGGTGAAAGGGTTTATTACCTGGCTTGTTCTCCCAGCGGTAGGTAGAACATTAGCATCTCTGCCCCCGCCCAGAGCACTGGGTTGAGCTCTATATATAGCACAATAATAGCTTATTGCCTAAAGGTGTGGAAGCGGTAGACTAGCAACAGGCCAGTTACATCATCAGGTGGTTTAAGTTCAGTGAAGATCCTGGCCATAGGAACCCCAAGTTCCCCACACTTGTTCTTGACCTTAGGGGGAAAACATCATCTTTCCATTAAGTATGATGCTAGCTGTAGGTTTTTCTAGATGCTCTTTATCAAGTTGAGGTAGTTTCCCTCTATTTTTAACTTGCTGAGAATTTTTATCATGAAGGTGTGCTAGCTTTTGTCAAATACATTTCTGTGTCAACTGATATAATTACATGATTTGTCTACCTTAACTTGTTGATATGGTGGGTGACATTGATTTTTGAGTACTGAACTAATCTTGTAGAGCTGGAATAATTCCCACTTGATCAAGGTATATAATCCTCTTTATATAGTGTTGGATTTTATTGCTAATATTTTAATATTTTTTGTATCTAAGTTTATAAGAGGTATTGGTCTGTAGCTCCCCCTCTCTCTCTTAAGGCCTTTTTCTGGTTTTGTTATTGGGGTAGTATTGCCTTCATATAGTGAGTTGGAAAATTCCTCCTCTTTTATTATCAGGAAAAGGTTGTACAAAATTGGTGTTCATTCTTCTTAAAAGGTTTAATGTAGTTTTGAAACAAAATCATGTGGGCCTCTCCTGATTTCCTTTTCGGGAGCTTTTAAATTATAAGTGCGACTGCATTAGTAGAAATGTGACTATTTGGATTGCCTACTTCATGTTGGTTGAGTTTTGGTCAGTTGTAGGTTTTGAGAAATTGATCTTTTCCTTCTAAACTGTCAGGTTTATGAGTATAAATTTGTCTCTAGTATTCTCTTATCTTTCCAATGTCCATCGATTCTGTAGTCATAGCCCGGACTGCTTCCTGAAATCAGGAATGTGTGTCTTCTCTCTTTTATGTTTGTCAGTCTTGCTAGAGACTTAACAGTTTTATTGATATTTTGAAGAAGCAGCTTTTTGTTTCATTCATTTTTTTTGTTTTCCTGTTTTCAATATTATTGATTTCTACACTTATTTTTACTCTTCCCTTCCTTCTTTTACTTTATTTCCTCCTTTATATGAAATAATTTCTTGTGGAGGAATTTGAACTATAGATTTGAGAGCCTTTTTTGTTTCTAATAATAAGCCCCTAGGCTGTAAATGTCCCTTTCAGCACTGCTGTAGCTGTAATTGTATGTGGTCCTTTCGTCTTCATTCTGTTCTAGGTACTTATTTTTAATAAATAAGTGTGACTTTATTTTACAGGTGTTTTGTTTAACTTCCACATGTATAAAGATTTCCTTACTGTCTTTCTGTTATTGATTTCTACTCCGATCCCATTATGGCCAGAGAACACAGTGTCCATTATTTAAGTTTTGCCTTGAGGGCTGTTTCATGTCCCAGGATGTGATCCATCTTGGTGAATGGTCCATGAATGCTGAATAAGGAGTGCATTCTGCTGTTGTTAGGTGGAGTGTTCTATAGATTCCAGTCAGATCCTGTTAACTGATTGTGCTGTTTAGATCTTCTCTATTATTGCTGATTTATGGTCAATTCAGTGATAGTTCTATCAGTTGGTGAGAAGGGAGTGTTGAAGTCCTAAACTGTAATTGTGGATTTCTCAATTTCTCTTTTCAGCTCTATCAGTTTTTTGCTTCACATGTTTCGTGTTGTCTGTTCTTCATATTCTGTTGTCACACATATTCTGTTGTTTGCTGCCTACACCTTTAGTATTATTATGTCTTCCTGATAGAGTGATCATTTTATCATTATGAGTAATGTCCCCCTTGCTGTAGTACTTGTCTTTGCACTGAACTGTATTTTATCTGGTATTGATTTATTCCTGATTTTTTAAAAATAAATGTTTGCATTGTTTATCATTTTTTGTCCCTTTACTTTCAACCTATATATGTCATGGAATTAGAAGTGGGTTTCCTTTAAACAGTATATAGTTGAGTTATGTTTCTTTATATACTATGGAAATTTCTGTCTTTGTATTGTTGAATATAGAATGTTTACATTAAGATACTTATTGATATGTTGGGGCTTAAGTTGGCCACTGTATTGTTTTCTGTATGTTTATTCTGTTTATCATACCAATTTCTCTTTTCTTACCTTCCTGTGGGTTATTGCATTTTTTCTTAGGATTTTACTTGATTTACTTAAAGGGTTTTTGAGGGTATCTTTTTGCAGTTTCCATAGTGGCCCCTCTGGGTATCATAATATCACAGGTTATTGGTATCAGCATCAACATTTTATCATTTCAAGTGAAGCATGGAAAACTCACCTCCATTTACTACCGTTTATTTTCCACATCTATTAATATTATTTTTTTGAGTATCACATTGTGCTATAATTTTGTTTCAATCAAATATGATTTATAAAATTCATGAGGAAAGCAGTAGTCTATTGTACATATTTATATTTATGCTCTTTCTGCTGGTTCTTTTCCTTTCCAGTGCTCTGAGGTTCCTTCTTTTATAATTTCCTTTCTACTGAAGAACTTCCTGTTGACTTTTCCTCAAGAGTAAGTGTTCTGATGACAAATTATTTTAGTTTTTCCTTAATATATTTCCTTGTCATTCTTGAAGGATAGCTTTGCTAGATATGGAATTCACTCTTGAAAATTATTTTCACTCAGCTCTTGAAAAATGTTGAGACATTTCTTTCCAGCTGCCATGGTGTAAGTGAGAAATCCACAGTGGTTTGAATTGGTATTTTCCCATAGGTAATACGTCCTTTCTCTGTACCTGCTTTCAAGATTTTTTTCTTTGTCTTTAGTTTTCATTATTTTAATTAATACATGAAATGGCATGGATTTCTTTGGGTTTATTCTATTTTAGATTATTGTACTTTTTGAATCTATAGACTTAGATGGATGGAAGGATGCCTTAAAATCCTTGTCAGATAATTCCAACATGTGGTTCGTCTTGGGGCTGGTGCCAACAGAGCGTCTCCTGGGGACAAAGGAGAGTCCAAGGTCTGTAGAGTCAAAGAGGCTCCCAGGGCTGGGCTGCATCTCTCTTACCACCCCAGAGAAGGGAGTCTCAGGCACGCGGGGACAAAGACTTCCCAGGCCAGGCTTCAGTGTGCAATGTGCCTGCCTAAGCCTCTTTATTTTGCTAGGTTGTGTCAGGGAATGCCAGGTCTGGTGGACCTTTTGGGTGGAGGATGTAAACTGCTCTGCTTCTGTGCTATTCCTACAGTCCTGAAGTTCCAAACTAGATCACCTATTTCTAACCACTTCTCAGTTTTTCTTTGGTTGTCTTTTGTGTTATTTCCAGGGTGTATAGTTGTGCTTAGAGCAGCAGGGAGAAAGGAGTCTATATCATCTTGTCTAGACTATCCATCTTGTTTGTCATTTACCCTCAATCCCTACCCCCAACAAAAACACAAGCTCCACGAAGGAATAGATTTGTGTCCCTTTTTTTTTATTAAGGTATCATTGATATACAATCTTACAAAAGTTTCACATGAGCAACACTGTGGTTGCTACAGTCACAGCAACCTTAAGTATAAAAATATCAACTGTTTAGTCTAGAACTGTTGCTGAATACTTCAAAGGTAGCTAGTCCAAGCAGAGATGCTCAGTAAATGCAAACTAAACTCCAAATTTCAAAGACTTGGTACAAAAAAAGGAAGTAAAGTTTCTCACTAATAATTTCATACTGAATATATACTGAAATGGTAGTATTTTGAAAATGTTGAATATATTATATCTTTACCTGTTAATATTTATTTTTAATGTGATATTAGGAAAATTTTAATCACACAGTGGCCTGCATTATATTTGTATTTCTATTCATTTTATTTCTGTTGGATATTCATTGGATCACCGCTGCCCTGGATTGTAAGGACCTTCTTTTTTAACTAATCTTGTCTCTGCCATTCTCTCAAAGGATTCTGAATTCTAATTTTGCTGATTCCTGGAATTTCTTCACACAAAATGATTTAAGTAAGTTCCTTAACTTCTCCGAGTCTCTTTCCTCACTTAAAAATTGAGTGTAATAATAAGAACTTCCTCATAGGGTATTTTCAAACATTAAACGAGATAATGTAAATAAAGAACTTTGAGAAGTTTCCTGTTTCAGCCTTCAACAAGTAACAGCTGTCAATGTCATTCAACTGTATCTCCTGAACTCCACTTCTGCGACAGCAGGTTAAAAGGAGCTCTGCAGACCTGCCTTCCAGCAAAACAAGCGTAACTGGAGAAAATTCTTTTTTTAAAAGTTTAAATTTCTGGAGGACTTCAGTTTCAGGGATACAATAGGCTTCACTCATATCCTTATTATAAGACAAAAGCTGAACAATTTTAAAACCAATGATTTTTGTTGTAGCATCAGAGAACTGCAATTACAGGACAAGCCATTAGCCTGAAATCTGGAAAGAGGAGAATAGAGAGCCACAGATGAGATCTGCTTACCTGGAGCAGAAGCTACCAGAACCATAAATTGGTGAGAACACTCAAAGGGTAATTTCGAATTGCTGGAGACTCAGTGTGTTAGGGTACTCCAGAGAAACAGAAGCGATAGAAGATGTATACATGTCCATATACATTTACATACATATATGTGAAGAAAGAGAGATTTAGAAAAGTTGACTCACAATTTTGGAGGCTGTCAAGTCCAAAATCTGCAGGGTAGGACCATAGGCTGGAGAGCAAGGCTGAGGTTGCAGCCTCAAGTCCAAAATCCGTCTGGAGGAAGAATTCGCTCTTGCTTAGGGGAGGTCTGTCTTTTCCTCACAAGGCCTTCAGCTGATTGGGTGAGGCCCATCCACTTCATGGAGGGTAATTTGCTTTACTCAGAGTCTGCCATTTTGAATATTAATCTCATCTAAAAAAAAAAAACCTTCACAGCAACAACTGGCTGATGTTTACACAAACGCCTGGGCACAACAGCCTAACCAAGTTGATACATAAAATGAACCATCACACTCAGTATGGAATAGCCTGAAAAGGGAAACTTTGGGGGTCCCAGGCTTCGGGAAGCGGCTGCACATTCACGTGTTCTCCCTCCAGGAGCCCCACCAGGTCCTCCTGAAGGATCAGGGAAGATGCCCTCGATGCTCTAGCCAGGGGAAGGAAAAGTGGCCTCTGAAACATATGCACTTAGCATAGAGGATTCTTCACAACAGGGCCTACTCTTCAGGGAAAAGGGTTTTGCCAGAGCCTTAGCTGACCTGGGAAAAGGCCCCTGCCGCCTTCTGGTCTCAAGGATGGGGGTGGGGGTGGGGGGGGGAGCTGTGGCTGAGGGAAGTTTCAGTACTGCTGCTGGGCATGTGTGTGTCTTTATGCTTTTTAAAAGATGAACAGCAATATTTAGGATTCCAAGGATCAAAGCTAATAGAGAAAATTCTGATCCTCCTACGAGCTTCAGTCATCCAACTATATAAATTTAGAACAAGCCTGACTTTCAGGCCCTGCAGGAGAATCCCGGCTGTGCCTTTGTGAGACCTGCCATGTTCGCGCGTTAGCCCCTGAACAGCCTCTCAACGACTACTGGCCGCCCCTGGTCACCTCTGCCTGCCTTTCATCCTATCAGCCTCACTCCCTTGCCAGTGAATCCTTTTACTGCGTTAAAATAGACGTCATTACTGGAATTAGAAAGGAAAATACCAGCTGCTTTCGTCCTCCAGGAAGCATTAATTAGCCCGCAGCCACCCTGATCTTGGTGACAATGGAATGTGTGCAGGCTAATTACAAGCTGGCTTCTTTCTCCCGCTGGGTGGCTCAGACCGCAACACCTGCACTTCAGAGCTGAAATATTTTTAGAATCTGGAATTTCTCCCTGGCCCTTATCTTGTTTTTGATGTCTTCATTACACATCTCCTTTTGCAATAGCTTTCTCACTGGTCTCTGATTTCCAGCCAACTCATCTTATACAAAACAGTCACACTCATCTCCCTAAAACACAGCTCCAAATCATGTAATTTCCCTTTCCCCAAATTTGTCAGGATGGTCCGCATGCTGCATGAAAATTACAGTCCAGCCCTGAAGACTTTCTCTGAGGGAGCCCACTTTCCCAGCCTCCTGTCAGGCGCTGCCAGCGCCAGGGTTCTCGGCTCAGTTTGCCCTGAGTGGCACTTTCGCCTCTGGCATGCTCACATAATCACCAGGGGAGCTTCAAGCCAGAAAACAAATATGCATGCAGACCCGGTGGAGAATCTTAAGGTGTGAGGAAAGGGAACGATAGCATTCTAGAAGCCGCCCAAGGGATTCCCCTCATCAGCCCGCGGGAGGAACCGTACCTGAAGCCAACTCCAGCTCAGGCAGGCAGCTCGGGAGGTGGTGCGATCACGCGGCTGGGTAGGTCCGAGGAGGGTGCACATGTCTTTCAGCCACAGCCTGCGACACGGCCCTGCCCATCCCTCATCGGTGTGACTGGGGTCTGTCTCCTTACCTGTTAAGACTTATCTCCTCCCTTGAACTCTGACCGCGCGGGTGGGGACCCACATCAGCTACCCTCGTTCCTGGCGCTGTCCAGTCCTGCCCGCCGTTAGGTGCATTCTGCCCATGCCAAGTCCTGGTTTGTTATATTCCCTGGAGACTATCTACACTGCAGTCCAAGCTGTAGCCTTGACTTCCCACACTTGACTCCCCCAGATCCCACCTCTGTGCTCAGGCCCCCAGTCAACTACATGCAAATGTTTGTAACAGGATGCTAAAATGGAAGCTTCCTCCAAGCATCAAGATACAGCTGAAGTGTGATGTAAAGTGAGATGCAGAATTTACAAAAGAAAAATCTCCTTACAGGTGTCACACACTCACCCCTTTGAGAATAAAACATGGGAGAGAGAGAGAGCAGGAGCAGAGTGGACTGGAGAAGAGATCTTCCCTAGCTGAGCACAGCTGCCAGGAGGGGTCTCCACCCCTCACCTCCTGCCAGGAGGGGTCTGTGGCTCTCTACTTCCTGTTGCAGAGATAGGGAGAGGCTTCTGAGACCTCCCAGAGCCTTTGGGGCCTAGAGACACCTCCCACTGGGTCTGAAGCTCCCTGGGAATCCTAGAGGCTGGAGACCCAGCTAATGGTTCTGCTGGCAGAGGCAGGAGGGTCTGTGGCCCTGGCCCAGTCCCCGTGACTGTCTGGCAGTGGCAGGATGCTCGTGTGTCTTGCAGACTAGAGTGTCTAGCAGAAACCACTCCAGCGATGACGGGAGGGGTGACCACAGAGATGAAAAAGCATGGACCCCCAGGGAACACGATGGTGTGCCTGTCATGGAAATTGCAGCTAAAGGGAACCGCAGGCATGGGAATCTCTCTAGAAAAAACCCTGGAAGGAAAGAATTGGCTTCCACCACTTGTAAGTCCTCAGGCAGATAGGACAGCCCCATGTGGTCAACTGGCCCGCCAGGAGGACAGGACCCTCCACAGAGGTCCCCTTCCCGGCCTACAGGGAGCAGTGCAGCTGGTCCTGGCTGGCATGCTCTGTCCCATAGTACTCTTCTAGCCTATGAAACACACATTTATTCAAAACCACAAGCAGTACGAAATTAAACAGAAGACACAAATCAAAAAAAAGATGAAATCTGAATGAAGTATGCATTTCAGTTAATTAAAACAAATGCTTTATAGTACCATGATAAGACCCAGACTTCTAGGATGGGCATTCTTAAAATAACATTTAAAACAAGAGAAAATATGAAAGTGAATATGTGGGTGGAGGTGGGTTCAGTAGAATAATATATTTGTATGTTGACAGTAAGTGCATTTATTAGGGTGAACATTTAATAATATAGATAACTTTCATGTCATTATGTTGTACACCTGAAAATAATGTAATATTGTATATATAACCTATACTTCAAAAAATTTCTTTAATATTAATAATAAAAATAATGAAGGGAAGGGAAGAAAAGAGAACAGGAGAAAAATAAAAGAGAAGAGGAAAGAAAAGGGAAAGAAGCACAATTCCTCTATCTCCTTGGTTCCCAAATTCCATTTCCCCCTGGCAAGGCCCGGTGATAACAGGGGAGAGGGAAGGAGGGGTCCTGCCATTACAGCCTTAAGCTGCAGATCGAAGTCAGTGCATGCCTGGCAGCCACTGGCTTCTAGTCAAGGAACTGGGCAGGGCTGCCCCTACCTGGGACTGCATGTTAAAGTCAGGGACCAGCCCAACCTCAACCTCTCTTGTTGACTCAGAAAGCATCTTCCTCCCCTGGACAAACCTCAGAAGGACAGTGTCTGTCCCTCAAATCTGAGACACTTAGCTACCACCTCAACACCAGTCCCTTCACAAAGCCCTCTCCTTATCACCCCAAGAGGTAGCATGGACAGGATTCCAGCGAAGGGTCTGCTCACTGGAGCACCTGGCACACTGTGGGCTCCATGAAGATGTGTCGAGTGAATACATGTTGTCTGGTTCCTGATGCACATCAGCTGGTATGAATCTGCAGTGAACATGCAGGAGTCTTTTCTAGCACTAACTGTTTTCATCCTTTTTAAAAATAAGTAATTATTTTATTTCTAAGCCCCATCTATTGCTTCATCAGAAATAAACTAAAGTAAGGTTATCATGCCACTTCTTCCAAAAACTTAGCTTTAATTTCTTTAAAGTGTTGGTTTGAGGTTGACATTATTATGGTTTTGTCGTAAGAATTTTCTCTCCATTTCTGACAAGGTGGATGAAATACTGCCTTTCAAAATTTAATGTGTAAAAAAAATCTCCTGGGGATCTTTTTAAAACTCAGTGTGTCAGGGGTGGAGCCTGGAATTTGGCATTTCCTGAAAGCCGATCCCAGGGCATGCCAGGGCTGCTGGTCTGAGGAACATACTTTGAGAAGCAAGAGATTGAACTCTACATGGAATTTGACTCACTTTATAGAAATACAAGCACAAGTTATAGGATCCTTTCCCCCAAGGGAGGAGCGCTGTCTATCTCTAGAAAAAGTGGGCTGCTATGGATTGAAGTGTGTCCCCCAGACTTTCTATGTTGAAGTTTTAACCCTCCGTACATCAGCATGTGACCCTATTTGGAAACACGGCCCCTGCAGATGTAATTAGTTAAGCTAAGGTCTGGAATAGGATGAGCCCTGACCCAAAATGACTGATGTTCCTGTAAAAACGTGAAACTAGACACAAAGAAAGACCCACATCCCCACAGAACTCCATCTGAGGATGAAGGAAGAGATGGGGGTGATGTGGCCAGCAAATGGCGAGGAGAGAGACCCGGCACGGACTCTCCCTGACAGCCCTCAGAGGGAGCCAGCCCTTGATGTCAGACTTTTGCCCTCCAGACTATTAATGTCTGGGGGGTTTGAGCTGTCCAGCCCAGTCTATGGTACCTTGTCATGGAAGCTTTAAGAAACTCAGACAAGGATTATGCATTTTTCCCCAACAACATCATCACAAAATTCCCCACAAAAAGGAGACAGGGAGCTCCTGCCTTGCTCCATTCATGAGAAACTCAGTGTGAAGGAGCAGGGGTGTGTGTATCTGTAAATGGCGAGGAGTATAGGGAGCATTACTCATTAGTCCGTACTCACTACTTGCCTTGTCACCTTTTCTTTCTATTAACCTTACTCAGGTCTGCTCCCTAACAGACCTGTCACCATCATTCCTATCCATGGGCTACAGTGCATTGCTTGCTGGCTGCCTGGTTTCTCTTCTTTCCCGGTTACACCTGTGCCATGAAGCCTCCCAACACCGCCTGCTGTAGCTTTCTCCATGCCACAGTCCTCTCTGGCAAACTGTGTGTGCACGTTTCACTCCCAGTTTAACTCCCTCTTGCCGTTGTCATAGTTTCCTGGGGGCTGTCTTAACTCTTATTGACAAGTACAACTCTGAACTGGACCCCAAAGATTCTGTCCCTTAGATATTCAATCAACTGTTAATCTAGGAGCTGCTGAAAAGGGATTTTCTAGATGTAATTATTATCCCAATTCAGTTGACCTTAAAATATGATATGAATATTATGTGGTGGTCTCGACCCAATCAAGAAAGACCATTAAAAGCAAAGTATTTTCTCAAACTGGCAGCAGAAGAGGAAGTCAACTTCCAAGCAGAGAAGAATTCAACATGCCATTGCTGACTTGAAAATTTGGAGTTACGGTGTACATGTCAAGGAATATGGGTGACTTCCAGAAGCTGACAGGAACCCCTGGCTGGCAGCCCACAAGGAAATGAGAATCTCAGTCCTGCAGCCACAAGAAACTAAATTCTCCACTAACTTGGATGAGTTTAGAAGCAGATTCTTACCAATCTCCAGTTAAGAGCCCTGCCCAGACAACACCTTAATTTAGATTGTTAAAACCCAGAGCAGACAACCCAGATGAAGCCAGCCCTACAGAACTCTGAGATAATGAATGATATGGTTGTAAATTGCTATGTTTGTGTTCATTTGTTACATAGCAGTTGGTAACTAATGCACCCTCCAGCCTGACAAAGCCTCAGAGGGCATTAGCTATCCCCTCTCTCATCTCCCGGAACAGCACAGGCAGGGCACTGAGCCCCAAGCAGGACCTCCCCACCCATGGATGTGCTCATGCTGATGGGCTAGGCTGCCATGGGCTTTTTAAGGTTGCTGCTGAAAACCTACCGAACAGCCAGAAAACCAGGATGCTTTCTGTAACTGGGTCTCCTCGCTGTTGAAAATAAGTAGGACCCTGTGAGTGCCTATAATTAGGAAACAGCTCAGCTACAGTCAAATTAAATGACTTTAATGATTAGCATCAACTCCTAGATATGAGAAAAATATGAGTGGAAGAAAAATAATTGAAGCAAACCACCTTCCTGATCTAAAAAAAAAGCTCATCTGCTGATTTTTCTATAGCTGTATGTTCTCTCCCATAAAGTACTGTGCAAACACAGGCAACCACGGCAGCGTCAGCTAGCTGGGTCCGCCCCCACCTGGTCAGGGCCCGAGGCTCTACCTCCCTGCCCTGATTCACAAACAAGGCCCCAAGGCTCCTACCCTCTGTTAGGAGTGTCCCAGGCTGAAGATTCGCAGGCCATTGGCAGAGGGGTCTGGAGCTACGTCCAGACTTGAGCAGCGCTATTCTGATCAGGTCCTGTCTACCCTGCTCCTCTCCTCTGGTTGCTTGCCCTCCCTTAACCGCTCATCTTTTTCTTACTGCACCTTCCCTGTACTTTCTATACTTAACCTGTCTGTCTCTACAGGCATGCTTCTGGGACTATGAGATGGTCACTAGTTCAATATTGCCCCGACTGCTTGTTTTTGCTTGGTGGGATAGGAGAGGGAATGGACCCAGGAGCAAGTGAGATGGGAGACCCAGAGGGGCAGACACAGTCACAGGCTGGGCAGGACATGATCCAGTACAGGAGTGTGTGTGACATGGGTCCCCCTTGCCCACAAGGCCACCTTGAGCAAATTGTGACTTTCTCTCTTTTAACATAGAGTTAATCACCTCTAAAATTGGGGTAATAGTAGTACCCACTTTACATGTCTGTCACAAGAGTTTGAAAAAGCAGTGCAAATAAATCGATGGGCATGATACTCATTCATGAGAGTATGGTCAGTACTAAGCATGCATCAACTATTCTAACTGTTTAAAGATGTCGCATAAAATAATGTGACTTTGTAAATTTTAAAAATATGTTTTCCCAAATCACTATACCTTTCTTTGTCTCATTTTACTTGGAGTCTTTTGATAGCAGTGGAGTGCAGGGACTCTAGAGCATGGGTTAGAAATCCTGGAATGAAATCTCAGTGGTGCCTCCTTCCGTCTGTGTGATGGGGAGCTCCCTTACCTCCTCCGCCCTTGTCCCCTTTGTCCCCTTGATGGGGAAAGCGGACTTGTAGACCCCGTGATGCCGGTGAGATCAAGTTTTACCCTCAGGGGGATGCTCCAAGCAAGTTTGCTACACAGAATTGGTGAGGGGAGCTCCAAGGTCAGTGCATCAGTGAAGTGGCTGACATTAAAGGCAGAGGGGCTCCTGAGCTAGAAGCTTTTGGTTCGTTTTTATTGCTTAACCTGGGCGTCCATCACATGAATGGAGGTGGATTTCTAAAACCTGAAAACATTCTAAAATCAGAATAAGAAAGGTTTTTTTGAGTGTGGCCTTTCATAATGACAAGTCTATTACCTCCTTGGCTTTTATTTAAACCACGGATTTTAAAAGCAAGACAGAATGTCTGACTCCTAAAGAGATCCTGCTAAAAGAAAGGCATTTGGGAGTTTCTCTCCTTCTCCATCAGTTCTTAACTGCCTGACTTCAAACTCCAGCCCCTGGCTTTGTGCAGAAGTCACTCTAACGAGGAAATGGCATTCTAACCAATAAAATCCAAAAGTCACTTTACAATCTTTCTGTGACTTAACTTCTCTGTGTATTTGGTCTCTCAAGGCTTCTCTCTAAGACCCCCTCCTCTCAGGAGAGGGTTCTCTCTTGCTTTCTCTGGCTTCTTCAGTCTCCGTGAAGACAAGACATACTGTAGCAGGCCCAGGCTGTTACTGACTCCTGAGATTTGATTGTTCTATTGTCAGTGATTTTGCTAGCTCGCTTTGTCACTTTGGAATTCAAAATTGGCTATTCTGGGAGTATGTACACCACAGAAATTGACAAATGCTACCATTCATTCTTTCCCATAGAGCTGGGCTTGAACTGTTGCCATTGCACCACTCTGTTAAGGATTCATTTTCTCCCCGCTTCTTAAATACTGAGTCCATTAGGTTTCCGCCTTCAGGTCTCTTCTATTTATACCATCTTCTGTGATGGATTTATTCAGTACTTACCTTCCACATTGTGGGGTAAATGGAAGTTTTCACCCAAAGTGTCCAGAATTTCCTGCCTGGTCTTAGTCCATTTACATACCAATAGGTATTTACCACAGCAGAGCCTCCATTTGGTCTGGGGCTAAGGGTGGAGAGAAAATGGCCATTTTCTCCCCCTCTCTCTCTTCCTGGTATCTAATTGGTCTGTTGCCAGCTAGTCACCAAGGACCTGCCCATGAAAGGGGTGGGCAAGAAAAGAGATTATGCGCCATAGCTGGAGGGAAATAAAAGCCTTTCTCCCAACTGGCCCTTTCCCTTGACTCACTTCAGTTTCAAGACATTCAGAGGGGGGGGGGACTTGCCCCAGGCAGGGAGCACCCTTCCCTCCAAATCTACACACATCTGCATGTGAGACTCCCATACTTAGCTTTCTTTTTCTCACATCCAGACTTACATAACCAATGTGTACCATTGGCCAATTATTCTCCCAGTGCTGAGTGATCAGACCCAGGTCAAATATCCACACAGACAAGCCTGCTCATGCACTTTCTTCTCTGCCATAGGAATGCCACCATATCTGCAGGGAGCCAGGAGTGCACTTCCCACCTGTCCCTCATCTCCACATCCACCACATTGACCATCCCTATCTTCTGAAGAGCTCATGAAACTCCCACTTCTCTCCATCTTCACTGCAGAGGCCTGGTTCACATCACCATCATGTCCCTCACACACCAGCCCCCTGACCAGTCCTGTTGTATCCACTCTTGATCCCTCCAATTATCCCTCCGCATGGTAGAAAGATTAAATGTTTGACACTGCAAATCACTGTCCTATTGTTTAATCTCTTCAGTGACTTCTCAGGGTCCTCACAAGGAGGAACCCTTTGCAGGTTACAGGGCCTCCTCTCCAGCCTGGTCTGCATGGACGGAAGCACAGGGACACAGTCTCCAGCTAGGAGCATAACAACAGGTTGTGCTCAGTACAAGCTGTTGATCAGCTGCAGGAAATGAACAAGGGAATTGTGTGTATGGGGTTATAGCTGCTGCTCTTCAAAAACAAAGCAAAAATCTCATACTTTATCCTTTCAAAAAGTATCCTGTGCTTCAATCCTGCCACTTGATGTCCGTGGTCTGGGACCATGCCTACTTTTGCAAAACCAAGCTCCCTGACAGCCACAAAGGGTACAACGTTCCTGGTTTTAAAGTCACTCATCGAATGGCATGTTTTAAGTAAGGCCACACATGTAAACATCATGTTTCCCCTCAGCTGGTGTCTAGGCTTCCCTTTCTTATGAAATGTGGTTACTTAGAGAGAAAACTGAAAAGTCTTTCTGGTTGTGTGCTGCAAGGCCAAGGTGCTGATGGGCTTGCTGGGCAGACAGCAAATAATACTCCAATTTTACCTCCAGAAGGAATCTCAGAACATCAGGGCCCAGATTTTTAAATGTGTGTGTTCGTTACAGGTTTCCGCATTCACCTGTCTCCTCTCATATATATTTCCATATTTTCTCTTATTTTAAACATAATTTGAAAATGCCTATCCTGGAAGTCTGGGTCTTATCATGGCACTATCAAGCAGTTTTTCAATTAACTGAAGTCCATACTTCATTCAGATTTCCTTAGATTTCATCTTACGTTCTTATCCTGTTTCAGGATCCCATCCAGGACCCCACATTCCAGTCCATTGTCAAGTCTCCATAGGCTCCTCTCGGCTGTGGCAGGTCCCCAGTCCTTCCTTGTTTTTTAGTGACCTTGATTGTTTTGAGGAATACTGGCCAGGTATTTTGTAGAATGTCCCTCCGTTTGGATTTGTCTGATATTTTTCTCATGCTTATGCTGAGTTTATGGATTTTTAGGGCAAAGACCACAGAGGTATGGTGCTATCTCAGTGCATCATAGCAAGAACACGTGCTCTCTGTGTGCTCATCACAGCTGATGTTGGCAGTAGTCCCTTGTAGGCAGTGCTGGCCAGCTTGCCTCTGGTAAGTTATTTTCCCCTTTCTCACACTTCCTTTGGAAGGAAGTCACTTTGGAAGGAAGCCTCAAGCCTAGGTCCACCTCCTGGAGAGCAGAATAGCTACATAAATTATTTGGAGCCCAAAGTTCTTTTCCATGGAGATTTGTCTATTGCCCTTTATTTATTTATGTATTCAATTATTTTTTTATATCAATATGGACTCCTGGATATTTATTTTATGCTCTGGATTAAAATAATTTATTTTATTGACCAAATATGACCACCAAGAGCTCTTTCAATTGGTTCCTCCATGCCCTTGACACATCAAACCCTTTGTTTGGTTTGCTGAGCAGTATAAGATGTTCCAGGCTCATCTTATATATTCCATGTCCCAACCTGGAATCAGCCACTTCGCTAAAGAGCCCTGATTCCTTTAATTACAGAGTAAGAGAAACTAATATCTGGGCTCTGGGTGTGCTGGCTGTTCCTGGGCTGCAACATTTTGTAAGAATGTTGTTCCATTCAAAGTATTACGGATAGTCTCCCAAATATTATTTGTTGTCAATAAACTCAAAGTATAAAAGATAAATCTCAAGTCTTCTAGGACTTATTTAAGCTTTGTAACATTGCCACTTCCTTAATAAAATTATTGTCCCTTGTTTTGCAAACTAGTACTGCTATTCATTTCTCCCAAGCACATGCATGAACTTCCAAAGGCATGGTTGAAGTCTGATTTTTGCTCTTTAAAGTTCCGTCTTACATCTTTTTATTGTATATCACTCAATCTAAAAGAGATTCAGTATTTATCTCCACAAGTGTCTTTGTCTTATTGTTTCAGTTTCCTTTATTTGGGTGATTCCACTCCCGCTAGGACTTCCTTGTTGTCCAGCAAGTAAAACTTGAGGCAATTGCCACTTGGGATTTAAGGTGCATCATGATATTGCACGTAGGTAAGGTAATGCTTTCTGGATTGTGTCTGGTCCATCCCAGTGAATCAGAGCATCGGCTGACCTTTCTGGTAGCACTGGAACGTCTTTAGCAAGTGGTCTATAGTGAATCTGAGGTCCATTTCTCGGATCCTAGCTGCAAGTTCAGAGCTCATAAACTTATGAAAATAATATAAGCTTCTTCTTTCTTTTTCTAGATGTGTTATTTTGCTCTTGCTCACATTATTTTTCATCTGCCACTTCCCTGCAGCCTTGCTAGACTAAATTACTTCCAAGATTGCATTTAATCACGGCCTATACCTGAAGTGATGTTCTATGCACAGTATCAGAAAATAGGCCTTCTAAATATGAGACTTCGCTCTTTCTAAACTAGAGAATCACTTTATTTTTATACATTTGCAATGGATGAGAAATGAAATGCCAGGCGAATGCAGACATACCCTGATTCTCAAGCTCATAATGATTGTGCAAAATACTGAAAGTACCAGCAGTTTCTCAGGATAGATTCTGGCTGTGTCTGTACTAGAAGCATGTTATTATATTTTATTCAGCATGCATGAAGTCAGTGGATAGGAGAAAGTTGTAGAAAGGAAAGATCTCAACTTCATTTATTTATTAGAGCTTGTAATCAACACAGGGAGGATTTTCCAAGACATATATCATCCTTCCCTCTTAACTTTAAGTCAACAGATTAATTCAGCAAACATTAACTGAGCATCTATTATGCACCACATGCACACTGGGGTTGGGGCAGAGTGCTGAGAAGAGGCAGCAGAGTCCCTTCCCCAACACTAGCCCTCAATGTTTGTCCTTGTGCATTCTCAGACCTGAGAGCCAACTGTAGCATCTTTTCCTGATCTGGGGCATCTGCTCTGAGCAAGCCAAAGGCTGCTGAATTTATCTAGCCTGGCTATGTCACAAGTGAGTAAGTCTCAAATTTCTTATCCATAACCTTGAACAACACTGCCATTCTGTTAGAAGTATTTATTTTTAATTTATTAGTGTTTACTTTTGGTTTTCTACTGTCAGTCACTTCTTGTCTCACTTTCACATTAAAATATCATTAGCTGCATGTTCAAACGCACCATCTCTTTTGGGCATGAACCTGCTGAAGCGGTATTTTAAATTCTCAAATTTCATGCCGGTCACGACAGCCTCAAAGGGAAGCAAGTGATTACCCTGGCATTCAAAGACGGAACTCTGAATGCCATGAACAGAATGTCGCTGCTTGCAGTCAGAGCCGAAAGCAATTTGGGTAGGGCACATTTTTTTTCACAACTTAGGAATGTAAAATATAACCATATTTTTAATTATTAAATTAAACCTGATGTATTTCAGGCATTGAAAAAACACCCCTAATTCTCAGCCCCTTTGGAACAGGTCGCAAAAAGGTGGAGATGAGTCTTGTGTCTATGCTGTGTATTAACTTTGGAACCAGCTCCCTCTCTGCCCAGTGGGGCTGGGCGGGCTTCCTTGCAAAGTGAGCTCAGAGAGTGCTGGCAGATGTCAAGTTTAATCAGGGAGCTTTACCAGGGGTGAAGCTGGTGTCCAGAACACTGCTAGTGCCGACTGGGCTACAATAGGAAGGGCATCTAGGCAGGATTCTAGGGTGCAAAAGACCAGCAGAAGGGCCAGCGTTGCTCTGTTGGCACCCAGAGGTGGCACATCACATGTAACATTAGGGATATACTCGTGCTAGAAAATTATTGCTATGATTTAAAATTAACATTTCACTTGGTGTCCTGTATTTTATCTGCACCCCTAGTGGTAGGACACCATCCAGATAGCGGAGGAAGGCAGATCAGGGGACGGAAGTAGCAAGAGAGCATGCGTCCCCTTGCCCTGCAGCCAGGGCCCCAGAGGCTGAGCACTCCAAGAGGCAGCAACAGGCCGAAGAGAAGGGCTTCCTTGGGCTGCAGGAAATGGAGGGGGTGCAGAGCACCTGCATTCTTCACCTTCTTTGAAATGTGCAATTTCAGATAAGGAGGCCGCAACAGGGCCTGCCCTCCTGGCGCACCTTAATTTCACTCCGTTGATTCTGATTCTTCGGGTAATGGAGAGGGGACAGCAAAGAGCTTTGGGCTCCCCCTAGAGGCTCTATGGAGAACAGTCCTTGTACTGGGCAGAGCACCCCCGTTGTGTCACTTCCAAATGAGAAAGTGATGTTCCCGAGCCATCCCCTGCCCCACAAAACGATTTCAAAAGATTTTCAGATACACATAATCAGGAAACTTAGAAACTGAAGGGCAGGGCTGTGCTGGCTATTTACAGCTGCCACCATGCTTTGTTCACTTGGTCGAATTTTGTGCCATGTGCCTGGTTAAACAGCTGCACTATCACGGCTGGTTAGGGGGGCCAATAGCTGACTCCCCAGCAATACAGAGGGGACTGGGGACAGGCATGCAGCAGCCCTGGGGTGGGAGGCAATGACTGTGACATTCAGCTAGGAGCTCGCACTTATGCTGCTGTGACCTAGAACACGATCTTGTATGATTACATCTGTATACTATAAGGTTCCTGAAGTTCACACTGTTCTGCCGTTTCTTGGGTGCAGAATGCATTAGACACTTGGAAACTGAATTTGTGAGTGGATGGAAGACTGTGTGTGCAGGTAACATCCTGAGAAATGGCTACATAATGTATTTTCATTGGTAGTAAAGCAGATCTCCCCTTGTCTCCCCAGCCATGGAATCAACTGCCTTTACTGCTTCCGAGAGAGAGCAGACGCCACCCAGAGCAACATCAAAGCCGCTGTTCAAGGTTTACTTTCGACCACACTTTTCAGAGTCTGAAATGTTGAAATTCTTGCTGTCACAGATCCAGAGCCAAATCTGGAGATCCGAGACGAGAGCTTGCCCGTGAGCCATGGCGTGGGGCAGACGCTGGGGCTGGGAGGAACCCCCGCCTGCCGGAAAGGGCTGTGTGAGGGAGAAGGGCAGGCATGATGGTCCTGGGGGCCGGGGCAGTATCCGGGCAGGCCATGAACGCAGGGCTGGCGCTGGCTGCTCCGTGTTCAGCACGACTCACATTCAGGCAGGGTCCCTGCCAGGGGAGGGGAGGTGGGGCGGGGTCAGGGTGCAGGAGAATGGCTGTTTCAGGTGCTGAGGTCCTAGGCAGGAATAAACTATTTACATGCACCTGCATAAGTCTCTGTGTCTTGTGAGTACTTTAAGTGTGGCAATAGGGAATCTCAAAGAGGCACGCTGGCCCTTGAAGGTGTGGGAAAGAAGTGACACCTACCAGCCAGCGCAGCCCAGCACACAGAACTCCATATACCGATCCCAATACCGAGCTCTCAAAGGGGGGCATGTTTGTTTCCCACGACTAGTGTATAAGTCACCACAGACTATGTGGCTTTGAACAACAGAAATGTATTGTCTTTCAGTTCAGGAGGCTGAAACGAAGAGGTCGGCAGGGCTGGTTCCTTCTGGACGCTCTGAGGAAGAGCCATCGCGTGCCTCTCTCCATCTTCCGGTGGTGGCCAGCAGTCCTGAGCGTCCTGTGACTTACAGACCCGTCACTCCAGTCTCCGCCTCTGTCTTCATCTTCACGTAGCTTTCTTCTCTGTATGACTTTCAAAATCTCCCTCTCCTTTCTCTTATAAAGATACTAGTCACTGGATTTAGGGGCCACTCTAAATCCGGGAAAAATTAATTCCAAGATCCTTAATTAACTATACATGCAAAGACCCCACTCCATTTCATGTTACATTCTGAGGTTCCATGATGATGTGAATTTGTGGGGACACTATTTATCCCACTACAGGGGAATTGAAATTCAGCACAATTATGGAGAAAAGAAAAAAGGCTCATTGACAGGGCAGACAGCTCATACAATAAAATGAAAGGAAAATCAAAATAGCTCTTTAATTGGGCTGGAAATGTTCTTGCAATCATGTCTTATATTGTTCACTTTCTAGTCATTACTATACTTTTAATTTTAAGTGCTTCATAGGCATTATATCATTTACAGTCTTGAGGCCTAAAGGGAGCAGAGAACTTGCAGGGATAAAACATACATGGATTCAGGATAAAAGAGTTGATAGAAGGGAAAAGTTGATGTGAATAAAGCACTTTATTGAGTTCCAGTGGGAATGCATTAGGTGTTTCTTGTTAAAAGCAATGGGTGTAGAACTGATTGAAAACTGACATATGTCAGCACAGAAGCCACCAGGCCCTATGTGGCACTATTGTAACACCTTGCTCAGTTTGTGTACCATTTCCCTCTCAGACTGGGCACCCCTGTATTTGCAAAGTCATGGCCTGGGGTGGGACTGCGCGTAGATTCCTCTGCTGGGGATGGCCTGCTATCAGAGGCTGCTGAAGCATTTCTGCCTAAGGAGTCACATGGGAGACCCATGCCTGGATGGAGGGGGGTGTGGTAGGTTGAGCAGGCAGACAGACACGCTGGCCCTGACTCCCTCTGGGCCATGGTTTACTTTGGGGAGCAGAAGGGTTAGTTCAACCTGTCTCTCTTTGTTGTGGTTATAACTCACCTCTAAATCACATTTAAAGATTTTAAATCACCTCTTAAATTGGTGATGGTGATATACCACAGCTGACACTGACTGATAGATAACTTTACCCTGCTTTCTGATTTCTGCAGGCATCTAAAGCAGAGACAGAAAAAGATCAATGAGAAAGTTAAAACATAGAAAGGGAGCCTGAATTGAGGTAATTCAGGTGGTGGAGATGCCGAATGAGGGCTAGGTAACAGAAACATTTTAGGAAGTTGAATACACGGAACTTAGCTCTCTACAAATTGAGTTCTATACAAATTGAGTCCCAAGAATAAACCCCAGGACCCTGTAACTCCCCAAGCTTGACATGTAAACTAAATTGTAATATGAATCATTGACTTTGTAAACTAAATAGTATATGAGTCAAAGATAAAAAGAGAACCTCTTCTCTAATGCTTGTATATACATGTATGAATGTGTAAAGTACAATGAGTATATTAATATAGTTATTTAAACAGGTTAAGAGAGAAATGTGTTTTCTAAGAATAATGTATGAAACGTGGTTGGGGTGGGTGAAATAGTTAAAGGGGATAAAGAGGTACAGAATCTCAGTCATAATATCAATTAGTCACGGGATAAAAGTATAGCATAAAGAATATAGTCAATAGTTCCATAGCAACCTTCTATGCTGACAGATTAAAAACTACACTAGTTGGGGTTAGGATTTAATAACTGGGTAACTGTTGAATACTTGAAACCAATATAATATTGTATATCAACTATACTTCAAAAAAATTAAAATAAAAATTAGAAACAATATAAACAACACTAAATGCTGCAAACAAAACAAAAAACCATTATCTCAAAGCGGCACCCGGCCTTCTTAAATTATGGATGACTTTTTAAATGATCATTTCAACATCACTATTTTTTATTATGAATTTATATGGCAACTTTACTCCAAGAAATTCAAATATGAATGGAATGAATAAAAAATATGTGACTCAAATTTTCCTTTCAAATTAAGAGGTCATAAGGGAAAAGCAAGTATTTTAGACTTAAAAAGGCATCTCGACATCTTAATGTCCAGGTGCCTCATCTTTTCAGATGATGAAATGAGGTCCAATATAAAGTACTGAAATAATGTACAAGTCACATCAACACCTAGACGTATTATAGCTAGTTGGTTACTGGAGACCCTCGGGCTTCCTTTAGTTCAACCAAGATTCATGTTTTTAACTCCAGTTCAATCTTCACCCAACATGACACTTAAAAGTCAACTTCAAACAATGGATTTCATTAATTTTCAGTTATCATAAATTCACAAATAAAAATATATTCAAAATTATCCACAATGCCTCCAAATTAAGGCTGTGAGTTTTACTAGAAAAATGAGTGAAATTATCACATTAATAAAGTTAAGTAAAGAAATCTTTTTATTTTTGCATATCCCATTTTTACTACTGAATGGTGTCTCTCACTCTTGGCTGCACCCTGTAACCACCTGGAGAACTGGACTCCAGGGCCCCACCCCAGACATCCTGCTGTTATTGGTCTGAACTTGGGTGCCAGGCCCCATTATTGCTTGTAAGGTGCCTCAAATGATTCAGATGAGCAACCGGAGTTGGGAACCACTGTTCTAGTGACTCTCCTTTTCCTACGGGCTCTTACGACCCATGAGGTTCAGTGCAAAATCAAAAGTTAATAAGGTGGGCTGAACTGGGTGGTATGAACTATCTGTTTAGGTATGTTACCAGTATAGGTATTCACTTTATATCACATACATTAAATCAAACACACCCACACCCACACACGTGCTTGCACACACGCGCGCCCACACACACACACACCTATGAACAGCAACCGCAGGTTCCCACCAACATTACTCCCCCAAGGGCCACAGGCCCTTTCTCTAAGCCCAGACTCTAATTCTTTGCCCTCAAATAAATCTTAATTCTGTACTTTTTATCCATGGAATCTTTCCCCATATTTCCTATTTTAGAAAAGGGCACTCCTATCCTTCTAATGCCTTAAAGTAGAAACTTCAGACACCTATGCTGGGCAGAGTGCCGGGTACTGTGAATGCCCCTGGCGGGACTGCTCCCTGCTGCCCTCGGGGTGTGGACCCTGAGGCTAGGCCATCACGCGTCAGGAGTCAGCTTTCCCCTGCAGCCAGCGTGCTTTCTGCAGAAGCTGAATTTGATCATGTCCTTCCCATTAATTACTCATCAGTTCTTTTGGCCGTTGACAGAAAATGTACAATCTTAACCCATCATAATTTAAGCCCTCACATCTGCTTTTAGCACCAAACACACCACCCTTGCACAGCTCTACCACACCCCATGCTCCGTGCCACCCACCAGAAACAGTCCTCTTTACTCCTCCACTGGGGTTTCCTATAGAGTCTTCAAACCTCAGGCTTTGTATAACTTCTCCTTTAAAGCCCTCCTTTATTCCCTTAGGAATTTAAGCTTTCTCTCCTTATATGAGTCGCAGCTCATTGTGTAGGAAGTAATTGTCTTGTCCTTGTTCTTTCTGTTATTGTCAGTTTTCTTTTTTTTCTTTTTCATTTTGGTATCATTAATCTACAATTACATGAGCAACATTATGTTTACTAGACTCCACCCATCATCCAGTCCCCAACACATACCCTATTACAGTCACTGTCCATCAGCATAGTAAGATGCTATAGAATCACTACTTGTCTTCTCTATGTTACACAGCCCTCCCCAGCCCCCCACCCCCTACATTATGTCTGCTAATCATAATGCCCCTTTTTTTCCCCTTATCCCTCCCTTCTCACCCATGCTCCCCAGTCCCTTTCCCTTTGGTAACTGCTAGTCCGTTCTTGGGTTCTGTGAGTCTGCTGCTGTTTTGTTCCTCCAGTTTTTTTCTTTGTTCTTATACTCCACAGATGAGTGAAAACATTTGATACTTGTCTTTTTCCACCTGGCTTATTTCACTGAGCATAATACCCTGTAGCTCCATCCATGTTGTTGCAAATGGTAGAATTTGTTTTCTTCTTATGGCTGAATAATATTCCATTGTGTATATGTACCACGTCTTCTTTATCCATTCATCTATTGATGGACACTTAGGTTGCTTCCATTTCTTGGCTATTGTAAATAGTGCTGCAATAAACATAGGGGTGCATATGAATTTTTCAAACTGGGCTGCTGCCTTCTTAGGGTAGATTCCTAGGAGTGGAATTCCTGGGTCAATGGTATTTCTGTTTTGAGGAACCTCCATACTGCTTTCCACAATGGTTGAACTACTTTACATCCCCACCAGCAGTGTTGGAGGGTTCCCCTTTCTCCACATCCTAGCCAACATTTGTTGTTGTTTGTGTTTTGGATGTTGGTCATCCTCACTGGTGTGAGGTGATATGTCATTGGGGTTTTAATCTGCATTTCTCTAATGATTAGCAATGTGGAGCATCTTTTCATGTGCCTGTTGACCATCTGAATTTCTTCTTTGCAGAAGTGTCTGTTCAGATCTTCTGCCCATTTTTTAATTGGATTATTTGCTTTTTGTTTGTTGAGGTGTGTGAGTTCTTTATATATTTTGGATGTCAACCCTTTATTGGATATGTCATTGATGAATATATTCGCCCATACTGTAGGATGCCTTTTTGTTCTACTGTTGGTGTCCTTTGCTGTACAGAAGCTTTTCAGCTTGATATAGTCCCATTTGTTCATTTTTTCTTTTGTTTCCCTTGCCCAGGGAGATATATTCATGAAGAAGTTGCTCATGTTTATGTCTGAGAGATTTTTGCCTATGTTTTTTCATAAGAGTTTTATGGTTTCATGACTTACATTCAGGTCTTTGTTCCGAGTTTACTTTTGTGTATGGTGTTAGACAGTAATCCAGTTTCATTCTCTTACATGTAGCTGTCCAGTTTAGCCAACACCAGCAGTTGAAGAGGCTGTCATTTCCCCATTGTATATCCATGGCTTCTTTATTAATTGACCGTATATGTTTGGGTTAATATCTGGACTTCCCATTCTGTTCCACTAGTCTAGGGATCTGTTCTTGTGCCAATACCAAATTGTCTTGATTACTGTGGCTTTGTAGTAGAGCTTGAAGTTGGGAAGCAAGATCCCCCCTGGTTTATTCTTTCTTCTCAGGATTGCTTTGGCTATTTGGGGTCTTTTGCGGTTCCATATGAATTTTAGAACTATTTGTTCCAGTTCATTGAAGAATGCTGTTGGTATTTTGATAGGGATTGCATTGAATCTGTAGATTGCTTTAGGTAGTATAGCTATTTTGACAATATTAATTCTTCCTAGCCAAGAGCATGGGATGAATTTCCATTTGTTAGTGTCCTTTTCAATTTCTCTTAAGAGTGTCTTGTAGTTTTCAGGGTATAGGTCTTTCACTTCCTTGGTGAGGTTTATTCCTAGGTATTTTATTCTTTTTAATGCAATAGTGAATGGAATTGTTTTCCTGATTTCTCTTTCTGCTAGTTCATCATTAGTGTATAGAAAAGAAACAGATTTCTGTTTATTAATTTTGTATCCTGCAACTTTGCTGAATTCCAATATTAGTTCTAGTAGTTTTGGAGTGGATTCTTTAGGGTTTTTTAATGTACAATATCATGCCATCTGCAAATAGTGACAGTTTGACTTCTTCTTTACCAATCTGGATGCCTTGTATTTCTTTGTTTTGTCTGTTTGCATGGCTAGGACCTCCAGTACTATGCTGAATAACAGTGGAGAGAGTGGGCATCCCTGTCTTGTTCTTGATCTTAGGTGAAAAACTTTCAGCTTCTCACTGTTAAGTATGATGTTGACTGTGGGTTTGTCATTTATGGCCTTTATTATACCCATTTTATCGAGAGTTTTTATCATGAATGGATGTTGAATTTTGTCAAATGCTTTTTCAGCATCTGTGGAGATGATCATGTGGTTTTTGTTCTTTTTTTTGTTGATGTGGTGGATGATGTTGATGGATTTTCGAATGTTGTACCATCCTTACATCTTGGGATGAATCCCACTTGATCATGGTGTATGATCCTCTTGATGTATTTTTTAATTTGGTTTGCTAATATTCTGTTGAGTATTTTTGCATCTATGTTCATCAGGTATATTGGTCTGTAATTTTCTTTTTTGGTGGGGTATTTGCCAGGTTTTGGTATTAGAGTGATGCTGGCTTCATAGAATGAGTTTGGAAGTATTCCCTCTTTTTATATTTTTTGGAAAACTTTGAGGAGAATGGGTATTACGTCTTCTCTGTATGTCAGATAAAATTCAGCAGTGAATCCATCTGGCCCGGGTTTTTTTTTTTTTGGGTAGTTTTTTGATTACTGATTCAATTTCATTGCTGGTAATTGGTCTGTTTAGATTTTCTGTTTCTTCCTTGGTCAGTCTTGGAAGGTTGTATTTTTCTAAGAAGTTGTCCATTTCTTCTAGATTATCCAGTTTGTTAGCATATAGATTTTCATAGTATTATCTAATCATTCTTTGTATTTCTGTGGGGTCCGTCGTGATTTTTCCATTCTCATTTCTGATTCTGTTTATGCGTGTAGATTCTCTTTTTCTCTTAATAAGTTTAGCTAGTGGTTTATCTATTTTGCTTTTCTCAAAGAACCAGCTCTTGGTTTCATTGATTCTTTTCTATTGTTTTATTCTTCTCAATTTTATTTATTTCTTCTCTGAACTTTATTATGTCTGTCTTTCTGCTGACTTGGGCCTCATTTGTTCTTCTTCCTCCAGTTTCAATAATTATGACTTTAGACAACTCATTTGGGATTGTTCTTCCTTCTTTAAATAGGCCTGTATTGCTGTATACTTTGCTCTTAGAACTGCCTTTGCTGCGTCCCACAGAAGCTGGGGCTTTGTGCTGTTGTTGTCTTTGTCTCCATATATTGCTTGATCTCTGTTTTAATTTGGTCATTGATCCATTGATTATTTAGGAGCATATTGTTAAGCCTCTATGTGTTTGTGAGCCTTTTTGTTTTCTTTGCACAATATTTATTTCTAATTTCAAACCTTTGTGATCTGAGAAGTTGGTTGGTAGAATTTCAATATTTTTTAATTTACTGAGGTTCTTTTTGTGGCCTAGTATGTGGTCTATTCTGGAAAATGTTCCTTGTGCGCTAGAGGAGAATGTGTATCCTGCTGCTTTTGGGTGTAGAATTCTGTAGATATCTGTTAGGTCCATCTGTTCTAGTGTGTTGTTCAGTGCCTCTGTGTCTTTACTTATTTTCTGTCTGGTTGATCTGTCCTTTGGAGTGAGTGGTGTGTTGAAGTCTCCTAAAATAAATGCATTGCCTTCTATTTACTCCTTTAATTCTGTTAGCATTTGTTTCACATATGTCAGTGCTCCTGTGTGGGGTACATAAATATTTATAATGGTTATATCTTCTTGTTGGACTGCCCACTTTATCATTATGTAATGTCCTTCTTTATCTCTTGTTACTTTCTTTGTTGTGAAGTCTATTTTGTCTGATACAAGAACTGCAACACCTGCTTTTTTCCCCTATTGTTTGCATGAAATATCTTTTTCCATCCCTTCACTTTAGTCTGTGTATGTCTTTCGGTTTGAAGTGAGTCTCTCGCAAGCAGCATATAGATGGGTCTTGCTTTTTTATCCATTCTGTTACTCTGTGTCTTTTGATTGGTGCATTCAGTCCATTTACATTTAGGGTGATTATCAATAGATATGTACTTATTGCCATTGCAGGCTTTGGATTCGTCACTACCAAAGGTTCAAGGGTAGCTTCTTTATTATCTAACAGTTTAACTTCACTCTCTTATTAATCTATTATAAACACAGTCTGATGATTCTTTATTTCTCTCTTCTTATTTTTCCTCCTCCATTGTTTATATGTTAGCTGTTTTATTCTGTACTCTTTTGTGTTTCCTCTGACTGATTTTGTGGATAGTTTATTTTATTTTTTGCCTTTAGTATTTGTTTGGTCTGCTTTCTTTACTGTGATTTTATTTTCTCTGGTGACATCCATTTAGCCTTAGGAATGTTTCTATCTAGAGCAGTCCCTTTAAAATATCCTGTAGAGGTGGTTTGTGGGTGGCAAATTCCCTCAACTTTTGCTTGTCTTGGAATTGTTTAATCCCTCCTTCAAATTTAAATGATAATAGTGCTGGATACAGTATTCTTGGTCAAGGCCCTTCTGTTTCATTGCATTAAATATATCATGTCGGGACTCTCTTGTCCTCTCCTGGCGTGAGCTGGGAGCTCTGTCCTATCACTTTATTTCTAAATAAAAGCCTGTACCTTGCTCTCCTACCTTGCCTGTTTGCTAAGCTCATTCTTCAGCTTCATGAACAAGAACCCCGGCATCATCTTTGGGGGCTTGTCCGGGATAGCTTCGGAGGTGAGTATCGGGCATCCAGGCCTGCCTTTTCTTTCGCTGTCCTTATAGAAGGAAGCGATCTATGGCACACAAATAGGGTGCTTGTCAGCCACTTAAATGGGACTAGCCTGGCTGCCGATCTCAAGTCTCAAGTGACAGCTTCCCCTGCCTCTCCCTCAGTGGATCCCCTGTCTCCTTTGGGAGCCGGGAATGTCACCTGAGTGGAGGCCAGGATTCCCCTTCAGAGGCATCTCCTTGGATGCGAGGGACTGAGGAAAGCCGTGGGCAACTGCGAGGGTCTAGGCTGAGGCTACACTTCAGCAGCTTCTCAAAGGTCCACGTGTCTGGAATCAGACCCCGACAGCCCGACTGGGTATCCGTGAGGAGTGTCTCTCTTTCTGTCTCTCTCTGACTTCCAGCCTGCTTCTCCAGGCCGCCCTGGCTTCTGAGTGAGGCAAGGGGCATCCCTAACTCTCTCCTAACTTCATCAATTTCACGGAACCCGATGCTCACCACCGCAAAGTAGGAGATCTACGCTTCACTCTTATTCCTGACTTAATATTGCACTTTTTTTATCTCATGAAAAATGTGTCTGGGCACCCGTTAGCCACTTAAAAGACAATTAGTGTCGGCTACCAGCCTTCAACTCTGGTGAAAGGTATCCCGGTGTCTGCCGCTCCTTGATCCCCCCCTCCGGATGAACGGGAATGTCGGGGAGTGGTCGAACTGAATTCCCACTTTCCTATCCTAATCTGCGGACTCTGAGGGCAGACCGGACTAGTAGACAGTGGTCCTTGGGTCTCGGCTCCGGCCGATTGATCTGACGGCACTGAGTGAACCTCCGGCTAGGCTGCTGCCTATGCAAGAGTCACAGATGACCCCTGACCTCTTGTCTACTCTCTTGTCCCCTCCTGGCATGAGCTGGGAGCTCTGTCCTATCACTTTATTTCTAAATAAATGCCTGTACCTTGCTCTCAAAAAAAAAAAAAAAGAATAAATGAATAAATAAATAAATATATCATGCCATTCTCTTCTGCCTGCAAGATTTCTGTTGAGAAGTCTGATGATAGCCTGATGGGTTTTCCTTTGTAGGTGACCTTTTTTCTCTCTCTGACTGCCTTTAATACTCTGTCCTTGTCTTTGATCTTTGCCATTTTAATTATCATATGTCTTGGTGTTGTCCTCCTTGGGTCCCTTGTGTTGGGAGATCTGTGGGCTTCCATGGTCTGAGAGATTATTTCCTTCCCTAGTTTGGGGAAGTTTTCAACAATTATTTCTTCAAAGACACTTTCTATCCTTTTTTCTCTCTCTTCTTCTGGTACTCCTATAATGCGAACATTGTTCCATTTGGATTGGTCACACAGTTCTCTTAATATTCTTTCATTCCTAGAGATCCTTTTTATCTCTTTCTGCCTCAGCTTCTCTGTATTTCTGTTCTCTTATTTCTATTCCATTAACGGTCTCTTGCACCTTGTCCAGTCTGTTCTTAAGACCTTTTATTGATTGTTTCATTTCTGTTATCTCCCTCCAGAAGTCATCCCTTAGCTCTTGCATATTTCTCTGCAGGTCCATCAGCATGTTATGACTTTTAGTTTGAATTCTTTTTCAGGAGTATCTGTTATATCTATCCCACCTGGCCCTCTCTCTGGGGTTGTCTGAGGGTTTTTAGACTGGACCAGATTCTTCTGCCTTCTCATGGCAATAGAAGTGGTCACAGGCAGGTGGCTTGTGTGTCAGCTGGGAGAAAAACATCCCTTTCTACTTGCTGGTTGCCTTGCCCTTCTCCTCTGCCTGTGTCTGTTACCCACACACTGGGAGCAGACTCTGGGATAATCCCGAGCTGCCATGAGCAGGGCAGCCCTTGGGAAAGCCTGGAGCCCTGCGGAGGTTGGCAGATGCACTGGCTGTGTTCTCCTGCGAGAACGGTGCCCTTTCATGCCTTCTGGACCTTGCTCCGGGTTCCTCTGTCTGTACTGGGCAGTTGCATACTGGTGGCAGCCTCTGGGTCTGTCCCCGTTAGCTGCGTGCTGGAAGAAGACTGTGTGGGTGCTGTGGGCGGGGCTGTTCCCCGGCTGCTCTGCAGTTGTGGCGGGTCAGCCGGTTTGCTTGCAGTGCTCGCCAGGGGGAATGAATGGCAGGCTGTTTTTCACCATGAGGTGCTTCAGGCCCAGGACGATTTTGTCCAGCTGATAAGCCTTGTCCCTTTAAGACTTTTAAAAAGTGCCCGTTTTTCTTTTTTCGGAGGGAGCTGGCTGTGGGGATCCTGCCCTTCCATTTCTCTAATCTCCAGCACACCACGCGATGTGTGTCTGCGCTCCTGGTGCAGATCACCAGGGCTGGTTATTTGGTGGGCCTGGGCTTCCACTCTATCCCCGCTCTGATTCTTTTCCTCCTGCCAGTGCACTGGGGTGGGGGGAGTGCTCGGGTCCCGCTGGGTCATAGCTTTGTATCTTACCCACTTCGTGAGGCGCTGGCTTCTTGCAGGTGTAGCTGTAGCCTGGTTGCTGTCCTGTATCTTCTGGTCTGTCTTTTAGAAGTAGTTGTATCTGTTGTATTTTCAAAAATATATATGGTTTGGGGAGGAGATTTCTGCTGCCCTACTCACGCCGCCATCTTGAGCCCCTCCTCTATTGTCAATTTTCTTTTTAAAGTAAAGATTATGTTAGAAATACCTATTTCCACCATATAAACTTTAAGTCTCTCTCAATAAATGCTTGTGGTTTGGGAATTTATGACACTTGAAATTGAAAGAGATTCTCTTTCATCTGCTGTTGCCATCTTTCTGTGTCAAATATAACCTAATTCTCATGAATTTTGCCACATTTGGTTTACATATTATCTATCCCCCTTCTGTTTATTTATTCTATTTCCATCTTCCATCTGTTTCTTACCTACAATCTATTATGTATCTATCACCTATCTATTGATCATTTCTCATCTGTATATTTCAATATTTTTCCTGAACCATTTGAAAATAAGTGCAGAGCTCATGACCACATGAAAAGGTAGACAAGAGATCTTGCTTCTACCCTCTATTTCTACCTGCTATGAGTAATCATTTTCATTTGTTTCTGATTTACCTTAGCAATAACTCTTTTTTGTAATAATTAGCAAATGTCTTCTTAATATCTCACAGTTTTCTCTGTTATATTGTTATTGCTATTGATTTATTTTTGTAGTTGGCCTTGGGGGAGAGGATAACCACGTCCCTGAATATGCTTAAATTATTTTGTTACCTGGACAATTTAAAAAAGAAATAGATTTTCATAGATGATGCAAATATATACTCGAAAAGACACAATAAGGAAATACATACACACACACCCCTTCAGTGCACTAAGTTGTGAAAAAGGATGAAAATTGGCTTGACAGAAACAGATCACTGGGTTGAACACATTTTCACATCACAGCAGCTTCCACGAAGGAGCAGATTTTAAAATAGAGCAATGTCTTGAAACAGGTGGGATACCAGGCTTCTGCTGCATTGATTTTGAATTATATCTAATCTTTTTCAAAAACAGAGAAAATAAAACCTTGAAGGCTGGAGATAAGTCAAAGAAACATTTCTACCTGAGAATTGTGACGGAATGCATATGAAATATATAAGGAAAATACTGGCCATTGTCACACATCTTCAAGGTCAGGAGGAGGAATTCCTCCACAGGGGTAAGTGGAAAGGATTGGATATTTCTCCAGAGTTCCTGGAATGTTTGCTTGAGGCATTAATTAGAGCAGCGATAGGTAACTCACATGGGGGAAATAAGGGTAATCAGTTGAATGATGTTACCAAGCAACCAGGAAAGATGGGCAGTCCTTCAACCAGTATCTGGGGGCTGTAGACCCAGAAGTAGCTGAGCTAAGATGCTTGGACCATGAAACATGAAGTGTGGAGCACTATTCTATTATTAAAGCTAATTAGAGACAGGCCCCCAAAGAATGTATATGAAATTGGTGAGAGAGGAGAAAGAAGACAAAGAGCGAGCAATAATAGCCTGTTCACATCTCTCACAAACATCTAATGTGTCCCAGGCACTGGGGGCAAAACAAAACAAATAGGAGAACAACTGTTTCAAGGAACCTCACTCTAAAATAAACACA
Source organism: Phataginus tricuspis (assembly GCA_029783875.1). Classification (NCBI taxonomy): domain Eukaryota; kingdom Metazoa; phylum Chordata; class Mammalia; order Pholidota; family Manidae; genus Phataginus; species Phataginus tricuspis. Next base: position 2,887,042 of record JAQQAC010017683.1, on the reverse strand, counting down.
AAATATTATACAATGGGTAAGTTCCTCAAAAATTGTATGCAAAAGGTCCTTTCTGGACACAAAAGAAAACCCATTATATGCACTGTTTGTTCCTTCCTTTTGTACTTAATGTATTCTGAAGCTACTTGAAATCTGGGTCAGCATTCTTTTTTGTTTATTTCATGTTTTATTTGGCTTGTTTGTTACCATAGTTTATTCAACCCTATTATTGGACTTCTGGTTTATTCTTTATCTTAATGCTATAGTGAATATGTTGTTTTTCATTTGTTGTTGTGCAACTTTAAATGAGATTCCTCAAAGTGAGATAGCTGGACAGAAAGGTAAAAGTATCTGCAATTTTGTAGGACATTGCCAAATTCCCTCATTTAGTGCACGATTGTACAGGCTCACCAATAACAGAGTAAGTTGTTAAGGTTTGCATCTGGGCCAACCTGATGGGTGAGGAATGGGTATCTCAATACAGTTTTATTGTGCATTTCTTTTCCTATGAGTATGTTCGCCTGTTCATACATTTGCCCATGGGTTGTGCTATTAATTTTTTGGTCTTAGTTTTTGAGAGTTTTTTACATATTAAGAAATTGAGTCTCTTTGTCTAAGATATGAACTGTAAATATTTTCTGTGAGGTTATTTGTCTTTTGACTTTGCTTATGGGTTTTTTTGCCAAGTTTTTCTTAATGTACTTAAAACACCAGTCTTCTCAAATCTGAGTTATATTTGAAAGGCTTTCCATTACCAAATTGTAGAGACATGCATCCATGTTTTCCTCTAGCTCTTGAATAGTTTCACTTTTAGATCTGAATTTCTAAAACACTGGGATTTTATTTTGGTGCAAAATGTTAAATTAAAAGTATACAGCTATTATTTTCCAAATGGCTATCCAGTTTTAACTATACCTCCCCTTCTCCAGTTGTTTCTGTATTTTATTAATCAATAAGCATCCAGGGGACAAACTTCTGTGTTTCTAAAGTGTCTTCCTGTTTCCCAGGAATGGCTCCTTCCCATGACAGCCTCCTCTGGAACCCCGTACTCTCAAGGTCCTTCTCCCAGTCCCCTGGCTGAATGACCTGGGAAAGACCCTCAGTGGAAACCTGGACACAGCAGGTGCGGGTCCAGAAGGTAGTGAGGGATGAGTCCTTATAAACAGCAGGAAGGGGAGTCCTTGTTACATAGTGGCAGAAAGATGAGTGCAACCTCCACGATGTGGAAAGCAGGACAGCAAGTGATGCATTTGGTCATAGGGCTCAAGATATTTCCTTGCAGAGTATTGACTATGTCTCCTGGATTGAAAGACCGCTATGCTTGTGACCACTAACCTGCTGAATCGTAGAAGGCAGGGTAGACTGGGGAGCACTCCTAAAAACTGCTTCAAATAAGCATTTTGTATTTCTTTGCTTATCTGTCTTCTCTTTTCTTTATTTAAAATCAGCTCCCTGGAATCACTTGCACCTGCCAATGTTAAATTTGGCAAGCAGAACCCAGGATCAGCTAAGCCGGTCAGCGCTGAGGCTCATTGGTGGGTGGGAGGGGCCTCTGGTGGGCAACCATGCTATTAAATCTTCCCCCAGAGCATAATTATTTGGCAGTTTTGTGGACGGTAATTTTTTAAAACTAAATGCAGTCAGTGTCTTATTTCTGACTTACTTCTACATTGTGAAGCTTTGCTGCAGAAAACACACACGGTTTTCTATTTGCATTTTCTAATAATGTATTTGCCATTCCCGTGCAAACTGTATCAGAGATGGAAATCTGGATCAGTATGATGAGAACCATTCCTGAAACTAAATTCCTCAGAGGTCCTAAAAGACTTGGTTAACAATGTTGGAATATCAAGCCAAGAAAACATATTCTGCCTCAGAATTTTTTTAAAAGAAAAATACTCAATTATTATTTATAGAAAGAAAAGTAGAAGAAAAGAAGGAAAAAGAAGGAAAGGAAGAAAGGAAGAAAGGGAGAGAGGGAGAGAGGGAGGGATGGAGGGAGGGAGGAAGGGAAGGAAAGGAAGAAAGAAAATTTCCCAGTGCTTATGCTCCCAAAGAAAATAATTCTCAGGAAAATCTCTGCAGAAGTTTTCCTATGTACCTGAGAGCTGGTCGTTTCTCCAGAAGAAGAGTGACAAGTTGGGCACAGGTGAAAAGCAATAAAAGGTGCACTAAAAGCTGAGGAATTGGTGTTTTCTGAGTCAAATCTCAGCTCTATCCTTTTCTAACTGAAACATTTTTCTAAGCTTCCTGAATGTTAATTCCTCACCTTTGAGATTGGAACATTACTTTAAAAAACGTTCACATTAACTAAGTCCCCACACAAGCTGGTCTCGGCTCTGAGCACTTTCTTTGCATTTCATGTTTTCCGCTGACAACTAGGGTGACATCACTACCTCCTCTCATGCCAGACTGCTCTGGCCTTTGGGTTTCCCGTCTGCCCATTTCAATGCACTGGGCCTTCCACTGACAGTACCAGCATATGTCTGAACTCCAGACTTCAAACTAACTTTGTTTTGTGTGTGAAAATATACAAAGATCTAGCTTCCCAGGTGATTTAATTTAATGTTTTATTTATCTTAATGAATTTTTAACATCTTTGAAATATTTTGGTGTTCAGTGTTGGAAAGAATTCAACAAACAGCACTGCAAAATCACATCTAAAACCATAAAACTCTTTAAAAGAACACAAAAGCATATCTTCCCAAGCTTCAATTAGACCATGATTTCTTAGGTATGAAATTGGAAGCACAGGCAATACATAAAAGGTAGATAAGTGGGTTTCATCAGAATTAAACATTTTTGTGCTGTAAAGAAATCATCATGAAGTGAAGACAACCTTCGGAATGGGAGAAAATATTTGCAAGTCATACATTTGTTCCTACTGTACTACCTTTTTTTTCCAAGTTTTATTGAGATACAGCTGACATACAGTGCCATATAAGTTTAAAGTACAGAGCATAATGATTAGACTTACAGGTATTGTGAGACGATCGCTGTAGTATGCTTAGCTAACATCCATCATCTCATATTGATACATAAAAAGAGAAAGGGAACTTTTTTTCTGTGATGAAAACTCTTCAGTTTACTCTGTTAACTTTCAAATACACCACAGCAGCGTTAACTGCACGCGTTGTGTTGTGCAGCCCCGTACACAGTTTTCTTATAAGTAGAAGTTTGTACATTTTGATCACCTTTCATCCAAGTCTTTACTCCTCTTTTTATCATAAGTACATGTTGTCTAGGTACCATTTTCTGTCCTTCAATTATTTTGTATTAAGTTCCTTGTATTATATTCTTAGTGATTGTTTTAGGGCTTATCATGCACATACATAATTGATCAGAATCTACATAAGATTTATACTAATTAATTATAATTTATAAAACTTTTACTTCTGTATAGCTCCATTCATTCCCGCTTTATGTGTTATTATTATACAAATTACACCTGTGCTTGTTACAAACCAGTAATACATTGTTATAATTATTGTTTTATAGAATCTTATGTCCTTCAAAGAAGCTTTGAGAAGAAAGAAGAGCAGAAATATATTTACAGAGTTTAAATGTATATATGGTATACTACATATTAGAAGATATATATAGTTTCTTCTTACTATTTTTAGTTTGCTTCATTTTTTCTTGTGGATTCAAGTTACCTTCTACTGTCATTTAGTTACTACAATTCCCACTCCACCCTTTGTGCTGCCATTGTCACACATATTACATTCGTAAGTGTGAGTAAAACAATGCTATTTATAGATGAGGTTTTATGCAATTGATTTTTAAATCAGTTAAGAAGAGAATGAAAAATAAATATATAATTATAGAGTATTTTAATTCTACCTATGTTAATTATCTTTACCAACACTCCTTACTTTTCCATATAGATTTAAATTATTTTCTGGTGTCTCCTTCTGCCTGAAGAACTTCCATTAGTATATCTGGTATGGTAGATCTGCTACCAATGAGTTCTCAGTTTTTATTTATCTGAAAATGTCATTGTTTCACCTTCATTTTGGCAATACAGCTTTTTGTTTTTCCTTCCAGCATTTTGATTTCCTCCCACTGCCTGTTACTATCCATGGTCTTTGGTGAGAAGTCAGTTATGATCCTATGGTGGTTCTTTTGTATGATAAATCACGTATAGGAGTTTTGCACATGAAGTCACATACATGAGTCTTGCTGCTTCAAAGATTTCCTTTTCGTCTTTGGCTTTCAACATTTTGATTCTGTTGTGTCTGGGCCAGGATCTCTGTGTTTAAAAATAAAATTTCCTACTTGAAGTTCATTCAGCCTCCTTTCATCATCTGGGAGTTTTCAGCCATTATTTCTCTGACTATTTTTTTCACCCCTCTCTCTCTCTTCTCCTGGTATTCCTATTATGTTTATATTGACGTGCTTATGCTGCCCCACATTTCTCTGAGACTCTGTTCATTTTTATTTCTTTCTTTATTTTGTGTTCTGCATGCTCTTTGTTGAGTGATCTCCAAGTTTGCTGATTTTTTTCTTCTGCCAACTCAAACCTTCTGTTGAGCCTCTAGTGATTCATTTCATTCATTGTATATTTTTTTACTCTAACATTTTCACTAAAAAATCATTTCTGTCTCTTTATTGATGTTCTCTATTGATGAGTTATCTTCATGTTGTCTTTGTTTCTTTAAGCATGATTTGCTTTAGTTCTGTCAACATATTTGCAATGATCACTTTTAAGTCTGTCTGCTAGTCCCAAATAAGGCCCAATGCTTTCTAATAATGATTGCCTTCCAAACATCTCATGAGCCTCTAGGGAGACAGAGGGCCAAGTGCTGTGGCTGGCAGTGAGGGGCAGATGGTGCTCAGTGAGCTCTGAATCAAGCTTCCATGGTCCCCCAGGTGGGTGCACATGGGTAAACCTACCACTAGAGAAAGGCCTGCTGTAGACTTAGGACACAAGCCTCCAAAGAGGGACTCAGGGTACATGGACAGCTCTGGGGAAACAAAGAGTCTGGAAAATCCCAGAGCCATTGGAACCCATGGTGAGTCTCCCTAATACCATTTGCTTAAAGGGGGGCATAAATATGTGGTTAAAAGGGGGGTAAGCAGAGCAATCTGCCCCACACCTCAACCTGTACCAAAGGGCTCCCCGTCTTCCTTCCAGTCAGCTGAGGCTGCCTGGGGCCCAGGAGATGCTGTCTTCCCCTGGCAATCCCTCACTCTGTGACACCCCTCTCCTGACTCTTGGAGCAAGCAGCCAGCAGAACATGAACATCAGGTGGCAGAGCGTGGCAGAGTTAAACGACACTACAAGAGACCTGCTCTTGGTGTGCTTGGCAAGCCACGTGAAGGCATGGGCTACAGGCCATTCCAGCATTAGCCGGACAGTTTTGCAACATTTAGGAACTTGTTTCAGTCTGGGGTTGTTTAATACTGCATCTTTCTCTGTGTTGTGGAGTGGAGCTGAATAGCAGTGACCATGTCCTAGAAAAGTCAGTGGGAGACCAGCGGTATTTCTGGAGAATGTGGTTAGATCCAGAAAGCTCTGGATATGAATGCCTGTGTTGATATGCAAGTCGTTCCACTAAAGAACACTCACACGCTTCATGGATCCATCACTCTCTGCCAAACACCATCCTGGGGAGGTGGGGAGCAAAGCAGAAGAGAGGACGCCCTTAACTCTGGGAATGAGCCCAGGGAAGAAAAATGCCCTATGTGTCCAGGACTATAGAGGTTAAGTGGAATACGTGTTAGTTGACTCTGTATCTAAAATGTAAGAAATGAAGGCTCCACTGTTGGCAACTTCATAAATGACAAAGATCATAGCAAGCAAGACTTTGGGTGGAAAGTCACCAATCGACGTTGGTTGGAGGGGCGCTGACACGCCCGCACCCTGTCGGTGGTGTGGGTCTTCTCAAGGGCACTCGGGTAAGGAGAAATGGGCGCTGTGGACACTCGGATGCATCTGTTACTGTATCGGTTTCCCCCTCCTCTCCCTTTAGTCAGAAATTCATTTCTGATTAGTGGGCTGTCTTGCTTTTGTTCACTACTTTTGAAAGGAAAAAATAACCTTTCTAGGAAGCACAACAAATGAGCTTATGCACAGGTGAGCCCGCTGCAGCCTTCATTTTGCAGCAGCTCTGCAGAAACGATTACAAAGAGGAGTGGAGTGGAGTGGAGTGGAGGATAAATGACTGCAGAGGCCTGGTTTCTAGAGAGCAGATCAAGCCTGTTACAGTTGCCAAGGAGTCATGTGCTAGCAATTGTTTCTGTGTTACATTTTCTAGGCTCACGTGCCAATTGCGTCCGTCCGTTACTTTCATCACGCTGGACAGGGAGATAATTCAGAAGGCTCGGTATGGATTATCCAGCCAGATAGCACTACGGGAAAAATGAATTGGGAGACACGTTTGTGCAATTCATTTCTCTGTGTTCTAAGTTATGGAAACATCGAACACGAGGAAAGCCATCATTTAAAGAGAATTTCCTTTGACAAGGCCTCTCTGGTTGCCTGGTATCTTCACAAACTTGGAGTCAAAGCCTGGCCTCTAGTCCCAGCACAGCTCATAGACATGCCAGTTGAGCTTACATTCCCCGGACCTATCACCTGTGAAAAGCAATAGTTAACCCAGTTCCTCTTGAAGATGTGCTATGACAAATAAATGGAGCTCAGGAAGGGAGAAATTTCTGGCATGTAGTAGGTATATATTCCATGCTTATTATCTCCTCTCTTTGTGGTAATTTCCCACACTTTCTAATTTCACAAGTTTGCAATTAGAGCCAGTGTCTGACAGAACAAAATCTTACTTAAAATTGCTACTAATTCCAAAAGTGGCCTTCCATAACATTTAGTGTTATTTTACCATCCCTGAGTGGGTGACCATGTTCTGGGGCTGAGGTGGGGACTCTTGGGTTTCCCTGTAATTTCTCAAACCCATCTGCTCCTGCTGCTTCAGGTCATGGGCCCCCAGCCAGCTCTGAGCACTTACGACCTTGCATGGCCTCAAGGCAGGCATCTCAGCCCTTCTTTCTCTATGGCCTCCAATTTGTAGACATAGCAGGGTTTTGTTTTGGGTGGAATGATGTAGGGATCTAGCATAACAGTTTATTTGTTTTAAGGCAGGAATAACTGAACAGTGATGAAAATCAACCCTGAAAACATGCATGAATGTTTCAGAAAAGGTAAGGAGTACCTGGCGACGCCAGCTGGAAGCAGGCAGGCGGCATGAATGTACTCTTGGGGCAAACAACCTCAATGTGAAAGTTTACAAAGACTCAGAGATCTTTATTTAAGGCAGCCTGTCTTTTCCAGTCCTGCCCAGGGTAAGGTCTTAATCGGTGCCTGCAGCCCAGACAGCGGAGAGAGAGCATCTGGTGATTAATACGTAAGCAGGCACTTGGTGAGATTGCCTTTCAGGACCTTCCTGTGAATGACTAATCTGAGCCTAGAAGGCATTATCACAAGGGTTTTCCATTGGTTAAATGAAAACGTGGAGTGAGGGGTTTCTTTTTCTTTCTTTTAGATACAAAAAGGCTCTGAAGGTTGTTTTCATTAATTGCTCCAGCATTCCTACTTACCATGTAGCTTCTAGTACATCAGCTGGTACCTAAATGGCTTCTAAACATGTCTTCATAAGGGAGGCTGCCGTTTGCCCAGTGAAACCTATGCTCTTTGCTTCTTGGAATTTGAAATCTTTTGTGTGTTGAAATAAAGATGTGACTCTGAGCTGCATAAGGATGGAGAAAAGAGAAAAGTGAATTATAGTATATGACTTCTGTTTTCATAAAGCAAAAAATTGAACATTGATTCTGTTCTTATAACCAGTTGGTAAATGATGTATATAACAATGAGAAAGGAAGCAGCAGAGTTCTTGTTTTGTTTTGTTTTTATCTTCTACTGGAACTTTTCAAATATGTAAAAAAACAGATGGCACAGACCAGTGACCACCCGGCCAGGAACCCATCACATGGCACCACAGCCATTTCCCTTCTGGCCTTCCTGTGTTATCTGTTCAGTTAGCTTTCCCATTTCATCTCTCCTTACCACTTTTTCTGGGTAAGGGCTGGTGTATTTTAAGGCAAACCCTACTTCATTCCACCTGTAAATATTTTAATAGGTAGCTTTATGGTATAATGGCTTCTCTTTACCATAAGCACATCACCATTATCACAACCAACAAAATTAACATTAATTCCTTATCTTCATCATCTAATATCCAGTCAGAGTACAAGCTGCCCTGCTTGTCTAAAACAAATGGCTTTTAAGAACTGGCGTGTTGGAACCAGGCTGAGGGTGAGGCCTGCACTGCGTATGGTCCAGAGGCTGCCTGGGTCTCTTTCCCTCTAGATCATCCCTGCCCTTTCCTGTGCTATGTGTTTGTGAAGGAAACTGTGTCTGTTGTCCTAAGATTTTTTCTACATTCTGGGTTTGACTTACTGCTTCCTCCTGGTCTTGTTAAACATGCTCCTCTGCCCGCTGCATATTCTGAAACTGATGGTTACATAGATAAAGAGGCTTACTTAGAGGAAAGTTCAGCTTTTTAGTCAAAAAGTACTTTGTAAGCGATGTGAGTGCTATCTAGCGCACCCTATTAGAAGCAGGTCGTGACAGGCTGTCCCTTGCTCACTGTTACTAAGGGTCAAGTGATGTCAGCTCATTTCATCCATGATGAAGTTCTCCATTATGAAGCTCATCTAATGGTTTTTCTCAGCCACTGATATTGCTCCGTTTTATTATTTCATTAGAGGGTACAAAATATGATTTAAAATTTTTTCTTTTTCCTCCTGCTTTTATATAGTTGTCATTCTCCTGTAAAGAATAACTTTCTCATCAGATATAGTCTGCTGAGGAAAGACTTTATTTTCTCCCAGTATTTATAAATATTCAGCAAAAATTAGCTTATGCCCTTGCAACATCAACAGTGAGCAACAAATTTAGTTATTTTAAAAGAATCATTATTGACTCATGGATTTTTATGAGCTGGACATAGTTTTGTATTTGATATATTGCATTCATCTCTTTACTATTTGGGGGAGAATTGTTTTTTCTTTTGCTGTGTTTTGATTTGCTTGACTTAAATAATTCATTATAAAAAATTCCAGACAACAAGTAGAGGGCATGTTACTATAAGGAACCCCAGGTCCTTATCACCAGGCTTTAACAACGACCCGCTTATGGTCGATCTCGTTTCCCCTATACTCCTCCCCTCCCCCACCATATGTTATTTCAATGCAAGTCCCAAACATCACAAAATTTTATCTTTAAATATTTATCGATGAACAGTAATTCTTTATTATCTTCAAATATCTAATCAGTGCTCAAGTCCCTTTCTCAGTTTTTATACTTTCCCTTACTAATCGAAATAAGAGGCTTATCTGTCATTGTTTGAAGTGTGTTTTAATTCTCTTTTTCTGAATGGGATCCCCTTCCTCTTTTTTTCTTTACAATTTATTTATTCAGAATGAATTCATTTGCCTTGCAGGGTTTTCTGGATTTTGCTGACTCTGCTCATTAAAAGTGTTTCTTTGTTCCCCATGTTTCATGAAAATAGTGTTTGGATCTACAGGCTTCATCAGATTCATATTTGACTTTCTTTTCTTTCTTGTCTATACAGTTTCATGAATGGTGGTGTTACTACCAGCTTTAAAAATGATTAGCTGGTTCAACAGCATGCTCCAGATTAGGTATGGTTGCTGTGTTGGTGTCCAGTATCATTAAGGTATCAGTATGCACTGCGGGTTTCTACAGAGTGGATGGGTTTTAATTCATTTCCAGCATTATTTTTACTGATTCTCAAATCCCCCAATTTTGGCCATTGAGAGATTCCATGAGTTGTTCACTAATAATCTTTGATGTTCCAGACTCATCTTGTACAATTCTTGTCTCAGACTAGAATCTGCCATTTCTGCCAAGAGTACTCTATCTTTTAATGGGAAATGTTACTTTGAGGCCACATTTTGGATGCTAGAAGGGCCTGTAGCTGCTATGTTGATGTTTGTTTATAGACTTTTTTAGTGGACAGAGCTAGGAAATACATATACATTTTTTATTTAGTCCATAATACATTTTACCTTACAAACCAAATTCAGACTACATGCTATTTATTTTATATACCTTAATCTTCTTTCTCTCATTCTAAAAAACTAAACTCTCAGTAATTCCAGTGTAATCCCCCACTGGTTTCATCCCACAATACACAACTACCAGGCTTAGAATAATCATACAAACGCCATCAATAGCAACATTATTACTGAAAACATCTGAAGTTGATTTACACTTTCTTCTTTTTTTGTCTATGGGAAAATTTCCCACATGAATATATAGTCAAATAACTGCATTTTGAAGTCTCTGTATAGGTATGTGACCATTGGGACACAGGTTCATTTACGGCCCTTTGCCTTCTGTGTATAGGTACTGCTTTTTAAAGTTAACTTTGATTCACGTTTACATAAAATATTTTTGTGATTACAAAGTCAAATCTATAAAATGAAATACAGTACGAGAAGTTTAGTCTCTCTCACCAGCTCCTCTACCCTCCGTACCTCCCTCTCTAACGTGGAACCACTTAAAATACATTTTTGTTTTTCTTTCCATTATTTTCTCTGTATATCCTTATTTCACATTCTTAGATAAATGGTAGCATATTATGCCACCTTGTCTTCTTTTCTCCACCTTGCTTTTTTTACTTAATTTTACATCAAGGGCTTGCAAACAATATGGCCTACAGACCAAATTTGGTCCACCTCCTGTTTCTTTAAATAAAGTTATTTTGGAGCACAGCCATACCCACTCAGTTACATATTGTGGAGGCTACAACATCAGAGTTGAGTAGATGGAGCAGAGACTATATGGCACAGAAAGCCAAAAATATTAACTATTTGGATCTTCATAGAAAAAGTTTTCCAATATCAGTTTGTATACTGGATAACCAGTCCACAGGAATACATAACTCATTCCTGTTTACAGGTATATATTAGTTTCCTGTAGCTTTTGTAACAAATTACCACAAACTTGATGGCTTAAGACAAAAGAACTTTCTTTTCTTGTAATTCTACAAGCCAAAAGTAAAAAATCAGTGTCACTAGGTCAAAATCAGGTGTTATCATGGCTGCACGCCCTCCCTAGGCTCTGGGAGAGAATTTGTTCCTTTCCTCTTCCAGCCACTGGTGGCTACAATCTCCCTTGGCTTATGGCCATGTTACTGCAGTCCTCAAAGTCAGCATCTTCAAATCTTTCTCTGTTCCACTTTATAGCACCTTCTCCTCTGTGCATGTCATATCTCCTTGGACTGCCTTCTTCTAAGGTTGCATGTAGGGCACATCTAGATAAACTCATCACAATATCCTTAACTTAATCACATCTGCAAAGACTTTTTTTTTTAAAAGAGCTATAAACGGTAACATTCACAGGTTCTAGGGATTAAGTTGTAAATATGTAAATATGTATACATATGTGTGTGTTTGTGTGTGTGTGTGTGTGTGTGTGTGTGTGTGTGTGTACACATTCTTCCCTTTTGGTGTGTGGAAGCCAGGGGAGTGACGACTTTTCCGCCTACATAGACTGTGTGGTACTCCACTGACGGGTGTATCACAATTCATTCAACCAGTCCCTTTTGGTAAACATTTTTTTTGTTTCCAGTCTTCAGCTTTACAAATAATGCTACAGTGAATAACCTTATGTAAAACTCTTTTCATATTTTTTGCCAGTATCTTTGGGATAGATTCCTAGACGTGTGTTTGCTAAACGATCTGAAAATGTACATGAAATTTTTCTGGATATTGGAAAAATCTGGTCTAGAAGAGTGGTACCATTTTGCATTTCCAAGAGAATGCAGGTAAGTATTGTTTTTGATGCTCAGATTGTCCCATCTTGGGCTGGGGTTGGCTTTGACTCTCTTATCACCAAGTCTACAGTAGGACTTATGCGCTGTCTGTAGGACCTCTATCTATCTGAATGCCCTATGAATATGCTATGGATACCATACTAGGTTCATCATATAGCTCTGGAGAAAATAACCTTGTCCTAATGATATCAATAGTTATCAATAGTAGAATACCAAATAAACTTGAGTGAGGAGAGGGGCACACCTATCTGAGAAAGATCTAGATCAAAGTCTCTATTCTATTGACTACTTTTCACAATCATCTAAGACGGCACCAGCTGGTCCCCTGACTCCAGAATTAGATCACTAGAGAAAAAGGCCAATCTGTTACCTGGTAGTTAATGCAAAACATATCTAGATTGGTATTTTCCAACTTTGAACTTGTTTCTGAAACCAGAATCTTCCTAAGAGCCCTAATGTAGGATTTTTAAAAACATGTAGATCCATGTAGTTCTGTTCTGTTTTGGTATAAATATACTTTGTGTTTCTAATTCAGGCTTCTTGCCTGTTCGTGTCTATTTCAGAAAAAAGGCCATTTGAACAGGTTCAACCCCGTCATATGGAGAATCCAATGAATTGTTCATTAGGTTCTAATTAGTTCACCCTGTGGGAATGGAAGAGTTCAGAAAGGCCAGTGTTCTGGCAATTTCTGTATTCATTTAATATCTCATTGAGAGGAAACTCCCTCAAATTCCAACAGTGTCAAGCAAGGATTTATGGGTGAACAGAGAGACCATCGGTTTCCTCTCTTCAAGAAGGATCATTTCCTAGTCTCAGTATTCATTACTGTCATAAAGAGTTGAGACTTGCAAGAAAATATCACAGTTGAGATTTTCTGAGGCAAAATAAAGTGGCTCTCATCAATCTGTCACTTGTCATCTCCCAGCCTCAGCCACTGGGCATCGACTGGCCTCAATGGTGGCTCACTTGGGCACCTCCAGTCTGGATCCTGTGGTGTTTGAAATGCCTCTAGGCCTTTTCAAATGAGTTATTTTTGGCAGGGAATTTCTCCCAAACCTCCCATTTTTAGGATAATGTCTTTCCTATCATTTTAAGAATTTGTTTGGACCCATGATGACAGAGCATGCTGGCTGCCCAGTGGCAAAGCTGGCAGGAGTAAATCTAAAGCAGGTCATTTTCTAACAACTCCCAACTCTTTATGAAAAAATCATTTTCAGTAATAATCATGAAATGAACTACCTAATAATAATAATGGCCAGAAAGGAAATGCAAACTGTGAAAATGTTCTGATACTGAATCTCATATACATAATCTTATCAGTAAATAAACAAAAATTTTAAAAATACACCTGAAAGAAAGAGTATTGTCAGTGCCTGACCATAATAAATAATAACATTAGAGCTTAATTATAGGTAAGAATAACACGTTAAAATAATAACAAATTTCAATTTTAAATTTATTATTCAAAGTAAAATATTTCACACATAATCTGAAATTGGTATTTAAATGATACTTGTTCATTTCGAGCATAAAACTCGAGATGGTCATAGAGAATGATGTAATTGAAGTAACTCAAATTGTTTTTTCATTGTGCTATAGTTACTATGCTCTTATTGCTTATTTTGAATCTACTGTTTCAAAGCAAGTGTGTAGCCCACAGTGGCTGGACACAAAGCCAGCTCAGATAATTCTGGTCCATCCAAACTCGCTTTCAAAAAGGATGCATATAGCTGAGGCCACATATGTGGGCTGACAGCACCACTGAAAGTTCTCCAAATTTCCTTCACATAAAATACAAAGCTTATGAATAGATAAATTATTCAAATGTGCTAACTTGAATATTTTAGATATACTATTGCAACTCAGCTATAAATGTAGCACATATTTAGTTCTTAATAGAGTGCAACTTTGCCCCACAGGGAAATTTTGACCATGTCTGGGCATATTTTGGGTTGCACTGCTGTCATCTACTGATGGGTGGGCATCCTTCAGTGCCCAGGACAGGCAAACCTCCTCCCACAAGAAAGAACAATCCAGCTCACAATGTCAATAGTGCCACAGTTGAGGGACCTTGGTTTAGACAATATATCACCAAAAGACAGGAATATTTTACTACTGGCATTGTTAGATTTACTGGTACATGGCAATAAAGACAGACAGAGATTTAAACAATTTTATTATTGTTTTAAATTACTGCCTGAAGCAGGAGCTGCCCTTTCCCATAGGCCTGCATCTGGCCTATCATTGCAGTGCCTATCCCAATATCTCCAGTAATAACACACATCTCTTTAAAGGTACCAGGCAAAGACTACATTTCCCATCCTTCCTTGCTATGTGGCATAGCCAGTAGGTACTCTATGATTAAATTTTAGTGACTGAGATGTATGAGGAAAAGTTATATGGCAGCTTTCAAGAAGCATCTTTATCAGAATCTGATAAGTGCCCTTTGCCCACTCCCTTCCCCTGTTTCCATCTTACAACCTGCTGTCTGGACTACAAATGTGATGGCTGGAGCATGGTTCACCATTTTGGAGCACTGTAGATTCTAGCCTTGTCTAAAGGGTGGGGAAGCAATGAACTAGAAGTCTGGGGCTCCAGTAGCTATATTAGTCCAGGACTGCTGACCCTTATTACATTCATATGAAGGAGAGATAGGGTTCCCTTTTGTTTAATACAAAATTAATTGGGGGTATCTCTTTTTTCAGCTGAATCCAGTCCAGTCAGATAACAACTACCATCTCCAACTCTGAATTAGTTCCATTGGTTTATTGGGATTGAAGTTTGGATTTATCAGTCAATCCTCAATTGTCACTTTAGTTATGATTCAGTATTATCCCTAAAGAAAAGTTTGCAACCAGATTAAGTACCTACCAATCAATATTAATTTCAGCTAATTTCTACAGTCAGGTACTCTATGCAAATAAAGCAGCTTGTCAGAATTATTCAAATGTCTGACATAAGAATAGTATAAATATGGTAATACAAAATATAAATATGTGGTAATGAAATATAAAATATGGTAATAGATTAAATATGTTCCAATTAACTGTTGATCAATTATGAATCCAACTGAACCCTTATTCCAAATTAGAAATAAATTACAAATTAAACCTTTTTAGCTTCCCAAATGCTGTGTTTTTCTTCTTTTTTTTTTCTTTACCTAAAACACTACCAACTACCTATACATCTATGGTCAACTGAATTTCAGTGAGGGTGCCAAGACTATTCAAAGGAGAAGAAGCAATCTTTCATCCAATGGTGCTGAGAAAACTGGGTAATTACATGCAAAGAATTAAACTGGACCTTACTCACACCATATTAAAAATTAATCTAAATGTGTTAATGGCCAAAATATAAGAGCTAAAATTATAATACTCTTAAAATAAAACAAGGGTTAATCTTTATGACCTTGGATTTGGCAATGGATTCTTAGATACACTCCAAAAACAGAAGGAACAAAAGATAAAAATAAAATAAATAAGTCTTCAACAAAACTGAGAATTTTGTGCATCAGTGGACATGATAAAGAAAGTGAAGAGACAACACATTGAATGGGAGATGATATTTTGCAAATCATATATCTGATAAGGTACTTGATATAGAATATGTAAAGAATATTCATAGTTCAACAATGAAAAGAAAAAATAACCAGTTAACAAATGGGCAAGGAATCTGAATACACACTTTTCAAAGAAAAATAGCCAATGTAAATAGCCAATAGGAACATGAAAAGATGTTCAACATAATGAGCCATCAGGGAAATGCAAATGAGAAGCCACTCCACACCTACTAAGATGGCTAGAATTAAAAATTATGGTAATAAGGACTGGTGAAGATGTGGAAAACTTGGAACCCTCCTATATGCTGCCAGTGGAAAGTTAAAGTGGTGCAGGCACTTCAGAAGACAATCTGAAAGGTTATCTTCTTTCAGCAATTCCACTCCTACATAAACAAGAGAAATGAAAACTTAGAAACTTGTACAGAATGTCTGTAGCAGTATTATTCAGAAAAGCCAAAAAGTGGAAACAACACAAGTGTCTATAAACTATACACGAATAAACAAAAGTGGTGTATTCGTACAGTGGAGTATTAGCCATAAAAAGGAATGAAGTACTGATACATGGTACAACATGGATTGACCTTGAAAACATTATGCTAAGTGAAAGAAACCAATAACGAAAGACCACATATGACATGGTTCCACTCATATCATTAGCATAATACCCTCTAAGTCTATCTCTATTGTTGCAAATGGCAGAAATTCTTCCTTTTGTATGATTGGATAATATTCCATTTTGTATATGTACCACATTTTCTTTATCAATTCATCTATTGACAAACACTGGTTGCTTCCAAATCTTGGCTATTATAAATAATGCAGCAATAAACATAGGGGTACATCTATCTTTTAAAATCAGAGAGTTTATTTCGTTCAAGAAAATTCCTAGAAGTGGAATTATTGGGTCATACAGTATTTCTATTTTTAGTTTTTTGAGGAACCTCCATACTGTTTTCTATATTGGCTGCACCAACTGACGTTCCCACCAACATTGTAGGAGGGTTCCCTTTTCTCCATATTCTTTCCAAACTTGTTATTTCTTGTGTTTTGAATAGTGGCCATTCTGACTGGTGTGAGGTGATACCTCATTGTGGTTTTGATTTGCATTTTCCTGATTAGCGAAGTGGAGCACCTTTTCATGTGCCTGTTGGCCGTCTGTATATCTTCTCTAGAAAATGTCTATTCAGGTCATCTGCCCATTTTCTAATCTGGTTATTTGTTTTTTTTGGTTTGGAGACATATGAATTCCTTATATAGTTTGAATATTAAATCCTTATTTGACATATCATTTATGAAAATACTCTCCCACACTGTAGGCTGCCTTTTTGTTTTGTTGATGGTGTTCTTTGCTGTCCCGAAGCTTTTTAGTTTGATGTAGCCCCACTTGTTTATTTTTCCTTTTGTTTACTTTGCCTGGGAAATGTGTCCAGAAAAAAATGACTCATGCTTATGTTCAAGAGATTTTTGCCTATGATTTCTTCTAAGAGCTTTATGGTTTCATGTCTTATATTTAGGTCTTTAATCCATTGAATTTACTTTTGTATATGGTGTTAGACAGTAATCCAGTATCATGTTCCTGTCCAGGTTTCCTAATACCATTTATTGAAGAGACTGTCTTTCCCCCATTGTATGTTCATGGCTTCTTTGTCATATATTAGTTGACCATATATGAGTTGGTTTATTTCTGGGCTCGCTATTCTTTTCCATTGATCTATGGGTCTGTTCTTGTGCCAGTCCCATACTGTTTTGATTACTATAGACTTTGGGGTATAGCTTGATGTCAGGGAGTATGGTATCCCCAGCTTTGTTTTTCTTTCTCAAGATTGCTTTGCCTATTCTGTGTCTTTTGTGGTTCCACATAAATTATAGAGTTCTTTGCTCTAGTTAATTGAAAAATGCCATTGGCATTTTGATGGGGATTGCATTGATATATAAATTGTTCTGGGCATAACGACCATTTTGAAAATATTAATTCTCACTATCCATGAGTATGGGACAAGTTTCCATTGATTTGTGTCTTCAGTTTCTCTCATCAGTGTCTTATAGTTTTCAAAGAACAGGTCTTTCACCTCCTTGGTTAGGTTTATTCTTAGGTACTTTATTATTTTTTTTTGATGCAGTTGTAAATGGAACTGTTTTCCTGATTTCTCTTTCTGCTAGTTCATTATTAGTATATGGGAATACAACAGATGTCTGTGTATTGATTTTGTATCCTGCAACTTTCCTGAAACACTTGTTAGTTCTAGTAGATTTTTGATGGAGTCTTTAGGGTTTTCTATATATAGTATCATGCTATCTGCAAATAGTGACAATTTTACTTCTTCCTTACCAGTTTGGATGCTTTTTATCTCTGTTTCTTGTCTGACTGCCCTGGCTAGGACTTCCAGTACTATTTTGAATGAAAGTGGGAGAGTGGGCATGTCCCGATCTTAGAGGTAAAACATTCAGCTTCTTGCTATTAAGTATGACGTTAGCTGTGGGTTTGTCATATTTGGCCTTTTGTTGAGGTATGTTCCCTCTATACCTATTTAATTGAGAGTTTTTATCATGATTGGATGTTGAATTTTGTTAAGTGCTTATTCAGCATCTATTGAGATGATCATGTGGTTTTTATCCTCATTTGGTTGATGTGGTGTATCCTGTTGATTGATTTATGGATATTGTACCATCCTTGCATCCCTGGAATAAATCCCAGTCAGTTATGATGGATGATAATTTTGATGTATTTTTGAAATTAGTTTGCTCATATTTTGTTGAAGATTTTTTGCAACTATGTTCATCAGGGATATTGGTCATAATTTTTTTGTAATGTCTTTGGTTTTGGTATGAGAGTAACACTGGCCTCATAACATGAGTTTGGAAGTATTCCTTCCTCTTTCATTTTTTTGGAATACTTTGAGAAGGATGGGTATCAGCCTTTCTTTAAATGTTTCATAGAATTCACCTGTGAAACCATCTAGTAATGAATTTTGTTGGGAGTTTTTAGATTACCAATTCGATTTTGTTAGTTAATCAGTTTGTTAAGATTTTTTTTCTTCCTGAGTCAGTCTTGGAAGATTGTACTTTTTGAGGAATTTGTACGTTTTTTCAAGGTTTCCAATTCATTGGCATACAATTTCTGATAGAATTCTGTAATAATTCTTTGAATTTACATGATATCAGTTGTAACTTCTTTTTCGTTTCTTATTTTTTTTATTTGTGTACTCTCTCTTTTTTTCTTGATAAGTCCGGCTAGGAACCTGTCTGTTTTGTTTATCTTCTTGAAGAACCAGCTCTGGGTTTCATTAATTTTTTTCTATTGTTTTTTTTTCTTCTCTATTTTATTTATTTCTGCTCTGTTCTTTACTATTTCCCTCCTTCTACTAACTTTGGATTTCCTTTGTTCCTTTTCTAGTTTCTTTAGTTGTAAATTTATACTGTTTTTTGAGATTGTTCTTGTTTCTTGAGGTAGGCCTATATTCTGTGTGCTTCCTTCTTAGATCCGCCTTTACTGCCTCCCACATATTTTGAATTGTCATGTTTCTGTTTTCATTTGTCTCCATGTGTTCTGATTTCCTCTTTGATTTGCTCATTGATTCATTGATTATTTAGAAGCATGTTGTTTAGCTTCCATTCATTTATGGGGTTTTTATGGTTTTCTTCATTGTAACTAAATTCCAGTTTCATACCTTTGTGATCTGAAAAGATGCCTAATACAATTTCAATTATTTTAAATTTATTAAGGCTTTTTTTGCATCCTAATATGTGATCTATTCTGAAGAATGTTTCATGTGCATTAAGAAAAATGTGTATCCAACTGCTTTTGGGTAAAATTTTTGTATATATCTTTTAAGTCCGTATGGTCTGACATGTTGTTCAGTGCCTCTGTTTCCTTATTTATTTTCTGTCTGATGATCTGTCCATTGATGTAAGTGGGGTTTTAAAATCCACTAATGTAATTGTGTTTACTTCAGCCTTTAGGTCTGTTAGCATGTGTTTGATAAATTCAGGTGCTCCTGTGTTGGATGTGTAGATATTTACAATTATTATATCTTGTTTTTAGACTGATCATTTTATTGTTATGTAAATTCCTTGTCTCTTATGACTTTCTTTGTTTTGAAGTCTGTTTTGCCTGATACATGTACTGTTACTATTGCTTTTTTCTCCCTTTTATTTGCATGAAATATCTTTTTCCATCCCTTCACTTTTAGTTTATGTATGTCTTTATGTCTGAAATGTTTCTATTGTAGGCAGTATATAAATAGGTCTTGTTTCTTTATCCATCCGGCATTCTATGTCTTCTGATTGATGCATTTAGTCCATTTACATGTAAGGTAGTTATGGATAGATATGTACTTACTGCCTTTTAATTAATTGTTTTCCGGTTGTTTTTGTAGCTCCTCTCTGTTCCTTTTTCCTTTCTTATACTCTTCTCTTGTTATCCATAGATAGTTTCCTAAATTTATAAGTCTACATTAAGTGGATAGTCACTCTATTTCCAACACAATCTAAAAGTACTACTATTTTATTCTTATTCGTCCTCCATACTTTATGTGTAAGATGTCATAATCTACATCTTTTGTGTATCCCTTGACTGATTTTTGTGTATGGTTGATTTTACAATTTTTGTCTTTTTTAACTTCATACTTGCTTTATAAGTAGTTTGTCTACTACATTTACTGTGGGTTTATTTTCAAGGATGAAAAATATTTAGACTTAAGAACATTTCCATCTACCAAAGTCTCTTTAACATATCAAATAAGGCTGATCTAGTGGTGCTGAATTATTTCAACCTTCATTTATCTGGAAAACTTTCAATCTCTCCTTCAATTCTTAATGATAACTTTGCTGGGTAGAAGATTCTTGGTTGTAGGTTCTTCTCTTTCAATACTTTGAATATTTCATGGCCAATCCCTTATGGCCTGTAAAGTATCCAATGAGAAATCTTCATCTAGCCTTATGGAGTTTCCTGTTAACTGCTGGCCTCTCTCTTGCTGCTTTTAAGATTTGCTCTTTATCTTTAATCTTTGACACTTTAATTACTACAAATCTTGGTGTTGTCTTCCTGGACCTGAGTGTCTATTTCCTTTCCAAAATTGAGGAAATTTTCAGCTATTATTACTTCAAAGAGACTTTCTACTGCTTTGTTTCTCCTTTCTCCTTCTGGGACCCTATTATATGAATATTGTTTGGTTTGGAGTTGTCCCACAGCAATCTTAGCATCCTATTTTTAGAAATTCTTTTTTCTCTGTGCCCTTCAGCTTGATTGCTCTGCTACTCTCTACCTTTCATTACACTGATTCTTTCCTCTACTTCCATCAGTCTACTATTCATTCCTTCCATTGTATTTTTCATTTCAATTATTCTATTCTTCAGCTCTGAGTGGATCATTTTCAAATCTATCTGTTGAAGTTCTCCTTGAGATTATCAAGGCTTTTTCCCAGGTCAGTGAGCATCCTTATGACTGCTACCTTCAAATCTTTATCAAGAAGATGGTTAACCTCTAATTCACTTAGCCCTTTTTCTGGTGTCTGATATTATTTTTTTGTTTAGAACATATTCTTCTGCCTCCTCATTTTGTCTGGGTTTATGCATTTATTCCTTTGTATTAGATAGATCCTCTATACCTTCTGGACTAAAAAGTAACAGTTTTATGAAGAAGGCATCTTGTAGAGCCCAGAAACTCAAGACTATTTTCTCACCTGTGCCTGGTTCTCTTTTGTGGCTGAGCAGCAGTTGCTGTTGGTGGGCTATGGGCAGGGTCCACTTTTCTTCCTGTCTTCTGGCAGTGGCAGATCGCCACAGCTTGCCTCTGTGTGCTGTTTGTGTGACATGAGATGCTTCTTCTGGGATTCACTGTGGGCAGGACTGCCCTCTGCCTGCTGGTCAGCAATGGTAGTCTGCTGCTTTGCTGAGCAGGCCATGTGGGGCAGGTCTGTGAGGGAGAACTGCCATGGGACTGGACCACCAGCAAAGGAGATGGAGCATTTGCATCTGACTCAGTTAGCACAGGACCAATTCGGCTGTGGGAGGACTGGGGAGGCATTATGCCCTTGTCCTTTATCTTCTGGAGAAAGCTTCTACTGACCACTATCCTCCCTTGCACACTTTCCACTGGTGTTAAATCTTTCGTATTTCCACCTGTGGGTAGGGTCTAAGCCGGACTCATGGAGAATACCAGTCCTTTACAAGTGACAGGAGTCTTGGCTTCCAGAGTGCTTCAACTATCCCTGGTGTCCAGCTCCATTAGTTGCCAAAGCCCAGTACATTGTGGACTCATATTTCCAGATGTAACTCCTGGTGGAAAATATGTTCCCAGCCTGGGGCAAATAACCTCTGAAGCCAAAATCAGTCAAAGGGAGAAATAAAGTGGGAGAATCCCGTTTATTGCTTGCAACTAATCATACACTTCTGCTTGCCTGTGTCTCTTGTGACCCAGCTGCAAAAGGACCCCCCTAAACCTCTCTTGCCCAGATATGCCCTCATTCCACCCCTGCCTTGTAATCACCTATTGATATGTAGATGGACTACTTCTTTCCACTCCTTGGAAACACCTGGAGAGGCACTAAGTCCAGGTGAGAGATTCTGGAAATATTGCAATTTTACCCACACTAGAGAGGATCTCCAGGGCCAGGTGTGCAGAGTTCCTGAGCTCTTATCCCCTCCCTGGTCCTTTCCTTTCCCTGCTGCTTGTGGGCTTGGATGGGGGAAGGGCTTGGGTCCCAACTGATCATGGCTCTGCCCCTTTACCCTTCCTGATGTGGTCTTTTCTTCTTCCCCAGGCATAGATGGTCTGTTCTGCAGTTTTCAGGGTTAGTTGTATTTGCTGTAGTTGTTTCCTTGGCACGTACATGGGAGGAGGTTTCTGCTTTCACATCCTACTCCACCATATTTTTGCTGAGCTGAATGTACACTTTAGATAAGGGAATTGCATGGTATATGAATTCTATCATGACAAAGTTGTTTAAAATATGTGCATAGCAAATAAGCCCATGAAAAGATGCTTAACATCATTAGTCAAGAGGGAAACACAAATTAAAATCACAGGAAGATATTACTATGCACCAATAAAACATCTAAAACTTAGAAGACTCACTATGCAGAATGTTGGTGAGGATATGAAATAACTGAAATTTTATGTGCTGCTAACTTACTCAATGAACAAGACACACATTGCTCTAGTGCTGAGTAAGTCTCTCGGGCTCTTATTTCTCAGCATTTTTTACTCCTTAAATTTAATTTTCTTTGGAAAAATGTTGGTAGTGTCTTAAATGTTAACATACAATTACCCTACATCCCAACCATTCCATTCTATGTATTTACCCAAGAAAAATTGAAGAATATGTCAATGCAAACACTTAGACACAAATATTCATAGCAGCTTTATTTTCAAGTCCCCAAATGCAAGCAACACAAATATCCATTAACTGGTGAATGGATAAACACACTGATATATTCATATAATGGAATACTCTTCATCAATAAAAAGGAATGAACTTGGTATGTTACAACATGGATGAATCTCATAATAACTATACTGAGTGAAAGAAACCAGTCAAAAAAGATCACAAAGATTATCATTCCATTTACATAAAATTCCAGAAAATGCAAACTAGTCTCTATAAACAGAAAGCAGCAGTTTCCTGGGGACTGGGGAATTGATTGGGTCAAGTGGAGAATTGTGAGAAGGAGGATTTGCAAAGGGCACAATGAAACTTGTGATCCTGATGAATATCTTCACTATCTTGATTGAGGTGATGGATTTATAGGTATATGCATATTTTATATATATTATTGGCATATGCATATTTTATACATACGTATATACACACACACACATATGCATATGTTAAAGCTTTGGAAATTCTATTCTTTAATTATGTGCAATTTTTGTTTGCCATTTATGCCTCAAAATTGTTAATTAAAAAAACTGATATGAGCTACTTTTCCTTTGTATATTCCTCTTCTTCTAGAGGTAGGAATCATGAGATTCTGCTAAAAGGCAAGCTTTCAAATTCTTTTTTCTCAGTTTGCTAGAAGATACTGGCCTTAACTCAAATGTAAGCTTGTCTTTTAAAAAAGTCCTATTTGAATCAAGTGATTTCTTCTGTTCATTTATATATGGTTTGAGCAGATATACAAAGGAGAACATTGTTAAGCAGTTGGGCGTTGAATTTCTCTGTCACTACTTTTCATGGTGGTAAGTTAACTCATTGCAACAGGGGTACTTGAATAATTAAGTGCATGTTTCTATATGCCGCAGCATAGTGTATTGGAAAAATCACAAGAAAAAAAATGAGAAGAATACATTTCTAGTTAGCATTACCAGCTCTGAGAACTTGGATTAGACATTTAAACCCATTTGCATCAGTTTCTTCATTTGTAAAAAGGGAGTAAATACTTCCTCTTCTGCTTATCACTTTGGTGAGTTGGAGTAACACTTCAACATGGTGGATTTTTGCTTGTCCCTTATTATTTAATAGATAAGATTCTTAAGGATTATGCATCAATTATCAAAAAAACAGGTACAAACTTTTCAAACATAAGTTGGAGCATTTATTCTAGAACTAGAATGCTTTCAGTTATTCAGTTAGTACTTAGAAATACAGTGTGTGCCATACTCTACATTGATTTTTTCTTCTAACCAATCACATATGCTTTGTTTCTCTTCGTGAACCTTCGTCTAGCTTTGTGATGTCCCTTTATGCAGCTCTAACAGTCATCGGCCAAAGATCTTTAAATAGAACCCAGCTTCAGAACTTTTATCGCTTCCCCTGAAATGTCATGCAAAGAATCCACTGAATAATTGTCTCAGCACTTGGCACCGTGTCGCCGGTAGTTATGAATATGCAACTAAAATCTCGGCAAAGCAGCAATTAAAAAAAACCCTCAAAACCTCACGTGGTACATTCAGTACCTTTTAATTTTATAAATGGAATAATAAACTGTAAAAGAAAAAAATGCAACTATTGCAATGTAGTATATAACATGGTATGGTTTGTATAGAAGCTTGTATCTCAAAATGCACAGAAGTACATTTCAGTGTAGTGTACATATCAATGACATTTTTTACATGACACATCTACTTTTTGGAAGTTATTAAATATGGAAGACATTCTTTTATAATTAAGAAAATTAAGTAAATTATCTCTGTTCTTTGGATAATCACAATTGGAGGGAAGAAAATGTACCAAAAAGAAAACAGTAACACAAAAACTAAACTTACCACTAAGGGCTCCTCCAGCAACAAGGTTGTTTAATGCAAGTATGTTCAAGGAGGCTGTGCCTGCTTATAATGGCTGTTCCTGCAAAGCTGTGCAAACACACTCCCCTCAGCACATCACTGTCCTGGATGACACTTTCCACAAACATATCAACAAGGAAAAACAATTTTCTAAACTTCTGCTTTTGCCACAAATATTGTGTCAATCTGTGGACCTGGTAGCATAAAAGCAGATTTCAAAGGAGCTTGGGACAAATCTTATCCTGTATAATAGACAGCTCCAGAAATCAAGTAGACAAGTTTCTGAGGAGCCACTAGACAACATCTTCAGAGGAAATCGGCCATCAGGATTTTCTGCCTTTCAGTTTTCCTCCCCTACTCTTCAGCCCACACCCGTCAATCACCTTCTCTGCTTGGGAAATCGAATCCAAGCATTCCAAACAGCAGGGCCTATGCATAAGGAATTGTGGTTGGTACAAGAATTCTCCCTGCCAAAAAGTCCTAATTCCCTGACCTGTGACTATGTTACTTTTCATGGCAAAGGGGACTCTGCAGGTGTGACTAGTGGAGGATCTTGAGATGGGGAGATGATCCTGGGCACCCAGGCTGATGACATGGGTCCTTAAAAGGGGAAACTTTTCCTGGATACTCAGAGAGATGTTGCAATGGAAGAAATGGCAATAAAAGAAAACATATACAGAAGCTTTCACAGTGTCCAAGAACCCATAGAAAAGCAATCTAAGTTTCCATTGACAGATGAATGGATAAAGAAGATGTGGTACATATACACAATGGAATATTGCTTAGCCATATGAAAGATTTAAACCTTGCTATTCATGACAACATGGGTGGACCCAGAGGGTATTATACTAAAGGAAATAAGTCAGACAGAGAAAAACAGATCCCATATGATTTCATTTATATGTGGAGTCTAATAAACAAAACATGAACAAACAAAACATAAATACACTCGTAAACACAGAGAGCAGACTGGTGGTTACTGTAGGGGGATGGGGTGGGAGGATGAGTGAAACAGGTGAAGGGGATTAAGGGGTACAAACTTTCAGCTATAAAATAAATAAGTAACAGATGGTAACAGTTGATTGCTACACTTATCATGGGGATGAGTGTATAAAAATATCAAATCACCATTAGGTACACCTGAAACTAATAGGATATTGTATGTCAATTGTACTTTAAAAGATGAACCAATAGAAAACTGTGGAAACAAGGAAAAATTCTAAAAATATATCCTGCATGTGAATATGTGGGTAAATATTATACCAACACTAAGTAAAATGTTTGTGATGACTTTTTTAAACACCTTTTCTTGGCAAAATAGAAACTGGCAGTCCAATGCTGACCTCATGTTTTTGTGGAGGTTGTGTTCGTGCACACATTTTTAAAAGTTTATAACACTTGGCATTCTCTTTTAGTCTATAAGACCCAATATTACTTTTTCAATTTTTAGACAGCTCCAGAAATCTTAGCAACTTAGCAAGCACATGAGAGTGGTTACTCAGCTCCTCATGCACTGATGGAACCTGGGCACTCAGTGGAGGGACTCCGCAGTGCTGTCTTCAAAGAGTTCATGTAACAGGGATGTAAGAGGTAAGCTTGTGATTGTCATTTGTTGGAAAAAAAATAGTAACTCTGGTAATAAGTTGTGGAAAATGCCCAGTGTGTGGCCCGGGAAGGGTCAGGCGACAGGAGCAAGGTGATCTGGCTCCGGAGGTCTGAATCTACCGGACACGGCCGGCCCTGAGCACCTTCCCTCTGCCTTTGAGTTCTTTCACTGAGAAATGAAGAGGCAGTCCCAGTAAGCACAGCAAGTGGCTGGTGGGAGGAGAAAATTAAGTAATGAGGAACATAGAAAATAGAACATCTGGTGAATAACATAACAGCAGTGATTCAAGATCTCTCATTTAGTTGAGACAGAAAAGAACACATTTGTGTCTTGACCTCCTTTTCACCTTAAATAGTTTGAGGTTGTCTAATGTGTAAGCATCTTGAAAGCCATTTTTCAGATTATGGCTTAAAAAACATATTTAAATTATCATGTACAAATCTATATCAATCCACAAAACTGGCACATAATTTTCAAGCAAGGTATTATATCAATTTGCTACTTAGCATGACTACACCTGGCAAACAGCTCATAATCTAGATTTTCTTTTTTAACCTGGAAGTGATCATAATGATAAGACTTAGGTAATGTCTTGCCTCTGTTGCTTTGAGTATAAAATGAGAAATTGTGAGCCAAAATGAATAAATATTATAAACCTGCTTTGCAATTCAGTATCATTAAAAACCATAGCATTTTCTATTAAGATTTTGGTTTGCAATGTTTTCTTCTCCCTGGGATGGTTAAAAAAAAAAAGAAAAAAAAACGTAGTCATTTAATCAGGACACAAAGTTGCTGTACCTGAGGAAAAATCAGCAAATGCAAAGTCTCCAGTGGTCCTGGTATTTGTCAGAAGGGCTGATAGAGACATCATCTGATCAGGCACTGAGGTCCCTCCCCCCCACCATCTGGAGGACGGCTAGAGGTCAGTAGATCAGGAGAGGAGTCTGAACGGCCCAGAAAAACACAGTCATCGATTTCCAAAGGTGGTAACAACAACTTGAATGAAGATCTTGAAATTAAATTGCAGTTAATGCCTGCTTTCCTCCAGGAACACTGCTGCTCCTCCTTTCAGAAAGAAAGGAGCCGTTTCTGGAAAATGGTCACCTGCACTACGTGAGAAGGAAATCTGAGGTGTGACGTCAGAATAGCTCAGCTTTCCGGATTCTTTGCCTCATTTGTCATAGGTGAAGAAGAACACTTGTTCCCTCACTCACATCCCTTCCCGCAACAACCAGTTCTCTGACTCTCCAGACACCAGCTGGGGGGCTTCCCAAGTCAATCCAGACACGAACTACCTCGAGGAAGCGCAGTCCCACAGGGTGGGCTCAGTCCCACAAAACTGCCCCCAGGTCAGACTCCAGCAGCAAATCCCAGGATGTCACCTGACTGACCAACTGTTAATACATTGGAGGTTTCCACACCTCCCTCCCAGATTTGGTGACTTGTTATAATGGCTCACAGAACTCAGGGAAACATTTACTTATGTTTACTCATTTATTATAGATGGTACGGATGAACAGTCAAATGAAGAGGTAGAAAGGGAGGTCCTGAAGAGTCCCTAGCACAGGATCTTCTATGCCTCAGCCTGAAAGCTCTCTGAGCTCTGTGGTTTAGAGATTTTTATGGAGGCTTCATCATGTAGGCATGATCAATTATTAACTCAATCTCCTTCCCCTTCTCTGTTCTCCAGAAAATAAGAGAATGGGGCTGAAAGTTCCACACTTCTAATCATGGTTTGGTTTTTCTGGTGACCAGTTCCCATCCTGAAGCCATCCAGGGGCCCATCTAGAGTTGCCTCATTAGACCAAAGATGCTCCTATGACCCAGGAAGTGCTCAGGGATTTGGGAGCTCTGCGTAAGATGCCGCTATCACTCACGAAATTATGCACAACGGTTTTAGGAGCTCTATGTCAGGAACTTGGGACAGAGACCAAATATGTATTTCTTATTATGTCACAAGATGTGTACCATCATTCTCTTTTCAAACTGTTTTGCTTTTATGAAGGTACCCTGTGATATTAAAAATAAGGATCCTACTTTTCATATTCTTGCAGAGTAAGAAATAGTCTTTTTTCCCTAAGCCAGCTAGGGCAGGTCCTGGCAGTCTATCAGGAGCAAAAGAAGATGGAAGAGCAGCCCAGAGAAGCCTGCTTTCCATGAAGCTGCAAACTCTCTACCTCATATTTCATTCCTGATTCTCACTCTATGACTTTATACGACTTGAAACTTGCCTCCTCTGCCTTGACATTGAGCTTCCATGGAATAGATTTACAGACAAAAAATCCAAAGGAATAGACAGGCAGCCTGATGAGTGCCCTGGCCATCTCACTTGGCCTGCCTCTGAGACCTCTCTTCCAGGGTGTGCTCCTGTGCCAAAGGCCACCTCTCTGGCTCCATGCAGCCTGGAAGCAGCCAAGCCTTCCCTGCCTAAGACCTCGGTCATTCCTAGCTCGACTGCATGAGCACATGACTCTGCTAGTTCGGTTCTGAGGGTATAGGGAATTTTAATAAACTGTCCCTTTTTAAAAGCCAAACAATCACTTAACATCATGGTAAAGACAAATGTTTTTGTATTGTTTGTAGAAACAGCTGTGTCAGGAAAATAAAAGCTCTTTTTATGTAAAATCAGCACAACTTAGTTTTCCTTTTTGAAAATGTA
Organism: Phataginus tricuspis; assembly: GCA_029783875.1. Lineage (NCBI taxonomy): Eukaryota > Metazoa > Chordata > Mammalia > Pholidota > Manidae > Phataginus > Phataginus tricuspis. The sequence goes on along the minus strand of JAQQAC010017683.1, from coordinate 2,858,200 downwards.
CCTACCACTTTATTTGCTTAGTTACATCTTGAACTTTGCCAAAAATCACCAGTGGATCCATACTGCATATTTCATTCCACTATTTGAGAAAGGAAAATTTTCTGCCTGCCTATAATCACATGCATTTTTCTTTACTTTTATGTTTGGTTTTACTAACTACATCTCAATTCAAAACAACTTTGTTTCTGAACAACGATGGATGAAATGACCAGGTGTGTGGCTTAAAATGTAAAGGATGCTGTGTGTCTCCTTAAATTACGTGTAGTTTAGAGGAGGTGAAGGTCTTTACATAAGGGACTGTCAACCAGGAAAAGCCAGTGGTGTGTTGAAGTAATCAACAACCTCCAATCTAGTTGCTTAAGACAACAAAGGTTTGTTTCTTGCAAATGCTCCCCCTCCATCACTGATGGGTGCTGGGTGACTCCAGCCCTGTGTCTGATGGAGGCGCCATCGCCTTGAATGTTGCTCAGTGCTGGGCGCAGAGTTCTAGAGTGTCCTACATGGGGAAGTCAGTCTTCCATGGCACCTCCAGATCTCTAAGGGGCCAAGGAGAAGTTATCATAATCATGGTCCCAGAGAGAAGAAAGCTGGAGCTGTCTGAAGACCCACATCAAGGACCCCTCATCCACGAGGTGAAGTGAGATGAGCAGCGTTTGGAATGACAGGTGTGGTGCTATGGGGTCAGGGCAGGAGAGGTCCCCGTGGGGAGCTGGTGGGGGTGTCATGGAGAAGGTGCATCTCAGGTGAGTCCTTGGGTAAGGAGATTGTTGAAGAGACTGGTGGTATTCCAGGTAAGAGAATAACCAGAAAGGAAGATACAAGTTGTAGGATTAGAGTTACAGGTTTGGGAATAATTCACAGTTGAAGGATATTTGAACCATCCTTCGAAGGAGATTTGTTGATATATCTTAGGATGAAAGGGTAGAGAACAAAAAAGCAGAACTAGAAAAGTTTAGAAAGAAGAAAAGCCTAAATAAGATCAGTTATAGGCCCCAATCTTACAGATGGGGGGGGCGCTATTGTCAGGCTGTCTCCCCTCACTCCGTTAGTACCAAGGGCTCTGCCGTCTGTTCACAGCATCCCCTCTGGCTGTGAGAACACATTCTTGCTTATTAAAATGTGTCCTTAAAATGGCCTGTTCTACATATTTGATTGATTCCGTAGTATTTCACATTTAGGTGTCTCCCAGAGCAGTTTGCTTACAATGTGGGCTACATAAAAATTGCCTATCAGGAAAGAAATAAGATTCTGAGATGAAAGTCAGAATTGTGACCTGTGACGCCAGACCTCAGAATGAAGGGAAGACTCTGACATTGAAAACGGGAGAAGCTGCAAAGCACTGATGTATTCTTCAACACTGAGGTAACTGGCTAAAGCCTCCTTCCCCAGCTTCGTGCTGCTGGAAGACACGCCCAGGGCACGGTAGGTCCGTGGTGCTGAACACGATTCAGCAGAATACAGTTTCCTCTGGACCCTGGTGACCAAGCTTGTCAAAACTGTCTCATATAATGTAGGATGTTAACTGCTTTACTGATAATAATCCTATTTTAAAAAGAGCAAAGGAAAATAATTGCATCTCTGGATTCCCTAAAAAGATCATTTTGATGATGCCATGTAATTTTATAAAAAAAAAAAAAAAGAAAGAAAGAAAAAATTGTACTTCAATTGCCCGGAGGAAGTGACCTTCACAACAAATGCAGCATGCTTTCTTCTTTGTTTGCCAGGAGGAGCCATGCATATGGGCCTTGAAAAGCAGGTGCAGGGAGGAAGCCTCCTGGCTCCAAGAGTCACAGGTGACAGACACGTGTCACTCCACAAAGACATATCTAGCGATTACATACTAGGTTCCAGGCACTGTGTTGATTGCGAAGTTAAAGAACTGTTAAAGAGAAAGTGTGGTTACTGCCCTCAGAAAGCTTAAGCAGAATGCAAACAGCAATTACAAGCTGGGAGTGGGTGATGCACAACGGCAAGGTGGCAAGAGCCTTTTGGATGGGCGGCCAGGGAAGGGCTTTAAGGAGACTTACAGGATGACTCATTGTCAGCCAGTTAAGGGGCAGAGGTGGGCGCTTCGGCGAAGAGAAACCTCCCCGGACCAAGAGAATGGTGGAAACAAAGGCTTCTTCTGCAAGACACCTATCAGAGAGAGTATAACCTGAGAAGTGGATCCCATGGGGTATGGAGGACGGAGAAAGCAACACGCATGCTGAGGAGACACAGAGGCAGCAGCTGCATGAAGAAAGGAGGCAAGTGGGAAGGAGAAAGGGGACAGCTTGGGAGTGATCCAAGCCCAGAGCACAGGGAGCTGAGGCCACGCCCCCAAGGATGGGGCTGCAGGTGTTTCTGACGCCAGGACCCATGGTGGGCACTCTGTGGCTGGTGCAGGAAGCACCATGACGATGGCTGGACGTGCGCCCAGCTGCTCCAGTCGGCATGAAGGGCTTTCACCAGCAACACTGACAGGAAGGGAAAGTAGGGATGCACAGACCCCACGCCACATCCCCTCCGTCCAGCCCCTGAAGGTCAGCCTCCGGGAGTGACTGGCAGACAGAGGTGTGCGGGGGTCTCAGGGCAGCCCTGAGAGCAGGGTGGAAGGCGGCTGGAGGGCCGGCCAGGGCAGATGGCCATCGCTCTTGGGTGCGCACGGTGGCAGGAAGAAGGGCCTGACGGCGCCTGGGCAGAGCCCAGGTGTGACTAGAGAAGAGGCCTCGTAGTTTGAGTGTGGCTTTCGTACAGTACGAAATGACCTGGAGAAATAAGAGTCCGAGAGGAGACTGCTGAGGGGCTGTAGGCTGAGCAGCATCGGTACTGATACCGGCTATTGTAGCAGTTGCAACACTATTTCCATGAGTTTGCAATGTGCCATACCCTTTTCTAAGTGTTTTGGGTTTAATTCTCATAACAATCCCACAGGACCAGAACTCTTAGCCCCCTTTTACGTAGAAGAGAACAAAGCCATAGAGAAGTTAAGTAATTTCTCCGGGTCACACTGCTAGGAAGAATTAGAAGAGATACTGGAGAGATTTGCACACAAATGTCTAATAGCCAGACTGTTACTTACTCTAAGTAAATGAATCACTCTGGCTGCTGTGTAGAAAATGCACTGAGGGAGACAGGCTAATAATTGCTGCTGAAAATAAAAATCATAAGCAACACCAGGCTGTGTCATAAAGAGTAGTTACAATATAGAAATAATGAGCAAGTTGAAATAAAGATTTGACTTCTAAAAAACTAACTATCCTCTCTTATCTTCAGTCTTCAAAGCTTGCTAGCAGTTCATGGTCCTGATTAAGGTTCCTGATTGGGAAGGAGACAGTCATCATGTAGGGAAACACAGTTATTCCAGCAAGACAGCCAGAGTCAGAGGACAGGCCCTGCATCGGAGGGGTGTTTGCTTTCATGCCGAGGGACAGCTGGGATCACTTCTTACACTGGGAGGGTGTGCACCCAAATTACAGGTGCAGCGCAGAGAAACATGCCATTACAGCAGTAGATTCTTCTGGCACACACTCATTCCTCCTTTCACTAAGGAGCCAGTCGCCGTATCCGGTGGCTCATACATCCTCCAGCGACCTGTCCTAGTGCTGCAGGGGCCCAGCAGACAGCTGACGAACACTGCCCAACTTGAGTCAATGATGAAACAACTCAAGGTCCTGGGCCTCAGAGGAAGATTAGAAGTAATATCAAGACGAATTTATTGGTCTGGGTACTGACCACGAGAGCATGAGCCTCTGATTGTGTGTGCATGTGTGTGTGTTACATCTACCAAAGGTCTTAACCATTCAGAATGAGCCAAGGAGATGAAGGCTGTAAAGTGGATTTATAAAACTTTACAAAATAGATTATTATTGAATTATTCACTATGTCTGGATTGACCTGTGGAGGAAGTGAAACAAAAATGATATTTGCAACCTTGCAAGAAAAATATTTTCTCAGGAGAATTTCAGTCTAATTCTGTAATAAGACCGAGGGCAGTTGGGAAGTTTTGATTAAATCTGATAAGCATACAAGCTGGACTTATAAGTCCTTTGCAGTTTGCTTCCTCCTAATTAAAAACATAATTCTTGCATACTGATAGTAACATGCTTTTCTGTGAGCTCAACATATACCACAGGACTAGGGGGAAAAATGTCTATTTAAATGCTTGCACTTGTGAAATCATTGGAGGATAGTGCATGGAGAATTTGCTAAGTAGTGATAAAATATATTTGGAAAGTGTAAGTGAATGTTGCTTCAATCACTGACCAGCAGTATTTCTGATTACACTAAGTAGACTATATTATCCAGTAATTAAGTGGATTTTTAAATTTTTAAAAAAATTTAACATTTGGCATAAGATGAGTGGAAGAGATAAGAATGACTTTTACCAAATAAATGTTTTGTCTCCTAGGATCAGGTACTGTAAAGAAATGTTATTCTTAATATGTTATCTCTAGGACTACTTGAATTACAGACTGGATGTTTAAGAGGGTATAGAGTTTTTTTAATTTCAATTTGGAGATGTAGAGAGCTGGATAGAGTATTGTTCCTACCCATGGGATAAGAAAAAGCCAGGAAAACTTCAAAATAATGGCTTTTGGGGAATCTATTAGAAAGATGAGGTCACAAGGTAACCAAGTAGCACAAAATCTAAAAAGGCAGAGGAACCCACAGGGAGAAACAGGTCTCGAGTATTTGCTTACCTGAGACAGACACCACTAAACACCAGTGGCCAGCTGGTGACAAGAGCATTTTTAACAAAGTTGCCGATGGTGGAGTAGTGATGACAATGTGGGATCCCCTGTGGGCTGCAGACTCGGGGGTTACAACCTTTTGGCAGCTTTCCTCCAGAAACCCACCAAGTGTCCATAGGAGATATTGGGGGGCAGGGGATAGTGAGGAAGCTCAGAGGTGACATGGGCTGGGGGTGGGGAAATTGTAGGCAACTAGAAGCTCCTGGAGCATCTCATTACAGGCAAGAGAGGAACAGACCCCACCGAGATTCATCTCCCCTAGGGAACAGAAGCTTTAATCTGCAGGAGATGAGCCGCAAAACCACAGTCTGAGGGTAATGGCGACACCCACTGACCCCCTGGGAGGGACAGAGGTGGAAGAAACTCATCCCCCAGAGAAGGGGCAGGGATGCGGGTAAACATGGCACTACATCAGAAGATAGGGCAGAAGCTTTGGGGAAGTCCATACTTCCAAGGTCAGGTTCACAGCACCTGCCTAGAGCTGAGGATAACCAGGACATCAGAGGAAACCCCCTTCTTCAATCGCTTACTACCAGGCTAACAAGCAGTGCAAAAATTCCAGCACTGAAAACATTAGGAAATCTGCAGGACATAGATCTACTCATGGAGAAGGGTGAAAGGAAAGCCCAAAGGTGAGCAGGGAGATGGACATAGGTAACACTAGAGGAATTTGAAGTTGCAAAGACGTGCTGATGATAACCACGGCAGCCACAAATCTTAAACCCAGCCAGTTCCTGACAAGACCAACATAGAACATCACACTGAAGACCCAGCAGAGGGAAGGGCATAAAATATACATACCCAAGCATAAAATATACATACCCCAGTAACTACTGTCCTTTATAAAATATCAGCCTGAACAAGAAATTGCAAAGCATGCACATTGTTGATGGGAATGCAAGGTGGCATTTCACTCGGCTGCTATGGAATACTGTGTTTGGGGCCTTCAAAACATTTCAAACAAAATGATCATAGGCTATAACAATCTCTCTTTGGGCATTTATCCAAAAGAACTGAAATCAGGACCCCCCCAAGAGATATTAGTACTCCTGTGTTAATTGCAGCATTATTCACAGTAGCCAAGTAGCCAAGATAGGAAAACAACCCAACTGTCCATCAATGGATAAGTAGAAGGAGAAAATGTGTATGTACCTGCAGTGGAATATATTATTCAGCCTTAAAAAAAGGTAAGCCCGCTGCATGCAACAACATGGATGAACCTTGAGGACATTATGTTAAGTGAAAAAAGTGAATCACAGAAAGACAAATACTACATGATTCTAATTATATTAGGGTCTAAAAGAGTCAATTTCATAGTATCAAAGAATGGAATGGTTGCTGCTTGGGGATGGGGGAAAATGGGGCATTCCTAATCAAAAGGCATAAAGTTTTAGCCAAGCAAGATGAATAAGCCCTAGCTACATGCTGCAGAACACTGTATCCACGGCCAACAATAATACAGTCCACCTACAAATTGTTAAGAAGGGAGATGTCATGTCAAGTGTTCTTTTTTAAAGAGAATAAAATAATAAAACTGAGGAAAAAAGTAATTGTAGACCAAAATTTACAAGGGAAAAGAGAAAGAAAAACAGAATAAAATGGTCTTATCACATGTTTTATTGATGTTTCTGAAACTCCTTCAATTCCAGATTTATTTATATTAAAAATGGAATTCTTTTGGATAATATCTTGAATATAATAAACACATTTTAATAAACTGAATGTTCTCTATCCTTCATTTTGCACTAATTTATATAAGCATATTATTTAATGCAACTATATATTCACATTCAAAAATTTAAATCTCATATAATAATCCTGAAGGCTTATTAAAGTATATATGTCATTACTATATCAAAAAGGGGGTTATCTACATATGTATAGTGCTGTATCCAAAACTAATTTTTTGTTTAAATTTTAAAAGTCAGCTTAATCTAGTTCTAATTTAGAAGCCCTTCCTTGATTTTGCACCCATTTGTCTTATACTCATACCAAAGTAGCAGATTCAGAGAAATGTTTTAAGTGAGAATAACTCCAATACAAGAGTAGGTCTTCATTTAAACTATGAAACAGTTAATGTTATAAGCTGTAAGGTACAGATGCACAATTTTCTATTTGAGTTACTTAGTTGCTTTTTCTTGCTTTACCAGGTTATACAAATGGTAACAAGGTTAAGGCAGGGATTTTGTTAAGGGCGACCATGTTGCCCTTTTCCCTGATTAACCCTGGGTATGGCATGGGATAGGGTCAGATTGTATGTTTCATCAAATTCTTTCCAAGTATAGATTTCAGAGCCTTTCAATGTGTGTGTTGTGCTGACTCTTTTAAGAGGGGGCAAAGCTCCATGCTTCTCATATATGTTTCTTTATGGAACCCTTTACAAGAACATTATGTGTGACTGACATTTCACAAAACACTTAAACACCCCACTAGAGCACAGGTGTCTGAGAGCGGAGGAGCATGGGCCTATGAGAGGGAAGCACCAGGCAACAAAGGCCCTCAGTGCAGGTGACAGAACCAGGCTTCAGGAGCGCTGGCTGGATGATCGCAGGTCCCTGCAACTGATGGGCAGAGATTAACTGCAAGCCAGTGCCCACAAAAGCGGGGAAGGCAGACCGAGCACTGGGCACCGAGGTAGAGAAGCTGATGCTCAGATCTGGAGAGATCGTGAATATAACGGGAACCCATAAAAAGGGCATTTTATCTTCTTTGTTAAAACCCTAAGAGTACTATCTTCCAAGCATTGTATTTGCTGACTACCCAGCCTGTAATCCGGGCTCCCCGTGTCTTTAATGTTCATGGGAGAGGCAGTAGCAGAAGTGCAGGATCAGGAAGGGCCTCGCGAATGGACTGGATGCACGAAGCCCATGAGCTGAGCACAGTGGGCGTTAGGAACCCTGGTCACGTGCTTAAAGCGCTGTGTCTAAATTCTAATGTCCATATGTATTGGCCAGGTATCTTGGTCTAGTGCAGATTCTGATTAAGTACGTCTGAGATTCTGCACCTGTGATAAGATTCCAGGTGACTCCAGTGCTGCTGGTCTGTGGACCACACTTTGCGGAGCAAGGTTTCATACCATCATAAGGGACATTTAAACTCACATTTGTCACAAATCAAATCTATCCGGGAAAAGTCCACACCCATCCTTGTATAATACACTTCTTGACCTTGGTTTTCAACATCCATTTGAGCTCTACATGGCTAAATCCAATGGTCGGTTTTCAGTTATTCTGTTCCTTGGCCTATCAGCAATGTTTTACCGTAATTATGACTACTTCCTCCTAGAATATAATTCTTCTAACTCAGCTCCCAGGAAGCCACACATGTCCCATTTTTCTCTTACTATGGTTCCTGCCTGTCTCCACAATCTCTTTGGGCTGGAATGTCTACAGGCTTGGGACCTGGACCTCTTCTGTGTTGACTGTGATGATCTCTTTAGTTTCATGGCTTTCGACAGCATCTGTACCCTGTTGACTACCTTTCATCCTTGATGTACATCTTCGTCTTGGACCTCTCCCCTGAATTTCAGCGTTATACCTCCAGTAGCTTATGTAAAATCTATGCACAGACATTTAACACACGCCTCAACATGCTCTTCCTTCAGTGAAATGCTCTCACCAAAACCTTTTCCATATCAGTTAATGGAAGTCATTTAAGTCAAAAATCTTAAAACTGTTCTTAATTCTTTAATTTCCTTCCATGGATAAATGCTGTGGCCTCTAGCTTCCAAATATATCCAGCATCTGATCATTTGCCACCACCAAGCCAGCCCTGTCTCTCACCCTGACCATCACGATGGTCTCCTAACTGCCCCCCATTACCTTTCCTGCCTCCCTGTGGTGATTCTGGACACAGCGGCATCATAGTCCTGTTAACAATTAAGACAAAGTAGCCACTTCACTGCCCCAAATCCTCCAGTGGCTTCCCATATGACTCAAGTTCAATGTTCTTATAATGGCTTGCGAGGGCCTATGGGACCTATTCTCCCCTTTACCTGCTGGTCTCCTCTCCTGCCTCCCCTCTCCATTCTCACTCTGCTCTGGTCACCCCGTCTTTCTGCTCATTCCATGAACACCAACGTCCACGTCCACCTTGGGACCTTTGTACCTGCCTCTCCTGCCCCCCAGAACTCTTTCCCCTGATACCCACACAGCTGACTTCCTCACAGCTTTCTGGTCTTTCCTCAGACACTACCTTTTCAAATAAGCTTTCCCCAACCTTCCTACTTAACATTAATCCCCTATCTCCTTTTTCTGTTGTATTTCTCTTCATAGCTCATTTCATTATCTGACATTCTGTACATTCGATTATTTATTGTGCTTATTGTCAGGCTCCTGCAAGTGGAACATGGCCTCCGCAGAGCAGAAGTTTTGGAAAGCTTTGCTCACTGCTATTGTCCTGGGCACCTAGTTCTCAGTAGAAATGCAACAAGTATTTGTTTAATGAATGAGCAGGTGAGTGACTGAATGAATAAGTTGGCATCATGATATGGTTTTATTTGGTCATTACTATGTGTTTTTGCAGGTCTCTGATGAGGTTGACCGGTGTAATTGGCATGATATAAACCATCTGGAGTACAGTTATTATCATCTCACCTACCCCCCTTCCTCCCTTCCTTCTTCACTTAACCCCCTGACACCCACCATCTCCATCAGCAAGAAAGTCAGGTCTTCATTGCTTCCTAACCCCATTTACATTCACATATTAGTTTATTGGGCCCTCATATTAAACCCTTTCCTTCTCTTACTTAAAAAGTTTTCCTTAGACTAAGACACATTCCTCTGCCAAAAACTCACAAACATTTCTTTAGCTTAATCTTTCTCCTGAGCTCCAGATATACATACCCAACTGCTTATTTGACATCTCTCGAATGTCTCATAGAATTCTCAGCATAAGTAGGTTCAAAATTGAATTTATGATCGGGCTTTCTGACTAAATATCAACTTCTGAAAAACCTTTTAAAAATATGTGTATATCCCTCAGAAATATTGCCCACAGGAAAATTGCTCACACAAGAAACCTGGAGGTCACTCTTCGTCCTTTATAACTTTCCACCCTCATGTCCAGCCACCACCATTCCTGTCAATCTCCAAAACATATTTTGGAGATTTTTGCTTCTCTGTGTGTCTTCCTCCACCAATCTAGCCTAGGCTCTGATCATTTCGTATCTGTGCTACTTGTCTCATTTCATCCCAGCTCTTCTAAAATAACATTCTCCGCAAATCCAGTGCTATTTTCTTAAAACATAAATCAGATTATGTCCTTACCATGTTTCAAGTTGTTGCATGGATCTTGGTTCATTTGGAATAGAATCTAAGATCATGTTTAATAATGTTTCTGGCTGTATTAAATGTTTCTAAAAATGATGATGATGCTATGATATATTATTTTTTATTTTGGTTTCATTAATGTACAGTTACATGAGCAACATTATGGTTACTAGATTCCCCCCATTATCAAGCCCTCACCTAATACCCCATTACAGTCACAGTCCATCAGTGTACTAAGATGCTATAGAATCACGACTTGTCTTCTCTGTGTTATGCTGCCTTCCCCGTGCCCTACACCCCCTACATTATGTCTGCTAATCATAAAACCTTTTTTCCCCCTTATCCCACCCTTCCCACCCATCCCCCCCAGTCCCTTTCCCTTTGGTAACTGTTAGTCCATTCTTGGGTTCTGTGAATCTGCTGCTGCTTTGTTCCTTAAGTTTTTGCTTTGTTCTCATACTCACAGATGAGGGAAATCACTTAATACTTGTCTTTCTCCGCCTGGCTTATTTCACTGAGCATAATAATCTCTAGCTCCATCCATGTTGTTGCAAAGGGTAGGATTTCTTTTCTTCATATGACTGAATAATATTCCATTGTGTATATGTACCACATCTTCTTTATCCATTCATCTACTGATGGACATTTAGGTTACTTCCATTTCTTGGTTATTGTAAATAGTGCTGAGATAAACATAGGGGCGCATACATCTTTTTCAAACTGGGCTGCTGCATTCTTAGGGTAAATTCCTAGGAGTGGAATTCCTGGGTCAAATGGTATTTCTATTTTGAATTTTTTGAGGAACCTCCATACTGCTTTCCACAATGGTTGAACTAATTTGCATTCCCACCAGCAGTGTAGGAGGGTTCCCCTCTCTCCACATCCTCACCAACATTTGTTGTTGTTTGTCTTTTTATGGTGGCCATCCTCACTGGTGTGAGATGATATCTCATTGTGGTTTTAATTTACATTTCTCTGATGATTAGCAATGTGGAGCATTTTTTCATGTGCCTGTTGGCCGTCTGAATTTCTTCTTTGGAGAAGTGTCTGTTCAACTCCTCTGCCCATTTTTTAATTGGCTTATTTGCTTTTTGTTTGTTGAGGTGCGTGAGCTCTTTATATATTTTGGATGTTAACCCCTTATTGATATGTCATTTATGAATATATTCTCCCATACCGTAGGATGTCTTTTTGTTCTACTGATGGTGTCCTTTGCTGTAAAGATTTTTAGTTTGATATAGTCCCACTTTTTCATTTTTGCTTTTGTTTCCCTTGCCCAGGGAGATATGTTCATGAAGAAGTTGCTCATGTTTATGTCCAAGAGATTTTTGCCTATGTTTTTTTCTAAGAGTTTTATGGTTTCATGACTTATATTCAGGTCTTTGATCCATTTTGAGTTTACTTTTGTGTATGGGGTTAGGCAATGATCCAGTTTCTTTTACATGTAGCTGTCCAGTTTTGCCAACAGCAGCTGTTTAAGAGGCTGTCATTTCCCCAGTGTATATCCATGGCTCCTTTATCATATATTAATTGACCATATATGCCTGGGTTAATATCTGGGCTCTCTAGTCTGTTCCACTGGTCTGTGTATCTGTTCTTGTGCCAGTACCAAATTGTCTTGATTACTGTGGCTTTGTAGTAGAGATTGAAGTTGGGAAGTGAGATCCCCCTGCTTTATTCTTCCTTTTCAGGGTTCTTTGGCTATATGGGGTCTTTTGTCATTCCATATGAATTTTAGAACTATTTTTCCAGTTCGTTGAATAATGCTGTTGGTATTTTGATAGGGATTGCATTGAATCTGTAGATTGCTTTAGGCAGGATGGCCATTTTGACAATATTAATTCTTTCTACCCAAGAGCATGGGATGAATTTCCATTTATTAGTGTTCTCTTTAATTTTTCTGAAGAGTGTCCTGTAGTTTTCAGGGTATTGGTCTCTCACTTCCTTGGTTATGTTTATTACTAGGTATTTTATTCTTTTTGGTGCAATTGTGAATGTAATTATTTTCCTGATTTCTCTTTCTGCTATTTCATCTTTAGTGTATAGGGAAGCAACAGATTTCTGTGTATTAATTTTGTAAACTGCAACTTTGCTGAATTCAGATATTAGTTCTAGTAGTTTTGGAGTGGAGTCTTTAGGGTTTTTTATGTAAAATATCATGTCATATGCAAACAGTGACAGTTTAACTTCTTCCTTACCAACCTGGATGCCTTGCATTTCTTTGTTTTGTCTGATTGCCATGGCTAGGACCTCCAGTACTATGTTGAATAAAAGCAGGGAGAGTGGACATCCTTGTCTTGTTCCCAATCTTAGGTGAAAACTTTCAGCTTCTCGCTGTTAAGTATAATGTTGGCTGTGGGTTTGTCATATATGGCCTTTATTATGTTGAGGTATTTGACTTCTATACAAATTTTGTTGAGAGTTTTTATCATGAATGGATATTGAATTTTGTCAAATGCTTTTTCAGCATCTATGGAGATTATCATGTGGTTTTTGTCCTTCTTTTTGTTTATGTGGTGGATATTGTTGATGGATTTTTTAATGTTGCACCATCCTTGCATCCCTGTGATGAGTCCCACTTGATTATGGTGTATGATTCTCTTGATGTATTTGAATTCAGTTTGCTAATATTTTGTTGAGTATTTTTGCATCTATGTTCATCAGGGATATTGGTCTGTAGTTTTCTTTTTTGTTTTGTCTTTGTCTGGACTTGGCATTAGAGTGATTCTGGCTTCATAAAATGACTTTAGGAGTATTCCCTCCTCTTCCATTTTTTGGAAAACCTTAAGAAATATGGGTATTATGTCTTTTCTAAATGTCTGATAAAATTCAGCGGTGAATCCGTCTAGTCTGGGATTTCTGTTCTTGGGTAGTGTTTTGATTACCAATTCAATTTCATTGCTGGTAACATGTCTGTTTAGATTTTCTGTTTCTTCCTTGGTCCATCTTGGAAGGTTGTATTTTTCTATAAAGTTGTCTGTTTCTTCTAGGTTATCAAGTTTGTTAGCCTATAGATTTTCATAGCATTCTCTAATAATTCTTTGTATTTCTGTGGTGTCTGTCGTGATTTTTCCTTTCTCATTTCTGATTCTGTTTATGTGTATAGATTCTCTTTTTCTCTTAATAAGTCTGGCTAGGGGTTTATCTATTTTGTTTATTTTCTCAAAGAACCAGCTCTTGGTTTCATTATTTTTTTCTATTTTTTTTTTTATTTATCTCAGTTTTATTTATTTCTTCTCTGATCTTTATTATGTCTGTCCTTCAGCTGACTTTGGGCCTTATTTGTTCTTCTTTTTTCACTTTCAATAATTGTGAATTTAGATTATTCATTTGGGATTGTTCTTCTTTCTTTAAATAGGCCTAGATTGCTATATAGTTTCCTCTTAGAACTGCCTTTGCTGTGTCCATAGAAGTTGGGATGTTTTGCTGTTGTTTTCATTTGTCTCCATATATTTCTTGATCTCTGTTTAATTTGGTAACTGATCCACTGATTATTTAGGAACATGTTGTTAAGCCTCCATGTGTTTGTGAGCCTTTTAGTTTTCTTTGTACAATTTATTTCTAGTTTTATACCTTTGTTATCTGAGAAGTTGGTTGGTAGAATTTCAGTATTTTTTAATTTACTGAAGCTCTTTTTGTGGCCTAGTATGTGGTCTATTCTGGAAAATGTTCATTGTGCACTTGAGAAGAATGTGTATCCTGCTACTTTTGGGTGTGGAGTTTTGTAGATGTCTGTTAGGTCCATCTGTTCTTGTGTGTTGTTCAGTGCCTTGGTGTCCTTACTATTTTCTGTCTGGTTGATCTGTCCTTTGGAGTGAGTGGTGTGTTGAAGTTTTCTAAAATGAATGCATTGCATTCTGTTTCCCCCTTTAATTCTGTTAGTATTTGTTTCACATATGTCAGTGCTCCTGTGTTGAGTGCATAGATATTTATAATGGTTATATCTTCTTGTTGTACTGACCCCTTTATCATTATGTAATGTCCTTCTTTGTCTCTTGTTACTTTCTTTGTTTTGAAGTCTATTTTGTCTGATACAAGTACTGCAACTCCTGCTTTTTTCTCCCTATTGTTTGCATGAAATATCTTTTTCTATTCCTTTACTTACTTTCAGTCTGTGTATGTCTTTTGGTTTGAGATGAGTCTCTTGTAGGCAGCATATCGAAGGGTCTTGCTTTTTTATCCATTCTATTCCTCTGTGCCTTTTGATTGATGCATTCAGTCCATTTACATTTAGGGTGATTATCGATACATATGTACTTATTGCCATCGCAGGCTTTGGATTCGTGGTTATCAAAGGTTCAAGGTTAGCTTTTTTACTATCTAACCGTCTAGCTTAACTCCCTTATTGTGCTGTAATAAACACAGTCTGATGATTCTTTATTTCCCTCCCTTCTTTTTTTCCTCCCCCACTCTTTATATGTTAGGTGTTTTATTATGTATTCTTTTGTGTTTCCCTTGACTCATTTTGTGTATAGCTGATTTTGTTTTGCATTTGGTTAGTATTTGGTTGGTCTACTTTCTTTGCTGTGGTTTTATTTTCTCTGGTGACATCTATTTAGCCTTAGGAGCACTTCCATCTAGAGCAGTCCCTTTAAAATACACTGTAGAGATGGTTTGTGGGAGGTAGATTCCCTCAACTTTTGCTTATCTGTAAATTGTTTAATCCCTTCTTCAAATTTAAGTGATAATCTTGCTGGATACAGGGTTCTTGGTTTGAGGCCCTTCTGTTTCATTGCATAGAATATATCATGCCATTTTCTTCTGGCCTTTCTTAGAAGTCTGATGATAGCCTGATGGGCTTTCCTTTGTAGGTGAACATTTTTCTCTCTCTGGCTGCTTTTAATACTCTGTCCTTGTCTTTTATCTTTGCCACTTTAATTATTATATGTCTTGGTGTTGTCCTCCTTGGGTCCCCTGTGTTGGGAGATCTGTGGACTTCGATGGTCTGAGAGACTATATCCTTCCCAAAATTATGGAAGTTTTCAACAATTATTTCTTCAAAGACACTTTCTATCCCTTTTTCCCTCTCTTCTCTTTCTGGTACCCCTATAATACGAATATTGTTCCATTTGGATTGGTCGCACAGTTCTCTTAATATTCTTTCATTCCTAGAGATCCTTTTATCTCTCTCTGCCTCAGCTTCTTTGTATTCCTGTTCTCTGATTTCTATTCCATTGACAGTCTCTTGCACCTCATCCAGTCTGTTCTTAAGACCTTCTATTGATTCTTTCATTTCTGTTATCTCCCTCCGAATTCATCCCTTAGGTCTTGCATATTTCCCTGTAGCTCTATCAGCATGGTTGTGACTTTTATTTTGCATACTTTTTCTGGAAGATTGGTGATCTTGGTCTCACCAGGCCCTCTCTCTGGTGTTGGAGGGATTTTGGACTGAATAAGATTCTTCTGCCTTTTCATGGAGATGGAAGTGTTTGTCGGCAAGTGGCGCATTCTCCCAACTCTCAGCTGGGAGAACAAAGTCCTTTCCTGCTTGCTGGTCACTTTGCCCTTCTCTGCTGCCTATGCCGGTCAACCACACACACCGAGCAGCCTCTGGGTTAATTCCCTGAACTTCCGTGGGAGGGGCAGCCCTTGGGATGTCCTAGGGAACTGGCAGCAGTTGCAGGCAAGTGGCGTGTGTTCTCCCATGAGAATTGTGCTCCTATGTGCTTTCCAAACTCTGTGCCGGTCTCTGCTGTGTGTGCCGGGCAACTGCACACAACAAGCAGCCTCTGGGTTGATCCCCTGAGATGCCATGGGCAGGGCGGCCCTCAGGATGGCCTGGGGCACTGGCAGTGGTTGCAGGAGATCAGCGCGTGTTCACCATGAGAACAGAGCCCCTAAGTGCTTCGCAGACTCCGCACTGGTTTCCTCTGCCTGTGCTGGTCAACCAGGGCAGAGGGCAACTTCTGCATTAATCCCCTGAGCTACTGTGGGCAGGCGGCCCTTGGAATGACCTCGGGCACTCGTGGGGATTGCAGGTGAACAGCGTGTGTTCACCATGAGAATGAAGCCCCTTTGTGCCTTCCAGACTCTGCCCTGGTCTCCACTGTCTGTGTTCGTCGAATGAGGGCAGGGGGCAGACTCTGTGTCTGGCCAGGTTAGCTGCGCCCTGAGAGAAGCCTCTGTGTGGTTGCTGTGGGCGGGGCTGCTCCCCGGCTGGTCTGGAGCAATGGCGGGTTAACCGGTTTGCTTGCAGTTCTGGCAGGGGGAAATGAATGACAGGCTGCGTATCACCCTGAGGGGCTTTGGAGCTGCATTGCCACCCAGGGGCTTAGGCTGCCTGAAGCTCCTTAAAGTTCGCAGCCTACTTGGCTGAGTGTGCCAGGACAATTTTGTCCACCTGTTAAACCCTTGCCCATTTAAGACTTTAAAGTACCTGCTTTTTTTTTGTCCCAGGGCAGCTGGCTGTGGGAACCTGTTCACAGTCTTAGTGTTGAGTTTTGCTTTTATGTTCCTCTAATATCCAGTACACCATGGAATGCATGTCTGTGCTTCCAGGGCAGATTACTAGGGCTGGTTATTTAGCAGTCCTGTGCTTCCACTCCCTCCCCACTCTGATTCTTTTCCTCCCGCCAGTGAGCTGGGGTGGGGGCAGTGGTTGGGAACTGCTGGGTCACAGATTTGCATCTTACCCTTTTCATGAGATGCTGAGTTCTCACAGATGTAGATGTAGCCTGCTGGTGTGCGTATCTTCTGGTCTATCTTTTAGGAATAGTTGTATTTGCTGTATTTTCAAAATATATATGGTTTGGGGAGGAAATTTCCGTGACCTTAGTCAAGCCGCCATCTTGAGAAATGCTGGTGTTATGATATTTTAATGTTGACAAGTGTTTTACTGTAAGGTGACAAAGTCCCAGACGGAGAGGCTCTGAGGGACGTTCTGTGAATGAAGGTGTGAAGGCACCACTGACACAGTGATTGCTCTAAGCGTTTTTGCTCTTGTGACTTAGTTAAGCCTCTCTTATGTGGAATCAGTCACTGGGAGAGATGTGGATTGCATAAGGAGGCTAAGTCCTTTGAATAAAAAAGGGTGTATATAACTCCACATCACTTCTACAAAAATTTGAAGATCGGGAGACTATTAGACTAGATTTCCCCATCCTGCAGCCCCATGGCAGAAAAATAGATAAATATTTTGAAATTCAGTTACTTTAGGGGAAACAGGCTGCTGCACCCAGTCAGCATAAAGACCTGAGGTTTCTTCAAGGCTGGAGGCTGATCTCTGCTCAGGGTGAGAGGGGCTTAGGCTGGAACCTAGGTAAAACACAGCTGTTGAGCTGTCAGGAGCATTGCTGGAGTCTTTACCTACAGGCGCATAATCGTGGCATCTAATGAGGATCAATACCATGCCTCTCCAGTCAGGACTGAGACAGGAAACAGGAAGGGCCAGTTCAGAAGTGGTGGACAATTGCCACCCGTCAAAGAGCTCAAAAATAGTGTTTGATGATGACAATGTAAGACAGTGGGGGGCAGGAGCAGGCTGTGATGGGGTCTGTGTGGTGCCAGTTCTCTCTCCAGATTTGTGTTTTGAATGAGGCTCTTAGCTTTCTGAATGAAAGAGAATACATCGGTGTGACCAGGAAAACTAATCCGGTCTCTGTCGGGATTAGTTTTGTGGTAAATTTCTAGGTTGCAAAGGAATTGAAAGAAGGCCCCAGATCTAAGGAGTGTCAGAAAGAATATTTACGTCCCTTGCTTCTCAAAGTATAGTCTCTGGAGCAACGTTGACATCCCCTCAACTAGTTTGAAATATAGACTCTCGACTGCTAGACCTTCTGAATCAGAGCCTGAATTTTAACAAGAATATTTTGCAATTTATGAGAACATTAATGCCCTTGAAGTGGCACTGCAAGTCTAAGTTTCTCAACCTTGGTTGCACATTATATTCACCAGGGGATATTTTGAAACTCAAATGTCCATGTCACACTTTGGAGAAATTCATCAGAATCTCTGTGGGGATGTATGGAGGGAGGTGAGCACCAGGTAATCAGTATATTTTTTAAATTGCTCAGATGGATCCAGTATGCAGACAAGTTTGAGAACTACTGGTCTAAATACAGGCAATGTTAATGTGTTGGGGGAATGAGGGTACCTATCCAGGGAATAAATTTACCCTACACTTTTCAGGTGCAAGAAACAATACACCGCTTTTTTCTTTTCTAATTCTAAGAACTCTGACTCATCTCCAACCCACATGAGTTGGTAGGGAATTCCATCCTGTCCTGAAGGGGAGCTTATATATCTCTGTCTCTACCTATATCTATATCATTTATATACCATGTCAAAAGAGCATTTACTATATGACTCTAATTTTATTAGCTTCTAGAACAAGTAAGTAATCCATGATGGCAAAAATCAGAAAGTACTTCTTTCTGGTGTTTCAGTCAGGGAGTGGATTAAAAAGGATCACAAGGATATTTTCTGGAATAATGGGAATATTTTATTCATACAGTAAAACATTTAGTCTGTCCATTTTACCATACGTAAACTACACCTTAAGAAAAAATATAACTATTGGAAAAAAAAGTTTTGAGACAATCATATAGCCAAATGGAGGATTCCATATACCAGGATAAATTTCAAAAAAAAAACCTAAGAACCTAAAGAATATAAAACCATAAAATGGTGAACAGAAATCATAGAAAATTCCACTGCAAGTTTAGTGCAGGGAAGATCTTTCTAACACTTACTCAAATCTACAAACCAACAAGAAAAAGAAAAAAAAAAGAGTCATACATTCTTATCAAGCTTTTTCCTCTGTTTAGAACTTCAAGCCATGCTTTCTCACCCCCGAGCGTTTGGCTTGCCTCAACGTCTGCCAGATTGTGGATTAGAGACACGTCGGTATATTCAAAGGCACCTGAGATGGTAAGGTACTGGCCTCAGACAAATGTGGAGTCGGGGCAGGGGCTAAAGGAACGAGGGCTGAACTCAGACTGTGGAATAACTCTCATGACTGAAGACTCACACCTCCTAGGTAGCATGGAGTGGTCAAGATTGTTGAAGTGAAAAACCACAGAGTTTGCAGGCGGGACTCACCAAGAGACACGGGCTGAGATGGGAGTGTAAAGGAGGGGCAGTCACAGAACGTCTCCTCCAGGCGCTGCGTGCTAACCAGGAGAGTGGTGATTCTGAAAAAACTATTGATTGTTTTCCACCTTCATAATACCCTAAGGAATTTTAACTAGAAGGATATGATATTTTAAATTTATTTTTATTGAAGTATAGTTGTATTCCATATTATGTTAATTTCAGATGTACAACATAGCAATCTGACAATTATATACATTATGAAATGCTCACCAAGATAAGTGTAGTTGCTGTCTGTCACCATACAGAGTTATTACACTACTATTGATTATATTCCCTCTGCTGTACCTTTCATCCCAGTGACTTATTTATTTTACTTTATTTTATTTTATTTATTTATTTTTTATATAATTTATTTTGGTCTCATTAATCAACAATTACATGTGCAATACCATGGTGATTAAACTACCCCCTTCATCAGGTCCCCCTCACCAACCCCATTACAGTCACTGTCCATCAGCATAGTGAGATGCTATAGAGTCACTACTTGTCTTCCCTGAGTTGTACAGCCCGCCCCGTGCCCCCCCCCAACATTACGTCTGCTAATTGTAAAGCCCCTTTTACCCTCTTATCCCTCCCTTCCCCAGTCCTTTTCCCTTTGGTAACTATTAGTCCGTTGTTCTTGGGTTCTGTGAGTCTGCTGCTGTTCTGATCTTTCAGTTTTTTTTTTTGTTGTTGTTCTTTGTTCTTATACTCCACATATGACTGAAATCATTTGATACTTGTCTTTTTTGGCTTGGCATATTTCACTGAGCATAATACCCTCTAGCTCCATCCATGTTGTTGCAAATGGTAGGATTTCTTTTCTTCTTATAGCTGAATAATATTCCATTGTGTATATGTACCACATCTTCTTTATCCATTCATCTACTGATGGACACTTAGGTTCCTTCCATTTCTTGGCTATTGTAAATAGTGCTACAGTAAACATAGGGGTGCATATGTCTTTTTCAAACTGGGCTGCTGCATTCTTAGGGTAAATTCCTAGGAGTGGGATTCCTGGGTCAAATGGTATTTCTATTTTGAGTTTTTTGAGGAACCTCCATACTGCTTTCCACAATGGTTGAACTAATTTGCATTCCCACAAGCAGTGTAGGAGGGTTCCCCTCTCTCCACATCCTCACCAACATTTGTTGTTGTTTGTGTTTTGGATGTTGGCCATCCTCACTGGTGTGAGGTGATATCTCATTGTAGTTTTAATATGCATTTCTCTGATGATTAGTGATGTGGAGCATCTTTTCATGCGCCTGTTGGCCATCTGAATTTCTTCTTTAGAGAAGTGTCTATTCATGTCCTCTGCCCATTTCTTAATTGGATTATTTGCTTTTTGTTTGTTAAGGTGCGTGAGTTCTTTATATATTTTGGATGTCAACCCCTTATCAGATACATCATATTATGAATATATTTCTCCATACTGTAGGATGTCTTTTTGTTCTACTGATGGTGCCCTTTGCTGTACAGAAGCTTTTCAGCTTGATATAGTCACACTTGTTCATTTTTGCTTTTGTTTCCCTTGCCTGGGGAGATATGTTCATGAAGAAGTCGCTCATGTTTATGTCCAAGAGATTTTTGCCTATGTTTTATTCTAAGAGTTTTATGGTTTCATGACTTACATTCAGGTCTTTGACCCACCTTGAGTTTACCTTTGTGTATGGGGCTAGACAGTAGTCCAGTTTCATTCTCTTACATGTAGCTGTCCAGTTTTTCCAACACCAGCTGCTGAAGAGGCTGTCATCTCCCCATTGTATATCCAAGGCTCCTTTTTCAAATATTAATTGACTGTATATGTTTGGCTTAATGTTTGGATTTTCTATTCTGTACCACTGGTCTGTGGGTCTGTTTTTGTGTCAATACCAAATTGTCTTGATTACTGTGGCTTTGTAGTAGAGCTTGAAGTCAGGGAGCATAATTCCCCCTGTTTGATTCCTCCTTCTCAGGATTGCTTTGGCTATTCAGGGTCTTTTCTGGTTCCATATGAATTTTAGAATTATTTGTTCCAGTTCATTGAAGAATGCTGTTGGTAGTTTGATAGGGATTGCATTGAATCTGTAGATTGCTTTAGGTAGTATAGCCATTTTGACAATATTTATTCTTCCTAGCCAAGAGCATGGGATGCATTTCCATTTGTTAGTGTCCTCTTTAATTTCTCTTAGGAGTGTCTTGTAGTTTTCAGAGTACAGGACTTTCACTTTCTTCGTTAGGTTTATGAATAGGTATTTTATTCTTTTTGATGCAATTGTGAATGGAATTGTTTTTCTGATTTCTCTTTCTGTTAGTTCATTGTTAGTGTATAGGAAATCTACAGATTTCGGTGTGTTAATGTTGTATCCTGCAACCTTGCTCAATTCATATTTAGTTCTAGTAGTTTTGGAGTGGAGTCTTTAGGGTTTTTTATGTACAGTATCATGTCATCTGCAACTAGTGACAATTTGACTTCTTCTTTACCAATCTGGATGCCTTGTATGTCTTTGTTTTGTCTGATTGCCGTGTCTAGGACCTCCAGTACTATGTTGAATAACAGTGGAGAGAGTTGGTACCCTTGTCTTGTTCCCGATCTTCGGTGAAAACCTTTCAGCTTCTCACTGTTAAGTATGATGTTAGCTGTGGGTTTGTCATATATGGCCTTTATGATGCTGAGGTACTTGCCATCTATACCCATTTTGTTGAGAGTTTTAATTATGAATAGATGCTGAATTTTGTCAAATGCTTTTTCAGCATCTATGGAGATGATCATGTGGTTTTTGTTCTTTTTGTTGATGTGGTGGATGATGTTGGCGGATTTTCGAATGTTGTACCATCCTTGCATCCCTGGGATGAATCCCACTTGATCATGGTGTATGATCCTCTTGATGTATTTTTGAATTCGGTTTGCTAATATTTTGTTGAGTATTTTTGCATCTATGTTCATCAGGGATATTGGTCTGTAATTTTCTTTTTTGGTGAGGTC
The DNA here is from genome assembly GCA_029783875.1 of Phataginus tricuspis. NCBI lineage: Eukaryota > Metazoa > Chordata > Mammalia > Pholidota > Manidae > Phataginus > Phataginus tricuspis. Next base: position 2,836,160 of record JAQQAC010017683.1, on the reverse strand, counting down.
TTTGCCCAGTTTTGGTATTAGAGTGATGCTGGCTTCATAGAAAGAGTTTGGAAGTATTCCCTCCTCTTCTATTTTTTGGAAAACTTTAAGGAGAATGGGTGTTATTTCTTCTCTATGTCTGGTAGAATTCAGAGGTGAATCCATCAGGTCCGGGGGTTTTGTTCTTGGGTAGTTTTTTGATTACCGATCCAATTTCGTTGCTGGTGATAGGTCTATTTAGTTTTTCTGTTTCTTGCTTGGTCAGTCTTGGAAGGCTGTATTTTTCTAAGAAGTTGTCCATTTATTCTATGTTTTGCAGCTTGTTAGCATATAGATGCTCATAATATTCTCTTATAATTCTTTGTATTTCTGTGGGGTCCATTGTTATTTTCCCTTTCTCATTTCTGATTCTGTTTATGTGTGTAGATTCTCTTTTTATCTTAATAAGTCTGGCTAGGGGTTTATTTGTATTGTTTATTTTTTCAAAGAACCAGCTCTTGGATTCATTGATGCTTTCTATTGTTTTATTCTTCTCAATTTTATTTATTTCTTCTCTGATCTTTATGTCTCTCCTTCTGGTGACTTTGGGCCTCATTTGTTCTTCTTTTTCCAATTTCAGTAATTGTGTCTTTAGACTCTTCATTTGGGAATGTTCTTCCCTCTTTAAATAGACCTGGATTGCAATATACTTTCCTCTTAGAACTGCCTTTGCTGCGTCCCACAGAAGTTGTGGCTTTGTGTTGTTGTTGTCATTAGTCTCCATATATTCTTTGATTTCTGTTTTGATTTGGTCGTTAACCCATTGATTAATTAGGAGAATGTTGTTAAGTCTCCATGTATTTGTGAGCCTTTTTGATTTCTTTCTAAAATTTATTTCTAGTTTTATATCTTTGTGATCTGAGAATTTGGTTGGTAGGATTTCAATATTTCTGAATTTACTGAGGTTCTTTTTGTGGCCTAGTACGTGGTCTATTCTGGAAAATGTTCATTGTGCACTTGAGAAGAATGTGTATCCTGCTGCTTTTGGGTGCAGAGTTCTGTAGATGTCTGTTAGGTCCATCTGTTCTAGTGTGTTGTTCAGTGCCTCTGTGTCTTTACTTATACTCTGTCTGGTTGATCTGTCCTTTGGAGTGAGTGGTGTGTTGAAGTCTCCTAAAATGAATGCATTGCTGTCTATTTCCTCCTTCAATTCTGTTAGTATTTGTTTCACAAATGCTGACGCTCCTGTGTTGGGTGCATATATATTTATAATGGTTATATCTTCTTGTTGGACTGACCCCTTTATCATTATGTAATGTCCTTCTTTATCTCTTGCTAGTTTCTTAGTTTTGAAGTCTATTTTGTCTGATACAAGTACTGCAACACCTGCTTTTTTCTCTTTGTTGTTTACATGAAATATCTTTTTCCATCCCTTCACTTTTAGTCTGTGTATATCTTTGGGTTTGAGGTGAGTTTCTTGTAAGCAGCATATAGATAAATCTTGCTTTTTTATCCATTCTGTTGCTCTGTGTCTTTTGATTGGTGCATTCAGTCCATTTACATTTAGGGTGATTATTGATAGATATGTACTTATTGCCATTGCTGGCTTTAGGTTTGTGGTTACCAAAGGTTCAAGGGTTGCTCTTTACTATCTAAGAATCTAACTTAACTATCTTGTTAAGTTATTGTGAACACCATCTGATGTTTCTCTATCTCTCACTTCCTATTCTTCCTCCTCCATTCTTAATATATTAGGTGTTTTATTGTTTGCCTTTAGTTAGTATTTGGATGGTCTGCTTTCTTTGCTATGATTTTATTTTCTCTGGTGACATCTTTTTAGCCTTAGGGGTGCTTCCCTCTAGAGCAGTCCGTTTAAGATATCCTGTAGTGGTGGTTTATGAGAGGCAAACTCTCTAAAATTTCATTTGTCTATGAATTGTTTAATCCCTCCATCATATTTAAATGATAATTATGCTGGATACAATATTCTTGGTTTGAGGCCCTTCTATTTCATTATGTTAAATATATCATGCCATCCTCTTCTGGCCTGTAAGGTTTCTGTTGAGAAGTCTGATGGTAGTGTGATGGGTTTTCCTTTGTAGGTGATCTGTTTTCTCTCTCTAGCTGCCTTTAATACTCTGTCTTTATCTTTGATCTTTGCCATCTTAATTATTATGTGTCTTGGTGTTGTCTTCCTTGGGTCCCTTGTGTTGGGAGATCTGTGGGCTTCCGTGGACTGTGAGACTATTTCCTTCCCCAGCGTGGGAAAGTTTTCAGTAATTATTTCTTCAAAGACACTTTCTATCCCTTTTTCTCTCTCTTCTTCCTCTGGTACTCCTATAATGCCAATATTGTTCTGTTTGGATTGGTCACACAGTTCTCTTAATATTCTTTCATTCCTAGAGATCCTTTTATCTCTCTCTGCCTCAGCTTCTCTGTATTCCTGTTCACTGATTTCTATTCCATTAAGAGTCTCTTGCATCTCATCCAGTCTGCTGTTAAGCCCGTCGTTGGCTTGTCTGATTTCTGCATAGTCTTTCCTCACTTCCCTCACTTCCTCCCTCAGCTCTTGCATATTTCTCTGTAGATCCATCAGCATGGTTATGACTTTTATTCTGAATTCTTTTTCAGGAAGACTGTGCATGTCCATCCCTTCAGGTTCCCTCTCTGGGGTTGTCTGGGTGTGGAGCTTTGTACCATATTCCTCTGTCTTTTCATGGCTATAGAAGTGGTTGCTGGTAGTTGCCATGGATGTCAGCTGGTCTTTTTATGACTTTAAAAAGGAAAAAAAAAAAAAAGAAAGAAAGAAAGAAAAAAAGAAAAGAGAAAACAACAACAACAAAAAGAATACGCCCACCAGGAGTGGATTCTGTGGGGATGCTGTAGGTGGCGCTGTTGCTCCACTATTCCAGAGCTGTGGCCATGCTGCTCTGCAGGGCCCTTTATATCTCTGGCTGGGGTGGAATGAATGGGAGGCTGTTGAGCTCTGTGGGAAGTCTAAGTGCGGCCACCCTTTCCCAGTCACCAGCTAAGGGGTCCGAAACTCCCCAGGACTCCCAGCCTGCTGGGCTGATTGTGCCGGGGCGATCCGGTCCTCTGCTGGGCTCCTGTCTCTTTAAGATTGCTGAAAACAGCGCGCGCTTTTCTTGTTTTTTTTTTTTTTCCTTCCCGGAGCCAGCTGCAAGCAAACTGGCGCGTTCCTGCTCAGTTCCTGCACCCTCTGTCTCTCCAATCTCCGCTACACCACGCAGTGTGTGTCAGTGCTCCCCGCGCAGATCACCGGGGCTGGTTATTTCACGGGCCTGTACTTCCACGCCCTCCCGGCTCTGAATCCTCTCCTCCCGCCGGTGCCATGGGGTGGGTGAGCACTCGGGTCCCGCCAGGTTGCAGCTCTGTATCTTACCCACTCGCGGGGTGCCGAGTCCTCTCCGGTGTAGCTGCATGCTGTGTGCTTTCCTGTGTATTCTGTTCTCTCTTTTAGGAATAGTTGTATTTGCTGTGTTTTCGTGGATAAATATAGTGTTGGGAGGAGATTTCTGCCGCCCTGCTCACGTCGCCATCTTCCCAGAAGTGCCAACTTATTTATTTTATAAATGGAAATTTTTACCTCTTTATCCCCTTCACCTATTCCTCCCACCTCCTCACCCCTCCTCTATGCAACCACCAGTCCATTTTTGTTTATGAGTCTATTTCTGTGTTTTGTTAAGCTATCAAACTGGAAAAAGAAAGACGATCTCAGTGTTAGTGAGGTTAACGATAAATGATGTTGAAAAGACATGTGCCTAGTTTAAGAGTATAAACTGATATGCCATCATACTGAATGATGAAGTTGGTGATCATTGTTAAAAATCTAAAAAAACTGCCTACACTTTAATGCAGCAAATTTATTCCTAGAAATTTATTGTAAGCTTTTTTGTAAGAACATATGCAAAGGTTTATGAAAAAGGATATATTTCAGCATTGTTCAAGTATCAAAATATTAGAAACAACTTGACAGGTTAAATAAAACATGGTATCTCCACATAATGGAATGCTACAAGAGCCATTGGTATATCACATGTGATTATTTATTGATAGCAATTCATGCTTATAATAAAGTGAAACAATCTATATCAGAATATAGAGCATAATCTCATGTCTGTGTTCGTCCTTCATGCACACATACATCTGTGCAGATCCAGAAGGCTACAGGACAATGATTTTGGATGGTTGCCTTGCATGATGGACGTACAGATTTATGGGTGATTCTTATTTGTTCATTTATACTGTATTCGACAACAATCCTGTGCATATATTGTGCAACAAAAAAAGTTAGCACTGTAAAAAATTAAAACTCTGGATGAGGGAAAGCATTTACAATGTATGAGTGTGAATTAGCAATCAGGTGGAAATAAATGACAGTTATTATAACTGAACCATAAGTTTGGCTCTGAGCTCCAAAGCAGCCAAATCATTAAAGGGAACTTTTTAAGTCTTATTCCCATGAAAATTAAACTGCGTACTCTCCAAGGGAAAGAAAGCTCTAAATGGAATTCTTACATGAGACTGTTTCTATATCTGTTTCATAGCCTCACTTTTTGGTTCCATCTGCTTTTCTGTCTTTTGAGGAAGAGGAATATGACTGTGAATTTTTGTTGTTTTAATTTTTTAAAAAAACATGTTAACAGAATTTACCCTAATTTTTAAAATTCACATTTGATCCAACAAGTTGTCAACATTCAGAGATTTTCACATATATTGCAAAATTTACTATTTTTAACTTTAACAGGATTTTTATCTTCAGCAACCAGAAAAGCACCTGCTTTTTAATTCAGTTTGTTTTCACTTTTCCATTACTTTGCTTCTTGCCTTTCTGTTTTCTCTGTTCCTTTTAATGATACTTGCAGTAGTAAGTAGATCAGTCTCTTTAAAAGTGGTTTGAAGGGTCACATAAATAAATCCATTTCCTCCTTTAACAAGCAGATTTGATCTGGATAGCAATCTTCTTAGCATCTGCTTTCATTATTTCTGGTTCAACTTGCAGCTCCATAAGATGTTAAAAATACTTTGATTTGGGTTTCTTCCAGTTTGGTAGAAAGTTTTAACGGATTTCATCATCAGGGCAAATAGCCACTTACCTCCAGATTTCTTCTTTTGTTGTCTTGTTTACCGTATTTTAGTATTTGAATTTTGAAAGACCAACATCAGTTTGTCTCCCGATTGCCTCCCATCCCACCTGCTTCTTCCTCTAAGTGCAGTCATACAAACAAGGGCTCAGGAAGGCAGTTGGCACCAGCTATACCTGGCACAACATTTGCAAGTTCGCAATGTGACAAACTCTCTTTCACCTGAGTTCCCCAAGTGTCACTCTGTGAACCCTCCAGGGCTATTCAGAATTCTAAATTATGTCTGTGTCTTTAAAAACACCACCAGTGACTTTTAAAGGCACCTCTTGCAATGAGATCATTGTAGTCGCAGGATGGGACTCGTGTCTCCATCTCCAGGCCTGTCCCTCCGGCTTAATCGTTCTCCCCAGCCCCCTGATAAGATGCCAGGCAAATACACTGAAACATGAATCATCTTAATACTCATGGTTGTGAACCTGCTCTGCAGATGGCTGTGCGTCCCTGTAAGACACTTGATAAATGCTTTCTAAGTCTTATACATCTTTATATGGGCAAACTCTTTCTAGTTTTACTATGAAGGATCACAGCATTCAAGCAAAGAAAATACAAAATAAAGTTGGAAGGTGAAATTACCCCTCCTGCCTCTGGCCATTTAGCTCCTTTCTGCTGAGAGACAGGAGAGCTGGTCACTCTCTGCTTCCCTCCCTGCTCTGGCTCCCCAAGAGGGTGTGTGCTAGGTTTGAGCCCTTTCTCAGGCCAAGCCCAGAAAGGAGGGAGGTCCATGGGGGAAGTGTCCTGATGAACATGTGACCCAGGGAGAAGGTGCTGCCAATGGCTGAGAGAGGCCAGACAACGGGTGGGCAGCCTGGGAGGCTGGGCCCGAGTAGGGGAGACAGGGAGGTCTGCAGGGTGACGGTCAGATCCCGAGCTGGAAGGCGCCACGCCGGAGAATGTAGACAGAGGCCACGGCCACAGAAATAAGGAAAGACAACAGCAAAGGTGTCATTCAAGTGAAACCTGCGCAGAGGCAAACTTTTCCAAAGTGGGAGTCTAGACACTTTGACCCTTTTACTCCATCTGATGCTCTTTTACGGACCAAGCGTGATGAATTTCAGAGCGTGTTAGTCTGCTAAGGCAGTCAGAGCAAAGTATCACAGAGAGGGCAGCTCAAACTACAGATACCTGCTTCTCACAGCTCTGGAGGCTGGGAGGCTCAGAACAAAGTGCTGGTTGGGTGGATTTACCCAGCGGCCTCTCTCCTTGGCTTAAAGATGATTGCCTCCCCACTGCAGCTCCACCCGGCGCTTGCTCTGTGCATGTCTGTGTACTAATTGCCTCTTCTCATAAGAATACCACATTGGACCAAGCCCCATCCTGACCACTTCATTTTACTTAATTACCTCTTTAAAGACCCTATCTCCAAATAGTCACAGTTGGAGGTACCAGAATCAGGGCTCCAATGTATGAATTTGGCGGGGGCAGGCACATAATTTGGCCCATAGCACAAGGGAGGCACTTGACAAATGTAACTAAGAAATGTAAGGAAAGTCCATAAATTCTGACACGCCCTTTGTGGCCTGCTCCCCACAATAGAGAGCAATAGAGCAAAACCCACCAAAAGTTCTGGGGAAAGGGAAATAATATGCAGTTCTCACGACTCTCTACCCAGTCTTTGCATCATGTTTATTTGCATAACAGAAAATGTACGTACGTACTGACACTGAAAGAGGGTCTCTAGCCAGTCTGTAAAACTATCCTGACTTTACACAGGTTTCTAGACATTGTCTTACTTACGTATAATACCAAGTAAGCTTTTCTAGTGACAAGTATAAGTTCTTCCCCTTCTTCTAAGGGGATTCATTGCTGAAGCTGATTGATTAACTCTTAAGACGGCGTAGCACATTCTGTCTGCAGCCCAACCAGGCAGCCCCCAACTTGATCCTGTCAATCCCAGCTACCCCTCATGATCTGAAGACAGCTTTGCGTCCTGACTGCATCTTTGACCCTGCAGTAGCTCTGCGTTCAGTGGCAATTGGGTTCACTGAGACAGTAAACATCTTGCTCACCTAATGACTCTCTTGTTAAGTATTTGAAATTTTCAAGGAGACTGTTTATAAATATGGTAGAATCTGTCCAAAGTTTCTTGTTGGCAACATTAATATTCATGATCTTACTGTGCTGTGGGAAGATCCTGCCCAATATCCTGTGGGCAGGGTGGCTATTCAGTTCATCTGTGACAGTATGTCCACAGCAGCTGTTAAAATATTCAAAAACATCGTACCAGCTGGTGAAAAGCTAGTGTTCTAAGCCCTTGTTCCCCACTCCCTCAGCTACCACCTCCCTTACCCAGGTCCCCCTGCTGGCCCTAGACGGTGGTTAGTGCTTCTATAGCCTGAGCTTCCAAGACCCATGTCATCATCAAAGCCCACTCCCACGGCTGAGGCCAGAATCCTACTGGGTAGCTATTCGGAAAACCCCTCTTACCTGTAGGTACTTGGTACAGTGGATATTTACTTCTTGGTAAAGGAAACAGAAACAAGAAAAAAGGTACACACTAATTCAACAAGCAATTACAGATCACCTACTGGGTGCAACGTGTAAGGTAATTTGGGAAGCTCTAAAAGGAGTAAAACCTGGTCTTTGAACACAAGGAGATTACAATCTATATAAACTGGTTGTTAAAGCTAACAGAGTTGAGCTTTCACAAAGTCTATTTACTTTCTTTGATTATTGTGATTATGATCTTCCTACTGAGGTTGACCTGTTTAGGTTTACGGACCTCTTTCAACCTGCCCGTTTTCTGCATGATCCTCCCTTTTCCTCCTGTCCTACTGCCCAGAAATGCAGTAAAAAGTAAATGGACTGATGATGGCTTTTCCTAATCTTGACAGAGCACACCCAGAAGAGGACAAGGAGTTCTTCTGTCATGCCTGCCCTGCCAGGCTTTCAGCAAACACAACGTGCTGTTGTGTAACATTCAGTTTCAGTCTATCAATTCCCTGTAAACACTGGCGAGTCAAGGTCTGCAGGAGCTCTGCAAGCAGTCCCCATGACAACGGTACCTACAGCAGGGTACTTAGCATGTGGGAAACAGGAAGTATCACCCTTCTCCTTTTCTTCAAGAGATCATTTGATGAATAATCGAATATCAATCAAATTGAAACATTCATTTTATGCTAAGCAATACTACTTGCATGCTATGTTTTAACCTGTGTTTAATTCATATCATTATTCAAAAACAAGACAAAATTTTTAAAAAGGAAGGAAGGAGGGAAGCAAGGAGGAAGACTTCTTGTTTGACTTTGGTTTAAAATATTTTCCATAACTTCTTGTGAAAGAAAAATACAATAAAGATGCTTTTGGTGAATTATTACTACTCCAACCCATAGAAAAAGTGGAAAACATTCAACCTGTTCAATAAATCAAGGCATAATAATCTCATGAAGACACATAATTGAATTGTTTATGTTTCTTTACACATTCCTGCTACTTATGTGATCATCCTGCTAACACAAAACCTTTGCATACATGCAGAAGAAAGGAGGGAAACATGAGACAGACAGCAGGGGGGTCATATTTAAGAGCTTTTTTAAGCTATCATATCATGCCGGTGAAATTAATCATCAAATTCTAGTATTGCAGAAACAGCTTCATTCTATCATATCATCTCTTTGTGCTAAAACGAAAGATGAGGGTACCCCGAAATTACCAGAATGTCTCACCCAGCCTCCACCTATTTCTTTGTCTTGCATAACCCATCTGTGTAGAGGTGCTGTCCCAATCTCCTAAAATGGCATCTCAACTTTTTTTAAGGGCAAAACTTCGACTTCCCCACTCTCATTCTAAATCTCCAGCCCATCTTCCTGTCAGAGTTGGGTAAAGCTCAGAAACCGAATAAAGTTTACAAAAAAAGCAATGTCTATAGAGATTAAAGGGGATTTTCTTCACATTTATGGTAGAGCTGTTTGGATCTTTTCTTAGCTGCCTCACATTTTGTTCTTATATCTAATTGATGTTAACTATGAAAATTAATCCCACTTTTTGGCTTGTGATTTTTGCAGCCAGAGAAAGAACTTTGTGCAGTATGTGTTAAGAGTAGCTCCTGCCATAAAATAATAAATGTCTGCCATGTAGCTAGATGTGCAAATATAGCCAGAGACATTTACAAGAAAAATACATGAGAACATTTTGTTTCATGAATAAGTACAGTTCTCAAATTTTACATCAGTGTATTTACACCAGTGTGTTTACATATTTATAGCCTTGCCTTCTATTTGGAACTCTCTATCATTAAATGAAATCTAGTATTATAGTCTGCATTTCTTGCTAACATTTTTACAAAGATTTTTTTCACGATTCACTAGAGCCAAGGTAAAACCACTGAAGTATTGTAATCTTTATTTTTCTTTAGTAGTTGGATTTTACACAATCAGAAACATTGGAGTTAATCATACTATGTTAAAACCATTGAGAAGACATTCTGGGTCACATATGCAGGTTTTGTACAGCCTTTCAGAAGGGTGACACATCAGAGAATAGACTCGAAAATGTATACTTGAGTTAGGGTTGTATCAAAACAAAATACGCTGGCTTAAAAATGTTTTCCCTATTTAAGGCTACCTTCTTGAGGATACACGTTCTGACTGATTACCTCTGAAATTATTAAAGTGGGAGAAAATAATTTTTCCAAAAATCATGAATTGGCAACCATCTTTACACTCAACTTGGTGTGTTTTCCACTAGTCTAAGCTCATTTTGTTCTCTAGCTAAGAACTAAAACACTGGTTTCCTGAAACCACAAAATGAGAGGTTAAGTCTGAGGACAAGGATGTCTGGCAGAAGTGCCTGGCTCTGAGTGAGCTGTCGCATGTTTGGGGATGTGTTTAGGTCTGGAGAGAAGGTGGAGGCAGTGCTGTTTTTATAGAGCAGCTGGTTATGACAACAGGAAGGAAAAAGGAAAAAGATGATGGATGTGCCCAGGATATAAAAAACACCTGGCTTACAGCATCACTCTAATACCAAAACCGGGCAAAGACCCCACAAAAAAAGAAAACTACAGACCAATATCCCTGATGAACATAGACGCAAAAATACTCAACAAAATATAAGCAAACCGAATTCAAAAATACATCAAAAGGATCATCCATCATAATCAAGTAGGATTTATTCCAGGGATGCAAAGATGGTTTAACATTCGAGAATCCATCAACATCATCCACCACATCAACAAAAAGAAGGACAAAAAGCACATGATCATCTCCATAGATTCTGAAAAAGTATTTGACAAAATTCAACATACATTCATGATAAAAACTCTCAACAAAATGGGTATAGAGGGCAAGTACCTCAACATAATAAAGGCCATATATGACAAACCCACAACCAACATTATACTTAACAGCGAGAAGCTGAAAGCTTTTCCTTTAAGATCAGGAACAAGACAAGGATGCCCACTCTCCCAACTTTTACTCAACATAGTACTGGAGGTTCTAGCCACTGCAATCAGACAACACAAAGAAATAAAAGGCATCTAGATGGGCAGGGAAGAAGTTAAACTGTCCCTGTTTGCAGATGGCATGATATTGGACCCTAAAGAATCTACTCCAAAACTACTAGATCTAATATCTGAATTCAGCAAAGTAGCGGGATACAAAATTAATGCGCAGGAATCTGTGGCATTCCTATACACTAACAATGACTTAGCAGAAAGAGAAATTAGGAAAACAATTCCATTCAAAGTTGTATCAAAAAGAATAAAATACCTAGGCAAAAACCTAACCAAAGAAGTGAAAGACCTATACACTGAAAACTACAGGACACTCATGAGAGAAATTAAAGAAGTTACCAATAAATAGAAACACATTCCGTGCTCATGGATAGGAAGAATTAATATTGTCAAAATGGCCATCTTGCCTAAAGCAATCTACAGATTCAATGAAATTCCTATCAAAATACCAACGGCATTTTTCAACGAACTAGAGAAAATCATTCTAAAATTCATATGGAACATCAAAAGACCCTGAATAGCCAAAGCAATCCTGAGAAGGAAGAATAGAGCAGGGGGGATTATTCTCCCCAACTTCAAGCTTTACTACAAAGCCACAGTAATCAAGACAATTTGGTACTGGCACAAGAACATACCCATAGACCAATGGAACAGACTAGAGATCCCTGATATAACCCAACCATATATGGTCAATTAATATATGATAAAGGAGCCATGGACATACAATGGGAAAATGACAGCCTCTTCAACAGCTGGTGTTGGCAAAACTGGACAGTTACATGCAAGAGAATGAAACTGGATTATTGTTTAACCCCATACACAAAAGTAAATTCAAAATGGATCAAGAACCTGAATGTAAGTCATGAAACCATAAAACTCTTAGAAGACAACATAGACAAAAATCTCCTGAATATAAGCATGAGCGACTTCTTCCTGAACGCATCTCCTCGAGCAAGGGAAACAAAAGCAAAAATGAACACATGGGACTACATCAAACTAAAAAGTTTCTGTACAGCAAAGGACACCATCAACAGAACAAAAAGGGATCCTACAGTATGGGAGAATATATTTGTAAATGACATATCTGACAAGGGGTTAACATCCAAAATATATAAAGAACTTACATGCCTCTACACCCAAAAAGCAAATAACCCAATTATAAAATGGGCAGAGGATATGAAGAGACAGTTCTCCAAAGAAGAAATTCAGATGGCCAACAGACACATGAAAAGATGCTCCACATCACTAATCATCAGGGAAATGCAAATTAAAACCACAATGAGATATCACCTCACACCAGTAAGGATGGCCACCGTCCAAAAGACTAAGAACAACACATTCTGGCTAGGATGCAGAGAAAGGGGAACCCTCCTACACTGCGAGTGGGAATGTAAGCTAGTTCAACCATTGTGGAAAGCAATATGGAGGTTCCTCAAAAAAACTAAAAATACAAATACCATTTGACCCGGGAATCCCACTTCTTGGAATCTACCCAAAGAATACAACTTCTCAGATTCCAAAAGACATATGCACCCCTATGTTTATCGCAGCACTTTTTACAATAGCCAAGATATGGAAGCAACCTAAGTGTCCATCAGTAGATGAATGGATAAAGAAGATGTGGTACATATACACAATGGAATACTATTCAGCCATAAGAAGGAAACAAATCCTGCCATTTACAACAACATGGATGGAACTAGAGGATATTATGCTCAGTGACATAAGCCAGGTGGAGAAAGACAAGTGCCAAATGATTTCCCTCATTTGTGGAGTATAACAACGAAGCAAAACTGAAGGAACAAAATAGTAGCAGACTCAGAGACTCCAAGAGGGAACTAGTGGTTCCCAAAGGGGAGGGTTGTGGGAGGGTGGGTGGGGAGTGTGGGAGAAGGGGATTGTGGGGTGTTATGTTTAGTACACATGGTGTGGGGAATCGTGGGGAAAACTGTGTAGCACAGAGAAAGCAAACAGTGAATCTGTGTCATCTTACTACTCTGATGGACAGTGACTGAATTGGGGTATGAATGGGGACTTTATAATATGGGTAAGTGTAGCAACCACGTTGTTTTTCCATATGAAACCGTCATAAGAGTGTATATCAATAATATCTTAATAAAAAAAAAAGAAAAGAAAAAATATACCTGGCTAAACAACTCTAAATGTGTAACGTTGCTACTGACTCTGCACATTTCCGTTCACTACCTTCTTGTCCTTTCTACAATATTTGACACTTGTAGTTTTCTCTTGGAAAAATTCCTTTGAATCAAAGGACACCATATTGTCTCCTTCTTGCCTCCTGGCCATACCTGCCCACAGTCCTTTGTATGTCTTTCTTACTCGACTTTTCCTTTATTTTGGTGTCTCCACCAAGTTCTAGTCCAAGAATTTGTTTCTTCTGACTCTACACATATTTTTCCTTCCTCCAGAGGTGTACATTACATCTCTACATTGACTAGAAGTCTTTATTTTCAACCAAATTGTTCTTGTGAGCTTTATCTGGGAATTTCACCACATAATCACACAGACACCACAATTTCAAAACTCCAAATATCCTTTTAATGTTCATCTACTGGACTTCTATATATAAGTCAATAATATTACTGCCAACTCATGTGCCCAAGCCAAAAACTTGGACATCACTGCCCTTTCTCATTCTCAACCCATCAACAAGCCTTGCTTCCCAACATTACGCCCCAGATAGTCTCAATTACATCTACTTCTTTCCATCTCCATCAACAGTACCCTAGACCAGGTCCTAATTTCTCTTAACTGCATTATGATATCAGTTTTGTTCCTTTCCAATTTATATTCCATATATATCTAAAAACATCTAAGTAAAGCTGAATATGTTACATAATTTTCTCCCGTGAGACCCTTGTGTCACTTTTCATTGTTTTTAAGGTAAAGCCTTCACTCCTTGACATTGTCTAAAGGCTCTGCTTACCTCTCTGTGTCTCTTGTCTTTTAATCCTTGTGTCCCACCCTTCATCGATGCTGAATTCCTCCTTAAAATGGACCACACTTTAGTGCAAATTTTGGGGTTGTAACCTCCACCTGGAGCATTCCACTGGCCTCCTGTACCTCCTGCCTTTCCTCAAAAGACTAAATACATTAACAATCAATTATTCTTACTTGTCTGGGAAGCCTGCCCTGAACAGCCTTCCTCCAACATTGACTTAGATGCTATTCCTTAGTATTGACATGCAGTCTTTATTTTCTCTCTTATAGAATTCATCAGTGAATTGGAATTGTGTATTTAACTTAACCATGAGAAGGGGGATTGTGGCAGTATTCCTCATTGCTATAGTCTTAGCTATTAGTGCAATACTTGAGTTGAAATATGCACACAATAAATGTATGCACTTTTCGAATGAAAAAATACAGTTTTTTCATAGCTCAAGGTGTAAAGACTCAAGTTTAAACTATTCAACTAATAATAAACACTGTTTTCCTTTAATGGATTCTTGGTGTGTTTTTCTTTATTCCATTTTTAAACAACCTTTCTTGTGGCACTTAAAATAGAGGTGATACATTTTATACAGTACTAGCCAGAAGTTCAAAGTGCCTTCAGTGACAGTCAGATAAAAGGACCTGGTTAAAAGGGCAAAGATAGATGGGATGATGAGACTTTGCATCTGTGACAGATTCATCTCAGAGCCCAGGATGAGGATGGGCTGATTTATCTGTTAGATACATTCATGGTACCTGATCTCTTGTCCTTAAGGTTTATTTTAAGAGGCCAATTATATAGAAGGAAATAATGAAGTCAAGAATTCACTTCTGCACAGTGACCACATGCCAATCCATATTCCAACCAAGCCATTCTCAGTGAACTATCATATCATAGTTCCTGCTTCCAAGGTTGGCATTTATCTAACACCTATGTATTCCTTCCAACTTACTGTGATAGCAGTGGCATAGAATTGCCAAATTAAATAGCTGACTAGATAGTTATTGCATTATAAGTACAGAGGCATAAAACAACTAGCCAAAGACAGTGACCGGGGAAGGGAATATGATCAAAAACATTTCCCAGGCTAAGAATGGTCACTAGACACTACTGAAGGAGAGAGTATCTTTGAATGGACATGCATTGGCTGTTTTAGGCACAGTGTGTTCAAACTGCTTGCAGGTACTTGAAAATTGTCTTTAAACGATGGCAAAGTTTAGTTCCATTCTGCACAGTTGGGCAGCTAAAATAATAGAACATTGGAAATTTCCCTTACTAGTACTTTCTTTTATTGCATTATAAATTGTTTTTCCTATGGTAACTCACTGGGGAAAGAGTAATAACCATACCAAAAATGTTAGAGTAAATAATTAAAAACAACTACAATTTTAATATGTTTTGTTCTGTGCATTATTTAATGCTAACTTTCAGTGAAACTGCTGAGGGAGTGTTGAATTTGTGTACCCAGCAAGCACAGGAATTCCCTTTGATGATGGAGATGCAATAAAGGTAAAATCAATGGTCATAATGTTATCTTAAATGACTTATACAGTGCCCTGAAGGCATTCCATCTATTTGTTCTTTTGAAGCATGCATAATTTTATTATTGCTGTAATCTGTCATGACTAATAAATACCGCCATAAATTATATTTCCTGAGTCTAATAAGTTCTCAAAATTATGTTGTTTCAATTGTTTTCATTTTCTAAAGGGCTTCATTAAGAATACACTCTGGAATTTTAGAAATCTTAAATTTAACACAGGTTTTATAGATGCATCTATGATGCACAATTATCTTACTCATGTCATATTCTTTGGCTGTCCCTTGAAGTTGGGCCAGCCTGAGGTTAATTGGGAGTGTACCCTGAGAGCCTACTGTTTGGGGAAACTTATCAGGTTTCTGAAGTTATCATTTCGTCCTCTAATTTGTCATTTATCATGGCATTATTTGTAAAATTTAATAATTCATTGATTCTGAAAACATTGACCTTGTTCTTGTTATGAGTACAGCATATTAGTAACATTAAGATGGAAATTCATGTTTGATCCCTGCCTTCAAAGAGTTCACAGTCTGCGGTAATTGCAATGTGATCTACTACATGCAGTCTTGAAGTCATACGCACCAATGTTTACCAGCAAAGAATATGCCTAACCATCCTTGGAAATGGGGATGGATCAAAGAAGGCTTTCAGAAAGTGGTGATTCCAGAGTGGAATATTAGGTGAGAGGTGTGAGTCAGCCAGATTTGAGGGGAAGCATAAGGAGACAAGAAGTGGGGAAGAGGGTCTTCCTTCATAATTCCTTTCCTTTATCTTTTCTTTGTTCCTAGTTCTCTTCCAATAAATATCATTTGAAACCTTTTATATGCTGGGTAGTTCACAAGGTGAGTGAAATGAAGTCCAGGGAGTAGGTAAAAAGAAGCAAAGAGATCACTCCAGGGGAAAATGGCGGCGTGAGCAGGGCGGTGGAAATCTCCTCCCCAAACCATATATATTTATGAAAATACAACAAATACAACTATTCCTAAAAGAGAGACCAGAAGATATAGGACGGTACCTAGTCTGCAGCTACAACTGAGAGGACTCGGCACCCCGAGAAGCGGGTAAGACACGGAACCGACACCCGGGGGGACCCAAGCACTCCCCAATCCCAGCGCACCAGCAGGAGGAGAGGATTCGGAGTGGGGAGGGAGTGGAAGAACAGGCCTGTGAAATAACCAGCCCTGGTGACCTGCTCCAGGAGCACCAACACACATCGCGTGGTGTATTGGAGATTGGAGAGTCAGAGGTGCAGGATTTGAGCCGGGGAACGCACCCAGCTCCTCCCAACCGGCTCCCTGGGAAAAAAGAAAAGTGTGTGCTTTTTTAGCAGTCTTAAAGAGACAGGGGCCCAACGGAGTAGCAGGATCGTCCCAGTGCACTCAGCCCAGCAGGCTGGGAGTCCTGGGGAATTTCGGACCCACTGGCTGGCGACTGGGAAAAAGTAGCCGCACTGAGACTTCACACAGAGATCAGCAGACCCCCATTCTTTCCCACCCCAGCCAGAGCTACAAAAGGCCCTGCAGAGCGGCGTGGTTGTGGCTGCGGAATAGTGGGGCAACAGCGCCACCTACAGCATCCTCACAAAATCTACTCCCAGTGGGTGTTTTTTGTTTGTTTGTTTTCTTTTCTTTTCTTTCTTTCTTTTCATTTTTTCATTTCTCTTTTCTTTCTTTTTTTTCTATTTTCTTTCTTTTTTCTTTTTAAAAATCTTAAAGAGCCCAGCTGACATATGTGGCACCACCAGTGACCACTTCTATTGCCATGAAAATACAGAGGAATATGGTACAAACAAAGCTCCAGACCCAGACAACACCAGAGAGGGAACATGAAGGGATGGAAATGCACAATCTTCCTGAAAAAGAATTCAGAATAAAAGTCATAACCATGCTGATGGATCTACAGAGAAATATGCAAGAGCTGAGGGAGGAAGTGAGGGAAGTGAGGAAAGACAATGTAGAAATGAGACAAGTGATCGTCGGGCTTAGCAGCAGACTGGATGAGATGCAAGAGACTGTTAATGGAATAGAAATCAGTGAACAGGAATACAGAGAAGCTGAGGCAGAGAGAGATAAAAGGATCTCTAGGAATGAAAGAATATTAAGAGAACTGTGTGACCAATCCAAACGGACCAATAGTCGCATTATAGGAGTACCAGAGGAAGAAGAGAGAGAAAAAGGGATAGAAAGTGTCTTTGAAGAAATAATTGCTGAAAACTTCCCCAAGCAGGGGAAGGAAATAATCTCTCAGACCATGGAAGCCCACAGATCTCCCAACACAAGGGACCCAACAAGGACAACACCAAGACACATAATAATTAAAATGGCAAAGATCAAAGACAAGGACAGAGTATTAAAGGCAGCCAGAGAGAGAAAAAAGATCACCTACAAAGGAAAACCCATCAGACTATCATCAGACTTCTCAACAGAAACCTTACAGGCCAGAAGAGAATGGCATGATATATTTAATGCAATGAAACAGAAGGGCCTTGAACCAAGAATACTGTATCCAACACGATTATCATTTAAATATGACAGAGTGATTAAACAATTGCCAGACAAGTGAAAGCTGAGAGACTTTGCCTCCTGTAAACCACCTCTACAGGATATTGTAAAGGGACTGCTCTAGAGGGAAGCACCTCTAAGGCTAAAAGGATGTCACCAGAGAAAATAAAATCGTAGCAAAGAAAGCAGACCATCCAAATACTAACTAAAGGCAAACAATAAAACACCTAGTATATAAAGAATGGAGGAGGAAGAAAAAGAATGGAGAGAAATAAAGAAATATCAGACTGTGTTTACAATAACTTAACAAGAAAGTTAAGTTAGATTGTTAGATAGTAAAGAAGCAACGCTTGAACCTTTGGTAACCATGAATCTAAAGCCAGCAATGGCAATAAGAACATATCTATCGATAATCACCCTAAATGTAAATGGATTGAATGCACCAATCAAAAGACACAGAGTAACAGAATGGATAAAAAAGCAAGACTCATGTATATGCTGCTTACAAGAAACTCACCTCAAACCCAAAGATATACACAGACTAAAAGTGAATGGATGGAAAAAGATATTTCATGCAAACAACAAGGAGAAAAAAGCAGGTGTTGCAGTACTTGTATCAGACAAAATAGACTTCAAAACGAAGAAACTAGTAAGAGATAAAGAATGACATTACATAATGATAAAGGGGTCAGTCCAACAAGAGGATATAACCATTTTAAATATATATGCACCCAACAGAGGAGCACCAGCATATGTGAAACAAATACTAACAGAATTAAAGGAGGAAATAGAAAGCAATGCAGTCATTTTAGGAGACTTCAACACACCACTTACTCCAAAGGACAAATCAACCACACAGAGAATAAGTAAAGATACAGAGGCAATGAACAACACACTAGAACACATAGACCTAATAGACATCTACAGAACTCTACACCCAGAAGCAACAGAATACACATTCTTCTCAAGTGGACGTGGAACATTTTCCAGAATAGACCGCATACTAGGCCACAAAAAGAACCTCAGTAAATTCAAAAATATTGAAATTCTACCAACCAACTTCTCACATCACAAAGGTATTAAACTAGAATTAAATTTTAGAAAGAAAACAAAAAGGCTCACAAATACATGGAGACTTAACAACATTCTCCTAATTAACCAATGGGTTAACGACCAAATCAAAACAGATATCAAAGAATATATGGAGACTAATGACAACAACAACACAAAGCCACAACTTCTGTGGGACGCAGCAAAGGCAGTTCTAAGAGGAAAGCATATTGCAATCCAGGCCTATTTAAAGAGGGAAGAACACTCCCAAATGAACAGTCTAAAGACACAATTACTGAAATAGGAAAAAGAAGAACAAATGAGGCCCAAAGTCACCAGAAGGAGGGACATAATAAAGATCAGATAAGAAATAAATAAAATTGAGAAGAATAAAACAATAGAAAAAACCAATGAAACCAAGAGCTGGTTCTTTGAAAAAATAAACAAAATATATAAACTCCTAGCCAGACTCATTAAGAGAAAAAGAGAATCTACACACATAAACAGAATCAGAAATGAGAAAGGAAAAAAAACGACAGACCCCACAGAAATACAAAGAATTATAAGAGAATATTATGAGAATCTATATGTTAACGAGCTGGAAAACCTAGAAGAAATGGACAACTTCTTAGAAAAATATAACCTTCCATATCTGACCAAGCAAGAAACAGAAAAACTAAACAGATCAATCACCAGCAACGAAATTGAATCGGTAAACAAAAAACTACCCAAGAACAAAACCCCCGGACCTGATGGATTCACCTCTGAATTCTACCAGACATATAGAGAAGAAATAACACCCATTCTCCTTAAAGTTTTCCAAAAAATAGAAGAGGAGGGAATACTTCCAAACTCTTTCTATGAAGCCAGCATCACTCTACTACCAAAACTGGGCAAAGACCTCACCAAAAAAGAAAATTACAGACCAATATCCCTGATGAACATAGAGGCAAAAATACTCAAGAAAATATTAGCAAACCGAATTCAAAAATACATCAAGAGGATCATACACCATGATCAAGTGGGATTCATCCCAGGGATGCAAGGATGGTACAACATTCGAAAATCCATCAACATCATCCACCACATCAACAAAAAGAACAAAAACCACATGATCATCTCCATAGATGCTGAAAAAGCACTTGAAAAAATTCAGCATCCATTCATGATTAAAACTCTCAACAAAAATGGGTATAGATGGCAAGTACCTCAACATCATAAAGGCCATATATGACAAACCCACAGCTAACATCATACTTAACAGTGAGAAGCTGAAAGCTTTTCATCTAAGATCAGGAACAAGACAGGGGTGCCCACTCTCTCCACTGTTATTCAACATAGTACTGGAGGTCCTAGCCACGGCAATCAGACAAAACAAAGACATACAAGGCATCAAGATTGGTAAAGAAGAAGTCAAATTGTCACTATTTGCAGATGACATGATACTGTACATTAAAAACCCTAAAGACTCCACTCCAAAACTACTAGAACTAATATCTGAATTCAGCAAAGTTGCAGGATACAAAATTAACACACAGAAATCTGTTGCTTTCCTATACACTAACGATGAACTAAAACAAAGAGAAATCAGAAAAACAATTCCATTCACAATTGCATCAAAAAGAATAAAATGCCTAGGAATAAACCTAACAAAGGAAGTGAAAGACCTATACCTTGAAAACTACAAGGCACTCCTAAGGGAAATTAAAGAGGAGACTAACAAATGGAAATGCATCCCATGCTCTTGGCTAGGAAGAATAAATATTGTCAAAATGGCTATGCTACCTAAAGCAATCTACAGATTCAATGCAATCCCTATCAAAATACCAACAGCTTTCTTCAATGAACTGGAACAAATAATTCTAAAATTCATATGGAACCAGAAAAGACCCCGAATAGCAAAAGCAATCGTGAGAAGGAGGAATCAAACAGGGCGAATTATGCTCCCTGACTTCAAGCTCTACTACAAAGCCACAGTAATCAAGACAATTTGGTATTGGCACAAAAACAGACCCACAGACCAGTGGAACAGAATAGAAAATGCAAACATTAAGCCAAACACCTACAGTCAATTAATATTTGATAAAGGAGCCTTGGATATACAATGGGGAGATGACAGCCTCTTCAGCAGCTGGTGTTGAAAAAACTGGACAGCTACATGTAAGATAATGAAAATGGACTACTGTCCAATCCCATACACAAAGGTAAACTCAAAATGGATCAAAGACCTGAATGTAAGTCATGAAACCATAAAACTCATTGAAAAAACATAGGCAAAAATCTCTTGGACATAAACATGAGTGACTTCTTCATGAACATATCTCCCCGGGCAAGGGAAACAAAAGCAAAAATGAACAAGTGGGACTATATTAAGCTGAAAAGCTTCTGTACAGCAAAGGACACCATCAGTAGAACAAAAAGACAACCTACAGTATGGGAGAATATATTCATAAATGACGTATCCGATAAGGGGTTGACATCCAAAATATATAAAGAATTCATGCACCTCAACAAACAAAAAGCAAATAATCCAATTAAGAAATGGGCAGAGGACATGAATAGACACTTCTCCAAAGAAGAAATTCAGATGGCCAACAGGCACATGAAAAGATGCTCCACATCGTTAATCAGAGAAATGCAAATTAAAACCACAATGAGATATCACCTTACACCAGTGAGGATGGCCAACATCCAAAACACAAACAACAAGAAATGTTGGCGAGGATGTGGAGAAAAGGGACCCCTCCTACACTGCTGGTGGGAATGTGAATTAGTTCAACCATTGTGGAAAGCAGTATGGAGGTTCCTCAAAAAACTCAAAATAGAAACACCATTTGACCCAGGAATCCCACTCCTAGGAATTTACCCTAAGAATGCAGCAGCCCAGTTTGAAAAAGACATATGCACCCCTACGTTTATCACAGCACTATTTATAATAGCCAAGAAATGGAAGCAACCTAAGTGTCCATCAGTAGATGAATGGATTAAGAAGATGTGGTACATATACACAATGGAATATTATTCAGCCATAAGAAGAAAACAAATCCTACCATTTGCAACAACATGGACGAGCTAGAAGGTATTATGCCCAGTGAAATAAGTCAATCGGAAAGAGACAAGTATTAAGTGATTTCACTCATATAGGGAGCATAAGAGCAAAGAAAAAAACTGAAAGTAAAAGAATAGCATCAGACTCACAGAACCCAAGAATGAACTAATAGTTACCACAGGGAAAAGGCCTGGGGAAGATCGGTGGGAAGGGAGGGACAAGGGGCGAAAAGGGGCATTACGATTAGCAGACGTAATGTTGAGGGGGTGCGGGGAGGGCTGTACAACTCAGAGAAGACAAGTATTGATTCTGTAGCATCTCAGTATGCTTATGGATAGTGACTGTAATGGGGTTGGTGGGGAGGACCTGATGTAGTGGGTAGTTTAATAACTATAGTATTGCACATGTAATTGTAGATTAATGATACCAAAAAAAAAAAAAGAAGCCAAGAGACAGAGGCAAGAACTATTGGTTGCATGTGTAGAAATATACAAAGTTCAGGAGTAACGGTGGCAAGCCAGCCCGGGCTCAGAGTACACAGTGTTCCACATGCCTGGAGATGGGGTTTGTACATTAGCCAATAAGTAAAAGTTATCTTTCAAAGTAATTATTAGTTACCTTTTAAAAGTGACTAATGGACCTGGAGGGCATGATGTTAAATGAAATAAGGTGGACAGAGAAAGACAAATACTGTGTGATCTCTTATATAGGTGGAATAGCAAAAGAAAACAAAAACCAAACTCATAGAAACCGGGAACAATTGGTAGGGGGATGTGTGGGAAATGGGTAAAGGGGGTCAAAATGTACAAAGTCCCAGTAATCAGATAGGTAAGTCCTGGTTGTATAATGCAGTGTGGTGACTATAGTTAGTAACATTGTGTGGTGTATTTAAAAGTTGCTAAGAGAATAAATCTTAGTTCTCATCAGAAGGGAAAACATTTGTAAGTATGTGTGGTGATAGATGTTAATTAGACTTACTGTGGTGATCATTCTGCAATACATACATATATTGAATCACTATGTTGTACATCTGAAACTAGTGTAATGCTATTTGTCAATTGTATCTCAATAAGAAAGAAAAACAAATACATCAAGTGGTTAAGAGATATGATGGAATTTATAATCTGCATTATAACTGGTGATTGTGCTACAGATGGATTTGAAGAGGAAGGAGGAAGGGTGAGTTAGGCCCCTAGGTCAGTCATCTAAGGGGATACTCAAGACTTGAAATTAGGAGTGTGGCCAGGAGGATGAGCAAGAGGGGACCAACTGGAAAATAAAATAGGAAATAAAGTAATTCAAAGTTATAAGTTTAATGGATATGGGGACAGAGGGAGAGAGGGGAATGAGTTGACACCGGTATTTAGACTGAGGGACATGGTGCTGCCAGCAAGGAAGAGCAGGTATGGGTGGATTTCATTTCTGAACACATTGTACTGAAGGTCACTAATGTACCCACACAGCAGTGTCCCCACGTTGTATATGTAAGGCTGAAGCTTGGTGTAGAGTCTTAGATGCATATTCAGATTTTAGAGTCATCCGCTTTTAGTTGATAGTCAAGATAATAGTGGTTATGAGATTACTGATAAATAATTGAAGAGAGAGAAGGAAAGTGGCCTCAAAATAGTGGTGGGAGCCGTTACTTTAGGAAGAGATGAAGGATGAGGACACTGGGTAGGCAGAAAATGGGAAATCAGAGCTGGATGAGGAAAACTAGGAGTGCATGATAAAAGTAAGGGGATGGCACATGAGAGGAATGGGGCTAGTTGGCTGTACTGAACAGAGCCTCAAAGTCAGTAACAGGTCACCTGTGGTGTGAGTGCTGGACTGGGCTGTGGGCAGTCGCCGCTGGCTCCCAGCAAGGGTGGCACCAGCTGGGTGGTAAGGGCAGAAGCAACTTTGGCATGAAGTGAAAGATAAATAGGACACAAAGAAACTGAGATTCAGGCTTGCTGCTGCCTGAGAACTCTGGAGGAGACAAGGAGGAAACCAGGTTCTAGAGGAGGATGGTGGAGCATCTCTCTTGGCGGTGAGGGACTGGAGCACACCGAAAAGCCCAGGAGAAAGCCCATTAGAAAGGGAGAGCTTCCAGAACTAGATCTAGCTCATCACACTCTGTTTGATGGGAGGCCCTCACATGGCCCATTTTAGATGAAGAAGGAAGAATGATAAAGCGATGTCCCAGAGGAGGAGAGGCAGGAGGGGTCGGGGTGGGGAGGGGCGACTTCTCTGGGAAACTGGAGACTGGCTGACCAGGATGAATGTGGACATAAGGAGGGGTGGGGAGGAGGTGAAGGGGCGGGCTGAGGGTTGATTTACCTTTTCAGTTTGGAGGGTGAACTTAGGAGGGATTGTCTTCCGCTAGGAATTGAAGGGAGGGAGGTCATAATCCATAGGGGATTCCTGCCACCACAGAGCTGTATGTGTGTGATGGGGAGAATGAGAGTGGGAGCTGAGCAGGACCAAGGGACAGACCAGGCAGCTGAGGCTGAGGACCACGAACGCATTCTCCAGGGCCGCTCCAGCCACAGCAGTGAGTGCCAGCAGGGGGGACACTGACCTGGGACTGGACTTCCGTGGGGAGGGATGGAGCAGAGGCGGGGACAGCAAGGACTGAGAGGACTGATGGACGTGCACTTCAGGTGACCCAGCGCGGGGTCTGGGCCTCTGCCGTGGGTGTGGCTCGCGACCAGCTGAACGAGTTCACTGCCCTGAACTAGACGCTCTGGCCATGACGGCAGAAGGCGCGAGACTCACATACAGAGCAGCACTGGTAGGGGGAATAGCAAGATGTCGCAGCCGATGGCGAAAGCAGCACCCATAGAAAGAACAAGTGTTCGCGTTAAAGATATTAAAGTTAAATGGCTCAACAGAGATTCACTTGATGCTGTACTCCCCTGAAAAATACCAAGAAACATTTGTATATGTGTGTATATGTATACATGAATATTTAATATTTTACTAATCAAATTTCTGTGATTACTTTCAAGTATATGTTAAAGTGCCTCTTGCAAGTAGCCTTTAGCGGTTCTCGTCCTGGGATAATCGAACATCCATGGGCAAATATTCGCACCGTTGCTGTCCATCCAGATTGCCTTGCCTCATAATGTACTGTAATCAAAGAAAATCCATACTTAATGCTTCTATTGAGATATAACTTACATGCCATCAAATGTACTGATTTAAATTATAAAATTCAATGTTTTTTAGCATATTTGCAGCGTTTTTGCAACCATAGTCGTGCAGACATTACTATACTCTAATTTTAGAATATTTTCATCTCCAGCAAGGAACCTCATCCCCGTGAACAGCGGGTCCCTAGAGACTCCCAGCTCTAGGCAACCACTAATCTACTTTCATCCGGCAGATTAGTTTATCGTGGACGTTTGGTCCCTTGTGCCTTAATATTCTCTCTCACTCTTCCCTTCTGAATATATAAATTCCTGAGCACCTAGCAAAGCCAGGGAATGTCCTCTGGCTTATGGCTCAGGATCGCCCCTCGTATTTCTTTCTGCACATAGATCTTCAGTAAATGGCAGAGCCTTTCCTCAGGAGGCTGGGCAGATAATCGTTTCCACCACAGTGCAGTGGAAGCTGTCGCTTGGTCCCTTACCTGCATGTGATGGCTGTGCTGCATACTTGTTCATGCCTGTTTTGGGTCACTGGCCCAGGCGATGTCATTCTAAACAGCTGGTTTTCTAGCCCTCCAAATGAAGCAATAGTCTTCCTTTCTAAGTTTAGCTTTTATTTTAATCAAAGTCATGTAGGAACATAATATAAAGAGTCAAATAGTTCTATGACACTGCATTTGAGAGCCGGCATCCCCCTAACCAGTTGACATTCCATCTCCAATTTTCAGATGCCCAAACTTTCACCATTTTTAGTTTTCATCATCATCCACCACCACCGTCATCATATCATTAACATCATTTTGGTATTTACTTCCATAAATCTAAATATCAAGTTTATATTGCTACTTACTGATTTTTTTTTTTAGTGCTGTAAATTATATGTTGACTTATTTTTCTTGTATGTATCCCACACATAGCCATGTTTTTGGATAGATTGATAGTCAGTGTTCTCAGAGCTGAAACCTGTAGTATATACTCACCTATACTTTCTTGAATTTAATTCTTTCGTCTGATTGATTATCACATTTTTGTTGTGGTTTGCTCGGCTTCCCTTATCACTAATTCATTCATCTCTCCCTCTTAGATCCCCTTAAATTTAACATATTCTATCAATTTTATCTTCTTGGAGGCATTTCTTTTTGGGCTTTCTGAATGCTGCAATCTGGACTGGTTCCCTTTTAAAGAGACCTGGTAACCCGGATTCCCTGTTCCTTGGACTCTGTGCACACCTGTTTTTGGTTTGTTTTTCCATTTTGGGAGTTATATCCTTCTATAACTTTCTGAGAGAGGATTCACAGAAGATAACATCTTTTGAAATCTTGAATATATGAAATTATTAGTTTTATTTTCATTCATCACATATTTTGTTGAGTATAGACCTGTCTATGTGGAGTAGCCTCCTTCAGAATTTTAAAAGTGATGCTCAATAGTCTTCGAAGTTGCTGCATCGATATCGAGAAGACCAAAGCCATTTCCATTTTTCATCCTTTATGACTTCCTTTTGCCTTGCTCTGGAAGCTTTTAAAATCATCTCCTTTATTCCTAGTTACACTAGAAAGCCGGTCCCCTTTATTACAGAACACTTCACTTCTTATGCTTCTGGTCACCGAATGTAGGGGGTGGGTTGTCCACCAAAGAACTCCCTGTGACACCAGTAAGACACCCTACAGTCCAACTCAGTCCTCATACCATCTGCCTGGAGACAGCATTGGGTCTCACAGACTGAATGCTCAGTGCCACAGGACTGCCCCGGACTCAGGTGTCATTTGAAAGTCCACATTGTCACCTATTCTTCTGAATGATCCAGTATAAATCTGAGGTTCCCAAAACCCCCTCCTTGGGTTCAATTAATTTGCTAGAGCAGCTCACACAACTCAGGAAAACACTTACGTTTACTAGTTTATTAAAGTTGTGATAAAGGACACGGAAAAACAGCCAGATGAAAAAGATGCATAGGAGAGACCCAGGAAGGTTCTGAGGACAGAAGCTAACGTCCTCATGGAGTTGGGATGCATCACCCCCAAGGCAATGGATGTGACCCCTGACCTAAAAACAACCGAACCCTGTAATTCTGGGATTTTTATGGAGGCTTCTTCATGTAGGCATGATCAGTCAGTAACTCCATTTTCAACAACTCGCCCCTCTCTACAGACATAAAGAGGTGGGGGGTGGGGTGAAAATCCCCAGCTTCTAATCACGGCTTGGCCCTTCCGGTGAGCGGCCCCACCAGCCGAGAGCCCAGCCAGGGTCACCTCACGAGAACAGGAGATGCTGTTAGTGCTCTTATCACTTAGGAATTTACAAGAATTTTAGGATCTCTGTGCCTGGAACCAGGAACAGATACACATATATATATATTTTTTTCTATTCCCTCACTTATTAGGAAGTACCTTGATTCAGATCCATTTTTGCCTCATTTTCCCAGACACCCATGGAATCTCTGTCTGACAATGTATATTCTTCAATTTCTGGAAGAAGTCTTTAAAACTCAGGTGTCAATCTTTTTATTCCTTTTTTCTATATCTGGAACTCCTATTAGTTGGCTATTAGACTTTCTGGAATGATTGTTTAATATTCTTGTGTTTTTTCTTTTTCTCCCCATTATAATTCTTTTGACTTTAATTTCTGGTAGATTTTTCCCAACTTTATCTTTCAATCCATCCATTGAGTTTTTAATATATGCACTGCATTTTGAATTTCTAGGAGCATTATTTTTCCTTCTGAATTTCTTTCTCTCCTTTTACATGTAGCACTCCATTCTTGCTTTCACAAATGTAATATCTCCTTTTACTCCTCTGAGCTTATTGCTGCTAGCTCATTTTTAGAAATTTTAATCTCTGTGCCATGCATATCTCTATTTTTCTCCAAGTTGCTTCTTTCTCTTGTTTTGATTTTTTTTGTATCAGAGGCTTTCCACAGATGGATGAGCCTTGGCTATCTACTCAGATTTAAGACAAAAAAACTGATTGGAGGTTCTCTACAAACACCTGGAGCTTGTTGACTACACATTTCATGGTATGATGATGTGACTGAGGCACTGCAGTGAGAAAACCCAATTTGTCACTACCTTTACGGTTTGTTTTTCCCACTCCTTTTGGGGCTTCTCATTTCACCCAATGAAGAATCTTCTAATGTCTTTCAAAGTCTGTCACTTATATTTTATGTGTTGAGAAGAGTAACAGGTCTGAGAGTTTCAATGAATCTCTCTCTACTGGCTTATAATTTACATTTCTTGGGTCTCCGAAAGTTATTATCACTCTCATATCTTTTGGCCTTCAAAATTGTATTGATGTTTTCCCCTCTTTTATTCCTTTGAATTTCTGAGTTTATTCCTTTAACAGATTTTTATTCCTCTTAGTAGAGTTTCAAGAAGGAACAATATTCTATAAGTAAGTCCCTCTCTTTTTTATTTAATCATCCACAGTTAGATCCTATAACTTACACTTATTACAACTTATATACAGACACACGAATAATTATAATTCAACTTAAAACATGTTGTAATAAAAGCAAGTGCCAAATGTGTTGAGCATGTAGAGAATAAGTATGAATTCAATTAGAAAGTTCAGAAAGTCTTCACTTTTTTGTTATTTAGGACTTAAAATATAAAATCAGCTTTGCTATTCATTATAGAAAATGAAATAAATCTTACCACCATGATTTTAAATTAGGCAGATACATTATTGGGTTCTTTCATTAGACTTCATATTTATATACTCAAAACAAGTATCTCAATTGGGATTAATATCTTGTATTATAAATAAGGAAAGTGGGGCCCAGAGATATTTATTTTTTAAAAATTTAAATTTTCTAGTAAGAAATGATAGAGCTTGAGTGAAAATAGAGTTTCCTATTTCTCCAAAGCTATGCTTTGGGTGGAGAAATATACGGAGAATGAAATAAGGACCTCTATCAGAAGCAAAAAGGACATTCCTACTTGATGACAAACAGGCACCTCTCAGAGTTTTTAGGAATAAATTTTACTACCAATTTGTGCAATACCTAAGTGCATTTTCTCTCCCAATCTCAGTGATAAATACCCCACTTAGGTGTTTTTTACTACTTTCCGACTCTTGTACCTATTATGTGTACAGAATAGAAGAAAAACATCTTTTTCAAAAGTATGGAAGGAAACTGAATCAAATCACTTAACTTACATTTGGGAGCTTGTGGATTCATTTTTCTCACCTCTTTCTGTCCCATATCTCCATGGTTTCCAAAGTGTGTCTGTCTTGCGTGTTAGCAGGAGCAGAACTATGAAACAGGCCACATGTGTCCAGCATGTACAGGTGCTCAAACATCCTTTCTACCTGCTCAGTCTTCCACGACCATCCTTTTGGGGCTTGTCATCCTTGTTCCATGACTGAGCCGTAGTAAACGCTCCTTATGTGATTTCTTTCCCTCAGGTGGTTATTGGTTTGGACCCAAGTGGCGTTAAGTGCATCTGCTCATTTTCTTTACAGCATTGCATCCATACCAGTGGTTAGAACTTTGCTCATTTATTCTCTCACTTCTCCTTTGTAAGACACTGACTGAGCACCAACTTCGTGCAGGAAACTGATTAATGTTAGAGAAACAGAAATAAAACTTAAAATTCATTAGTGCTTATTTTGCATGAGACCCCTTGTAAATACTTTACTTGTATTGTCTCGGTTCTCATATTTCAAATTTCTATGAATTTCCATTTATTATATTACCTTTATGCCATTTTACAAATGAGAAGTTTTGGAGTACAGAGACTTTAGGTAATTTGCCCCAAATACAATTTATATGCTAACTGTGGATCCTGGATTTGAACAAGAGCAGTCTGGACAGGAAGCTTTCGCCCAGCTCCCTGCATTGCAGGGTCAGGATCAGCCTCGTTCTTGAGAGGCTCATTTGGCATTCACTGGCTGGAAATTTTAGTTAACATTTTAAACATGTTTGTGTGTCCATAGACCTTTTATAAATATTCAGAGTAAAAGCCCTTCCAGCCAGCTGAATAGCAAAGAAGGCACTTATAATTTATAGAGGAATGCACTGAGTGTAGGCCAAATGCCCTGAAGGTCAGGAAGCTTACACCAAACACGCAGGCCAGTCCTAACTGGATCGAACAACAGTACAGTCAGATTTTCCCCGCACGAAGTGGTAAAAGGAAGAACACCAGGCTAGACTTGAAAAACTGTTAGAATATTGGCTCTTTCTGGGTTTTGGGATTTGAAAGCCAATCACTTACTTCCCTGCACCTCTGATTTTAAGTCTGTAAAATGATGAACCTAATACCGGATGACCTACCTCATCCTGTTTGAGCGTCAAAGTACAGCTGGCATATGAGGGAGCTTCAGAGCTCTAGGGAAAACGCAAGCACTCGCAGTGCCCGTGCGACAAAGTCAGCAGCTGGGCAGAAAATGCGGTCCTGTAGTGAGTCTCGTGTCCTGTCCGTAGGCAAGGTGTTCCCTTGGCTCCCAGGGCAGGGCACTGGCCTGGCTTCCCCCCACTTGGCTGGCCGCCCCTTTTTAAGGCCTCTTTGTTAACGCCTCCTCTTCATCCTGGCCTTGCTAAACCGGAGCCCCTGAGGCTCAGCCCTTGGCCCTCGCCTCCTGTCTCTTTCACTTGCTACATGATCTCATCCACGCTAATGGCTCTTGGAATTACACCTTCAGCGCAGCCCTCTCCTGAGCTCCAGATCCAGCAGCAAGGGCAACGATTTAAAAATAAAAAGTTACATCAGGTGACTGATTCCCCTACTTAAGACTCTCCAGGGCCTCCCGATCCCGCTGAGAGGACGAGCTAAGGTCCTTACCGTGGCGGGCAGGCCTTACCTGCCCTGGCTCCACAAACCCTCGCAGCTCCCCGAGCCTGCCGGGGTGTCCCCACCTAACTCCCAGGGCTCCAGCCACACGAGCCTTCTTTCTGCCCCTTCAACACATGGGCATTCTTTTCCCCAGAGCCTCTGCACTGCTTTCCCTCAGCTTGGGCACCTACCCTGAAGACGTCCATATGAACAAATGCCTTGACTTGCTTGGTTCTTTCCTCAGTGTCACCTGTTTAATGCGGTCCTGTCCCTGTGCCCCGAGAACCCTAAGCACTGCTGAAATGTTTCCTTAGCTCTTGTCACCTCTTAACGTACTCCGTAATTTGCTTATGATTTTTGCCCTTATTGTTCACCTCTTCTATGCTAAAATATATGCTCTGTGAGGACAGAAATGGTTTTTGTCTGTTTTAGTCAATGTTTCTTAAACATGCAGAATACTGTCTGGAGTGTGATGGACACCCAATTAACATCCATTGAATGAATGAATTCCAGAACATAATGCAAACAATAGTATTTTCAGAAATCTTGGAATAAAGGGAGCATGGGATTAAATCTATGCTACAGTCACATGCTAGGACAGGACAATTCTTAGTTCCCAAACTTCTTTAATCCATGTGTCTCCTGGGACTACCTACCCAGGAGCCAGTCTGTCACTCACCCTTATAGAAAAATAGAGGGATTTTTGGAGAAGGGCTTTTGAAAATCAGAATTTTTTTTCTCTATTATCTCATAAAATATTTATTTTTAGTCCTACTTAAGCAAAAACATTCTCTTGTTCTCTAGGATATTTCTTCTTCTTCTTACAAATACCTGATATTCCTTTAACCAATAATAATAAATCCCTTATTCTACAGTGAGAAAGAGCCCCGAAATTTAAATGCTTTTTCAGAACATTGTATTTAATCTAATTGAATCTAATCTACCCTGAATTCTAATGAAGTAATAAGCAGTAAATATAAACAGCTGATATTGGATGCTTTCCTATTTCTGTAAAAGAAAGAGCTTAGTGACTTAGAAGGCTCAAGGTTCTGAATATTGGGGTCACCTAATGAAGGAAAGGGCATATGGTATAGGAGGTTGAAAATGAAAGTGGCAAATGTTTTAATTTACACAAAATCACAGTCATCCTTGGCTGTCTTCAGCAGACAGGAATTTTGCAGGCTTTGCCTCAGAACAGTGTAGAAGTGGCAATACATTATAGATACACCCTGGGTCAGGCCTTCGAGGCCCCTCCAGGCGAGAGCTGGCGCTACACAAGAGCACAGCAGGGCAAGGGCCCTGCCAGAGGTTGAATGTTCATGGCCCCCTCAAAGTTCCTGTGTCAAATCCTCATCCCCAATGTATTTGGAAGTGGGGGGTCTTTGGTAGGTGATTAGGCCATGAAAGCTGTGCATGAATGGATCAGGTCATGGATGGGACTTGTGCCCTGCTAACAGGCCCCAGAGAGCTGGCTGCCCCCCATCATGTGCGGGTGCTGCAGGAAGAGCATCTGTGAGCCTGGAAGTAGGCCCTCACCAGGCGTCAAATCGCTGGCACCTTGACTTCAGACTACCCAGACTCCAGAACTTTGGGAAATAAATATCTGCTGTTTATAAGCCACCCAGACTATGGTCTCCTGTTATCACACCCTGAAGGGGCTGAGACCTGCCCACGGGTCTTGCTGCCAAGTTCTTTGGGTACCTCTGTTTCCCACTATTTTCTACTATGTCCTTTTTTGCCAATGGTCATTTATTTTAATCAGGAGGAATAATTTGCCAAGCATTATTTTTCTTAAGACAAAACAATTAATTATTCAATCAAATGACAAGAGTTTAGTAAACTTCAGCTTAGCCAGACTGTGGCATAAGAAGAAAGAGCTTGTGTAAATATAGCTGCCTATCTACTGAGTGGAATGAATTGCTTAGTTAATTTTCCACTCTACCAACTGACTATTTTTCCAGAAATAATTCCTATTTTATGCCTCATGATGATGTTTCTCTACTTAGAAAAATACTCACTGTTCATAATTTCCCCTGTCATCTGCAGCCAAATACACATATGGGCACATGAAACAGATTGAATCTAGGGATCTAAGAAAAAAGTTTGCTTACAGAAACATTGCTTTCCATAATCTCTTCCTTGGTTTAATAATGTGCCTTCAAATAGCAAAGATCATGGTACTTTCTATGATTGTAATATTGAACACTTTAAGAATATCCCATCGAATTCTTCTCCCCTCAGCTTAGAGACTAAATTAGACACCAATTTAACAAGTCACACAAAGAGGGGATATCAAGAAATGCAGAACGCTTTCCCCCAAATTTCCATATGACCTTGAATATGCATATCTTTCTCATTTGCACTACCAGGATTCATATTTTTATTCCCATGTCTTGCAGTAATTTCAAGTCCATAAATAATTTTGCCTATTAGATCTGAACATGTGAGAAAATTACATATTTTTCTGTGGTTGTCAGTTCACTGAACTACTAAATCCACTTTAGTCTGTACTTGGTGATCTAGAGAAACTGTGAAATTGTCTCATGTTGTTAACAGAAGGGGCAGCTTAAATCTATAAACAACTTGTTAGCATAAGTTTTAAACCTTTAAATATTCCTTTGGTATGAATCATCTTTCAAGGCCTGTCTTCCATATTGTCTCTAAATGCACAAAAACAGGATTGACTGGTTACTAGAGTCCGCTTTATAAACTCAGCCTTCTTGGTTTCTCAGTTTCAGGCTGGGTAGCAAGAATATCCCCTTCCCCGTTCTTGTCCAAGAGCAACTGGAGGACTGTGGGTGCGTTCCAAAGCGTTTGGAAACCTCGCTCTGACATAAGGACAGCTTCTCCTATCGGGGCGAGCACTCGGAAGCCACAGATGGTTCGGGAACACACAGCCGGGCCAAGTTTTAACATTTCAGTCTTGTCACATTGGGTTTTGTTTCCCAGAAATAATGCAGCCAAGTATCTTGAAACTTTTGCCCCTGGCAGGAGGATTCTTCTCCGCAGTTGTTAGTCAGGAGATCAGGATCCCAATTTTTCTTTCATTAGACAGAGATTAAGTCAGTGCAACTGCCTAATAGTATTTGGCCCAAGCAAGTCATACCTTATTTTTAAGTTGGTCTACTTTCAGCTCCTGGAAACAAAAATAATTGAAAAGCATCTTATATTTTGTCAGTTTCTCATAACACCTTTATGAAGCGGAGCAGTGTTACTGAGGCATGACTGCAAAGCAGGCGGGGGGAGACGGGGTCCTTGTTTCCATGCAGTGAAGAGCAAAATGAGGTCATATGTGACAAATGCTGGCATCCATTAGAGCTTTCCTTCTAAAACCGATCATTATCATTTATCAAGCTCTAAGTCACCTAAATTGAAAGTAGCCTATGTTCATGTCTGTAGATTAGTGGGTACAGAAAAGGCTTGGGCTCCCGACGGGCCCGCGGAGGGAAGAGCTCGGAGGATGGAAGAAGGTCGCATCTGCCGCTGCCTCGCGTTGTAGGAGGCTGGAAGGAAGCCTGGGGCCCGATGGGATTCAAGTTCCTAATTTCTCAAGATACGTTTTTTTTCTTAATCATGAATTGCAAAGGAAGATCTGTGGGAAGTCTCGGCTCCCACTCAGAGGATGAGCTGTGTGGTGGGGGCTGTGACTCACCGGCCAGGGTGGTGTTTCCGCTCCTTGCTGAGCCACATTCTCACACTCCTTTGGAGGCTTCTCTCCCAAATTGAAAACAGTCCTTAAACATGAGAAATCAGGTGATGGGGAAAGTCATTTCTTGAAGGACCACATCACTGTAATGGCCTGGCCTTTATCCTCCTGCTCATCCCGGTCATTAGGTGTGTGAAATTGTTTGTTGAAAGGGACAAAAATGCACCTTCCTTTCCCGCTGAGCTGGCTTGTGCGCCTTTGTTTGCCAGGCGGAGCAGCTGAGTCTCACCGGAAGGCATGAAGCAGAAGAGTTCACTGAAAGAATTCCCTGACCGCTCGCCCTGATGGCCCAGTACGGCTGATCCCTGGGGAGGGGGGAGCGGAATGGGCTCTGACTGCCCCACCCCGAGTCAGAGTGAGGAGCTAGGCAGAGGCTGGTGCCCTGAACTCCAAGGAGTGCCCTCAACTACCTCTGGGCTTGTGCTGACATGTATGTATATGATCCTCAAGCGAACACCAATTCCTAGTCATTTAAGCGATTTAATTTATGGCTTCATTCTAGAAGTACCTCTATATTTAGGGTTTTTCCAAACATAGAGACATAAAACAGTCTGAAAACTAAATCATGATAAGTCCCAGTAGGTGGCCCTTCAGTCATGGGTTTGTGTGATGGCGAACTTTGTCTTTTCTTTTCTGACAAGGTTCCTCTGAAAAGATCACACCTCTGCTTCTACCTTTGTGCTTCATGTACAAAGACATTAAAATAACCTGATATGTGATAGCCTTCCCACTCTAAAATATCTTTAGATGGCATGCCCTCCATCGTGAATCTATGTCTTGAAATTGTAACTCCTAGGTTGGAAATGTTTCTATCCATGTAGCGTTACAGCTTCCTATGAAATATTAGTAGTTGCCTCCACTTCCAAACCCATTTTATTGATGAAGACCTGGAAAGGTGAGGGATATGGAGAAAAAAATAAGTGCATACTAAATTCCCAAACTTCTTTAAAGGACATAATGAAATGAGGTGCTATTAGATATGTTAATGGCTTATTATAGTATTTTTTCCAAGGAAGTTGCTAATACCTGAATCCTGTTCCAGATCAATCTCTTGTACCTTCCTTGTCTTCAGCACAAGTGAATGCACAGAGATATATATCCAGCAGAACAAGGCAAATAACACTTGTTCTTAGGTGGGTCTTTGACTCCAATACCGATGGACTCTCATGAGCTAGGCTGGCTTTGGAGATTAGGTTTGCACCCTAATGCTGGTGGGCTCAAGAAGCCATGAATGCCCTAAACCCACACCTGAGGCATTTTGATGAGTGTAAATGTCAGTCCAAGGCCACAAGCACTCAGAGACCATCCCAGGGGGCATGGAGAGCACCGTTAGCACTGCGGGCAGAGAAGGGAAGGAGCCGGTGAGGCAAGCAGCACGCTGATACCCTGTAGTCTTGCACCTCCTGGGGCTGTAGGTCAGTAATAGCCTCAGCTCCTCAAGCTACAGGTAGTGAGGACAGCGTGTCAAGATGTGGATTTATTGACTGTGGATGGGGGAAGAACAGGGGGTTAGCTAGCAGTAACTGGAAGCAGGGGCTCTGTGCCCCTGGACTCGCTCTACTCCTCCTGCGTTCTCCTTGAGACTGAAGTGTGCTGCTCACATGTCTCTGGGCTCACAGATAACTGCCAAACAGGAAGGGATGTATGTATCTCCTGGCTTCCATTCAGCAATCCTATGGGACACTTTTAATAGGGCCAGCTTCAGTCTTTACAGCAATTACAGCGGCCAGGGGGTGAAGGACAGTGATAGCTCAGCGTGATTTTCATGCTCGTCTTCATGCCCAGGGGTCAAGACCTGCTGGCCGCATGCACGTGGGCTCCCTCCCTCCTTCCCTCCCTCCCTCCTTCCCTCCCTCCCTCCTTCCCTCCTTCTCTCCTTTTTTTTAATACAAGAAAAATTCACATCGTTTTTTTCCTCTTCAGCATAGATTTTAAGAGCACATCTGACGTGTGAGCTGTCTGAAAAGAAGGCAGTGCTGAGAGATGCCCTTTGGGACACCCGCCCCGGCACCCACCAGCTCTGACAGCCTATCCTGTGTTCTCGCTAGTGGGCTATTACTAGGACACCATCCTGCACCTTTGCTTTCCCCAATGGAATGATTCTAGTCTGGTACTTTTTTAAAAAAGCTGATACTTGATTATCTCTTGGTATGAACTACAGGCATCCAAAACTGTGGGGCTTTTTTGTTTTTTTACCTTTTACTCAAACTTGATTAAAAATTCCATTTTAGCCCAGACCCATTAAAGCTAGAAGGCTCAGAAGTGTATCGCAGGTCACATTCCAGTAAGAGAAACAGGACGAGGACTCAAGAACCTCTGGCCCTCAGCTCAGTATCATGTATGGTTCTCTGTACCAAGGAGCTTGTGTCTTACCACATTTCGCATTTATAATTTAAAGACAAAATAGTTACAAAGTTTATATACCAAATATTTAATGATCTTTATGATCATCTTACTATATTATAAATAGGCATAACGATTAAGTAGCTTGTGTAGATTATTACTACTATTATTCATGATATTGCTTTGTGGTCAAACCAAACATTTCTGATCTCATAATTAGTTTCCTATTGTTGCTGTAACAAATAACCACAAAATTAGTGGCTTAAAACAACACAAATCTATTGCATTGTAGTTCAGAAGACTTAAAATGCAGGTGTCTGCAGGGCTGCCTTCCTTCTGGAGACTCAAGAGGACAATCCATCCCTTGCCTTCCACCCAAGTTCCTTGGTCAGTGGCCCCGAATCACTTTGACTCATGCTGTCATCACCACATGGCATTCTCTCACCCCAACTCTCTTGTTTCCCTCTATAATAAATAAGGACTTCTGTGATTAGACTGGGCCTACCCAGATAATACAGAATACTCTCCCATCCCAAGATCCCTGCTTTAATCATATCCTGCAAAGTCTTTTCCATGTAAGTAATATAGTCATAAGTTTCAGACATTAGTACTTAGATATCTCTGGGGGCCATTGTTTTGCCTACTGCAAGGATCACCTGAAAATAAACAGAAAGAAATCCAGAGAAGGAGAAGCTGCCTTAGTGTCTGTCAGAAGCTCCTGGTTTTGTAATCCAGACCTTCACGAGAAGGTCCCTGTGCAGAACTCAGGTGGTGAGACTCCTCCCCATTCCTGGCTGACCCAATCACTGAGTAGGCTGTTGGGTACGGTGTCAGTGGAGGTCTTCAAGAGAGACTGGCGTGCATGGAAGGGGATTCCTTTAGAGAAAATCTCTGGGAGTGATTTAGGGGGAAGTTAAGGACAAGCAATCAGATGTGCCCAGGACAGACCTAGACAAGCTGACGAGCTGCTCCCTCTGACTTCATGTGAACTGTGAAGAAGAATATATTCCTCACGAAGTTGAAGGAGAGTAAGGCACGGCAGAGGGATGGGTTTGCTATCAGGTAATTATCTCAGACGGTGAAGGAAGCCCTTGCTTCTGCTTTCTTTTCATTGTTGACCACTCTTTTTGTTTTGTTTTGTTTGTTTTCTCATTTCTCATTGTTTTATTATTGGAACAGAATATTATTGCTATCAGATATCCACTGTTAAAACAGGCTGTGCTCTTAAGGTTGCACACACAAGCAGAAATACAGAAATACACGTTGCCTCCATTGGCTGGGTGGGCTGGAAGTCATGCTGCGGGACACCCAGGGGACTGGCCTGTAGCTGAGGTGGGGCAGGCTCAGGTGTCCATCACCTTTCTTATGATTCCCTGGTCAATATACAATCAAAGCACAATGGCAGGAATAAAAAACCCCACTCTTCTGGGGTCAGATATGTCCTCAATGTGCCTAACATTAAGTAGGCACCCTGCTTATTCTTTAAGACATTTTTAATTTTAAAAAATACTATGTCCAAAGTATTGCCGAGTAATTTCAAGAGTATAGATTCATTTCCCCAGTAGAATCAGAAGAGATGCAACAACCCTTCCCCAGTGGACTGCAGGTCGGGGAGGTGCCCTGAGTCTTCCCATGGTGAACAGGAAGTCAGGTAAATGAAGGGGAAGACCCCTACAGGAGACGGGGGACAGGGGCCTTGTGGATAAGAGGACATTATGCCAGGCACCTATGAGATACGTCCAGATCAGACACTACCCCTCAAGGAACGGAACCCTGGGGGTTTTCAGATCTGGACTCCATTATGCACTTGAGCTCCACAACAAACTGGCCCTACTCTGAATCCACAGCTAGCAACTTCTCACTTCACCTCCCTGGGATTGTGCCTGTGACAGTCCTGTGCACATGACAGCTACAGCTCTACTGGACTTTGTGAAATGGACAGCCTTGTGAGGTTGGTAAAGCCCAGGACACTGCCGGGCTTGGGGTGCTGGCCCCGGTCAGGGTCCCTGTCCAGTCACTTCTCTGAGCAATGCATACTTGTTTTCTGTCTCTACACCTTTTTAAAAAGGAACGTCCCCATTGTTATCCCCACCAGTTGCAGAGCCCAGCAGTGTCCACCTCTATCTCAGATTGACCACTGTAACCTGTCGTACTAACATAACCCCTGAGCCCCTCCACATGCCACCTGGTTGAATTCCTCCCCATGAAAGAAAGCCCAGTGCAGAGGCCGACGAAAGAGCTGATGCCTATAGCTGCCCTGGCCCTGTGGCAAGTCTGTCTTGGTGGCCTTGAATGGCCCTTTAGAAACCCCTGTGCCATTACTCCCTCCCTCTGCCATCTTATAAGCTCATGTTACACTCTCACAGCTCAGAATCCCCACCTGTTCCAGTCCTGGCTTGTGCTCCAATTGTGAACAGCCTCATCCTCTCTTGCATCCTCAATGTACCTGCAGTGCCTGGCATCTGAGCAAGGTAGCTCACTTCTGATGAGCCTAAACTTACTAAGTTCGTGTTCTAATTTCTTGAAGAAGAAACTGGTTGACTTGAAGAAGCATCCTGTAGAATTCATAGATTCGGAACTACAATAATATGACTCAACTTGACTCCCATCCCTTTTTTAGGGACAGCAGACCAGGTGCATAGGATGGGCGGAGGGGAGAAGTTGACTGCAGGTAAGGCAACTCAGGGAACAGTGCAGAAGCCCGTTTCCCTCTCTTCGTTGTGTTCAGCAAATGAGCAGGTGCAAAGTTATTTTTAATTGAGTTCTGCCCTGGGGCCTACACAGAACTAAAGCTTTCCATTGTGACCAGCTTTCTGTGCATTCAGAGTTGTTCATGGACCCCACAAGGATACTTCTCAGTTCATCTACTGTGTCATTTATAAAGATGGGAAACATTATAGAAAAAAGTACTAACCACTCCAAAACAGTCCTCTAAAGATCAGAGAGATAAAATCCAATGTTTCTCACTGACAGCCAGCTACAACTGAACTCTCCAGTAGATCTTTCCATGGTGATAGAAATGTTCCGTATCACCTCTGTCCAGTACAGTTAGCCGCTAGTCACATGTGGTTATTGAGCGCTTGAAATGTGACTGGCAAAATTAGGGAAATGAATTTTTAATTTAATTTAATTTTAAGTAATTTTTATGTAAATAGCCAGATGTAGCTAGTGCCTATCATATTGCAGAATAGAAGAGTAATGAGGTTTGGATTGTGGCGATAAAATCCAAAGTGATAGCTATAGAAATGAATGTAATGACTTAATCCGTTATATATTTGGGATGTTCTGTTATTTCTAACAGAAGAGGAGTGTAATAGGACTTGATAAAATTTGCCATTTTATTCAAATGCTTCATTCTGCGCCTATATTTGGGTAAGTAAAGAAGACTATAACTATAAATGATAGTTCAAGCCAGTATAACTTCCAATGGAGATAAAGTGATTCTGTCATTTCTATACATGAGGTTAATGAAACACTATTGTGTCTTTTACACTTATTTGGGAAGCTTTTGATTGTCAGACCAAAAAGAAGGAAGAGTTTTTAGAAAATGTAATAGCACAGCATCTCAAAAATAGAAACTTTGAGAGGAGGAAAAGAAATTATTCAAACACAATTACTTCTAGCAACATGGAAGTTAAGAATGCAAGTCCCCAAATCCTGAAAATATTTTATTCAATCAGTCTTTTGGTAAAAAAATTGCATTTCTCTAGCAACAAAGCAGCAGATAGACTTTTCCATCCAAGGCTATTAGGCACATACTGCACAAGACCACAAATTAT
This sequence comes from Phataginus tricuspis, assembly GCA_029783875.1. Taxonomy (NCBI): domain Eukaryota; kingdom Metazoa; phylum Chordata; class Mammalia; order Pholidota; family Manidae; genus Phataginus; species Phataginus tricuspis. Next base: position 2,795,766 of record JAQQAC010017683.1, on the reverse strand, counting down.
GTTATTCTGCTGCACAAAATAACAACCGACATTTCTTGAGCGCTTGCTATGTGTCAGGCACTATTTTTTGCAACTTGCATGTATCAGCTCGTTTTATCCTTGTAAGAACACTATGATGTTGGTTACTATTATGATTTATATTTTATAGTTGGCTAAACAGAGAGAGAAGTTAGCTGAGTCTCCCAAAGTTATAGAAGGAAAAGGTCTGTAGTTTGTGACTATTCACTCATATTAACACACATATTTAGTTCCTACTATATGATTATAATTGTACTAAGCCATGAGAATATAAAACTGAAGTAAAGATTTTCCTCTTGTCTCTGTCTTATTCAGGGACAAATAAGTAAACCAAAAGATAAAATATGCTGCAAAAGAAGGGCTGAACCTGCCCAATTCCCTCCCCTACTCCAGCACACATGGGTTCCCAGCTGCCTGATCCCTTTGCTTATAGGTCTGTCAGTCAAGAATATTGATCAATAAAGTCTGGGGTGAATGCCTGTCCCAGTGGAGCTACTCACCTGTGTCTGAAGTTGGTGGCATTAGAATCACTTAGGGACTGGCTGGAAAAAGGCAAATTCCCAGGTCCCATCCCAGAGATACTGACTCAGAATGAGCGAAAAGGGGAGGGGTGCCTTCTTTCACTTAGGAAAATGCATTTCAGAGTGAATCTATAGTCCATTCTTATGTATTGCTTAGTATTATTCCATTTTATGGACATCTCAGTTTGTTTATCCTTTACATATTGAAGGGCATCTTGCCTGTTTATAGTTTGGAACTATTCTGAGCAGCTGCCATTTACACTGGCATGCAGGATTTTGTGTGAGGAAGGCTTTCAATTCACTTGGGTAAACACCCAGGAATGGGAATGCCTAACTGTGTAAGTGTATGGTTAATTTTATAACAAGCTGTTTTCCAAAGCGGTCGTATCATTTTGCATTTCCACCAGCGATGAATGGTATTCCTGGTGCCCTGCATCATTGCCAGTATTTGGTATCATCCTTGTTTCATTGTTTGGTTTGCCATTCTAATAGGTGTGCTGTGTTCTATAACTGTGGTCTTAATTTCACTTTCCAAAGGACAAATATCGGCAATGTTGTCAGATAAGCATCTTTTAAATGCTTATTTGCCATCCTTACATTTTATTTGGTGAAGTGTTTGTTCAGATGTTTTACACAATTTTCAAAATTGTGTGCTTTATTCTCTCTCACTGTTGAGTTTTTAGAGGTCTTTGTGTATTCTAGACACAAATCCTTTATCATATATGTGACTTTTAAAACATTTTATTCCAGCCTGTGGCTTGTCTTTTCATTCTTTTAACAATATATTTTCCAAAGCTAAGAATTTAATTTTGGCAAAGTTGAATTTCTCATGTTTTATTCTTTTATGGATCGTGCTTTTGTTACTGTATCAGATTTTCTTCTATGTTTTCTTTTGGAAGTTTTATAATTTAAAATTTTATATTTAGATCTATGGCCCCTTTGTATGAAGTGTGAAGTATGTGTGTGTTCATATTTTTGCACATGAATGTCCAATTGTTACAACACCATTTATTGACAAGCCTATCCTTTGCCCATTGAAAGCCTTTACACTTTTGTCAAAAATTAATCAACTAGATTTGTGTGAGTCTATTTCTGGACACTGTCTGCTATCCGGCTGATCTGTGTCTATCCTTCATAAACCCCATTGATCAACTGGGTCTTCCAACTTTGTTCTTGTTCAGATTTATTCAAACTACTCTTAAGTTCTTTTAACTTTCCATGTAGATTTTAGAATTAGCTTGTCAATATCTAAAACAGTTGACTGAGATCTTGTTTAAGATGCATCTATAGATCTTGTAGTAAAGAATTAATATCTTACAGACTTGGAGCCTTCTGCTGCATAAACATGGTATACCTTCTCATTTAGAACTTTTTTTATTTTCTTTCATCAAGGTTTTACAGTTTTCAGCATATAAGTTTTGCACTTGTTCTGTCTGATTCATACCTAGGTACTCGTGTGCGTGTGTGTGTGTGTGTGTGTGTGTTGCTATTGGAAATGGCTTTGTTTTTATTATTTAAAATCCTAGTTGTTCATTGCTCATACTTGCCTACTTAGGAATACTACTGTTATTAGTATTGATGACTATTATATATTGATCTTGTATAAAGAAAGAAGAACTTGTTAAACTAGCTTACTTAGTTCTAATAGGGTTTTTTTCTTGTAGATTCTTTGGAATTTCTTATACACTGTCATGTTGCCTAAGAATTGAAACAATTTTATTTCTTTTTCTTTCCTCTTTTTCTTCTTCCTTATCTCACTGGATGGAACTTCCAGGACATGGTTGTTCTTGATTCTGGGGATGAGGGGATATATTGCACATTTCACCATTAAGCATGATGTTAGTTTTAGGGTTTCTTTTGTAGATAATCCATATTAGATTAAGAAAGTTTGTTTAACTCCGTTTGCTTAGAGTTTTTATCATGGACAGATACTGAATTTTAGTGCCTAACTTTTTCTGTATCAATCAATGATGGTGATATGGTTTTACTAATTAGTCTGTTAATATAGTAATTATATAAATTGATTTTCAAATATTGAGTCAGCCTGCTATTCTGGCATGAACCCTACTTGGTAGTGATATGTTATCCTTTTTATATATTTTATGTTCAATTTGCGAGCAAGTCACTGTTAAAGATTTTTACATCTATGCTTATGAGAGATTTTGGTTGTTAGTTTTTCTTCTTGTTATTTCCTCATCTGGTTTTGGTATTAAGGTAATGTTAGCCTTACAAAGCAGATTGGGAATGTTTTCTACTTTCTGGAAAAGATTTTGTAGAGCCTATATCATTTCTTTCTTGAATATTTGGAAGAATTTGCTAATGAAGTTATATGGCAGGGAATATTTCTCTTTAGGGAGAGAAATTATGTTTAACTGCAAATTCAATTTTTAAAAAATAGTTATAGAACTATTTAATAATACCTTTAAAGTACATTTTGATAGACTTTTTTTTCTTTGAGCAATTAGTCCATTTTGTCTAATTTGTTGAACTTATGGCCATAGAATTGTTCATATTATTATCTACTTATCATTTGAATGACTCTGAGGTTGGTATTGATGTCCTTTTCATTTCTGAAATTGCAAGTATGTGTTTTCTCTCTCTCTCTCTCTCTCTCTCTCTCTCTTTCCTCTGTCCTTCTGGCTAGAGTTGTATCAATTTTTTTAAAGTTTTTCAAAGATAAAATATTTTTCAAAGAACTAGTTTTAGGTTCATTGGTTTTCTGTATTTTCTGATTTCTCTTTCATTGATTTGTGCCCTCATACTTATAATTTGCTTCCTTCTGTTAGTTTTGGATTTATTTTGCTTTATTCCTATTGTTTCTCAAGGTAGATCTTTAGATATTTGATTTGACAGTCTTGTTTTCTATAAAGTTCATTTAAAACTATAAATTTCCACCTAAGTACTGTTTTAGATACAGCCCACAAATTTTTACATATCATGTTTTCATTTTCCTTTGCTTCTTAAAAAATTTTCTCTGAGACTTCCTCTTTGATCCTTAAATCATTCAGAAATATGTTGTTTACACATCTGAAGGTTTTCTGATGCTCTTCCCTTACTAATCTCTAGTTTAATTCTATTATGGTCTGACACATACTCCATGTAATTTCCAGTCTTTTGAACTTCTCATGGTTTGGTTTGTATCCCAGAATATGGTCTGTCTTCATGAATAATCTGTGTGCCTTTGAGAAGAAAGTGTTTTCTGCTGTTGGTGTGCAGAATGCCCTGGGGATATCAGTGAGGTCTAGTTGATTGACAGTGTTAGTATAACCATGAAGAAGAGCCATGCTGCCACAAGTCCCCATGTCTACCCCTTCCTAAGGAGATTGCTCTTGTCTTCAGGGCTTCAGGGGCTTGCTGACCCTGCCGACTCTGGTGGGGTGTGTGCCAGTTTTCCAGCTCTCCTTATGCTCTGGCTTATCAGCAGCTTTCTTTTCTCCTTACCCGGCAAAGTCCAAGCCCTTCCACAAAGGAACTAGCTCCCTATCTTGTGCATATGTATATATTCACTCATTTTAATCATTTAGCCACTTAATAAATACTTAGTGATTATTGTATGCCAGGCTGAGACTATTGGCATAAGCAAAAGAGAACAAACTATCCCTGCCCTCAAAGAGTTTGTGTTTATGGTTCCCTTTTATCAACCCAGGCCTAAGAGGCAGTCAGAATTGGCCAATCTTCCTGCTTCAATTTCCAGAGTCATTAGTCCAATGATTATAAAACATCCACTTGTGATTTTGAAGCACTATTTATTAGGATATGACACAGTCTTGTGGGACTTGCAAATGTAAGCCCTACTGGCCACGAGAGTCAGGGGATTAAGGGATGCACTGCCTGGATGGTAGCCTCAAATGCTGGGGCAGCAGACATGTGCACAGGGTCTTTGCAGGAAGGCATTGGTGACCTGGAGATGGGCAGAGAGAATGCAGGAAGATGGTGCCCTTTGGCTTCCTCGTTTTCTGGAGAGAATTGCGGTAGACCCCTTGATTTGTGTTAAATTAGAACAGTGGCTCCTTGCGAGCCTGTTAAAAACTGTTTCTTTGCTTGCAGTAGTCTGTGGGTCTCATGCATGCAAGCTTCGTAGGCTTTCAAAGCTACATGTCTTGGGGGCTTGTCCCTCAGGTGGAAGTCTTAAAAGTGGGCATGCTAGATGTGCGTTCCAAACTCCTCCTCAGGAAGAAGCTGGGGGTTTTGATTTCCCTCCTGATCATATGTTGCCCAGCTGGGGTCAGAATTGAGGTGAGATTGTGTCTCCGCCTCTCCTACCTGTTTCCATATGGGTTTTTTTCTTGTTCACCTGATGTGTAGGAGTCCCTTAGCTAGTTTCTGTATTTCTTTCACGGAATTGTGCCATACGTAGCTGTAGATCCAATTGTTCAAGGAGGATGAGTTCAGAAGCCTCCTAGGTCTTGAACCATCTTGAACCAGAATTTCCTTACATTTCTATTGAACGAAAGCACTCTTTACTAGGGAGACGGCATGCATAGTCATGCAACTTGCTTGTGCTTGTCAATATACTGAATCCTGCTTTTGCCATACTTCAGCTAGATTGTTGGTATGAAAACATCATTCCTGTCTAGACTCATAGACTCCCTCAAAAATGGCTACCTATTGCCTCCTACTTGACTTCTGCTTCTTCCAATACTCCTGCTCCCTCTGCCTCCAGGTTCCCTCCACACCATTCCAGCCCAAGGTCCCTGCGCCCATGTCTGTGCACCTAGAAATGCAGGAGCATCACAGCACCACTGGGGGGGGGGTGACCAATGGGAGATGAGGATTATTAGCCCCCCCCCATTCCTCCATCCTTCCCTTGAGATACAGGCATTCGTTTCGTCTCTCAGAATATGGACACGCAGGTAGAACTGTCCTGTGTTGCTGGCACCAGGTGGCCACTTTCCCTCCTCCTGTTCTGCTACTTCTGCCCTCGCTCACCTGTCCTGGAATTGCACTCTCTGCATTTATGCATAACTTTGCCTCAGGCTTTGCTTTTCAGGGAACACAATCTGAGATGTTATTTTTTCCTCCGCAGATGTCGTCTTGTAAAGGTGAGAAGACACCAAGGCAAAGCTAGTAAAAATTAAGCCATCTCAATATGAAGCCTAGCATACATGGCTTCTGCCCTGCCGGGTCTCAGCACTCTCCTCACATCGCCTCCTTCTCAAATAGCCCCATAGGAGGCGCCTTAGGGAAGCCAAGATCTAAAATGTACCTTATGGGAAGTGTTTTCACGTTTGCCACTAACAGAGAAGCAGTGTAAGGCAACATTTTAAAATAGAATGTATTAGATTAAATAGAGCCAGTTAGGTTAAGAGGAGTAAGTTCTTTATACCTGCTGCCCAACATACACCTGTAGTTGTCAATTCCGTCTTGTACACTTAAAATTTTATTACAAGGGTAGATCTCATATTGTGTTTTCACACCACCACCACCACACACACACACACACACACACACACACACACACAAACACACACACAAAGGGGCTCAAGGAACTGCTTGGAGGTGGTGAGTATGTTCCTTACCGCGGCTGTGGTGATTCCGTGGGTGTATGCCTATGTTCAAATTCATCAAACTGTGTATATTAAATGTATGCAGTTTTTATATATCAATTTCACCTCAATAAAACTGCTAAACATAATAATAATGGGGAAAGTGAGTACTGGGGAGAGAGGGTATTGGGAATTCTAGGCAGTAATTGCTCTAAAAAGTAAAATCTACTGATTTTTAAAAAAGATACAACTGTCCCAGGTAGATGCAAGTGAAAAGTTAAGTCAGAGACAGACAGTAAAAAGGTGAGAAAGCATAGCTGGCTTAGAAATGAAGATGCGAGAATTTGAGCTTCCTAGGGACTGGCTCCGAACACAGAAGTGATAATAATGTGCCGTCAAAAAGCGTGAAGAGGACCGGGGGAAACAAAGTAAAAGAACTGCTGCAGGGTTGCATACTAGAAAAATAACGTAAAAATAGCACAGAAAATGGAAAGAAAAGTCTCTTGCAAACTGACTGCCTTTTAATCTCAGAGGAAAAGCTCATAGTAGAGATATATTAAAAAAAAAAAGATTTAAAAACCCCACCTGTTCTTTAAAGAGTCCTTCCATCTCAGAGTTATCTTTGAAGTGCAACTTGCTATTTAGATCTCTATTATGTAGACCATACATCTGATTTTTCATGCTTTCTCTAATACCTGGTCCTGTGTGTGGCAAATGGACCTACTGCATACTGCCTAGAAGAAATCAGAAGCAAATGTAAATTTGCTGTTTCTCTGTAGAGAAAACATGTGCAATATTTGTCCTGTTGAGCATGAAATGTCAGCAGGGTGGAAGAGGGTGTATGTAACTCCCAGCACAACCTCTGACATCATAGAATGCTTCCAGCTTTTGGCTTGTTTCAAGTACTGAATTGAAGAAAAATTATTTGGAAAATGATAAGGGTCAGCTGAAAGAGATGCTACTAAATGTAAAACTGTCATGCCTTATAGGGGGTTTAGGGCAAAGTGGACATATAATAACTGGTGGCAGTTATTTATCGGGAACTAATTATTTGCCAGGACTCACTCTGCCAAGTGTATTTCACAACCATCCTAAGAAGTATACACTACTGCTAACCTTTCTTAAACATGAAGAAACAAACGTTGGCAGACTAACTACTTGCTGACCATCCCATAAGGAGTACAGGGAGCAGAGATGCGATGCACAGCATCCGTGTGTTCCATGTGACACTCATTAATGCCCACTGATGAGAGACCTCTCTCTTTGGGCAATGCTTTGCAGATACTATTTCTAATCCAGCTAAACTTTGTAAGGCGGGTGGTTATTCTTACTTCCCTGATAAGAAATCTGAGTCCTTGTAAGCTGCATTGCTTATCTAAAGGGACACAGTTAATAAGTACAAAAGTCAGAATCTGAACACAAGTCAACTGCCAGAATGCATGGGACCCTTGTTTACTTGTTTGGTTTTAATTTTCCACACAACTAATATCACTGTACTGTAGGTATGAAGCTGCCAATACATTACCGGGTCTGTTATTAATTCTCAACACACATCTTTTCTGTCTAATCTTAGACAAGTAGGTCATGTAACTCTGGTGCTCTGTCTGGAATTAGCCAAACAAACAAACAAACAAAAATGGTCATTAAACAGTTAAGTGCAGCAAAGCTGCCATTCCTTGTCGGTTTGCCTCCCAGAGTTCTAACCAGGTAACCCTAATCACCACATCTTTTGTATGGGGAAGAAGTGTCTATAGGAGGTTACTTGAGGAGCAGTAAAGCAACTGCGACTGCCTGAGAGAGTGACTCAGAGGGAAGTGGCTCAGAAAGCCCCGGATCCAGAACTGGCGAGGTGCTGCCCAGTTACACCACACCTGCCAGCTAGTTCCATTGCTTGTCATCAGCAGGTTAGAGTCCTGGGTATGATTTGTCCGTGGGTGTCCTAGAAGGACTCTCAGAGGTGATGTAACTTATCCCCCTAATTTTCAGATGAGACTCTGAAAGATAAAATGTCTAAGTTGACATGTTTTGAAGTGGAAAAGAGGAAATAGAATTCCTCTGTCCAATAGTCTGCCCAATTTCCAGCCTGAAGCCCAAGGACTGGGTCAACCTTGAGGTCCACCAGGCTCAGGGACTGCTGCCCGGAGGATGGTGACTGAATTAGGCTCTCATTGTGTGGAGCAGTGTGGGTGTGGGAAGGGTCAACAAACCACAAGAACCCTTTCCTCCCCTTTGGGAGAACAGCTATTCTTCTACTCACTCTATGGTATATAGCTCCTGCACTCACTTCGATGGAACTGACCAGGAGTAATTTAATCCATGTCCATATCACCTGTGTCCTACACATAATTACAGACAATCTTGGAAGGTAACATTCACAGAATAATCTTATATTCAAAATGGAAACTCAAGCTGGTAAGTGTGTAGAAAATGGATATTCAGATGGCACTTATGTATCTACAGTCAGCATGAAGAGGGCCTAGATTAATAGAGCAAACAGGGATGGCGATCACCCTGGTAACGAAACCTCCACTACTCCTTGCCCGAGGAGAAAATGAAATGCTCCAACATCTGTCAGGCTCAATCAGAGTTCATTGAGGATGGAAAGCATTGCATACTTTTTTTCTCCCTTAAAATCAAAAGTAGCAGAATGAACACCTAGCGTCGGGCTCAGAGCTCTCACTAGGGTCTGGGGAGCGACGCGGAGCAACTCAGCAGTGCCCACACACCCTCTCCAGGCCAAATCAGGATTATTCCTGCGAAAAAGCAAACTATCGCCAGAAATTTTAACATTTCACTAAACCAAATTTAGCCCCAGATTTCAGGCTCACTTTTAAATGAACTTGTTAACATAGGAGTTGGCTTCAATAACCAAAGCCATCTGGCCGTTTTATTTTAATTGCCCTTCTTGTCTAACTAGACAAGGAGAGAGTCTCCATAAAAGTTAGTCTTTCTTATCTTCTTGGGCAGAACAGTTTGAGCAAACCCTTCATGTGAAAAGAATAAGAGTTCTATCCTGATGTTTATTGAAGCCTTTCCCTGCCCCCACCTGCTTTTCACTCTGCCGGCTTGTACTATCAGTTTGGTAATATCTTGCCTTTTGTTTTATTTTTTTTTAATTATTTCTATTTTTTAATTTTATTCATTTATTTTCAAATATATGAAATATGTTTTACATATAGCATTCAGTAAATTTAAGGAGTAAATGCTAATTTGGTACATTTATATATTGAAATATGATTGTCATTGTAGCAGTAATTAACACCTCTATTATATTACATAATTATCATTTTCTTAGTGGTAATATAATTAAGTTATGATTTCTTAGCAAGTTTGATGATTGTGTTACAATATTGTTGTCTATGTTTAATACACTAGGTATTGAGATCTACAGATTATTTACTATTTGTTACCGGTTTGTGACCCTAAACAACATCTGCCCTATCCCTCTACCTCCCCATTCCCTGGTAACCACCATCTTACTCTGTTTTCACATATTTGGCTTTTTAAGCTTCCTCGTCTAAGTGAGATCATACATTTGCCTTTCTCGGTCTGACTTACTTCACTCAGCACAGTCCCCTGCAGCTCCGCCCAGGTTGTCTCCAGGGGCAGCATTTCCTTCTTTGTCATGGCTGAATAATGTTCTACTTGGCCAATAGGTACATGACAAAATGCTCAAATCACTACTCACCAGGGAAACACAAATCAAAAGTACAAGGAAATATCACCTCCCACTGTTAGAATGTCTATCAGGAAGACAAGAGATAACAGGCACTGGTGGGATGCGGAGAAAAGGGAACCCTTGTGTACTATTGATAAGAAGGTAAATTGGAAAACTGGTAAACTGAAACTATATGGAGGTGCCTCAGTGAAGTCAGAAATACCATATTGCTCTATTTCTTAAAGGCATGCAGATACATAAACATACCCACAGAAGGTGGTGTTTTGTGCTGTTTATTTCTCTATGTATCATTTTTCAGTGTGATCTTCTTCACTCAGTAGGACATTCTGGACGTTTGTTCATTTAATAAAAATCTACCTTATCATGCCCAATGGCTGTAGCATATTCTCTCCAGTATGCATTATCCATTCATTATTAATAACAATTTCCTTTTTTTTTTGCTGTTTACAGGGAGGGCTCTAAACACTACCCATGGCTATGCTTGCTTGTTTGTGTTTGGTTTCCATATGATAGCGGTAGATTGTGTTCTAATGATTCACACTGCATCATTTTTATCCTGCCCTTGCTATGTCTCCCAGCAGGCAAAATACATCCCCTGACCCCTTATTGGCATTGACAAAATGATGGTCCCCACATCAGAGTGGACGCCCCACTCACAGAGGTATGATTCAGCTCCGCCGGCCGTACTGCCTCCCTTCACCTCGGACGGCATATCTGAGACAGAGCCTCTCCTCCGCCTGGTGGAGAGCGCCAGAGCCGACCTGCAGCCCCACAGGGTATAACTGGGAAAGGGATGCTTATTGTCATACCACACTGATGCATTAGGGTCATTCAACACCACTGCGAAAGCTGGAAAGGAAAACTGAATTCTTACTAGAATTCTGACTAGAATAAGTTCAAGTCAACTCCACAAATATTTTGAAGTCAAATATTTCGAACCTACTCTTCTAGACTCTGAAGATTATAGCTGTGACTAGCCATGAAGAAAACCAAGTTCATACTGTCAAGGTGCCTGTGTTTTGTGCATGTTATAATATTTTTTAAGTTGTAATCGATGCTGTCAAATTGCCCTTCTCCCTACTATTAACTTTAAAGAGAGAAAATTTAGGGTACCTTCTCTTTCCAGCTGACTTCTCTTCTATTCCCCAACCTTCAAAGAAACATTTTCACTCAAAATATGGGCTCAGCAAAGCCGGATGTATAACTCACCCTCACCTCAGAAGAAACCTGGCAGCCGTCTGACTGTCGGTATTCCGCCTGGCAATCATCTTCCAGCTTAAGTTTGGCTTTCCTCTCCTGAAGAAGGCATAACTCTGGCTTTACCCACACGTTAGGAACAAATGAGATTATGGAAAGTCATGGCTCACCCTCCTAGGAAGTCCTCAGTGGGAGCAGGCCTTTCTGTGGTTGCACTGCCATCGTAAGTCAGGGAGCTGATGGACCTCCAATGCAGTGAAGTGAACGGAGAGGTCAGGGAAGGAGCTGCCAGTGCTGCAGGGCAGGGTCAGAAAAATGCGGGCCCTTGGGCCATGTCCCAGGGAAAGTGGCAAGAGGCAAGAAAAATAAGAACTTGACTGCAGAGCTCACCCTGACCAGGCAAAAGTTCATCTCAAATGACCACAATACCCTTGGTACCTGTGTTCTGCTGTCCTGGTAGCTGTGGATGAGCCCTGGCCCCTGCAAGTCCCCAAGTCACACACTTCCTTCCAGCCCCTTCTCTTCTGTTCTTTCAACTTCTATTGTCCTATTAAGTTGGTGGCCCTGTTCTGGAGTATTTGGCCAGGCCCCTGATGTCCTGATGAACAACAATTGTCAAACTCCATTTTAGAGAAACTGGAGCTAGCTACCTCATCCAGGAAGGCTCCATTTCTCCAAGCTTGTACCCTGGCTAGAGACCTTTGAGCTCAGCCTGTCTCCTCTTCTCCTAGTGCTGCCTGCCTGCACTGTGTTGCACCTCTCCAGGATCCAGCTGCTATTCTAGGCAATGTCCTCCCCAAACCTGGTTTCTCCACCTTGTCTGTGTTGCTGAGGCCTCATGCTACCTCCAAGCCCAGTACACAGGGTTGGGACCAACATGCCTCTGTGCCCTTGAATTGGAAAATGCCTGACGAGGTCTTGCTTCTGATTCCTACTCTGAATGCAGAAACAGCACACCTTCTCGGAATCAGCTGCAGCCACACAGTGATGGCAGCATACATGTCATATATAATGCTCACTTTGTGCATGTATTATTCCAAAAATTTTATGCATATTAATCTTCACACAACTTTATGGAGTAGCTACTGTTATTTTCCTTTTTAAATGTAAGGAAATTGAAGCACAGAGAGGTTATGTACCTAAGTCAAGGTCACACAGATATTCAGAGGCATCACGGAAAAGAAGCCCAGATATTTCCAGGTGATACAATTCTGGAGACAAGAGAAGTAATTTCTTTCCTAATGAAAGAATTTCATAATAAAGACCATCGATGATTACTTAAAAATTTCAAAGGTTTATGAGCCTATGTTTACTGCTATATTGCCATATTTACTGAATCTGTTTTCTGGAAAAGTAATTTTAATAAAGTTCCCTCGATTATAAAGATAATCTCAATTCAGAGCATGTGTAACACTACCTTCAAATGGAATATTAAGGAGGCAATAATGTAGTGGTGAGTATTAAGGGAGTAAAATCAACAGAATTTGCCAATTCTTGATTGTAAGGAGTGAAGGTGAGGAGGCAGATAATGACTCCCAAGTTCTGGTTTAGGTGGAGCCTCGGGTACTTGCAGGAGAGGAAGGAAATCGAAGGCAGACAGACTCACAGGCTTTATTGAGTTTTGGTTACCTTGGAACAGCCTGGTGGGCAGAGGGTGCCTGGGTGGAGGGATGGTGCCCTAGGGGACCACCTGGCAGACCCGGCAGTTGCTCAGTTTATGCCCTGGGAAGTCAGACTCCAACCTGAGTCTGGGTCCCCATGCTGAGACTCTCCTGTGACCTGGGAAAGTCGTTCAGTGTTGGGGTCATTGTTTTGTCATCTGTAATGTGGAGATAATGTTATTCCTGCTTCATAGAGTCATTTGATATGGGCCAGTAAACTGCGGAAGATAGTACAGACCTAAGCATTCCTGTATCATCCCCACAGGGACAGAGCTGCAGTGGAAACAGGTCCCCATCAGCCCTTCTTGTCACCAGAGAATTCTGTAAGGCCATGGGTGTGTGTCTCTCTTTCAGGAAGGTGGACAGTCCCCCAAGTAGGAGCTTGGTGACACCCTGGATCCTAAATTATAGGTCTTTCCCTAGGTAGAAGTTTTAGATTATACTTTGTTTGGGGTAAACTGATTTTTCTAGTATATGTCAAGATCTTACAAACTAACCAACAGCACAGTAACTGAGTGATAGGTAAATGCCAACTAATCTGTGTCCTAGAATTTCAGAAATAATTTCCAGGACTGGAAAAGGGTTTCTGTGTTCCTGAGAGCATTGACATTACTATCTGGAACACCCTGCTTTATCGGGAGGTGGCCCCACTGACTCAGAGCACATGCTTCAAATGGGAAGGGTTGCACACAGGATGAGAGGTCCTGATTTGTATCAGAATAGAACAGCAACCATCTAGAAAAATTATTTCTATAAACACATCTTAGTTCTGGGGTTGGAATATCTGAAAGCTCACTTAACTACTTTTTAAGGGTTTAAAATGGATCAAAATCAAGGTTTGAATTCTTTAGGCTCCCAGATGATTCAAAGTAGAGGGAGATGGGTGTGATTGATTCAGCTCAACAGAACATAAAGGAAGATAAAAAATGAGTCCAGAGTAACTATAGTGACAAGGGGAGCATCGTCTTTGCTATGAAGGCATCCTTCTCCTTAACTGACAATGCTGGAGAAACTATCAGATAAAAAGGAAAAATTGTGACACCCATGGTACAGTCACCTGGGGTCATTTAACAGGCACAGGAAAAGCTGGCCTGGGAGAAAAACTGGAGAGCACCTTCCTATCTAGTTACAGACTTCCTTTGACACCAGAAAGGTGAGGCTGAGCAGTGTGATGCAGGGCTCTAACACCTCGGTCTCCTAATACCTGGTCATGTTTGATTTCTAGCAACCAGAGCTTATTTTCATTTACTTCATGTCTTCATTCCAGTTCAATGCCTGACTTCTCTGTGCAGCATCCCTTGGTCCCCCTGGCCTAAAGCGGTATCACCCCTCGACTCCCACGCCTCACCCTCTGTCAGGCTCCAGTAGGACACCACACTGTCTTTTGTCATCTTCCCTTGGCCCACGGCTGAACAGTTGCTTCACCCTTCTGTTGCTGCGTCACTTTGTTGACTATAAGCAATGGTCCTATACACAGAAGTCCCCAGAAGCTCACGACTGCTTTCTCCCTTTGTGCTTCTCCCTCTTGGGTCCAGCCAGGACCCATGGAGGGAAGCAGAGATGATGCCTCTTCATGAGGTCGCTGAAAGGGTATCTCACCGCAACCCTCTCTACCCCGAAATAATTCAGGGAGGCACGAACCCACACAAGAGATTTTAATGGCTGAAAGAGAAAATGAAAATGGCTGTCTCTGAGTAGAGAGCAGCAGCTCATGGTTAGGAAGCACATTTTTGGGGAGTTGGGGTTGGGTGCGCCCTGCTACAGGGACGTTGGTGATTGGGTCTTAAGGGGGTGGTGTGATCATCAGGTCGCTGGTGATTGGGTCTTAAGGGGGTGGTATGGTCTCTGGTCATTGGTGA
>JAQQAC010017683.1:2616503-2781335 GCA_029783875.1 Phataginus tricuspis | reverse complement strand
GTGATCTCTGGTCACTGGTGATTGGGTCTTAAGGGGGTGGTGTGATCATCTGGTCATTGGTGATTGGAGGCTGCAGAAAACAAAATGGCGGGTCCTGATCCCAAGATGGCGGGTGGCTTAGCACACCGGAATTGCCTTCATTCCCATCTTTTCTTTTCTTAATAGGGGCCTCTGGGGAACTGGTCATAGAATCTCATTCTTTAGCTACTTCCTGTTGGAAGGGGATGCAGATTTTGGGGTTGGCGAGGCCATTGCTGTGGAGTTGGAGAAAGATGGACATCTTGAGATGATTCATGACATCATCATAGCTGGTTTCATTATTCTTCGTGAGAAGGTCGATAGTCCTGGGGGAGTAACTGATTGACAGTACAGTTAGAAATTTTAGAAATTTTATTTTGAATGAATTTTTGGAATCGGTTAAAGAAGTAGGGAAGGAAAAAGCCATCCACGTTTGCCCTCCTGGGTCCTCTTGCACATTCTACACCGCCTGTGCCCGGGACCCGCTGCTTTGCGGGTGCTTCCGTGGATGGCCTTGTCTTCTGTCCTCCAGCTGGGCTCGTACGCGATGTGGAGAACAAGGGCCTCCATTCCCCTGGCTCCCTCCACCCCAGGCTCCCGTGTGAGCAGCAGCTGCTTCCTCTTCTGGGAGCACAGCCTCCGCATGTGGCCTTCTCTGGAAGCTCGGGCTCTTCCCGAGGTTGCAGGACCCCTCTCTCTGGTGGCTCCACAGGCCTGTCGGGTCAGGGTGTTAGGGGTCCCCGCCATTGCTGTCCCTGGAGTGCTTAATCATCCTTTGTCATTTTCCATGACCATGGTATAGTGAATTGTCGTTTCAGTAAATCTTTCCTCTGTGTGCTATTTGTTCCATTTTGAGTGACTATAACCATCACAATTTCAGAAAAT
This sequence comes from Phataginus tricuspis, assembly GCA_029783875.1. Taxonomy (NCBI): domain Eukaryota; kingdom Metazoa; phylum Chordata; class Mammalia; order Pholidota; family Manidae; genus Phataginus; species Phataginus tricuspis. Next base: position 2,780,432 of record JAQQAC010017683.1, on the reverse strand, counting down.
ATCCAGAGATGCAAGTGACTATATAAAAAAACAAAAATAAAACACTTTCTGACAGCCTGCTCTTCTTCAGTAGAGTTATTCACTAAGGTTGGTTGAAATGACCCAAAATCAGAATGCAGAAGTGAATAAATCAGCACAGTTGGGCAGCCACTACCAGGAACTGTAGTGGAGCTCAGATATCGGTCATTAGACTCAATGGCCTTTACTGTTATTCTAACCCTCCTAGTACAGACTTACTGGCTCCCAGTTGGCTTGAGGAATCAATTTTATGTTTTGTTACCAAATGTGTGGGATGTGATCACTTATGAGAATCTGTTTTCTGTAGTAAAGGGCTCCTGTAGTTTTCAGAAGGCAGGTCAAAAAATGCTGAGTCATTCTGCTTCCCATGTCAGAATGAAGAGAGAGATCTGAAAACAGAACAGGCCACCTGTTTATGCCTCCAGTGTACAAGGCAGTTCAAAGGTATTATTCAAGAATGAATAATAAAAAGAACACAAACTCAGAGATGAAGAGTAGAGTTGAGCCCCACTGGCTATACAAGAGATGAAGGATGGGTTAGACCGCTTGATGCGGAAGGCCACAATAGATGAACCACCTGGAAGCAGACAGGCTGAGGGAACTTGAACCACTGAAGAGACAGATTAAAGAAAGCCATGATTTACACTTTGTTAAACCATGAAGTGAATCTTATGTAATTATAAGGCTTTGTTTTCCAATATTTCGTTTTCTATATGACAAAATGTTTTTGGTACTTAAAATAGTGTGATATGTAGTAAGTTATCAATGAATGTCTTCCCAGAGGAAGAATAATATTCTTATTTAACATTGTAGGAGTGAGCTTAATAATTTCTGTTGTAACTAGATATGTCACATTAAAAAAATATCAGTGAGTATGTGTGGGTAAAATTGTAACATTTCCAGAATATTTCGCCTGGCTTTAGCGCATTTGCACATTCTCAGGGGTGGAGAGAAGTTCATCTCCATGTCAATGGGTGTGTCTGAATCTGAGAGTTTAAAAGGAGGGGCTGCTTGCTCGCTTGCTCGCTTGCTTCCTCAGGAGCCCAGGAGACAGCCCTGGACTGTAGTTTGTAAGCAATAAACAGGTTTTAAACTTTATTTCTCCCTTTGACTGATTTCAGCTGTTAGAGGTATTTTGCCCCGGGATTTCCTTTTCCCGGACTTACCGTGTGTAAAGTAACTGACCTCTGTTTATTACTGCAGGAAGGCCAGGGTGCCAGAAAGAACTAAACCCTCTCACATATGTACCCCAAACCCTGGCACATTTACAAGAGAGGCTACTCATAAGCATCAGGCATGTGAGGGGGGGAGGCAGGGCTGTGAGGAGAGAGGGTCTTCTTCCCTTGGGAATGCAAAGCTGGATGTGTTTTCTCTAGCTCTTCAGAAGACTGTACTCAATTTTATTTCTTGATCCATTTTCCTTTGGCGTCTTGTTTCTCATCACACAGGTCAGCACAGTTGTTTAGCAGAGTGAAGAAAAGACTGCTGCCTCGTACATAGCTATTTTCCTCCATGCTGCTGAGCCTGCAGGGTGATGGAAATTCCTTCATTTTACATTGTCTATGCTTTATTTCCTTCAATATAACCGCACAAACATTATTTCACAAGGGCTACATGAGCCCCCTCTGAACTAGACATGTAGCATAGCTGTTGATCTCCTCTTCTTGGAGATGCGGGCCCACACGCGGCTTGGGAGTGCTGAGCAGGGCCCGCGTCCCTCCAGGGTGTGGTCACTGAGGGTGGCGATGCTCTGCTACCTTTGCAGCGATTAGACTCATTTGAAGGTGATGAAGGACAGAAGGAAGTAGGTAAGCTAAACACATTTCTCGTAGGCATAAAATTTATTCTGCAATGTCATTGGCAAAGATGCCTTGAACTTACCAACTTTTCTGGAAAGCATCTCTTGGTTTGAGATATTTCTTCATAGCCTGGGAGGTGCAGTTCTATCTGAATCACAAAATATTGTGTGTTTGCATGTGTTCTCAGGGAACTAGTAAGAACACTGTCTCTGATCTCACACAAAGTGTTTTACAGGAAAGTCGCCTGTAACTAAACAGATCCCATATACTCTAATTTTTAGTGTTTAGTAACCATGGCAATACATCTTAATCTTTAAAGGAAATTATTTCTAAGATAGTTCCTTAAGGCTGTTAGATGTAGCACATCTTACAGACAACAGTGTTGTACAATAGTACTTTTAAGGGCTTTATACTTAATTATTTTAAAATCTTTAAAAATGCTCAGATTCAAGAGCTATATAGGGCCAAAGCCTAGGAATGAGGAAGATACCATTAGAAATTCTCTTGTACAGATCTTGTCTCAGCCTGTAGAATCCTCAATCCTTACACTACAGCATACTTACTACTATCCTGGGGGAGCTTTTATAAACCTTCTGGTGCCTGGTCTCTAACAGAATCAGAATGTGTCAGGCAGGGAGGGAAAGGCATGTGTATGTTCTAAAAGCTCCCCAGGTGATTCTAACGTGCACCGATGGGATAGCACTCTTGGCTTCTATTCAATGAAATGAATTAGGGATTAAATTAAGTTTTAACATCCAGAAGCTTTTGAAAATTTTCACTAGAATTCCATGGTTATAATCTTTTCCATTGTCGTATGGAGGGAGATCAGGAACTCGGCATTCTCTGACAAGTAATTACCTTCCACAGAGAAGATAAGGTTGTCAATAGCTGGGAGGTGGTGAAGAGGAGGCGAAGGGTGTCATGCCACCCCAAGCGAAGCTTTGTATCTGAGTTCATCTCAGTTCCTCTGCTGTAAGCAGAATGTCATCCTGAAAATAGCACAATCAAACAAGATACCTTGAGAGAGGAAAAAAAAGACTGAACTGCTTCCTCAGCACGTCTCTTTCCTGGTACATTTATTGGTTTCTATTATCAGCTGTAAATCAAGTTTGATTTAGAGCTGTGCTCTTTTTGCTTACATCAGGATTTTTTCAATTACTTTATGGGAATTCCTTACTACGATTTTATTTTAAAATGTTAAGATTTTAGGAAGTATATTTCTGGAAGCTTACAGCAATTATTCTTGCATAAAAGTCTGTATGTTTACATAAACCATTTTTTTTCTATTAAAAAATCCTCTGAACTGCCTTTAACTGTAACTGCAGAAATATCAGTAAACACAGTGATTCTATGATTTGATGAAACCCTCAACTAATACCCAGTCTTTCCTTGCGCATGCTGTCAAATAATGGAACTGACAACCTTCATAACCTGAGCTTCCACATCCGCCACCGGGTTTGTGTTCTTTGAATTGCAACCTTGTCAAGTGATACTTGGAAAAGACTGATCATTCCGATTTACCTAAAAAAGGAAGAGAATTGCCAGCATGCATCAAATACACACAGAGAAAAGTGGATACAGCCCAATACCATCTGTGCTCCATTCCATAATATTATACTAAGAACAGCTTACCCAGAAACTATCAAGCATTTTTCTAAAGATAGACCAGGGTCAACCTAGAAAAAAAGATTTGCCTTTTGAAAACAATCACTTGGACTAGAATTAAGAGACCACTATTGTACCTAAAACCCTCTACAACTGTTCTCACTAGACTTTAAAACGTGATTCATCTTGTTTCTTAATCAATATGTTCAAAAGAGGAATAGAACTGTTTTTCCACAAAGTATAAAACAACAATGTATCATTCTTGGCTGTGTGGCCTGGCCTTAGACCACGCTAAGCAGTAGAGGCCTGGAGCTGGTTGGGACAACTCCAGCTGCAATGAGAAAGTCTAAAATGAACATCCCCTGAAAGTATGCAGACCAAACATGTCTTCGTGGAATGTGGGCCCATCAAGAATTGGAATGCCAGATTTTCCTAATTCATCCTCTAAGAAGAGAATATTTGACAATACTATAGATTGTCATCTATTTCTTAAAGATGATAAGAAATGGGAGACAGTAGGTGACCCAAGCGGGAATAAGTAAACGAAATAACTTTTTTCTTTAGGGTTTGCATTAATGGAGGATGTATGACTTAGTAATAAAAGCAGTTTATAAGAGTGAACCTTTAGTATGATATGTGCAGAAATGTTTCATTATACTTAGCAATATTCAACTCCTGTTGCAGGCCTATGGAAAGGAGCCAAAATAGGATTGTTTTACACTCCCAGCTTGTTAGGATGGTTTGTGTTGGAAAACTAATAAAGGTGATGATGATGACAATGGTGAGAAATAGTTAAGATTTATTAGGTGCCCAACATGTACAAGCCCTGTTCTAAGATCTTTACCCAATTAATCCCCATAGTAACCATATGAGGTGGGTATTGTTATAATCTCTACTTTATATGTAGCTCAGGCTCAGGGATATTAAATGCCTTGTCCAGGGTCATATAGATAGTAATAGTAAGAACAGGATTGAAACCCAAATAAGAACCCTAAATCTATGCTTTCCAGTGTATAGCAAAATGTTATATTCAAATATATGGCAAATATATTGTAAAATAACTATATGCTACCCTGTGTCCCCAAAATACAACAAAATCCATGTAAAAGTTTTCCATGTAGACTCTCAAACTAGTCATTTAGGGGTATTAGCCAAACAAATGGTATTTTCCCTATATGCAGCTGGTACCACTTCTTCAAAACACCTGGTCATACCCTCACAGCAGCTTGACCTTACCCCCTCTCCTCCTTCTGCCTGCTCTCATATCACACAGCTTTCTGTATAAGCATTATTATGAAAAGATGACCAGTACCTGGAAATCAAGTGTTTCTCTTGAAGACATATGTTCTTCTTGCAGCATTTAGAAATTGACTATTATTGGTAATAAAATATGGCATTCTGGTTAATGTCAGTCAGCATGACCCCAGGAAGTACTGAGAATATACAAATCAAAGTATTTCTCTTTTATCCAAATTTCAGGTGACATTTCCCATATGTTTCATTTAAAGGAATAGAGCTAATGCTCTGTGGAAGTATACCGTAATTATCCAGATCAAAAGAAAGGCTGTGAAGTCTGTTATCACCATCATCCTTCTGGGTTCATAGAGGTGGCACAGCTCTGTGAAGTGATATGACTATGGTCACAGGGTTAGGAAGAGCAGACTCGATCTGATCATTCATCCATCGGTGCACTGCTAGCTGCAGAGCCGTGATCCAGGGCCGCAGGACGTGTGCCCAGGGGAACAATCAGCAGGCTGAGCTGCAAGCATGTTGTCGTCATAGCCTCCCTCCAGGGTTGCTTTCCTGGGACTTCCACTTGGAACACAGAGGAGTTTTCAAGGGCCCTGTTCTTTCATTCGTTCTACAAGTATTTATTGAGCACACACTCTGGGGCCAGCAGACAGGTCCTGCCCTCAATACTCTAACAGCCTACTGAGGACGTGGATAAGAAAATCAACTTTGTGATTTAAGATGCTACTTGATAAGTGAGTATTGAGGAACTAGTAGTAGTATCCATTACCCTGAGAAAGAGGTGCCTCCCAGACAAGGGTAAAGCCAGTGAGATGCTTGAGAAAACAGCCCCCTCAAGAAGCTGGTGAGACAGGGGCAAAAGCCGCATGTGAGGCTGTGTCTGGGGAGAACAGGGCAGTGGAGGTCAGATAACGGAGAACCTTATGAAAGCAGTTACCTTGGAAGCCAACAGACATTCCTGGAGGATATTACTAGGGAAAAGAGCACAGTATAGTTTGCAGAATTGTTAGATACTGCAGAGCCTATGCAGAAGGGATGGAGACTGTGAGAAAAGCATTTTAGATTATTGCTTTGGCCTAGGGGAAAATCATACTGAGGGTTTAAATTGGAGAAGCAGTAGTGTGATGGTTTGGGACATGACAACTGGCTTGATATGTGGGCCCAGATATGAAGGCTGACTCATGTATGGTTTTGACAATTGAATAGAATATGTTTGGTGCTGACAAAGAGAATAAATACAGGAAAAAGTGCTTGGGGAACCAAGGAGAGAGGGGGTAACATTACAACCTCAGTTTGGAAAATGATAAGCTTGAATTGTTTATAAGATGTTGAGATGAATCCATAACAATGTGTCTGAAGTTAAAAATGGTAGACAGCATTGAAAAGAGAAATTTGGAAGTTTTTTTGCAATATTATGTATAAAGTCATGGAAGCGAATATGTTGGGCCAAATAGATCTTATCTCATAAAGACGTAACCCAACTGAAGAGCCCTGAGGAATAGCAGCATTTACATGGCACCAAAAAAAGATAAGGTAGGAAAAATAAAAGATTGGTTGGAAAATAATGGCCTGAGTAGCTGGAAGAAAGCCAGCAAAGCAGAGTGTCATAAAAAAGCAAGCGAAACCTTCCAAATTCAGCTCAGATGAGCAGAGCACTGGAAGGCCTCCCTTATAATAAAGAAAAGTTGGACAAACAAAAAATTGGTGCCTTTGCCTGAACCCACCAGAGGAATGAAATTTAAGGGCACATCATCATCATAAAATCAGGAGATCCTGGCACATCCAGAGAGATACATTGCCTGAGATTGCTTACCTGGAGCCGAAGGTACTTACTGGATGCCACAGCCAATAGGAACACTTAAAAAGTAATGCTGCTGACTTGCTGAAGTCTGAGAAGCTCCTAGGCACTGCAGTGATAATGCAAACTCTTGTACTTTTGCAGGTGCTTCCTCTAGGAACTCCACCAGATTCTCAGGGAAGAGATCCGAAAAGCTTTCCAGCAAGAGAAGAGCCATCTTCAAACTCTTCCAAACCCTTATACCAAATAACAGTCAATTCTTAAAATTTCTCCCTGTTGTGGGAGAGGACTTGTGCCCCACTCTGGGCTGCTCCCGCATTCCTGCCTCACCAGAAGTAAAAAAAAAAAAAACACAATCAATAGGGAAGAGGGTTTAAAGGAATAACCAGGAATGCTGGGAGCAAGAAAGGGAACACGAGCTTGGGCAGCAATATCCGACACCTTAAAGAGAGACAGTCCTAAGCCATTTCTGAAGGCCACATTTCTGAGTCACAGGCCCACTGAAAGACTGACAATCAGATGATTAAAGAACGTCCTATTTCTCCTTTTTCCTAAAATGAAACAAACAGTCCTCCACTGATTACATAGATTTCAGTTTAAAGAGCTGCAAGACATCGTCTCCAAGGAGCAGTACAAACAGAAACCCAAAAGACAAGAGGGGAGAAGAATCAAGTCCTCTAGAAGAATTTGAAACCTCTGCTACATACATTAAACATCAAACATTAAATGCAGATTAACATAGATTCTCATAAGAAAAGAGTTTGATATAGATTAACATAAATGATAGATTAACATAAATTTCCACATGAAAGGAGTCCACTTCAGCACCTATAATCCTATAAAACATGGCTGGATTTCTACAAATATTAAAAGACATGGTAATAAGAAAGAATAAACACAGTGTGATGATACAAAGCAATCATCAGAACCAAACTCAGATATAATGCAGATCTTGGAGTTATCTAACCAAGGAATTTAAAGTAACTATGACTAATATGACAAAGCTACCAATAGATAAAGGTAGACAACATACATAACAAAATGGAAATGGTATCAGAGAGGTAGAAACTATGAAAATCAATTTGGAATTCTAGGAGTCAGAAGTACATTAACAGAAATGAAGAATACCTTTGACAGGCTCATTAGTAGATTAAATATAGATGAAGAAAAAATTCAGTGAACTCAAAGATAAATCAATGGTAACTTCACAATTGGAAACACAAATGTCATGTAAATAACAGAAAAAATACCCCTCAGACTGTGGATACTGCCAAAAAATGTGACACACACGTAACTGGAATACGAGAAGGGGCAGAAAGAAAATGGAGCAAAAGAAAGATTTGAAGAAATAGAGGGAAAACTTTCCAAAATGAATGACAGTTACCAAATCAGTTTCAAAAAATTCAGAATAACTAACAGGATATAAAAAAAAAAAGTAGACAAATCATGTTCAAATTGCAGACATCAAAAAAAAATAAGGAAAATCTTGAATGAAGAGAGTGGGAATCAAACACCTTATTTACAGAAGAACAAGGATATGAATTACAGCATACTTCTCATCAGACACCATCTAAGCAAGAAAAGTATAGAGTAAAATATTTAAATTGTTGAAAAAAATCCTGCCTACCTAGAATTCCACATTTGATTAATTCTATATCCAATTTTTCATTAAACATGAAGAAAAATATTTCTCAGCAGAGAATATTGGAGGAGGCTCATTGTGTGTAGACCTGTCATACAAAAAATGTCAAATGATCTTCAGGCAAAAGGAAAATTATGTATCAGTAACCTGGATTCACAAAAGAAAGTAAAAACATCAAAAAGGAATGAATGAAAGCCAAAATAAAGTATATTATTTCCCTATTCTTAACTGATCTAGAATGTAAGTATCTGTTTAAAGCAATAATACTAACAACATGTGAGTGTTGACAGCATATGGATAAATGAAATAAATGATAGCAATTTCACGAGCAATAAGAGGCCTACTTAGGAATGTCCTGTTATAAAGTACCAGCACTACACATGAACTTGTATAGTGTTATTTGAAGACGGTTTTATATCAATTTAAAATACATATTGTAATGCCCTCATATTTATAATTTAACATGCTTTTTAACAACCCATAGGTCAAAAAAAGGTCAAGAGAAATTTTTAAAATAATTTAAACTAAGCTACAATGAAAATACAATTTATCAAGGTGGTAGGATGCAGCTGAAACCATGGATTAGAAGGAGATTTGTAAATGCATGTATTAGAAAAGAAGAAAGATATAAAATCAATACCTAACTGCCACCTTAGCAATAAGAGAAATAAGATAAAATTGAACCTAAAACAAGAAGGAAGAAAATGATAAGTGTTATAGTTAAATAAAAATCAATGATCTTGGAACAGGAAAGCAATAGAGAAAATCCGTGAAACCAAAGATGGTTGTCTGAAAATGTTAATAAACTGATAAACTCCTCGCTAGATTAACCAAGAAGAAAAAACAGAAGGCATAAATTACCAATCATTAATGCTCCCATAGCCATTAAAAGAATAATAAAGGAATGCTACCAACAATTCTAGTCCCATAAATTTAATAACTTAGATACAATGAACCAATTCCTTCAAAGACACAAACTACCAAAATTTAATGAGAAATAGATAATCTGAATAGCCCTATACCTATTAATGAAATCAAATAGCTAACACAATTTTTAAAAAGACAAAAGAACAAAGTTGGAGGACTCATATCACTCTATTCCAATTCTTACTATAAAGCTACATTAATCAAGGCAGCAGAGGTAAAAGACTAATGTTTAGCAGTGGAACACAGTAGGGAGCCTACACAAATAGACCATGTGAATATAATCAGGTGACTTGGTAAATATAAGCACTTCAACAAAGAAAAAGACAGTTTTTTCAAAAATGATGTTGAATAAATAGAAAGTCTACATAAAAATATGAGCCTTGATATAGACTTTGTGACTTCTACAAAAATTAACTCGAAATGAATCATAGACCTACATGAAAATGTGAAACTATAAAACTTCTAGAAGAAAACATAGGAGAAAATCTGCATGACTTTTGTGTTTGTTTACAAGTTTTACATAGACAGCAAAAGCACAATCCATGGGAGAAAACCATTGATCAGTTGGACTTTATCAACATTTAAAACTTTTCTACTGCTAAACACACTGTTAATATAATTAAAGACAAGCCACATCCCAGGAGAATGTGCATGTTAATCATATATCTAGCAAGAGACTTGTATCCAGAATATACAAAGTACCTTCAAAACTCAACAATAAGAAAGCAACTGAATAAAAAATGAGCCAAAGGAGATATACCAATGACAGATAAGCATACGGAAAGATGTTCAACATCATGTTTCTTTTAGGGCATGCACACTGAAGCAGCAAGAAACCACTGCACACCTACCAGAATGAGTGTGATCCAAAAAACTGGATATATCAGCTGCTGGCAAGGATCCAACAGAAATTCTCATTTTTCCCTGGTGGAAATTAAAAATGGCACAGCCACTTTGGAAGGCAGTGGACAGTTTCTTATAAGGCTAAACAGAAACTTGCCATATTACCCAGCAATCACTCTCCTAGTCCCGGCTGACTTGAAAACATATTCAACAAAAACCCACATATGGGTGTTTATACTAGTTTAATTCTTAATTATCAAAAAGTGGGAGTATATTATGATTCAAGATGGTGGCGTGAGAGGTGAGACAGAGAACTCCTCCCAAAACCACAGGTAGTGTGAAAATATAGTTAATACAACTAGCCCTAATGCAGCAACAGGAAAGAAGGCTGAACCAAACTGCATAGAGACCTCACAAAACAGGGTAGCGTATGAAAGCCTTGATCCAGCGAGACTGGAGACCTTCCCCCACCCCAGCTACTGGTGGGAGGAAGAGAAATGGAGCTGGGGAGGGGGTGGAAGCCTGGGACTTCCGAACGCCTAGCCCTGGAGATCTGCTTTGCAAGCAGAAACCTACACTGTGTGATGCTCTGGAGGACAGGGAGCTGGGACAGGTGGAGTGCTTGAGAGACAGATTCCAGCCGTTTGTGGAAGATGGGATCCACACAAAGGCAGGCCATATGACAAGCTTCCTAGCAGCGAGAGGGCTGCTGAAGGGGAAGGGTTTGCACGGAGCTTCCTAGATGGGAGAAGGGATAGGGGGACAAGGTTGTCAGGGTTCGCTCTGCTCAGTAGATTGGGAACTTTGGGGAGCTTCAGGTGCTCCATCCCCCTAGGGGTCTGGCTACTCAGCTCCGAGGCCACCCACTGTCACACACACCCTGCTGGGCCTTCCTCCTGGCCTGCCGGAACCGGATCACAAACTAGCACTCACAGATATGGCCTCAGGCCAGCCAGAAGAAGGATCCCCCTACAACACTAGAGATGCTAAGCACAGAGGCTTACACCTGTGTGCTCAGCCCACTGGCTCTGATACTGGGGATAGGCAGGCAGATGGGAATCAGGAAACAGATCTTTCCTCTTCCCGGGCACCAGCTCCACTCCCCTATGAACTCTACTTCACTCTAGGAGCTGAGCAGCTCCAGGGACTGGAGATTCTGGGCACTAGTGGGCACCACACAGAAATATGAAACGTCAAAAGAACATGGTTCAGACCAAAATCTCACAAACCCCAGAAAAAGGTCCAAATGAAACTGAACTCACCAATCTTCCTGAAAGAGAGTTCAAAATAAAAATCATAAACATGCTTTTGGTGGTACAGAAAAATATTCAAGAACTCAGGAATGAATTAAAGATGGAGATTCAATCATTAAGAAATTCCACAACTGAAATGAAACATACAATGGAGGGATTTAAAAGCAGATTGGATTTAGTAGAAGAGATGGTAAATGGAATAGAAATTAGAGAAGAAGAATACAAAGAAGCTGAGGCACAGAGAGAAAAAAGAATTTCTAAGAATGAAAGAATATTGAAAGAACTGTCTGAACAGTCCAAACGGAACAATATGCACATAATAGGGGCACCAGAAAACCAGAGAGGAAAAGGGATAGAAAGTGTCATAGAGGAGGTAATTGCTGAAAACTTCCCCAATCTGGGGAAGGAGATGGTCTCTCAAGCCATGGAAATGCACAGATGTCCCAACACAAGGGACCCAAGGAAGACAACATCAAGACATATAATATTTAAAAAGGCAAAGATCAAGGACAAAGACAGACTTTTAAAAGCACCTAGAGAGAGAAAAAAAATCACATACAAAGGAAAACCCATCAGGCTATCATCAGATTTCTCAATAGAAACCTTACAGGCCAGAAGGGAGTGGCATGATATATTTAATGCAATGAAGCAGAAGGGCCTCAAACCAAGAATAGTCTATCCAGGAAGTATATCATTTAATTTTGAAGGAGGGATTAAACAATTTTCTCATAAGCAAAAGTTGAGAGAATTTACCTCCCACAAACCACCTCTACAGTGCATTTTGGAGGAACTCCTACAGATCGAAGTATTCCTAAGAATAATAGATGTCACACAAGGGATAGACAAAGAGTACAGAATATGATTCATAACATACAAAGAATGGAGGGAAAGAAAAAGGAGGAGAAAAAAAAATTTACGACGTGTTTGTAAAAGCATATGAACTGAGTTAAATTAGACTGTTAGATAGTAAGGGAATTAACCTTGAACATATGGTAGCAACAAATCTAAAGCCTATTATGGCAAGAAGTACATACCTATCGATAATCACCCTAAATGGAAATGGTCTGAATACACCAATCAAAAGATGTAGAATGACTTAATGGATAAAAAAACAAGACCCATCTATATGTTGCCTACAAGAGACTCATTCAAACCCAAAGACATACACAGGTGAATGTAAAGGGATGGAAAAAGATATTTCATGCAACTAATAGGGAGAAAAGAGCAGGAGTTGCAGTACTTGTATCAGACAAAATAGACTTCAAAACAAAGAAGGTCACAAGACACGAAGAAGGACATTATGTAATGATAAAGGGGTCAGTCCAACAAGAGGATATAACTATTATAAATATCTATGCACCCAACACAGGATCACCTACAAATGTGAAACAAATACTAACAGAATTAAAGTGGGAAATAGCAATGCATTCATTTCAGGAGACATCAACACACCACTCATTCCAAAAGACAGATCAGTCAGACAGAAAATAAATAAAGAGACAGAGAGACTGAACAACGTATTAGAACAGATGGACCTAACAGACATCTACAGAACACTCCATCCAAAAGCAACAGGATACACATTTCTTCTCAAGTGCACATGGAACATTTTCAAGAATAGATCATATACAAGGCCACAAAAAGAACCTCAGTAAATTAAAAAAGATTGAAATTGTACCAACCAGCTTCTCAGATCACAAAGGTATGAAACTCCAAATAAATTACTCAAAGACAATGAAAAGCCCACAAACACATGGAGGCTTAATAACATACTCTTAAATAATCAATGGATCAATGACCAAATAAAAACAGAGATCAAGCAATATATGGAGACAAATGACAACAATAATTCAACACCGCAAAATCTGTGCGACGCAGTGAAGGCCGTGCTAAGAGGAAAGTATATTGCAATACAGGCCTACCTCAGGAAAGAAGAACATTCCCATATGAGCAGTCTAAACTCACAATTAACAAAACTAGAAAAAGAGGAGCAAATGAGACCCAAAGTCAATAGAAAGAGGGACATAATAAAGATTAGAACAGAAATAAATAAAATCAAGAAGAATAAAAGAATAGAAAGGATCAATGACAGCAAGAGCTAGTTCTTCGAGAAAATAAACAAAATAGATAAACCCCTAGCCATACTTATCAAGAAAAAAGGAGAGTCTACATACATAAACAGAATCAGAAATGAAAAAGGAAAAATCACTACAGACACCACAGAAATACAAAGAATTATGAGAGAATACTATGAAAAACTATATGCTAACAATCTGGATAATGTAGAAGAAATGGACAACTTTCTAGAAAAATACAACCTGCCGAGGATGACCCTGGGAGAAAAAGAAAATCTGAATAGATCAATTACCAGCAAAGAAATTGAATTCTTAATTTAAAAAACTACCTAAGAACAACACCCCTAAACCAGATGATTTTACTGCTGAATTTTATTAAACATTTAGTGACGACCTAATACCCATCCTCCTTAAAGTTTTCCAAAAAGTAGAAGAGGAGGGAATACTCCAAAATTCATTCTATGAGGCCAACATCACTCTAATACCAAAACCAGGCAAAGACACCACAAAAAAAGAAAATTACAGACCAATATCCTTGATGAACATAGATGAAAAAATATCCAACAATATTAGCAAACCGAATTCAAAAAGACATCACAACGATAATCCATCATGATGAACTGGGATTCATCCCAGGGATGAAAGAATGGTAAAACATGCAAAAATCCATGAACATCTTCCACCACATCAACAAAAAGAAGGACAAAAACAACATGATCATCTCCATAGATGCTGAGAAAGCATTCAACAAAATTCAATAGCTATTAATGATAAAAACTCTCAACAAAATGGGTATAGAGGGCAAGTACTTCAACATAATAAAGGCAATATATGACAACCCCACAGCCAACATTATACTTAACAGCAAGAAGCTGAAAGCTTATCCTTTCACATTGGGAACAAGACAAGAATGCCCACTCTCCCCACTTTTATTCAACATAGTTCTGGAGGTCCTAGCCACGGCAATCAGACAATACAGAGAAACAAAAGGCATCCAGATCGGCAAAGAAGAAGTCAAACTATCTCTGTTTGCAGATGACATGATATTGTACATAAAAGACCCTAAAGAATCCACTCCAAAACTATTAGATTTAATATCTGAATTCACTAAAGTTGCGGGACACAAAATTAATACACAAAAATCTGTTGCATTCCTATGCACTAATGATGAACTAGCAGAAAGAGAAATCAGGAAAACAATCCCATTCACAATTACATCCAAAAGAATATAATACCTAGGATTAAACCTAACCAAGGAAGTGAAAGACCTATACTCTGAAAACTACAAGACATTCATTAGGGAAATTAAAGAAGACACCAATGAATGGAAACATATTCCATTCTCATTAATAGGAAGAATTAATATTGTCAAAGTGGCCATCATGCCTAAAGCAATCTACAGATTCAATGTAATGCCTATCAGAATAACAACAGCACTGTTCAATGAACTAGAGTAAATAGTTCTGAAATTCATGAGAACCACAAAAGACCCCAAATAGCCAAAGCAATCCTGATAAGGAAGAATAAAGCGGGGGGAATTACGCTCCCTGACTTCAAGCTCTACTACAAAGCCACAGTAATCAAGACAATTTGGTACTGGCACAAGAACAGACCCATAGACCAATGGAACAGACTAGAGAGTCTAGATATACACCCAAGCATATATGGTCAATTAATATACGGTAAAGGGGCCATGGACATACAATGAGGAAATGACAGCCTCTTCAACAGATGGTGTTGGAAAAACTGGACAGCTACATGTAAGAGAATAAAACTGGATCATTGTCTAACCCCATACACTAAAGTAAATTCAAAATAGATCAAAGATGTGAATGTAAGTCATGAAATCATAAAGCTCTTACAAAAAAAATCATAGGTAAAAATCTCTTGGACAAAACATGAGCAACTTCTTCATGAACATATCTCCCCGGGCAAGGGAAACAAAAGCATAACTGACCAGGTGGAACTATATCAAACTAAAAAGCTTCTTTACAGCAAAGGACACAATCAGTAGAACAAAAAGACATCCTACAGTATGGGAGAATATATTCATAAATGACATATCCGATGAGGGGTTGACATCCAAAATATATAAAGAGCTCATGCAACTCAACAAGCAAAAAGTAAATAGACCAATTAAAAAATGGGCAGAGGAGCTGAAAAGACACTTCTCCAAAGAAGAAATTCAGGTGGCCAACAGGCACATGAAAAGATGCTCCACATTGCTAATCATCAGAGAAATGCAAATTAAAAACACAATGAGATTTCGCCTCACACCAGTTAGGATGGCCACCATGCAAAAGACAAACAACAAATGTTAGCAAGGATGTGGAGAAAGGGGAACCCTCCTGCACTACTAATGGGAATGGAAATAAGTTCAACCATTGTGGAAAGCAGTATGGCGGTTCCTAAAAAAACTCAAAATAGAAATGCCATTTGACCCAGGAATCCCACTCCTAGGAGTTTACCCTATGAACGCAGCAGCCCAGTTTGTAAAAGACATATGCACCCCTATGTTTATCGCAGCACTATGTACAATAGCCAAGAAATGGAAGCAACCTAAGTGCCCAGCAGTAGATGAATGAATAAAGGAGAGTGGTACATATACACAATGGAATATTATTCAGCCATAAGAAGAAAACAAATCCTACCATTTACAACAACATGGATGGAACTAGAGGATATTATACTCAGTGAAATAAGCCAAGCTGAAAAAGACAAGTATCAAATGATTTCACTCATCTGTGGAGTATAAGAACAGAGCAAAAACTGGAGGAACAAAACAGCAGCAGACTCACAGAACCCAAGAATGGACTAACAGTTACCAAAGGGAAAGGAACTGGGAAAGATGGGTGGGGAGGGATGGAAAAGGGGGAAAATGGGTATTTCAATTAGCATACCTAATCTAGCAGGGTGGGGGGATACGGGGAAGGCAGTATAACATAGAGAAGAGAAGTAGCGATTCTATAGCATCTTACTACGCTGATGGACAGTGACTGTAATGGGGTATGTGGTGAGGACTTGATAATAGGGGGAGTCTAGTAACTATAATAAGAGTTTTTTCTAAGAGTTTTATGGTTTTATGACTTACATTCACATCTTTGATCTATTTTGAATTTACTTTAGTGTATGGGGTTAGACAATGATCCAGTTTTATTCTCTTACATGTAGCTGTCCAGTTTTGCCAACACCATCTGTTGAAGAGGCTGTCATTTCCCCATTGCATGTCCATGGCACCTTTATCGTATATTAATTGACCATATATGCTTGGGTGTATATCTGGGCTCTCTATTCTGTTCCATTGGTCTATGGGTCTGTTCTTGTGCCAGTACCAAATTGTCTTGATTACTGTGGCTTTGTAGTAGAGCTTGAAGTCAGGGAGTGTAATTCCCCCCACTTTATTCTTCCTTATCAGGATTTCTTTGGCTATTGGGGTTCTTTTGTGGTTCCATATGAATTTTAGAACTATTTGCTCTAATTCATTGAAGAATGCTGTTGGTATTTTGATAGGAATTACATTGAATCTGTAGATTGCTTTAGGCATGATGGCCATTTTGACAATATTAATTCTTCCTATCCATGAGCACAAGATATGTTTCCATTTATTGGTGTCTTCTTTAATTTCCCTAATAAATGTCTTGTAGTTTCAGAGTATAGATCTTTCACTTCCTTGGTTAGGTTTATTCCTAGGTATTTTATTCTTTTGGATGTGACTGTACATGGGATTGTTTTCCTGATTTATTTTTCTGCTAGTTCGTCATTAGTGTGTAGGAATGCAACAGATTTCTGTGTATTAATTTTGTATCCCGCAACTTTACGGAATTCAGATATTAGATCTAATAGTTTTGGAGTTGATTCTTTAGGGTTTTTTATGTAAAATATCATGTCATCTGCAAACAGAGACAGTTTGACTTCTTTTTTGCCAATCTGGATGCATTTTATTTCTCTGTATTGTCTGATTGCCATGGCTAGGACCTCCAGAACTATGTTGAATAAAAGTGGGGAGAGTGGACATCCTTGTCTTGTTCCCAATCTTAAAGAAAAAAGCTTTCAGCTTCTTCTGTTAAGTATAATGTTGGCTGTGGGTTTGTCATATATGGCCTTTATTATGTTGAGGTACTTGCCTTCTATATCCATTTTTTGAGAGTTTTTATTATGAATGGGTGTTGAATTTTGTCAAATGCTTTTTCAGTATCTATGGAGATGATTGTGTTGTTTTTGTTCTTCTTTTTGTTGATGTAGTGGATGATGTTTATGGATTTTCTAATGTTGTACCATCCTTGCATCTCTGGAATAATGATGATGGATGATCTTTTGATATATTTTTGAATTCGGTTTGCTAATATTTTGTTGAGTATTTTTGCATATATGTTCATCAGGGATATTGGTCTGTAATTTTCTCTTTTTGGGATGTCTTTGCCTGGTTTTAGTATTAGAGGGATGCTGGTCTCATGAAAAGAGTTTGGAAGTATTCCGTCTTCTATTCTTTGGGACTCTTTAAGGAGAATGTGTACAAGGTCTTCACTAAATGTTTGATAAAATTCAGCACTGAAGCCATCTTGTCCAGAAGTTTTGTTCTTAGTTTTTTGATTACCAGTTCAATTTCATTGCTGGTATTTGGTCTGTTCAGGTTTTATTTTTCTTTCTGGGTCAGCTTTGAAAGGTTGTATTTTTCTAGAAAGTTGTCCATTTCTTCTAGGTTATCATTTGTTGGCATGTAATTTTCCTTAGTATTCTCTTATAATTCTTTGTATTTCTGTGGTGTCTCTGGTGATTTTTCCTTTCTCACTTATGATTCTGTATGTGTGAGGACTCTCTTTTTTTCCTGATAAGTCTTGCTTGGAGGTTATCTATTTTGTTTATTTGCTTGAAGAACCATCTCCAACTTTCATTGACTCTATTCTTTTATTCTTCTCAATTTTATTTATTTGTGCTCTAATCTTTATTATTTCCCTCCTTTTACTGATTTTGGCTGTAGTTTGTTCTTTTCTAGTTTCATTAGTGGTGAGTTTAGACTGTTCATATGGGATTATTCTTTTTTCCTCAGGTAGGCCTGTATTGCAATATATTTCCCTCTTATCACAGCCTCCCTGCATCCCACTGATTTTGCGGTGTTGAAGAACCAGCTCCTGCTTTCATTGCTTCTTTCTATTGTTTTATTCTTCTCAATTTTATTTATTTCTGCTTTAATCTTTATTATGTCCCTCTTTCTACTGACTTTGGGCCTCATTTGTTCTTCCTTTGCTAGCTAGCTTTAATTGTGAGTTTAGACTGTTCATTTGGGATTGTTCTTCTTTCCTGAGGTAGGCCTGTATTGCAATATATTTCCCTCTCCTCAGAGCCTTTGCAGCATCCCAAAGATTTTGCAGTGTTGAATTATTGTTGTCATTTGCCTCCATATATTGTTTGATCTCTGTTTTTATTTGGTCATTGATCCATTGATTATTTAGAGCATGCTATTAAGCCTTCATGTGTTTGTGGGCTTTTTCATTTTCTTTGAGTAAATTATTTCTAGTTTCATATCTTTGTGATCTGAGAAGCTGGTTGGTACAATTTCAATCTTTTTTAATTTACTGAGGTTCTTTTTGTGGCCTTGTATATGATCTATTCTTGAAAATGTTCCATGTGCACTTGAGAAGAATGTGTATCCTGTTGCTTTTGGATGGAGTATTCTGTGGATGTCTGTTAGGTCCATCTGTTCTGATACATTGTTCAGTACTTCTGTCTCTATACTTACTTTCTGTCTGGTTGATCTGTCCTTTGGAGTGAGTGGTGTGTTGACGTCTCCCAAAATGAATGCATTGCATTCTATTTCCCTCTTTAATTCTGTTAGTATTTGTTTCACATTTGTAGGTGATCCTGTGTTGGGTGCATAGATATTTATAATAGTTATATCCTCTTGTTGGTCTGATCCATTTATCATTTTGTAATGTCCTTCTTTGTCGCTTGTGACTTTCTTTGTTTTGAAGTCTATTTTGTCTGATAGAAATACTGCAACTGCTGCTCTTTTCTCCCTATTAGTTGCATGAAATATCTTTTTCCATCTTTACTTTCAGTCTTTACTTTCAGTCTGTGTATGTCTTTGGGTTTGAAGTGAGTCTCTTGTAGGCAGCATATAGATGAGTCTTGTTTTTTTATTCATTCAGTCACTCTACATCTTTTGATTAGTGCATTCAGACCATTTACATTTAGGGTGATTATCAATAGGTATGTACTTATTGCTATTGCAGGCTTTAGATTCATACTTACCAAAGGTTCAAGGGTAATTCCCCTACTATCTAACAGTCTAATTTAACTCACTTCATATGCTATTGCAAACACAACCTAAAGATTCTTTTTTTTTCCTCTTTTTTTCTTCTTCCATTCTTTGTGTGTTATGAGTCATATTCTGTATTCTTTATCTATCCCTAGGGTGACATCTATTTAGCCTTAGGACTACTATGCCTATTACCATCTATAGTAGACCCTTCAAAATGCACTGTAGAGGTGGTTTTGGGGAGGTAAGTTCTCTCAACTTTTACTTATATGAAAATTGTTTAATCCCTCCTTCAAATTTAAATGATAAGCTTTCTGGGTAGACTATTCTTGGTTTGAGGCCCTTCTGCTTCATTGCATTAAATATATCATGCCACTCCCTTCTGGCCTGTAAGGTTTCTGCTGAGAAATCTGATGATAACCTGATGGGTTTTCCTTTGTATATGATCTTTTTTCTCTCTCTAGGTGCTTTTAAAAGTCTGTCTTTATCCTTGATCTTTGCCATTATAATCATTATATGTCTTGATGTTGTCTTCCTTGGGTCCCTTGTGTTGGGACATCTGTGCATTTCCATGGCTTGAGAGACCATCTCCTTCCCCAGATTGGGGAAGTTTTCAGCAATTACCTCCTCTATGACACTTTCTATCCCTTTTCCTCTCTGTTCTTCTGGTACCCCTATTATGCACGTATTGTTCCGTTTGGATTGGTCACACAGTTCTTTCAATACTCTTTAATTCTCAGAGATTCTTTTTTCTCTGTGTGCCTTAGCTTCTTTGTATTCCTCTTCTCTAATTTCTATTCCATTTACCATCTCTTCTACTAAATCTAATCTGCTTTTAAATCCTTCCATTGTATGTTTCATTTCAGTTATGGAATTTCTTAATGATTGAATCTCCATCTTTAATTCATTCCTGTGTTCTTGAATATTTTTCTATACCTCCAAAAGCATGTTTATGATTTTTATTTTGAACTCTCTTTCAGGAAGATTGGTGAGTTCAGTTTCATTTAGACCTTTTTCTGGGGTTTGTGAGATTTTGGTCCGAACCATGTTCTTTTGACATTTTATATTTCTGTGTGTTGCCCCTCTATTGCCCAGAATCTCCAGTCTCTGGAGCTACTCAGCCCCTAGAGTGAGGTTGGGGGTCATAGGGGAGTGGAACTGCTGCCCTGTTTCGTGAGGTCTACTCTGTTCATGAGGTCTGTATGCAGTGTGGTGCAGCCTTCTTTCCTGTTGCTATTTTAGGGTTAATTGTATTAACTATATTTTCTTACTATCTGTGGTTTGGGGAGGAGTTCTCTGTCTCACCTCTCATACCGCCATCTTGAATCTTGAGTGTTCCATTTGTTACTTTTTTTATAACTTCTATTTCTTGGTTGAAAATTTCTTATTTTTTCATTTGTTTCAAGAGAATTTGTAATTGCTTATTGAAGCATTTTCAGGGTGGCTGCTTGAAAATCTTGGCATATAATTCCAACTTCTGAGTCATCTCATTGTTAATAACAGTTGATTGATTTCTGTGGATAATATTGCAAGATTTCCAGAATCTCTTGCCTGGCCTTAGTGCATCTGTATATGTATTGGTGTTTCCAAGGAGTGGTGAAAAGTAGTCCATCCCCATATCAATAGATGATTACAAAGGTGGTTGGAGCGATCCTGAACCTGGACCAGAGAGGCTTGGTGGGGCCTTCGCAGCTCGGTTGCAAGAGACATGTGAGCAGGAATAGATGACTGCTTTTAAGCAATAAATGGGTTTCTCCCACTTTACTTCTCCCTTTGACAGATTTCATCTTCAAATGTTTATTTGGCCTGGGCTGAGAACACATTTTCCCCCTGAAGCTACACCTTTTATTCAAGTTGTGGTTTTCCCACTTCCTGCCATGACATGTGATTTTCAATTGTTTACCGGCATTTGGAAAATTATATTGTGAAACTATGGATCCTATCTAATCTTTTTTACCGCCTGCTTATGTTTCCAACAATAGTCTAATTTTCGGGACTTTGCAGTTTAGTCCTTGCTCTTTCAGTTAAATTGGTTAATGTGGTGCTTCTGCAGCAAACGTTGATGCCTGCTGGTGCTTCCTGAGGGGATGGAGGGACAGGCAGGACTTCCTGCTTCCTCTGCCCCGCACGGAAGGAGGGGTGTCGCAGGCCACGCACTGGAGGGGTTCTTCCTGCGGTGCTTGTTGCCAACTGATAACTTGGGAGTGGGGGAATGGAGTCTCAGGGCCATGGAGACCAGGAGATTCCCCATCAGATGATTGTTATGATAGATTCCTCTGTGCCACGACCTTGTGGCCACTCAGTCTCTCTCTGTGGGGAAGGTGAGTCTTAGGCTTGCCCCTGGACAAAGAAGCTGTCCGGCTAGCCGCTAGTGGCAGGATCGCCCTCCCCAGTAGTTGCTGGCTGGCTGCCCAGGGTGGGCCAGTGGAGAGAGTCTCCGTACAGCAGGGAAAGAAAGTGCTCCCCCTGGCGGCTCGTTCTGAGCAGGGCTCTTGATCCTGTGAGCCAGTACTACTGGGCTTAGCTTGTGTTGTGATCAGGATTCCCTTTTAATCTAGGCGAGGAATGAGTCTGTGTGACAGTTTTCTCCTGCTAGGTTGGTGGTAGGGAAAAGTCAGGCCTGTACTGCCTTTTTCTATTGTCTAGGGATACGTGATGCCCTGCCTTCCTACTGTTCCTCTAGTTCCTAACCAGTTCACCTCTGCCTTTTCACCCTTCAGAGTTCTCCTGTAGCTGCCTCTTACATTATTTCCAGGGTTTAGTTGTACTTAAGGAGAAGATGCAGGGGGAAATGTGTCTACACTGCTTTATCCTAATTGGATGTCTCAATGTTCAGTTTTTCAACTTCAAGTTGATTTT
Organism: Phataginus tricuspis; assembly: GCA_029783875.1. Lineage (NCBI taxonomy): Eukaryota > Metazoa > Chordata > Mammalia > Pholidota > Manidae > Phataginus > Phataginus tricuspis. The sequence continues at coordinate 2,758,106 of JAQQAC010017683.1, read as the reverse complement.
TTCTGTAAGGTTTTAGGTGCCTAGTTTTTTTATCATGAATCAACACTTGATTTTTTTCACCAAACATATTTGCATATATTGAGATATTATTTGTTTGTATTTTGTAGTTTGTTGATTTATATTGACTAGTTTTTTGAATTTCGAAGCACCCTTGCTAATATCTTTGTGGCTTGGTACTAGGAAAAGTTTGGTATTATTAATGAATTTGGGAGTTTTCTTTCCTGTTGTATTTTATAGAAGAGATAGTGTAGACTTGCTATTATTTTTTCCTTAAACATTTGACTTTGTCAATAACATATGAAATTTTCTTTGTTAGAAGGTTTTTAATGACAAATTACAGTTCTTTGGCATATATTGGATTATTCAAGTTATCTATTTAATATTGAATGAACATGAGTGGTTCATGTCTTACAAGTAACTGGTTATTTCATCTAAGTTGTTGAATTCATGGACATAAAGATGTTTGTAGTATTCTCTGGCTATTCTTTCAAGGGTCTCTTTCAAGGGCCCTCTTTCAGTCCTCATATTTGTGTCTTCTCTCTTTTTCCCTTGACTAGAATTTACCAATTTTGTTTACCTTTTGAAAGAATCAGTTTTTAGTTTTATTAATTTTCTCTACTTGTTTTCCTTTTTAAATTTCATTGATTTCTCATTTTGTCCTTACATTTTCTTCCTTTTGTTTATATTAGACTTAATTCATCTTTCTATAGTTACTTAAGGTGGAAGCATTTAATGTTATGTATTTTCCTATAATGAGTACATTAGCTGTATTCCACAAATTTTGGTATGTTCTATTTCCATTTTCTTTCAATTCAAAATCCTTAATCATTTCTCTTACTACTTCTGTTTTGACTGCTGTATTATTTCAGCATGTGTTATCTAATTTCCAAATATTGAGGAGTTTCCAGAGATCCTTCTATTACTGATTTGCAGTTTAATTCCACGTGATTTTAATTCTTTTTCAAAAAATTAAGGTTTATTTTATGGCTCAGAATATGGTCTCTTTTAGTGAATATTCCATGTGCACTTGAAAAGAATGTGTATTTTTCTGTTTGGGAATGGAGCACCAGTTAGGGCAAGGTTAATTGATAGTATTATCGAGCTCTTCAGTATCTGCTGATATTCTGCCTCCTGGTTTTTTCAATCACTGAAAGGGCTGTGTTGAAGTCTTCAACTACAATTGTGATTTGTCCATCTTTTCTTCCAGTTCTATTAGTTGGTGCATCATGTCTGTAGAATGTATGCTGTTGAATTTTTTTGTCTTTTCAGTGAATTATCATTGTTAGGATTATTATGAATTAACTCTTTTGTTATGTGTAATTTACCTCTTTGTCTTTGGTAATATTCCTAGTTTTGAAGTCTACTTTGATATTAGTATAGTCACTCTAGTTTTTGTTTATATCAATCTCTTTTTTTTTCTCTTTCTGGGCATCAAATTACATGAATATTAAACATTTTGATACTGATTTTGATATGAGGATCTGCGGGTTTGTTTTTCTCTCAATATTTTCTATCTCATCTGCCGATTAGCTAATTTCTACAGATCTAACATGAAGTTCAACAACTCTTTCCTCTGTAATCTATTTTTCTTTTGAACCTAGGGAGTGAAATTTTTATTTTGGATATTGTAGTTTTCATTTCTGAATTTTCCATTCATTTCTTTTTTACAGTTTCTGTTTCTCTACAGTTTCATTCTTGTCATCCATCTCAAGAATATTCATCTGTACTTCAGAGTATGGGTTTCTCCATCTTGGCCAGCACTGAAAATCTCCCATCCTCTTACTCTAATCTTTACTGTGCCCTCACATTTAAAGAACACTTATCACAAGCTAAATATAATATGTCGTTTTAAAATCAATTCTGGCAATTCTATTATTTTATTTGGAGTATTTAGTACATTTTCATGTAATTTAATCATGGGTGTACTTGAATTTATGTCAAATTTACTATTTGACCCCATGTCTTATGTTCCTTTCTCCTCTATTATTTTCATTAAGTAAACATTTTATTATCTTATTTTCCCAATCAACATATTTATTTTACATTTTTGCTATTCTTATTCACTCCTCTTTTATCCCATATACAGAAAGAGTTCAAAATAAAGATATCAACTTTATTGATTTATCACAGAGTGAATATCAATATAAACACTATCTTAGTTGTGAAAGAGAATATTGCCACCAACCTAGAAACCATCATTGTGTCCCTTTTTAGTTACCCCCACCCATTCCTTCTTAAAGTTAACCGCTACCCAGATTTATGCTAATGACATCCTTGTTTTTCTTTATAGTTGAGCACATAAGCATGTATCCCTAAACACTATCATTTAATTTTGACAGTGTGTTTAACTTTCTGTACTCTTTTTTCAAACTGGAGTTTTTGTTCAACATTAAGTTTGTAAAATTTATACCTTAGGATGTTATACTATGTATTTTCAGTGGGAGCATATATATGCATGCAAATATTCAGAGAAAGATGTGAAAGGACACATATCTTATTGACAATAGTGATACCTCTGAAAAGAAATAGAAGTAGCAGAAGCTTTAGATGAACTTTAAGAGCTATGCTTTAGCCATTTTTTTTTTATTAAATAAACTGGCTTACAATTTGCAGAAAGATAGCAGGACTAAATTTTAACCTCTTTGAGAATAGGCATTGACTTCAATCACATACTGTATCAATGCTTTATAGCCATATGAAAGCTCAGAACATTGATATGAGAGTAATTTGTTCCTTGCTCTGTAGGAAAGGAACATTCTGCATTTTAATAATGATTTTTATCATTTACCACTACAAAGCACTGCAGTGTGGTTTACTTATAGATGGGTTTTTTTGGTGAGCGGGCTAGAGGTCCCCAAAGGCTCATAGGACTCAGAAAATCTTTTCTACACTCTTGGTTATGGCTTATTACAGCAAATGATAATTTAAAATTAACAAAAGGAAAAGATGCATGAAGCAAAGTCCAGGAGAAACCATGCACAAGCTATCAGGTGCCCTTTCCAGTGTGGGCTAATGCAATAATTAACAAATGCAGTTGATTCTTCCTGTAATAATGTGTTATAACAGGTGCAGAGTGGTACCAGCCAGGGACACTCAGCTGAGCCTTGATGTTCAGAGTGTTTCTTAGGAGTCAATCATATAGGTATGCACTACCTCTGCTACTCAGACTCTGGCCTACTTTGAGCAAAAACATTCACATAAATCACAATCATTAGCATAAATTCTGACCAAACTGGTACAGTATGGTTCAAGGCCTCGGGCATACAAAAAAGTCTTGTCCAGCAGAATATTCCCAGGTCTCATAGCTCATCTCCCAAAAGCTGGGTAAAGGGCCTTTACTGGGAATGTGTAGAATTTGAGCATCTCAGGTCTGCTGATTTAACCCTTGCCTGCCTAAGAAGAGAAGGGCTGTGAGCCTTTTGACTTTTTGCTTTTCTTTTATCTTTCAGAAACCCAAATTTCCTTGTGTTTCTTTTGCTTTTCACCAACCAATACCCAAAGGGATCATCTCCCTTTTCAACAGTGTTACTCACTTTCCACCCCCAGAGACCATCATCTCAAGCCTCTTGTGCTTTCAAATCTCTTCTGTGAAGTCAGTTCTTTGACATGCTACAACTCCACTTCAGAGTGAGATTTTTGTTCAGTCTTAGGACTTTTTTTGTTTTTGCTTCTCTCTTCCATTGAGTTTATTCAGACCCCCCTGCTTGACTTAAATTTTCACAGCAGGAGCTTAAACTACCTCTGCTGCATTTGGTCATACTTTTTGTTTGTAAGTACTTTTTTTTTTTTAGTGTTCCCAATCTTCTGGTTTTGTTAAAGATATGGTATTTTGTTTGGTTTTATTATGTTGTTGTTAATCTGCATGGATGTGTGTGGGGGGATGGATTTTTTGGGGTGTTTTTGAAGACTGTGGAGAGATTTCAGTTAGGTAGCTGCTATGATCTCTCTCACTATTCTTTTTGTAGCTACCCTCCTTCGTTTGTTTTTCATACACAGGCAGTATATTTTTTAATTAGAAAATTAGGAAAATTAAAAGCAAAATTTTTAAAAACAACACCAAAAATGCATTACCACGTGCATGCACTTATGTTCATGTGTTATATTCCTTGTATCTCCTCTGAATATAAATATGGGTAACATTACTAAAGAACATACTTAAAAATAGGATCTTTCTACATATACTATTTTATAAACTGATTATTATATTATAAAAACATTTTACTATCAAAAATATATATCTAAATCATCCTATCAAGTGGTGACCTTATATAAATGTATTTAACATATCCTTTTTGGTTGGACATTTAAGTTTGATCCATTTTTATGAATATTTATAAAGGAAAAAATATAGATCCTTTAAATGTTCCTGTGTTTTCATCATATTTTATCCTTAATTTCTCTATACAAATGACAATAAATTCAAATTTTCATCTGTAAGTTATTAATATGGCTATTAATATGACTTGTATCCATATGAGCTGTGTGAGACAACAGAATGAGTAACTATCACTGCGAGCAGACAATATGAATAGCTCCTAGTCAGCTTACTAGGCAGTCTTTTCCTCTTGACTTCAGCACCAACACAGGAGAAAAAAAAGAATTTTTTTCCCATGTTTTCTGAAATTCAAAGTTCAGTGGTTTTAATAGAGTTCCTATGAATTTGAATTTTCATTATGTGATATGAATTGTATTCCAGAAATTAATTTTTAATCCCTTGAGAGAGATTTTAATAAACATAAATCTGATCCTAGGCAAGAATTTTGCTCTCGCATTCAAAATAATGAAAACCCTAGCTTGTGATGCAGTCTCAATGTCAGGGACTATCTCCATGTAATTGGATACATTGAAAGAAATAGAAATATGTACAAGAAATCCTTTTTAGAATTAGATAGAATAACTTCAATTTGTTGTCTATTTTATTCTCATAACTGCTTGTTCAGTTTTGAACTACTATTTGAAAGCTACACATTCTTTTTCTTTCCTTGGTGTTACTTTTAAGTTATTAACACACATACTTGAACAAAAAATAAACAATGTCTGTTTACTCCCAAACATAGTCTTAGCATGATATACTGTGTCTGCTCCTCTTCCTCCTTCTGTATTATCTACCATTTTATTACCACATTAATATTGTAAAACTGAAAAACAACTCATTTCAAAAAACATATTTTTCATTTTTTTTTGTATCCTAATTCTTTCTCTTATTCTTATCTTCTTTACTGAAATATAATTTCTGCTCATTTTCACAGAGTCTGTCCTTGGTAAAAATTCTGAATCCTTGGTGATCTAAGAGTTATCATTTTTCTCTTACATTTGAAGAAAATTTAACAGAATACAGAATTCTAATTTTAAAACCACTTCATCCATCAATTTAAAAATATTGCTCCATTCTCTTGTTAGGCTCATTCTTGTTACGAGAGACTAACATTAATCTGAATATTGCTATTTATAGGTTGTTTTCCCTCTTGGGCAACTTTTAGAATTTTTCTCTTTTTCTCTTTTTTTTAACATTTGATTCTAGGAAATTATCAGGTATATAAAGATTTTTACTGGCATATGACACATGAAAAGGTTCACAAAATAGAAATTCAGTTAGGGATTTAATAGAAAATGGGATACTTTGCGTAGCACTTATGTAACACTACCCACAAGAAAAAGAAAATTACAAACACCCCAGAGGCATTACTTATGTCAATCACCAACAAACTAAGAATTATAAGGATTTACCTCAATTTGATGAAGAACATCTACCAAAAAACCTACAGCAAACATCATGATCACTGATGAAAGGCTGAATACCTCCCCCTAGAGTGGAAACAAGGCAAAGAGTTTGCTTCTAACCACGCTTTTTCAACACAGTGCTGGGAGTGCCAGTTAGCACAATAAGGCAAGAAAAGGAAATACAAGGCATATATACTGAAAAAGAAAACTGCCCCTATGTCAGATGATCTGACTGTTTACATAGAGAATCTCAAGGAATCTACCCCCCAAGAAAACTCCTAGAACTTAGAAGTGAGCTCAGCACATCACAGTGTGCAAGATTAACACCCCCAAACAATCACATCTCTATATACTTAACAGTGAACATGTGGAGACTAAAGTTAAAAAAACAGTAACATTTAAAATCACTCCAAATTAAGAGATATACTTAGTATACACTTAAAAAAGTGTGTGCAAGATGTGTATGATGAAAATGGCAAAATGCCGGTGAAAGAAATCAAAGAAGACTTAAATAAACAGAGACAGTAATACTGTATCCATGGCCTGAAAGACTCAACAAGGTCAAGCTGTCAATTCTCATTAAATTGATTTGGAGATTACACATAATACTTAACAAAATAATACCAAGATCATTTATAGATATAGAGAAGCTTATTCTAAAATGTATAGGAGAGGAACAGACCCAATAGTCAGTGCAATAAATAAAGAAAAAGTGAGATGAGTTACTCTGCTCAATGTTAAAGACTACTTACATGGTTTGTTACTTATACAGGTGAGAAAGATCATACAGTCAGTGACCAGGATCATGTAGACATCGTGGAGGGTAGATACAGACAGCAATGAAAACAACCAGGAAGCCCAAAAACAGGCCCACACAAGTAGACTCAGCTGATATTTAACAAAGGTGCAAAATCAACTTGATGAAGGAAGAATAGCTTTTTCAATGAGTAGCACTGAACCAACTGGACATTCATAAGCAAAATAATTAACCTCGACCTTAACATAACGTCCTATGCAAAATTAAATCAAAATGAACCCTAAACTTAATTTTAAAATGCAAAACAATGAAGCTTCTAGGGGGAAAAAAATAGAGGAAAATCTTTGGGATACAGGATGAAGCAAAATTCTCAGACTTAACCCAAAAGGACTATCCATAAAAGGAAAAATCAATAAATTGGACCCCATTAAAATGGAAAAAATTTACTCTGTGGAAGTCCATGTGAAAAATATGAAAAGACAAGCTATAGACTGAGAGAGAATATTTGCAACTCATATATCTGACAAAGGACTAGAACATAGAGAGACCTCTTAAAATACAAAAGTAAGACAAACAACCTAATTAGAAAATGGGCAAAAGACATGAAGAGATTTTTCATCAAAGAGCATATACAGATGGCAAAAAGAAGATGAAAAGTCATTCAAAAAAACTGTAGCTCTCAACAAAATGCAAATTAAAACCACAATGAGATATCACTATATACATATCTGAATAACTGAAAAAAAATACTGACAACACAAAATGCTGGCAAGGATGTGGAGAAACTGGATTGCTCATACATTGCTGGAGGAAATATAAAATGGGTACAGTCATTTTGGAAAACACTTTGTTGGTTTCTTAGAAAACTAAATTTGCACTTACCATATGAACCAGAAATTTCACTCCTGGGCATTTATCTTAGAGAAATGAAAATCTATGTTCATATAAAAACCTGTAAATGAATGTCAGCAGCTTTATTTGTAATTGCCAAAAACTGGAATCAGCCTGCATGTCCTTCAGCAAGTAAATGGATAAACTGTTCTACATGCGTGCCATGAAATACCACATGGAAATAAGGAACAATCTGTTGATGCATGCAATAACTTGGATGAACCTCAAGGGAATTATGCTTAATGAAAAAGCTTATTCCAAAAGGTTACATAGAGTATTTTTCAATTTATATAACAATTTTTTAAGTGGAAAAAAAATTTAAAAACAGAGGACTGATTAGTCATGGCCAGAGGGCTGGGAAGGAAGTAGATGTAGTTATAAAAGGGGAACAAAAAATCTTTGTGGTGTTAGAACAATTCAGTACTTTACCCTTGCAGTGGATACACTAACCTACGCAGGTGATAAAATTATATAGAACCTAATAAACATATACGTCAATGAGGATAAGTTAAAACTGTGGAAATATGGATAAAAGTGGTGGATTAAATTGATGTTTATTTCCTGGCTGCAACTTTATAATTTTGCCAAATGTCACTACTGATAAAAATAGAGCAGAGTGTACAAAGGGTGTCTCAGTAGTATTTCTATAGCTGCATGTGTTTCTGCAATTATCACAAGAAAAATTTCAACCAAAAAAATATAAAAAACAGTAAAATTGGAGCAGCCCAATGATCCCTTCCTCGTAACAACAGCTTATTCCTTAGCAAAGGAACTCTACCTTATGACAGTGCTTAAAAAAAGGATGTTGAGTTAGTCAGCTGTCAGGATGAATACCATTTGTTATTTCTCAGTCATGATGTACAACACCCTATAGACTAAATACCACGCACTGAGTTACATTTCACTCTGGGGAAATGTCATTTTGTTCATGTGAGTTAAATGCTGAGGATATAGAATTATTTTCTCTCCAAAAGGCAGTGTAAAGCATACATAAGGGGAAGTTAATATAGGAATGGATAAACAAGGCAGACACCTGGGAGGTTCATGTGCACGATTCTTCCAAGAAGCAAGTATTTTGTCCTGTGAAGGTCACAGGGGAAGGGAACTTCATTTCTCAATAGTTCAAGTTGACTCCACTATACAAATAAAAATGAAATGATGTGGGCATTGTTGGACATATTCTCATATATATTAAATCTTTTCATTTTTGCGCCAGTCCATAGGTATCTTTTGTATCTGTAGTTAAGTAAATGATGTACTGAGGTCAGCTGTGCACACAGACCCCTTCGGTAATTCCTTACACATGGATCACTTTGACCTTGATCTTTAGACTCTACAGCCCTGATCACGATTTACTGAGGAGTGATGGGTTCCCCCAGGGGCTGACCCAGACAACAGATCCAGTGGAGATCGACACACTCAAGTTGGGGTGCAATCCTGATTGGGACTGGCAGGCCCATTCAGATGCCTCAATGTAAGTCCTAAAAATAAATATTCAACATATATAACATTCCAGAAGAATCCATGAGGCTGAAGAAGCCTCAGAAACAAAACTTTGGAAAGGAAAAGAGAAAAGTCATGGGCAATGGCAGAAACAGAACCAGGAAGGACTGAAGCAGCGGAGTCTCAGGGCGGTAAACTGGGCCATGAGCCGCACTCATGAGGGTGGGAGCCCCAGCGGAAAGCTGCTGAGGGGTTATCAGTACGGCCTGTTTCCTCTGTTGGATCCCCAATTGCCGTTGAGACTAGAGCTGCCAATGTCCTAGGTCAGATCTTCATAATCTCTTATTTTGGCCACTTCAGCCACCCAATCCTTGTTACTCCTTGCTTCTACCCATCTCATGCTCCTCGAACATACTACCATCAGCCAGTTCCAAACTCTGATTAGAATAGGCCACATCTCCTGCAGATGGAATCTCACTGTCCTCAGTATGGAGTCCAAAGGCTAACAGGACACACCACGCTCTTCAGAGTGCCTTAGGTTTTGTGAGTATAGCAATCTCCCGCAGAACATGCCCAGAATGCCCATTCCACGGCTTCCTTCTCAGGGATTTTGATTCTGCTGGTGACTGGAGCCCAAGAATCCACAGTTTTTTGCTCTTTAAAAATTTATTGTGTTTTTATATGAATGGCCATTCATATGGTTTAAAAATAAAAAGTTTAAATAGATTTTGAAAAATCTGCCTCCTGCCTTTGGATCTAGCCATCTACTTCTCTCTGTCTCTCCCGCTAGTTTATCCTTCCAGAGATATTTAATGTTAATATTTATCAATATGGACACATATTATTTTCTTTAATGCAAATATTTACATACAATACAGGCTGAACCCAAGTTTGCTTGCTTTCTATTTATCCATGACTTCCAACACTACTCCCTGTAAATGTTAAACATATGGAGTGGGTGAACCCGTTTGACAAACAACTTTCCAGAAAGATATTAAAGTGAAACAACTACAAATTACAACACATGACAAAATTAAATAAATGAATAACTTTGAGGGGAGGAAAACTAGAAACATATCTCATTTAAAAAAACAAACAAACAGTCTTCCTAAAATCTAAGATGTATGTGAGTTGGTGACTTATAATTTTTTCTTAATTAGGAAAAATAAACCCAAGCTAACTTATGGTTTAATATTGAAACAAAGGCCCAAGAGGCAAAGAGACAGGGACTTGGATTGCCTGAATAAAATAGGTGTGTAATAAAAGTTTTGATGAAACCATAAATGTATAGATGAATGAATGAAATAAATATATGAAAGTTTCGATGGAATAATAAGCGTATGAGGAAATGGCAGGGTTCAAGGTTGTGATGTGGGAGAGAGATGGATCCAGCAACACAAAAGTCATGAAAACTCAGTATCCCCCCAAAAATGTATCACTAAACCTGTTTTGTAATTCTTTACAGGTTTCCATCTGTGTTAAAAAAAAATCACATAAAAAGAAGAATAATGAGCTTTAAGTTGCCGTTCAATCAAATCAAATCTCCCCTTAAATTTCATGTAAGATTATATGATTTCAGGATGGTCACTGTTGTGTCAGTCCCTCTAGCTGCTTCAGTTAATATAATTGTTCAACATCATAAAATAAGAAAATGTAGGCCCAGTATCTCTGATTCTTCAAACCTGAAATAAGCCACTGAATCAAATGACATCTTGCTCTCCCCTAAATAGGGCAGCGCACCCATGGTCCCTCGAACACAACAGAGAACACAGCGTCCTTCATATAAAACATTCAGGATGAGCTGGGGATAATGGCAGCCGTGCTCTACAGAACTGCGTACCCTATGGCACAGGCCCAGCCCCTCTTCGGGTCCGAAGCTGAGCCGTCTCCCTGCCTCACTCCCACCCTCCTGGCTGGCCACGGGCAGCTCAGCTATCAACTCCAGCAAGGTCAAGGAGAAGAAATACCTCTCGTCTATTTCGCTCCACAGGTTTGTCCCAATCCCTGAGCACTTCCTTCCAGGGAGAACCTGCCTCTCCCACACACCGGGCCATAGTCCAGCTCTGGGACCACATAAGCCAGCACTTCACGCATGAGCCAGTCTGTGTTGCTCAGGCTTCAAATTAGCATAGATGGGAAGTGAACAACACAGTCTAGGGACGACAAGAAGCTCAGACACTCCTTTTCCGTTCCACTTTATCAAAAGTGAAAAATCCTTGGGAATATTATCTCACAGTCCCACGGAGAACTAACATGAGAAATATCCCCGCAGCTCCCATCCCAACAGCAAACATGGTTTATGCCCATCAGGACTGCAACCTGCCTAAGTGTTGATCCCACAGAGCTTGACTGAATGGCAGGCCCTGGGTCAGTCCCACCTCCCTCAATAAATTGTGATCGGGGCTGTGGAATCTACAGTGATCCACGTGCAAGCAGTTACGCAGCAATCCTCAGCTCCACATACAAAAGACATTTATGGAATGGCACAAAAATGAAAAGATTTTAATGTATTGGGATAAAGTGGACTATTTGATCCACAGCCTCTTATTCACTGCAGCCTGGACCTTCTCCACGTCTTTGCTGTCTATACTGTAGGACATACCATATTTTGCCTCAAATCATACTCGCTTTTGTTTATGTCAGTTTCACCCATTACACTGAAGCTTCTTAAAATCCGTGTTATTATTACTCATAGCACCTAGTAGTGACGTATGCACACGGTATCAGTCCCATAAATATTTGTCGTGTTGATTTATCTTACCCACACCTGTCACCCCACCCAAATGTATAAGTGGAAAATGGAAAGTGTTAGAAATACTGTTTCTCTTCCATCTCAGTGCTCAGACTGCCGCAGACTTTGCCCAGGCGAGTCTGTGATGTCGCTCTGGGAGCAGGGTGACCGGAGCCCATGGAAGAAGGAGAGCCAAACGATGACTCCTCAAAGATCCTTTAGGGTAAACAAGCACTATTCTCCCCACAAAATTCATTTCTTTGGAAAGAAGTGTGTTGATATTTTCTTCAGTCCAGCTGTATCAGTTGCCCATAGCTACAAACAACCCATCTCAAAACTCACTGGCTCCTAATGACCACCATACAGTGTTTCTCACAGTTCTGTGGGCTGGGTACCTAGCTTCTCCACGGCTTCACCTGGGGTCACTCGTGCAGCTGCGGTCAGCGACAGTCGATGCTCAGCGGGACTGGAAGGGCCGCCGCGGCCTCACCCCACGTTCGGCCCTTGGTGATGGCTGTGAGCGTGATGCCCTGGTTCTCCTCCACAATCACGCTCCTCGCTCGTAGGTCAGGCTGGCTTCCTGCCGCAGCGCTCTCACGGCTGCTCTCCAGAAGGTGAAAGCGAAGCCGCCAGGTCTCCTGAGGTGCATCCTGGAAGTCCTAGAATGCCACATCTGCCACATTATCCTGGACAAAGCAAGTCACATAGCCAGTTACAAGGAGTGAAGCAGAATCTGCATTTGGTGGAACGGGTGATAAAATCTCATTCTGTGCACACCAGGCGGGAGGTCTGTGCCGCCATCATTCAGAGGACCCATGAGACACACCCAGACCTGACCAGCTCCAGAGCCCGGGGCCAGCAGAACAGGCTCTCACGTCACCTCTCATTTCAGACACAACTCCACCCAGCAAGGGCCATGTCTCTTGGCCACTCTACAAGTCCCATCTCTCTAGAGTAGAAAACCCAAGGAGCCTTGCTCAGGTTCTACTGCAAATGGGGACAAGCCACCCAAAACTGGCATTTCTCTCTGTGGGTACAAATAACATCTTAGAACAATTGTGATCAGTGCCTTGCAATGACTAACAGCGAAAGGCCCTGCCCAGGATACACCCCATCCGTTTCCATGGCTGCCATCTGGGGCAGACATAGACTTGGGTTCCAAAGACAGTCAAGGAGAATGAGGTATGCATGTCATCCCGAATCGAGAGAAGAGGGCAGGGGTCTGAGGCTTCAAAGACAGAGAGAGTAATTCACAGGAACATGAAGAGTAAATGTTTAGTAAACAGGATACTTGATGGCCACACAGAGAACTTTTAACAGATTTTGTCACATTCCTTCCAGTCTGTCACCCCATTTTACACTATAATTGAGCTATCCATGGTGATAGCTCTCCTCATAGAGTATTTCCTCCATCTAAATTCTTTTTGTGCACTTGGTGGTGGGGAGGGATATCAAAGTATCCTCTGAGGTCTTCTGGCCTTGATGGTTTTCAGCCCAAAATAGTCTGTGTGTCAGAATGGCACATCTTGGGGGTGATCTGCCCTTCGTCCCTACACTACCCACATTATTCCATATAAAGGAATTAACCTTTTAAAATAAAACTTATTTTTACCTACAAAGAGTTGTCCTGTGAAGGAATGTGCAGGTCGGCAAATTGTTTAGTAACCTGTCAAGTTGTCTACGCACCACGAGAGCTGAGTGTGATTCCGGTTCTGCCACAAACTACTCGTGTGGTGCAGCCAGACACGGCACTTCCCAGGCCTTGGTGTCCTGTCTGTCAACTAATGACCTCGGATTCCGTGACTGCCGACCTGCTGTCCTGGGCTGAGGCTGCTCTCCTTGGCTCTTGTCCTCACCGCAGCAAAGAACTGAAAGGCAGAGACAATAGCAAAGCAGATCAGAAGTTTTATTTGAATGCACTCCAAGGGAGGAGCAGGCCAGAGACAAGGTAGACACAGGCCCCAGATGTTCAGGAGAGGGTCTATTGATCATGACCTAGCTGGGAGGCACTTCTTTGATTGACAGGGTGAGATCATTTGATCGACAGCTCTAGTTACATACCCAGTCCTCTTGGTACACGTCTTTCCCAAAATGCACACGGAAAAGCCTACAGAGTGGAGAGCAAAAGCAAAATTTTATTTTAATGAGATTATGACAAGGTGTGTTTGGGCAGTTCTTAATTTTGTCCGGTTGCACCCACACTGGGGCCTAGTTGGGACTGGTCCAGATAGACAAGAAGTTATCTTCCTGCAAAGCCAGGTGGGACCCCTACCTGGGCACAGTTTGGCAGTTCTTTCCCTTGAACTTTACCTTCCCCTTCCCCTGCTGCTCACGTCTATCCTTCTACCTAACACTTCCATCCAGATGTTTTATCAACCAAATATCCTGTTATTTGCATATTTCAATATTATAATTGCCATTTAAAGTATCCATATAAACAGATATTCATATTAGTGACTCAAGTACAATTCAGAATTGATTTTTTAAAAGTGCAAATAAGCTTCCCACAGTAATAGAAATGAAAAGCACCAAATCCTGCTAAGTTCCTTCCACATATGCTTTCAATGGTAGCAAAATGCCAATTATTTGTGATAATACTCCAGGGACCATCTTCAGATGTGCTGTCTGCTTAGACAGGTAAGAATGCTTTGGTAATTCAAGATGTCACGGCAGCTCCTTTCCAGCTGCTCTCTGGGGAAAAGCAGGACGAGTCTTTAAGCCCCAAAGAGGGATTACTGAGAGAATTATCTGATCTGCAGATTTACCTAAAGGGAAATTAGCCATGATTTCTCATTTTGTAAAGATTTTGCTTTAGTGGACAATTCTCATTATACTTATAAACAAGGATTTTTAAATGGACCATTAGACTTGAGAAAAAGTGAGTGATGAGAGATTTTCCTCTGATACCATTTCATTAATTTTCTAAATCAAGACTGATAGAAGATTTAAATGTCAGCAAAAGAAAATTGCTTTTCAGAGATATTTTACATTTGGTACTTAAAATGGAGCTAGGTAGTTGTATTATCTACAGATAATATCTGTATTATCTTCTGGCAGGCTGTGTGCCTGTGTTGAGGTTGTTGTCTCTTCTGACAATATTTTCAGAGCAACTTTGGTCAATTACCTGTTGATCCAGTTTATACACTGTACATAAGATAATTCAGTCTCAATAATTTATTTTCAGATCTTGTTATTACCAAGAAAAGGAAAAAGTGAAAGAAATGATTCAGATTGAATGACATATTTTCACACCTCATTTTCCTGTCCCTCTTTTAAGAATAATATGCTCTTAGAAGTTTAGATATTTGCCACCACTAAATGTATGCAAGTTTGTAAAATAATCTACAATAAGGAATTTCAAACATTTTGAGGCGGCTGCCTCCACAGGGTTGGCGTACATGTGTCTCATCACACTGACTCTTCGGGAAGGCCGGTGTTTACGTGGATGACTGTGTTTACTAAGGAAACTAAAAAGCAGCCTCTAAACCGGTTGGCCATTACAGCTGCTCTGCCACATTTGTACCAGAGAGAGGAATACATAGCCTGTAAGTGCCTGACGCACTGCCAGCCCATGGTTCCACCCAGCCCGTGAATGTCTCAGCAGTTTGCTGGGTGCCAGCACCACTCTGGGTCAGGGGTACCACAGCAAGCAGGACAGACAAGGTCTCTGCTCTTCCAAGGCTCTCATTCTGGAGGTAAAGGGGGACAGCTGGAGGGATTCAGGATATGCCACTCCAAAATATGCTCTTTGGGATATTGATTATTTTGAGCTGTGGGCACTAGAAAAACAGCAAGTGCAGCAAGACACTTGTGGGTAAAATTGAAATATTTCCAGAATCTCTCACCTGTCCTTGCTGCATCTCCACATCAATATGTGTTTCCAAGGGGTGGAAAGAAGTAGTCCATCTCCGTATCAATAGGTAATTGCAAGGGGGAGGGAGGGCATTTCTGGACTGGAGAGGTTGGGTGGGGTCTCTTTTTGCAACTGGGTTGTGAGAGACACGGGCAAGCAGAAGTGGATGACTGCTTGTGAGCAATAAATGGGATTTTCCCACTTTATTTTTCCCTTTGACTGATTTTGGTTTCAAAGGTATTTTGTCCTGGGCTGAGAAAATATTTTCCCCTCAGAGTTACGAGGCTCTTTCTCTAATCTCACCTTCTCTGCCCAAAGACAGGTCTTCCAAAAGGAGCCCAGTTGTCATAGATCATAGATCCTAGGAGCTCCTTCAGCCAGGGAGGACTGACTCATAACAGGAGAGGAGGCCAGAGGTCAACAACCACACCCAAATTTTGTCATACATTATCCTTCGTCCCATCTGTTCTGAGGTCCCCTCATCCTTCCCAACATCATTTCCTTTCCCCAGGTGCCCACAGCCCCTCTCCTGCCTCTACTAAGATGTCTATAAGCTCTCAGATCTCTGCACTTTTCTGGATATTCAGTTTTTATCCTGTGATGCCCTTGTGCACATAATAATATATTAAAATTAATATAAACACAATAGAGCATTATTCAGCTATAAAAACGAAAGAAATCCTGCTTTTTGCAACAACATAAATGGACCTAGAGGATATCAAGCTAAGTGAAATAAGCCAGGCAGAGAAAGGCAAACACCATAGAATTTCACTTATATGTGGAATCTAAAAACAAAACAAAACAAAATGAACAAAACAGCAGTAGACTCACAGACCCTGAGAAGTGCCTGGTGGTTATCATGGGGGAGGAGTTGGGGTGGGTGAAACAGATGAAGGCGATAAAAAGGCACAAAATCTCCAACATAAATCGGTTATCTGCATAACTAATTTATGAGCATACAACATAGAGAATAGAGTCAGCAGTTCTGTAGCATCTTTCTATGTTGTCAGATAGTAACTACAGCAGTTGGGATGAGGATTTAATAATGTATATAATTGTTGAATCATTATGTTGTATACTGGAAACCAATATAATATTGTATACCAACTATACTTGCAATTAAATAATTAATTAAAGTTAATAAACTTATGTACCTTTTCTCATGTTAACCGCCTATTGCCATTTTACTTTATAGACTCAGCTACGAAACCTGAGCAGAGGCAAAGTCTTTCTTCCCCCAAGCGGTAAATAAACAATATGTCCCTGCAAAAACAGACATGCCGGGTAAGCCGTGGAGGACAGGGGCTGAGTGAGCATGGGGAAATGGTGGCCAGGGGATTTCAGGACAAGTGCCATTCTAGCAAAAAGCTGAAGGAATGAGGGAAGGAAGCACACCTGTCTGGATATCAGAGAGGGGGCAGGATCAGCCGGGCCAAATGCCACCCAAGGTGGAGTGAGATGGACACTTCTGGGCTTAGCACCCTGGAGGGCGGCTGGACTCCTCAAGATCAGGTTTGGTGGATTGCTGAGGGTTAAGCCTGCCTGCAAGGGGCTTGAGAGAACAGGAGGAGAGGAAGTAGGTCCTGGAGGACAATACTCCTCTGGGTTACCAAGAGCTGAGTCACACATCCTGAACAGCCTGGCCACAGCTGGATCAGAGCCAGCACCCTAACCCGAAGCAGTGAGGAGTTCAGTGCAAGGAAACAAGGATCCGGAGGTGGTGGGTGAGGACACAGCCCAAGGAGGGTCTGCCTTGGGAAGGAGAAAGCCCAGCATCCCCCACCATGAAACATGTTCAGGGCTGTGCCCAAGCCGTGTGTCTGCAGAGGCCTCAGAGGTGCCACTACGATCCTTCTCTGCCCTAGCAGACCAAGGCCTCTGTGCAGGAGGAAAAAGTTTTCTTCAACTCTTTTAGGGTTGCTGGCTGGGTCTGAAAATTAAGTTGACAAAGGCAAATTAACAGGAAAAAAGCCTACACATGTTATTGAATGTTTACATGTCCACAAAAGAATGGAGACTCAAAGTAACCTTAGCAGGAAGCTTTTACATCTTTTAGACAAGGAAACAATAGATTTGGGAAGAATTAACAAGATAAAGGGGGTTGGGGCAGGGGAATAAATGATGAAGAAGTGACTAGGAAGACCTGGGTTAGTTAGTTTAACAAAGTTGGTTTGTATGGATTTCTTGGCCCCAAATTCCCCATCTCAGGTGATGAGACGTCTTCCCTCCTGGTGTCGGGGTGGGCGCTTTTCACATGGGAGAGTTATGACCTGTTTCAGGGAAAAAGGTTGAGGCAGAGGTCAGAGTGACCTTCTTGCTTCTGCCATTTCTCAGATTCCTTCAGTGTTAGATATCCAATATGCCCAAATGCCGTATTTTGGGGTAGCATGTCCTGAACCCCATCACCTTTTCTTCCTGTAATACTTCTCCATATATTGCAACTAGAGGAAATGATACATCTTCTCTGTAAAGTCTGATATAATTGCTTCTCCTTGGTCCCCCTACACTTCTGTCCTCATTCATAACGCATGGCACTGTGTTTATCATTTATATATTTATATATATGAGACAGGGACTGTGGGTGCAGTCAGAGTAGGGTGACGGCCTCCGGAAAAAGCAAGGCAAGATATTTACAGTCAGAGCGATGTAACTACCTGCAGGGAACCCCTGCCAGAGCTCTGGGTTACACACTGGGCTCTAGAGTCACTCTTCAGTGAGGTCAGTTGATACTCCCCAGATAAAGGAAAGTAGCCCATATTTTTATTATGCTGATTATTTGTAATCATGTGTAAGATTCACTTTAACATGCTAAAATGGATTTAATATCTCATCAAGGACAAACATCCTAAGGCCACTTTTAATAAGTCCACACCCTAAGCCCTTTATCAGTTCCCCAAAATCCTCAACTGCCTATAAATCCCCTGGACAACCCACCACCCCAGGCTCTCTTGTCCCCTCCTGGCACGAGCCAGGAGCTCTGTCCTCACACTGTATCTCTAAATAAAAGCCTCTCCCCGGCTCTCCTACCTTGGGTGTTTGCTAAGTTCATTCTTCGACTCTGCAAACAAGAACCCCGGCATCATATAGACCCTTCAACCCTGAAACTCTGAGATGACAGGGATCATGCCAAACTAATTTGTTCAGTTCCTAGGGTAATATCTGCCTAGTGGTAGGAACTCAGCCAAAAAGTCACTCCATAAATGACCATAAGAGATTATGTGGCTGTAGGCCCTCTTTATTTTCCGCATTCCCTGACAAAAGAAGTACTAGCCTGAGGTTCCCCAAAAAAATCTCTGACTCTTCCAACCTGCAGCAGACTGACACTGAGCTCAGACCGCAGGTCTTCATTAAAAGAAAAGCTTTCCTTTTGATAAGGAAGCACACATCTCTGTCCTAGCCCAGTGCTTTTTCACAAGAAGGACGTACTACTGGCTGTCCCCTGAAATTATTCTCTCATTCTAAACCAAAAACTAACATGAGGTTTAGTTAGGACATTGTCCCTCTAGAAAGAGCTCCCATTTTCCAGTCTATATTGAAGCTGATACGGCATTGTGTCTAGGTTTACATAAGTAGAAATCATACCTCTTTTTCCAGGAAGGCTCCATAAAGAGAGGCTACGTGTCCTTCTCTGTTCCCTTGGAAAAGGGATGTGATAGCTGGAGTCCTAGCAGCCACCTTGGAAAATAAGACCAAAATCTAACGACAGCAAAGGGCTGGCAGTCAGAGCTGTGAGCGGGAGGAGCGCGGCGTCCCTGACCATCTTACCGTCCACCCCTGCGATTCTTTAAAGTGAGGAAGATCAAAGTCCACCTTCTATCAGCCCTGTGTTAAAAACAAGACAATAAGCCCAAAATGGAGTCACTTATACTAGGTCCTATGACACCAAACTGAGATTTAATTACATGTCAGCTCTCCAGAAATGGAACCTTAATCTAGTCGATCAGGAATTGCCTAATCAGTACTAAACGGGTCATCTGCCTGCTACACCCTTGCCGTCTCCGAAAGAAAAGTGACCTGACAATAATCAACCTGCTTTTTTGCCAACTGTAACTTCCTTGTCCTGCCCTTTCTGCCTATAGCAGCTTTCCATTTGGAACAGCTTCTTTGGGATCCTTTCTATCTGCTAGATGGGATGTTGCCCAATTCATAAATCACTGAATAAAGTCAGTGAGATCTTTAAAATTTACCCAGTTAAATTTAATTTCTTAACAAGACATATCAACAAGAGAAAAGCTTACAAATTTATTTAGTGTAAGTTTTATGTGACATGTCTTCATAAGGAAATAGGGACCTGAGAAAATGGTTAAACCTGAGTTGTTAGTCTGGGTCTGATGGAGAGTGAAGAGTCGTGGGAAAATGGTAGGACAGAGAGTCTGGGCTGAGGGCAGTGAGCTGGGGAAACCTAGCAAGACCTGTTCATTCAGATTCTTCTCAGTGTCCCTGTCTTAGAAGAAAGGATGCTTCTTTTGTCCAGGTATGGGGAGGATAGAACTTGCCCCAGGAAAGAAGGGTGGGGAAAGTTCTCAAATTCCTTCAGCTTAAAATACCCAATTTGCCAAGGTGCCATATTTTGGGGTGGTGTGTCCTGGACCCCAATATGTTTTTTAAAGAACATTGGCTTCTGGGCGTTATGTTCACCTGTGGAGCTGAAAGCATTTTTGCTGCCCATTTACTATGCGTGAGTTCAGTGTGAGTGGGTCTGCAAGGAAATATCCCCACTGAACCAAAAAGGCAAAATAAGAAGCAGTTTTATAAAGACAAAACACAATACATCCTCCTAATTGTGAGCTAACCACTGTATTGCAGTTTAAAGATCTAAAACTAATTTTTGAAGATTATTTTTAAGGTACAGAGAGGGAAAAATCAGTTGGGACCAGAGGTCTGAAGCAGACTGCAGAGAGTTCATTTTCAGAAATGATGAGGCCGTGCACAGGGCTCAAACCTTTGTATTTCACCCAAATGTTCTGCTATAGTCACAGCCAGAATAATTGGAGGCCTCCTTAAAAGCACTGAGCCTTGCAGGTGGAAATTCACAAAGCTAGTGACCTACAGCAGTGAGCTTTAAAAGAAGAGCTGCTTATGGTCCCTAGTTCCACATCCCAAGGTCTCTGAATTTCAGCCTGAGATGCTGGGATGCCACCACCTTCCTCCGTCTCCTAAATCCTGCAAGACCCAGGGCACATCCTGCAGCCTTGAAGGCCACCCTCATTATTTCAGGTGAACACAGTCTCAAATTCTTACATCTTACTCTTATTTAATCATGTTCTGCCTTAAGCATTTCCAGGATTCTTACACTGAACAGTTGTTTAACTCTGAGATACCAGGTTGTAAATCCCCATAACCCCCGTGGCACTTAACACAGTTCATTTTATGTGTTCGTTGTTCAGTAGATGTTTATGGATAATTTGTACCTAGGTGCTGCAATAAATATTGCTTTAAATAGTTCCTTCTCTCATAAGGCATGTAAAAGTTAGGTACGGACTCTTAAGTATTTATATTGCTCTTTTGTTTTGTTGGAAAAGCATTTGACTGGATACTGAGACCATGTTACTCAGGGAAGAGCCTAGACTTTGGAGTCCATATACTGTAGATTTGAATTCCAGTTCAGCCATTTACTATATGACCTTGGGCAGTTATTTAACCACCCTGAGGGTCAATGTCCTCATGTAAAAGTAAAAATAATGCCTACATCACGAATCTAACATGAACATTGATATCATGTACAAAACACAGCAGGCCCTCAAATGTTAGTTCTACTTTTTCCTTCTACAGGAGACATAGAAAGGAGACTTTAAAATATCAGCTCAGGATTTTAAGAAATTGAAGTAAGGATCATCTTTAAGGGTTAAACTGTGGTAAACCAACATACAATAAACCAAATTTATTTAAATTCACAAAGAATACCATAATTGAATAAAGACTCTTTTATACAAGACTGCCCAGGGCAATCCAAGTCTCTTGCCTGTATGGCAGACATTGTTGAGGGAGAGGCAGCAGGCTTTTATCATACAGCTATTCAATATTTAAATTATAGAACCCACTCCTCTTGTGCTGATTCCTAGGTGGACAATCTTGGGTAATACAGCTCCATAGGTGGCTTACCTACTGGGCTAGAAGTCCATGGTCAGGCTGCATGAATGTTCATCCATTTTTCAACTATTTCTCATGATGACTGACTAAGTTGACATTTGGTTTACACATCAATTTACTTTAGTCCTGTTACTTTGAGTTTGTAGAACCGAGTGTTTTTACCAAGAGTCCATATTTCAAGGCTCACAGCTCTAAATGCTCACAAGAGTCAGCCAGATGAAACAGATGGAGTGTGAAGCAACAGGGAACACTGGGGACTGTGGCTAACTGTAGAATGTAATCCACCTAATTCCTTGCAAATGCAAGTTATTTTAAGACATTGTATGGGTCAAAATTACCTTCTGTCTGTATCCAGCCCACTCCTGGGGCAAACATTTTGTATTCCTGGATTGCTGTCCCATGCATACTTGTGATATTTTTCAAATCTCAACAACTGGGAGAAAATCCACCCACCCTCTTCTTGTCCATTTTCCTGATGGGAGCTACCTGAGCTTCAGTATGGGGTTGTAGAATTTTAGTTTGCATAAAAATCACCTGGTGTCCTTGAAAAGAGGGGGTTTCCCAAGACCTGATTGCACCTCCTGGTGCAGCGACTGTACATGTGACTCAGGAACCTACCTTGTCAATGATAGCCTGGGTACCCTGATTTGCATGCTCCTTGGACTACTCTGAGAAACACCAATATCGATATTTCTGGTCTCAAAATTCAAATCTTAAAGAATATCATGTGTAATGCCTTCTATTCTCACCACCTAAATTTTAAATCAGGAGTCCATGCTTCTTCCAGCCCCCTCCCTTTCTCGTTGGTGCTGGTGGGCTGAAGAGAGAATTCCTGACAAGCCCAGCTGCCAGGAGGCCAGAGCCCCTTCAGGGACCTTACAGTCGGCTTGGGAAACCAAGTGATGGGTGCCAAGCATAGTGATTAGCCTGTTCTTTTATCTCTCTCTCTCTCTCTTTTCAGCTTTATTGAGGTATACTTGACAAATAAAATTGTAATTTATGTAAAGTGTACAATGTGATGAGTTGATACATGTATACATTGTAAAAGGAATCCCAAAATAAAGTTAATTAAAATATCCATCACTTAAAATAGTTACCTTTTCATGTGTGTGTGAGAATGCATAAGATCTACTCTCTTAACAAATTTCAATTATACAATATAGTATTACCAATATAGTCACCACGTTTAATTAGCTTCTCAGACTACTTAAGTCATCTCCTTTTTCTTTCAGTTTTATTGACATACAATTGACTTACAGCACTGTGTAAATTTTAGGTGTATAGCATAATGATTTGACTTACGTATATTGTGAAATGACTACAACAAGTTTAATTAATAGCCAACATCTCATATAGATACAAAAAAAAGAAAAAAAATGTTTTTTTCCTTGTGATGAGAAGTTTTAGGATCTACTCTCTTC
The DNA here is from genome assembly GCA_029783875.1 of Phataginus tricuspis. Classification (NCBI taxonomy): domain Eukaryota; kingdom Metazoa; phylum Chordata; class Mammalia; order Pholidota; family Manidae; genus Phataginus; species Phataginus tricuspis. Next base: position 2,735,199 of record JAQQAC010017683.1, on the reverse strand, counting down.
ACAGTTTTCAAATATACCTATATAACATGTTGTACATAAGTACGTATTGATCTTATAACTGAAGTTTGTACCTTTTGATCACCTTTATTCTAGTTCCCCCACTCTGGTAACTGCAAATCTGATTTCTTTTCCTACAGGTTTGTTTTTAGACTCCACATATAAGTGAGGTCATGCAGTATTTGTCTTTCTTTGTCTGACTTATTTCACTTAGCAAATGCCCTCAGGGTCCACCCATGTTGTTGCAATGATTAACCTATCCCTAAGCAATTAACTTACACAAGGGTTGGAAGTATGTGCCAAGCATGAATATATTTATGTGGTTCCATCACCTGACCTTACTAGATTTTGATATATTATTATGTCTTCTCATCTATTTTTCCTAAGATGCTAGAAATTCCTGGTTTGACTTTAAAACCCCTTTTTCCTGCTTTGAAGTCTGCCTCTCCTAGCTGTACCTCATGAGTGCCTATGGGAGAAGCATGATAAACCAACCACTCATGCGCTCCTAGTTGTAACATTATATATCAGGTGTAGAAAATATACAGCCATCACCTGAATTCTGCAGAGGAGAGATGGAGCCATGTACGCTTGAATTCAGTTAGGAGAGCACATAGCACTCACAAAGATATCACTGTAATTCTTTCCAGTGGGGTGGATTTTTTATCTTTAAAGTATGGGGGGAAAATGGAGTTATTTTTACAAAGGGATGTTAAGAAGGTCAGTATTCTCTGGACTCTCACAGTCTGGCAGAGTTCCTAGAGAAGGCTGGACGTGAAAAGCCTACCCAATGGGAGAACAGAGGCTGGTCTGGCGAGGGCCGGGGAGGTCCCCGTGTGCAGAGCCACTGCAGTCCCAGTGGAAGACGGTCCCCGCGGAGACGGGCAGCCTGCACAGTGCTGCTGCTCATCGGCCAGCAAATGTGCAAACGGGGCCGACTGCCTAGCAGGGCTGGACAGGCTCCAGTAAGCACCATGGATCTAATGCATCTGTAAAGATCCCTACTGTCCTTTGGGTCTGATGAGCTCATGAAGCCCCAGTAGTCTTCTAGGAATGTGGAATGGCCTAGAAAATCTCTGCAAATGAGACTCTTTAGGCCCCTGCCAGCTCTAAGTGTTTTCATTTGAGTCAAAAATACAATATCCACTCTCCTGGCCTGCCCGGTCAAACAGCCTTGGTATTTCACTCTACAGCAGCGAATAGGCCATCTTGGCACCAGGCTGCTCAGCTCTGCAGAAGGATAGGTGGCTGGAGTGCCCTTGGGCAACATGAGATGGGCCGCGTGGCAGAGCACTCACAGCCATTCACAGAACAGCCCAGGACAGACACACGGATGTCCAGCCATCCGCCCACCCAGTTATCAGGTAGCCAGGTTCTCCCAGATGTCTCTTCCTGAGGCTATTCCAATGAAGAAAGCAGACCATCCTGTGTCCTTACCTTAAACACTGCATTTTTTTGTCCAGTCTGTTAAAAAGGCTGGAAAGTCATCCTTTCCAATGCTCTGGCCAGTGAATTGGAAAAATTCAAATAAGTGAATCCCTAAGGAGTCCTCACAGACGGCCGTGCCTTTTCCCTAAGGTCTATAACATTAACTTCCTACCATGGCTGACTTGCTTGACCACACCCCTATCATTCTCTCTAGGGATAGAGAATACTCTCCTGGGTGCTTTAGAAAACCCTTGTTGACAGTGTTCTAAGTGGAAGTTGCTCATTTCAAGAATGTCCACAATTTTAGAATGCCACTGTCTTCCATGGTGATATCATCATAGTCTATGGCACCATCTTCCATAAAAACTATATAGCAGTCCCCTACACTTGACAAGTGTTCCATAAATGAAGCACTATAAAAGTTTATCACATATAAGCCACATTACTAAAACAGAGGTCTTGTATTAAGAAATGTCTGGTAAGATGAGAATCACTACTTGTCTTCTCTGAGTTGTACAGTCCTCCCCGTGCCCTCCCACCTTACGTCTGCTAATTGTAATGCCCCTTTTACCCTCTTATCCCTCCCTTCCCACCCATCTTCCCCAGTCCCTTTCCCTTTGGTAACTTTTAGTCCATTCTTGGGTTCTGTGAGTCTGTTGCTGTTTTGTTCCTTCAGTTTTTTTTTTTTTCTTTGTTCTTATACTCCACATATGAGTGAGATCATTTGATACTTGTCTTTTTCGGCCTGGCTTATTTCACTGAGCATAATACCCTCCAGCTCCATCCATGTTGTAGCAAATGGTAGGGTTTGTTTTTTTCTTATGGCTGAGTAATATTCCATTGTGTATATGTACCACCTCTTCTTTATCCATTCATCTACTGATGGGCACTTAGGTCGCTTCCATGTCTTGGCTATTGTAAATAGTGCTGCAGTAAACATAGGGGTGCATCTGTCTTTTTGAAACTGGGCTGCTGCATTCTTGGGGATGATGGGGGGGACCTGATGAAGGGGGTAGTTTAATCATCACAATATTGCTCATGTAATTGTAGGTTAATGATACTAAAATAAAATAAATTGTAAAAAAAGAAAAAAGAAAAAAGAAATGTCTGGTATCCATAGCATCTTATGTTCCCCCAAAAAAGGTCATATTCGATTAGTACACATGGTGTGGGGTGAGTCATGGGGAAGACAGTGTAGCAGAGAAGACAAGTAGTGACTCTGTGGCATCTTGCTACGCTGATGGACAGGAACTGCAATGGGGTATGGGGGGGACTTGATAATAAGGGTGAATGTAATAACCACATTGTTTTTCATGAGAAACCTTCATAAGAGCATATATCAATAATACCTTATTTAAAAAAATTGTAAAAATAAGGTATATTCTATTAACTTAAGTAAAATATACTTACCATAATTTATATCTCATACAGCAAAAAAGTTTGATTTTGTCAAGAACTTTGAAATAATTACTTTCTTCTACAAAATCACAAGAGAATTAAGCTTCTCTTCTTTTTGAAAAGCTAAGGCTTTGATTAAACCAAACTGAAAGAATTAATAACTAGGCTGGAATAGCACCGATTCACCTAAATATAGCAAAATGGTTGAAACTGTTGAAAAAGTGTCATGGCTACAACTAATGTTGTAAAACCTTATTAATGAAGGTTAAAGGGTAAGGACAAGAGGTTCTAAATTAGTGTGTTATTTGAATTGTTATAGTTATGTTTTCCTTTCTAATGCATGCAATAGCAAAGACGCAGCGAATAGTCTTGCCAGTAAAGACATTGTCTAAATAGAGAGGCAAACACGTTTTCAACTGCTTTATTGAGGCATATGTCACATATAAAGACTGCACATATTTAATGCATACAATTTGATAAGTTTGGACATATGCATACATTTATGAAACCATCACTACAGTCATGGTAATAAACATACCCATCACCTCCAAAAATTTATTTGTGCTCCTTCATTTTTAGGCAAACACATTTTTAATGAGCACTTAGATTTCCTGAAAATAAAAAAAAGGAAGAGAACATTTAGGATACTTAAAAAATTATTAGAACCATATCAAGGAAATAATTTTAGAAATCACCTTGTCTTATTTTGGAAGACATAAAATTTCATTCATTATGAATGAAAAGAGATGCACATGGGGTCTAATTGGCTTCTTTTTGACCCACCGTGGGCGGGACCCAGGAGTTCTGAATGGCAGCCTGGCGCCCCCCTCACGCAGCACTTTCTCACTCTAGATCACCACCTACCTGGTCTGGCTTCCAACGCAAATACTCCGGGCTCGTTTCGTTTAGTCGTTTTTCTTTTTACTGCTTTCTTTCAAGCAGATAAAACTCGTCGAACAGCAAGTAGGGGTGCGAAGGCAGAGCTAAGAGCAAAGGACTCGCTGCTCTCTGATGCGGATATTCCCTCCCTCCCCTGTTAAGACAGAATGCTCACAAAGACAGCTCCACAACTCGTTCGCCACTTGGCCTTCCAACCAGGCATGACCTTTAGAGGCTCCTCCAGGAGAGACTGCAGCTGCTGTTCGCTGTGTGCCAGGGTTTAAATATATTACGTCTATTGACTCTGACAATAGCCTTATGAAAGAGAAACAATGATTACCTCCATTTTACAGATAGGGACAGAGAGGCCAAAGAGATTCCAGCCCAAAGCTGATTTCCCAATGCAGTAGAAGGGGGCCCAGTCCCAGAAACTTCTGAAACCACTGCACGATGATGTTGCAGGGTCCGAATTAACAAGCATTTACTGTTGTATGTGGTCGTGTAACATTATATCAGATTGGAAGAAAATAGTCCTAATAACTCTCCTAGGTCCCAGAAATGTTGCCCTGGAGTGGATCAACTGTAAGAGTGAAACACTTGCTTTCTCGACATGTTCTGTCTAAACCAAGCACAGAGGGGGACATATTTTGAGACTGGAAAAATAACTGCTGCTGAAGAAATTCACCGGCATCTCACTCATATTGACACAGTAATTGTTCTTCACTAATTAGGAGCACGGGAAGGTTGTATGGTGTGGGACAGAGGTAGTGGGTGCCATGAGGCCATGGAAATGACAGCAATAAGCCCCACTTCCTCTGCTGAGCACCGAGAACCTCACTCTACTTGTATGATTACAAATGCTTGAGGTTTCTGTGCAGCGAGGTGGCCCCAGAACAGCGCTTCCATGCAGTTATTATTTAGTAGTAAAGTGATTAATAGACGCACTGGGTCAACAGCATAGTACTGCATATGTATAGTACCAATTTTTAATCAGATAAATATATAATAATCCTTATTTTTAGATAGGTAAATAGCACTGTGATATCATGCATAGGGGGTGGGGGAATATGGGAGAAGCAGTTTCAATGTGGTGGTTGTAATGTTGATGTTTTCTATAAAGGTTTTTTTCTCCAGTGTTTCATACTTGAGTTAAAGTGATTCTGAACCAGTGGTTCTCAAATTTCGCTGTGCATCAGCTTCGCCAAGAGGGCTTGTTGAAACAGTTTACTGGGATCCACCCCCAGAGTTTCTGGGGTCTAGAGTGGAACCTAGAATTTGCATTTCTAATGAGCGTCCAATTGATAGCTTTGTGGCTTGCCCAGCGACTCCCTTGAGAAGCAGTCTTCCAACAGGCCTAATTTGTTTACATACATGTCACAATTAGTCCAGCATCATGATTTCCAACCAGTTCATATTTTTTGGTGGGAGAGGATGATTTATGTCTCAGTTGAAGCCCAGGAATTGAGAAAGTTCAGGTCAGCTGCAGTCATACAGTTTGGAGTGGGGATCAGCCAGGAGGTCATTCCCTTGTTCAACATCCTTGGCAGCACATTGGAAAGAATTTTCTCCAGGGGAGCCTGGGAGCTGGATCTGGAGACACTTTGCCTGGACGGTCCCAAACCATGTAGCAGAGCTGGCCCAGTGGGGATTCACCTAGTGGCACAGTGGACACTGTGCTGGCCTGTGGCCAGTTAGCCTGGCACTGGGTGTGGACAGCAGGATTGTTGCCCAGTGTTATGGACTGAACTGCGCCCCCACCTCAGTGTATGCTGAGGCCCTAACCCCCAATATAACCGTATTTGGAGATGGGGCCTTGAAAGAGGTAATTAAGGTTAAATGAGGTCACAGCATGGGGCCCTAATCGAATAGCGCTGGATAAGAACCACTGGATAACCAGTGGTTCAGAAACACTTTAACTCAAGTATAAAAAACACTGGAGAAAAAAGCCTTTATAGAAAACATCAACATTACAACCACTACATTGAAACTGCTTCTCCCATATTCCCCCACCACATATGCATGACATCACTGTGCTGTTTATCTATCTAAAGAGAAGATGACCTTATTAAGAAGATGGGGTGACACCAGAGACAGGCACACAAAGAGAAAGAGCATGTGAGGAAGCAGAGAGAAAGCAGCCACGGGCAAGCCAAGGCAGAGGAATCCACCTGCCTGCACCTTGGCCTTGGGTTTCCATATCCCCCTAAACCGTGGGAAATGAATGAATGTTGTTGAAGATACCCAGTCTGTGGTATTTTGCTTTGACAGCTTGAGCTGACTAATACTCCCCAGAACTTGAATTCTTTGCATCCTTTGCCAGCCACCAATGTTGCTTACCTGCCCTGCCTCTCCACTCCTAATTCCAAGTCAGGTGTCTGAGGTGGCCAGAGGCTGCATCTGGCTGCAGAGAATGACAAAATGAACCATTAGGTGCACCCAGCTTCTGCAGAACATATATGAGGATAGGTTCTGCCCCTCACCAACAGGCATAATGTGGGTAATTTCTCATGCATAGGAGGATGGGCAGATGCTAGGCAACCAGTATGAACTGGCTGCTTTGAAAGGAAATTTTAAAATAGGGCATTTGGGGAGGCGCTGGATGAAAGCAGTTGAAATCACGGGGGTAAGGAATGGGCAAAAGATGAGGGATTTTGAGAAAAAAACAAACAAACATAAAATGTCCTGCATGAAGGGCTAGTCAATGGTCTGCTGAGATTCCTATACTCTGGCCAGATTGGGGTTCCGTGCAGGGGCCTGGCACCGTGCTTCTCATTTGCAGGCTGAGGCCAAGTTGGGATAAAAATCCTTTTGATATATGAGCTGCATTTTCTCAGGCCCTAACATTCCCTGCAGAGCAAGGAAGGCCATAACCACTAAAGAGAAAAGTCCACAGAACATGGGATTAATAGTCAGGCATATGACTATTAATATAGTCTGTTAATATAATATTGTGACACATGGGGTCATAGGTCACAAGTGATGGTGTTTTTCCTATAATGAAATGAGGCTCTGGGGAAGCATTTAGTTCCCAGTTTGGAGAACTCTGACCTCTGAAACAAACGTTCCAGGAAGGACTCTGTTATCCTTTGTCATTAAAGCAATAGTTCCCCAGCTGAGATAAACCCCTGCTGGAGCTCAGGGTCCCCATCCTGTAGGCTCAGTTTTGCTCCTGTGCACTTGTTGACTGTCTAGACAATATTCTGGATTCTTTGGAGGAATAGAAATCAGACAATTTTCTAGTTATAACTCAATGGGACAGGAAATTCAAGGCTCCTACTTAATTATGCTGTTTAGAAAATCATTCTCTAAGTATTTATGTCTCTTTTGAGAGCAGCATCATTCATCTTAAAGAAGAGTTGGAAAGCAGAAGCTTATTAGTCAAAGATGTTGAAATCTCAGTTTCATTATTCACCCATCATCTCTATTTTTGGGTAAACCACGTCATAGATTAACTACTCTCATTCACCCATGACTTAAAATACGCCATGTGAAATAAAGTATTTAGTTATAAGAGATGACAGAATTGATATGAGAAAATAATTTAAGGTCAACTATTAAACCAAAAACATGAGTTTAACTACATATGAAAGAAAAACGGTGCCTTTCATTTACTTTAGATATTTGCTAGTACTGCTTTTGTCTTTGTTTACTGGCAAAGGTGAAGTTACTTCTTAGTCAATCGGTCTTTGAGCCTTTACAGCTATAATCTGCTATCTGCAGTCTCCAGCCCCATGTGTGCTGAGGCACTGGGAGGGATGGGTCTGGGCTGTCTTGCACAGAGAGGCACTGACAACCTGAATCTTGCAGGTCTCAGCAATGGTCCTAGTACCTCCCTACATGGGCTGCACTCACCCCACCGTCCGGGCAGCACTGGGTGAAGGCACCCAAGGACTCCCATGTGGCTTTGTTGTTATTGACACACTTTGACCGGCTCCTTGCCCATCCTGAGCTGTGAGCTCTGCTTGAGAACATCTCAAACTTGTCACTTCTTTCTACTGCCACTGTTTCATTCCTCAGGCAGGAAGAAAATAGATAGAAGTTGCTCTGGACTAGTTCGCACTCCAGCTGACTTCTACTGGGAGATGTTCGAAAATTAAAAGCTCAGTTTTTTAGCCTCCCTTGCAGCTAGCATTCATAGTGTTATTCTCAGACAATTAGATAAACTTGCATAAGGTTTAAAAGAGAAACTGTGGCAGAGTCCAGACTCCTGTCCTGTTGGCAAGCAAGTCATGGTAGCAGGAGGCTTTCTTCAGGAGCTGCCTTCTGGTGGGTGGCCTCCTGACCCCAGAGTGAGAGGAGGCAGAGGCACTGGCCCAGCTTCATGACGCCTGGATTGCAATTGCAGGGGCAGCACAGAGGCCGTATTTAATGGCCTCAGAGGAGGTAACTTCTCTTTGTGTGAGACCTGTGTGTTAGTATGGGGAATCTTTGCGGAGGCCCAGCATGTACTCCATGCCTCCAGCCATTCCACCTGGTGTGTCACTATTACTTCCATGTATTAAACCATTTCCTTACTAAAATCCCCAAAGGGACTGTTCCCTGCAGTGCACCCTGGCCCTTACACATAGATCAGCAGGGACCTTGACTTCACCCATTTTACTGCCCCAGGATGGGTGTCAGGAAACATTAGGGGCAAGGTTTGTCTCATATATTGGACAGAAAAGACTGAAAGTGTGACAGTTCCTGAACTGAACATATAAACACATACATTTACATAAACTGGGAAATATCTCCTTCATGTACAGATACTTAAGAAATGAATTACAAAAGTTTCCAGACATGTGTTTTAGTGCCTAATTCGTTTTTTTGGGACAGAGATTTCTTAGGCAACTTTGGAATTTTAAGAATTTTCTTAGGCAAGGTTAGAATTTTGGTTTGAAAGAAGGCATGGGAGCCACATGCTTCTGACAAAAGGCTGGAGGGATTATATATCTTCCAAGGGTTGGGAAGGAAAGGACTCGGCTTGGTGTCACAGGGAAGTCAGGTACAGTGAGACGAGAGACCAAAGTCAAGGGAGCAAAGTAAGTTTTACTGCCCTCTGCAGAGTCACAGAGCGGCCGGCCTGAGGTGAGACAGGCCCGGGTGCTCGTTCTGAGGCAGCTTGGATGTGGTTTTGGCAGGGCAGAGAGGGCCTTGATGGACAGCTGTCAGCTCTCCAGGCTTGTTCTGATTGGGGAAATGGGGACAGGGGCTGTGCTGTACCTGTGCCTCTGATGTTTCTTATCCAGGGGGACCCTGGACACTTCCTGAGTCACTCTTGGACCCTGTGGCTTCATTTGATTAAATCTCTGAGTCATTTTTGGCTCTCTGGTTATTTGATCAGCTCCCTGAGTCCTCTTTGGCGGCCCTCACTCCTTTCATTCCGCTCATTTTTGTCTTTCTGCCTGACACAAGTACGCAGAACCTGCCATCACATTATCTTAAAATCAATAAGGAGTAATTGTCTTTATTAAATTCCAGGACTGGATTTTGAGGCTGCAAAAGCTACTGGAGAGGCCTAAGTCTTTCAAAGTCTATTTGTTGTTGGCCAACCTGAGCACTGACCTGAGCTGTTTAGAAGGAAAGACCAATGGAGGCCGAGGGGCCTTGCAGAGTACCCAGGGCCCCGGGGGCCAGGCTGGCCCGGCCCGGGGTCAGCAAAGGGCAGCTGCAGGAGAGAGCTCTCCTTCGTCCCTGCAGTTGGTACCGTATGGAACTTCTGAGTTGGTTCTCTCACTACCGAGATGATTCTTATCAAAAGGTAACTTTTCCTAGATACTCTTCTCATTCTATGGTAGATTATTCTTTTCCTGCCCAGAAAAAAGTCTCCCAGCCTGTAAACTAGAAGTCTTGATTGTATAAGAACATTTGAAGAATTGCATAATATATTCTACCCTGAAAGTAAAGTTCTCACTGGACTTTTTTTTTTTACTGTACACAGGGGGCCTAACCAACAGTGTATTTTTCACAGTTCTGGAGGCCGGAAGCCCAAGATGAGGATGTCAGCACTGCTGGGTTCTGCTGAGGTTCCCTTTCTGGGTTGCAGCCTGTTGGCTTCCCATTGCCTCCTCACCTGCAGGAAGGGGTTAGAGAGCTCTCTGGGCCCCTCTAGAAGGACACTAATCCCATCACGAAGGCACCACCCTTCTGACTTATTCACCTCCTAAGGTCTCACCACCTTATTCTGTCACACTGGGGATTAGATCTCAACACACCCATTTGGGGAAGCCTGGGGAGGGGGCGCTGGGGTGGCAGGTGGGGCACAAACATTCAGCCCATAACAACTTGCTTCCATTGCTTTCTTTTTTCAAGAATTTCAGTGCTGGTAGATAAGTAGGAAATGCCCCGCCTTTTCTTTGTACCCCTGCAGTGTAAACCCTGACAGTTGTTTTTTTTCTTGTAATGCAAGTGCCTGACTCGAGCTTTGATTGCAGAGGCACATCCACTCCAAAGACGGCTGCTCAGCTCAGACAAACGCCTGGCAGCCACGGGACTAGGTAAAGAGCCAGCTGCCTCCCTCTTTCCGACTCCTTTAGAGATCTTTGGTTGATTTAGACAACTGACTCTTTGCCACATTTTCTTTTTCTTTTCTTCCTCTACTTTAATTACTACTCTTATGTTTTAAATTCACCAATAAAGAGTGAACCCATGAAACCCTAGGACTCCACCCTCGACCTCAATAAAAGCAGAACCTCACGTCTGTGCTTTCTCTCCACCTATGACCTCGCCGTATGGCTACCAGGATGCCGAATGCCCCTGCCGGGGACTTGTAAATAATAGACCTTGCTTCTTTCATAGTCTCCTGATGGCTGATGCTGAGATCACCTTATAACAGAAGAACCACAAGGGCCAGTCCAGACACAGTATTGGTTCCGAAAGGAAAACCTGGGGCCGGTGAGTGCCTCCAGGCATTTCTAGCCAATAGAATCATTATCAATAGACCCCCACAAACAACCCAGCCCTCATAAGCGTACATATCTTGTTCTCTCCCTTTTCCTCAGGCAGAGGGGAAGCCCGCAGTGGAAGTGGCTGCCTTGCCCGCAGTGCATAAGGGACCAGTCACTCGGGGTGGGGAGAGTCATCCCTCAGGACGTTCTGAAATGGGCTTCAATATTTGGAGATTTTCTTGGGCTTGGGTACTTGAATCTAATTTGTGGACTTGATGAGATTTCCAGTACATTTTCTAGTGAGAAAAATGGGGAGTAACTCTCTAGGCTTCTGAGTTCCATGTCCTAACAATGATATGGCCGAGATTCCCTCAGTTTACCCTTTTCCTGAGACAGAACTAAAGAAGGGAAAGTGTTCAAGAATATGCATTTTCGTTAAAATGTGCTAGGATGTTTTCAGGTTGTTCTCACTGGGATATTTTCAAATTGAAAAGGTTATACAAACACCAAGGGCGGCCAAACGACAGGCCCTTTTGTGCTCAAGTGAGAGATACAGGTTCTATTTCTACTTTGTGAAGAAGAGAAAGCAGATTTGAACCGAAGTATAACCACACTCCCTGCTTGGTATTTTACATGTGTTTTTATCTCACTCCAATTAGCTCTGTTACCTAACCTCTTGTTCTTGGGTGAAAATAGAGAGTGAATTAGAGACGCCTCTTGGAATTGGTGGTAACTAGAATTGACAGATGCTGAACAGGGAACCAGCTGCTAAGCTCAAGTGAAATAGGGAGCTAACTCCCTGCTGCTCTAATTTGATCTAATTTGTAAATTGTCTTTATTTATGATCTTATGGAAAAAGATTGTTGACAATAGAATTTCACATAGATGTTAGATAATCCCCAAACCTCTAAGAGTTTTTCCTAATCTGTCCCATCAACATTAGCAGGCACCCCACACACAGTGCCCCCGCTCCACAGCCCAGAATTTATGGAGCTTGATGCTATTTGGCTAAAAGAAGGACGTATTTGTCTACCTACAGTAGAGATTGTTGTAAACTTTCACTCACTGGTCTGCTATCCTGCCTTGACCACAATTTAATGGAGTTGCCTGATTTCTTAACCCTTGAGAGAATTACAAGGACGTGCCCCTCTCTCTCTCCTCACTCAAGACTTCCGTACTCCTCATCTGAGTGTGAGTTTATCCCCAGTGAAAGAACAGTGAGGAATTAGTTCATAAAGAGAAACTATGAAAATGAACATGGTGCTGATAACAAGGAGGTTCTTTAAGGAGACAGGCCAGGAAGTTAGAACCGGTTGGAGAAAATGAAAAGTACATTTCAATACCCCTCCTGCCCCTGTGGGCCCAGAGACGATCTACGCTGACAGGAGGCGTAAATCCGTTGCCATGTTCATCATAGACTTAACTGTTCCATCAGCAACCCGGCTTTAGTTGTTTTTACCTATTTACGAGGACTAGTTTTTCTTTGGTTTTCTTAATTATTGGAACTCTTCAAAGTAGAAAAAATGGCCCTGAATTAATCATACCAAATAAGAAAGATATCCATGAGAAATAATTTGATGTTAATATGCAATTTGAATTTTGAAAAATGTGTCTGAAAAACTCACAGACAGTGGTTTCTTAAATCTGCAGTTGGATTTCTGAAAACCAACTGCAACATGTTGTGTGGAAGTTAGGATGTCTTGGTGTGTTTAGTCTGTAGTTTCGTCTAAGATTGAGGACTAAAACAGTAGGAGAATCATTCCTTAGGACTGAGACAAGACAGTCACTTCCCCTCTGACTTGCAGTAATGATAATGTTGACCATGTGGACTGATAACGGAAAAAGAAGTAACAGATGCATGATGTAGGTAGATACTGTGGTTCCTACTAATAAAGGTAAAAAGTGGTGCCAATCACAGTGCTTCTCAAGTCTCGTGTTCTAGCAGGAAGGAAGGGCACCCATACCAGCTCATAGTGAGCTCCGTCCTGCCACATTCTCTGTTTCCTAATTCTCTGGGTTGGCGCACCTTTTTTTTTAGTCTTATGTCTACATAATTCACATATGAATGTAAAGTAGTAAAGAATTTGGTATTAAATCAGCTGGGCAATTTCTTCCCAAGGGAAATAGTTTTTACTCCATTTTACTCCACTACATTTCTTAGAAATGAAACTTTCCTTCTCCCAAGCCCTTGTAAAATCTCTGTAGAGCTGGGGTCAAGCTAATGCCAAGGATCCTCGTCACTGTCATCATCAGACACTTTTGGGGTACATCCTGTGCCAGGGAACATGAAATCAATACATAGAACACTCCCTGTCCAATGGGGTGGGTCACTCATCCACTCAGTGAGCCATAGTTCAGACACGTCCCATGGCAGACCCACGTTCACTCAGGGCACCTCAGGGAGGCCCCAAGATGTCCAGGCCCCAGCAAACTAAGACGAAAATTAAAATTCATGCTCTCACGTATAGATTTTGTGATTATTGGAATGCAATTTCATTTTGTATTAAGCTAACATTCGAATTAACCAATATTTGTTGGGTATTTATTATGTGTTTACTCTGTGCTAGATGCTTTTTAACAAAACTGGAAATGCTATTCCCATTTTATAATAGAAAAATCAGGCTTTAAGTAAGTTCAGAATCACCCATCTAATAAATTGCTTTGGAAATGAAAGAGGATAATAAAAAGAATTGACAAAAAGCGTGTTTAAGAAACCATTACATAGCTTGGTGGTCGCCATAAAGGAGGAGGTAGAGGATGGGTGGAATAGACGAAAGGGGGAAAAGCAGTGAGAATGCTTGGTATCTTAATCTGGGCAATGGTGACATGACTGTGCACAGGTCAAAATGCCTTGAGCTGTACACTGAGATTTGTGCATTTTATTGTATGTACTGCAAGAATAAAAAAAGAAGCTGCTATTTTACTTGATAATCCGCTTTCTTCCATAACCACACACACACACACACACACCACTCGGTCAGATGATCCCAGAAGTCCAGCAATTCATCCTCGCAGAGGAGTAACACAGGCTGCTGCTTCACCCGGGGCACCTGGACAGGCGAAGCAGGGGGAGGGGGGTGTAGTTTTGAAAACAGAGACATTAAGTGAGCTTTTATACACTGAATGTTGAGTTATCCGTCCTTCTTTCCTACTTGTTGCCCAGAAGTCCGTAAGATAGCCTAGTAATACCAGAGCGGAGGTGAACAAACCTCTGCAGGGATTCTGAACAGCCTGAGAAGAGAAACCTGCCAACAAGGTAATCAGGGCTTGCAGTGAAGTCATCCATCCCATTGCACTTTGCAAAGGCCCCTGTTGAGCTTTCCACACACAGAGACCCCAGTCATTATCCTGGAGGCCCACCCTTAAATATGAACGGACAGCAAGAATGACCAGATAAGTGACAGAAGCCTCACACCAAAGGTAACGAGAAAACCTACCACCAGGGAACAGCCTGCTTGAAGAAAACAGAAACCAAGCAGGGAAATAAACCTTAAAAACAATAAAACCACTATTGTAGAATCTCTCTACTACACTATTACAGTAACCCTAGGAAGAAAAGAGATGTTGCATCCATGAAATGAGATCAGGATATTAATTTTTTCAAATACATATATTTTAAAAAAGAAAGACAAAGCTCCTGTAAGATAAAATTAAATATATGGAAAACTCAGTAAATATGATAGAAGAGAAGATGAGATTTCTCTCACGGTAGAACAAAAACTATATAGATAATAGGAGAGAAAAGATAAGAAAATCATAGGATCCACTCAGGAGGTCCAACACACAGATAAAAGAAGTTTCAGAAAGAGCAAAAAGCATTAAAAGAGTCAAAAATCATTTTTTAAATCTTCAAGGAAATTTCCCCAAATTAAAGGACATAGATTTCAATTTGGAAAGGTTGGTCAAGTACAGAGCCAATAGATGAAAAAAATAAATGAAATGCAAGCCTAACATTGTGAAAAAATCACAATTCTGGGAAATACCCTGAGTTTTTAGAGATAGAAAGAAACTGTCAGAGGCAACGGATTAAGAATAAAAATGGCTTTGTACTTCTCAGCTGCAGAACTGAATGCCGGGAACAATGTGGCAAAACATTCAAAATTCTGAAGGAAAATTGTTTACAACCTTAAAGCCAGAGAAATTATCTATTAAATATTGGGGCTGAGAGAATGTACCTCCTTTTTCCCAGGAAGCTACTTGAGAAGGAACGTAGAAAAACAAGAGAATAATGCAATAATGAGCCGTAAGCCTCAGGATGTAGGGAACCCACATGGATAAAGAGCCCCGGGCACCCTCAGGACTCGGAAGAGGGGAGTGTCAGGCTCAGCCGAGGGCCCGATGATACTGCAGGAGGCCTGAAATCTCTTGGAGAGCTCTCTTTAAGACTACAGAATTGATGTATTTCAACGAGATTTAGACATTTGGAGGAAAATTTGGGGCTGGAATAGTGGTAAGTTCATAGAAAACTAAGCAAATGAAAACAATAAATAACTTTGGGACAACAAAACAGGAAAAGTAATTGTCCTATGCCAGGTGGTTCGTCCATGAATAGCACTGATGTAACAGTAATGACGTACACAATAAATACTGAGTTAAACTAAAATATGTTGTAATTATATTAAGAACACTGGAGGAAATGAGGTGAAGAAATTGTGTGTGTGTGTGCATGTGTTGAGTGTGTGTGTGCGTGTGTTTTGGCAGCAGTAGGAAACAGTTAAAATTTTCTCCTAGATAAGGTCAAAAACTAAAAAATTAAGAAGTGACAATATAATCATGCTAGAGTTATAGAGTTATAAAAATAAAAAAAAATCTAAAGAATGTTTAAGTCTCTGTGGAATAGGATATTGGGGGCATATTAGTATTTTTTTCAATAATAAACCTTGTAAAATTGGTTCTTATAAATTATATTGATGAAACATTGATGAAAGTAAAAACTGAAACAGCACACATAATGCAGGGGGTCACAGGGAAGGCAGTGCAGCACAGAGAAGACAAGTAGTGACTCTTTGGCATCTTACTACACTGATGGACAGTGACCGCAGTGGGGTATGTGGAGGGGACTTGATAATAGGGGTGAATGTACTAACCACAATGTTGCTCATGTGAAATCTTCATAAGATTGTATATCAATGATAGCTTAACAAAAAAATACTGAAACAAAAAGATTTGTAATGTTTGGCACTATTTCTTAGATAATGGCCCTATTTGAGGCCACCTCACTCTAGAACTGCACAGTTGTCCAACACAAAGGCGAAGTAGCTTTTCCTAGAAGTAGTCCACCTGGAGTCCAGGTTAAAGTCATGGAGGGCTTTCTTCCTATTTTCCCACCATTCCAACCCAACTCCTGGATGGATACCCACTGCATGGTTAATGAACTGATGGTTGCCACAGACAAATTTTTTGTTCCCCCCACCAAAAAAAATTGGTGGTCCCAGTCACCACTTCTCTCAAGTTTCTGTTTTCCTTTAAATACACCACCTTATTCATTTCACCATAATTTATTAAGGAATATTTTATATTGCATAATCATATATCATGGACCAGAAGAAGGTGTTCTGAGCTAGAAATCAGGAGAACACCCCCTTCTATGATGGCTCACTGCACTTTTTACTCAGAATGGATTAAAGCCATATTGCTTCAACAAACTGTCCCACAATTTCAGTGACACATAAACATCCATTTTTCTCTCAGAATATACACCAAGGAAACAGAGAAACTGGAGACTCATGGAAGAGTTTTTACTACTTCGGTTCAAAACTTTCTCCTTTGCAAAATTGAGGGATTAAACTAGTTGATGTTTTCCAGAAACACGAAGCTCTTCCCTTCATCTTCTCTTCCACCACAGACTCTGGGACATCTCAGAGGTGATGACATTGGTGGAGGTAATGAGCACATTACCAATGGATATGAAAATAATCCTAATGATCTATTTAGCTCTTACTATATGGCAGACACTGGGATATGCACCTTGGACATATTGTGCCATTTAATCATGAGAACAACTTTATGAGGTGAATACTTTTAAGACATAAGCAAACGGGGTGCTGATCCTTTCCTCAAACCTGCTCTACATGAAAGCTCCCCCATTTAAGTTGAATGCTGTTCCATTGTTGCGGCTGCTCAAACCAAAGTCTCCAATCTCATTTCCATACACCTCCCATCTAGCCCGACAGCAAACTCTGTTGACTCACATCAAAATATATAAAATGTTCTGCTGTTTGGGGTTCCTTCTTTTGCTCCCGCCTTGACTTGGGGGTCTTCATCTTTAGCCTGGGTCACTACCATCTCCTGGCCTAGAGCAGTCCATTCTCATGCAGCACCAGTGTGGTAGCTAAAAAAACTACATCCAATCTGGCCACTCCCCTTCTTAAAACCACAAAATAAAATAAATATGCTTGCATTAGTGCTGATTATGCATAAATTATTAAGGAAGTAAAAAGAGAGAGCTCTTTGTTACAGAAGAATTCCAATCAATGAATATAGAAAGAATGAGAAAAATACAAAATTACCGTGAAGCAAACATCAAAGTAAAATCACTGCCTGTTAGATTCATGAATAGATGCTAAAATCAGTGAGGAGAAACTAGATATCTGCATTGTCTCAAAAAATCTCTCCCAGAATATTTATTTGTCATAAATGGAAAATAATGTTATAATGGAGAAACCCAGAAGACACCACCTTACAAGGGATGAAGATGTAATAATACAGCATAAATTACCCGATAGGAAACACTGAACAAAAAAAAAGGTAACTTCGATCAGACCATGAGGAACCATCAGATAAACGCAAACGGTGACCAGTACTGTTCCCAGCTGCCACGGCTATGAAAGATAAGGAAAGGCTGAGCAACTGTCTTAGACAAGAAGACTCTAAGGAGATGTGACAGCTCAGTGCTAGATCAGATGTGAGACCCTAGATTGGATCCCAGAAAAGAAAATGAACATTAGTGCAAAAAACTGGTGACACATGAATAAAGTATGGAGTTCAGTAAATTAATGATATATCGTCTTAGTTGTGATAAATTTATCATAGTCAAATGCACAGAATACCAGTAGATTCAGAGACACTGAGAAGTGACTGGTGGTTACCACAGGGTAGGTATTGGGGTGGATGGGTGGAGTAGGTGAGGGGGATTAAGGGACACAGAAATCTCAGTCATAATATAAGTTGGTCACAGCGGTAGAAGTGCAGCATGGGGAATATAGCCCATGGTTCTGTAATATCTCTCTATGCTGACAGTAACTGCACAAGCTGGGGTAAGGATTTAATAATGTCTGTAACTGTTGAACCACTATGTTGTATACTTGAAACCAATTTAAAAATAGATAACATTTAGGGAAGCTGTGCAGGGTATACAGGAACTCACTATACCATCTTTGCAATTTTCTGTAAGTCTAAAATGACTTCAATATGTTTTAAAAATAAATGCATAGTAAGTAATGAATTTATTTTTTCATCTATAAAATCAAGAAGTTGAATTTTCAAGTCTCTCAAATTTTTAATAAATTCATGAAAAAATGGAAAAAAATGATATACTATTTCAATTTAAAAATTAGGAGAATCAACCTAGGACAAATCTGTTAGCAAATGTCAGTCTAAAACAGTTTATCAAAAATACCTTTAGACAACATTTCTGATTGATTAGACTGAAATAAACAGATACTTTAGCACCAAGTAAATGAATAAATGGAATAAATCAGTAGATAACTAATATATGCTTGAGTAAAAAGGAAAATATATTATGACATGAGAATCTTCTTCCCATTTCTAGACACAAATCTAGTAACTAACAAAGAAATTTGTTATGAGAGACCAAGTGATAACTTTAAGATGCCTTGGGAAAAATCCCCCATGGCTGTACACAATCCATCTGATTCCTCAAGTTCTCGACTATTCTTTACCCACATTGCCTAACTTAAAGTGATCTTCCTCATTAAAGTCATTAAAGTCAGTAAAGAAGAATGATTATTTTTAAAGTTTACCTCTTATGCTTAATAATATTGACACAGTTAATCTTAATAAGGACAGCACAATCTTTCACAATATAAAATTAAATATATTCTTTTTTCATTTTACAAATGCAGAGTTTGGGAGCTCACTATGACACACACATCCTTACAATATTAATGATTCTAAGATTAACCTACTACTTGTGTGAACAAAGCTCGATCGTCTATGTACATCATCGTATTTGAATCTTCACAATATTGTTCAGATAAAGAAATCAAAGTCAGAAGGTTTCGTGTCTTCCCAAGGTGCCAACAGCTCCTATGTGGCAAACTCATATTCAACTGAGAACAGCCCATTCTAAGGTCAGGGCTATAAATCATTTAACATTGCTACAAATGTCATACAAATATGGACTAAAAACAGAGAAGAAAAATAAAAGGCAGTGATACACATATATTCCTTTAAAAAGCTAAAGAGATGGGTGTTGCATTAGTCAGGGTCATAAACAAACATCCCTCCCTTGCCTTGGCTTCCTATTCTGCGGGTGGGGTGGGAATCAGTGATATTGGAGATACCTGGACTCTGTGTTATGGGACTGAGCTGCATTTGGCTATAAACAATCATGTTAGAAAAGCTATGTGGGGAGTGGGGGCAGGAAAGGAGAGGGAGATGGGCTCCTTCCCACAGTCGTTGGCATGCTTCTTTCTGTTGGTCTTTAATTAATCTTGTTCGTAGGGAGCCTGTTGACTGAACATGTGAAGAGGGAGGTCAGTGGCCTTTTGATTGTACCAGCTTAGCTAGCACTGCCTACCAACTGCTGCCGGCTCTGCACCTAAAAACAATGTTGAAACCATAAAACAGCAACTATATATATATAGTGAGAAAGAGAGAGAGACACACAGAGATGTATTATGAGAAATTGGCTCATCCAATTATAGAGGCTGAAAAGATTTGACATCAGCATGGTGGAGACCCAGGAAAGCCAGGGGTTTGGTTCTGTCTGAGTCTGAAGGTTCCAGAACCGGGGCAGCTGACGGTGTGAGTCTCGTCTTAAGACAGAAGAGCAGATGAGCTGTCTCAGCTCAGTCGGTGGAAGGTGCAGATTCTCCTTCCCTCCCCCTCTTGGTCCACTGTATGAGGCCCAGCCACACTGGAGAGGGCCACGTGCTTTACTGAGTCCACTAATTCCAGTGCTAATCTCGCCTGGAAACACCCTCACAGGCACACCCAGAAATAGTGACTAGTCAAACACCCGGTCACCCCATGATTTAATCAAGTTGACACATAAAATTAACCACTATAGCATATATATTTCCGGCATTTTCCTTGCTTATTTTTATCTACTGTGAACTTGAATCATCAGCTAGGAAAAATATGTGAACCCATATATTTATATGAGAAAGTCTGTCCTCACAAGGTAATACACAGCAGTCATTGTGGTTCTGAGTGAAGAGCCCCTGCTTTTGACTGATTTCACTGACTCTGTGCCCCAGGGTACCTGACAAGCAGAGGAAGTGGGAAAGGAAAGTGGGTTCATCTATGTATTGTGATGGGCAGGAATCTTGGAAAACTCATGAGGAAAACAATTAAGACTGCATAAATCTAAGAATGAGAGGAATGAGTGAGGACAGCATTTCTCAGTGTCATATTACTATCTAATAACTGTATTTCATATTACAAAGCTCGGGCTGCCCCATGATTTTATTATGGCCCATAACAATGTTATGAAATATGCATGATTTCAGTAATTAATAAGTTTACATATTTGACTAGGAGCTAATTTTCTGATTTTTATGGGTACTTTTCATAATGCCAGGCAGCCCCACTGATAGAATTCATGACTCAAACTAAGTGAAGAAGGGAACAAACAATTCAGTGTGTGTGTGTGGTGGTGGAGTAGTGCGGGCATCCTAGGGACATTAATAAGGAATAAAACAAAACACAATTTCAAAGTGGTAAGATTACAAAGACCCTGAAAAGATCATAACCTTTGCTTTCCAATTTTCTGTTGTGTTCTTAAGGATATCTATGCAAAATAAAGACACTTATCTCACGTTAGTAGTCTATTTCAGTATTTAACAAATTTTAATGAATTTTCTTATAATGGACCTAAACCAGAACTGCTAAATGTAAAAAATATTCTTTGTTTTGTCCAAAATACAGATATCCATACTGAAAACAATTTGAGTTTGAACCTTTGGCAAAACATCAGGTTTTCCATTAGACCTACTTTTGTTTCTGAGTTTCTTGTTTAGGCAGTTTGAACTATTTATAAGGATTTGTATTCCACAAGACTTTTATTCTTAGAAATTATCTAAAAAGGAGCAGTTTTTCTTTTTTTGATAAAATAAAATGTATTTGTAATGTAACACCTGACATTTATATTTTTCTTTTTTTCTATTCTTTTTTGTTTGTTTTTATAATGCAAGTGCCTGACTTACGCTTTGATTGTTGAAGCACCCATTCCAAAGATGGCTGGCTAGGACAAGCACATTGCCGGCCACAGGACTAGATAAAGGGTCAAGCCACCTGCCTTGAAGTCCCTTTGTTAGAGATCTTTGGATAACGGACCTTTGGCCATTTATTTTATTTCTTGTCTCTTTGCTCCTCACTCTTATGTTTTAAATTCACCAATAAAAAATGAATCCCCAAAGCCCTGGGCTCCCACCCTTAACCCCAATAAAAGCAGGGTCCCAGGCTCTCCACTGCATCCCACCCCCATCCACTGCCAGTCTTGCTGTGTGTCCCAGGCATGCCTGTACCTTCTAGCAGGTGTTAAATGTTGTTGTTTTTTCAATGTTTCCTGAGGGTTATTGCTGAAGGTGTCTTGCAATCATAAGAACCACAGGGGCCATTCCAGCCACAACTATCAGTAAGCTGACTTGCACAAAAAAAATTATATGTTGTAATTAATACATGGGTCCATTGGATCCTCTAGTAAATCTAAGACACAGTATAAGATCTTAGTGATTTCATTCTTCCTGTATCTCAAACTATTTATAGAATAAGAACCTTAGAAACTATTTCATCATTACCCATTAATTACTTCCAACTATGTTACAAAAGTTAGAGACCATTAAGAAAAGAGAAGAAGGATGCTGTGGCAGGCAGAATGGGCCCCCAAAGATGCCCACCCTGTAAACTCCAGACCTTGTAAATATGTTACATTACATGACAAAAGTGGTCACAGACCTAAAGGTATGGCGATAATTCTGGATTAGCCAAGTGGGCCCATATAATCCCATAAGCCCTTAAAAGCAGAGCCCTTTCTTTGGCTAGAGTCAGAGACATGTGGCAGAAGGGAAAGGTGGAAGATTTGAACTATGAGAGGAATTCAATCCAACATTGCTGGTGGGGCCACAGTCCCATCCAGGCCCAAGACAAGCCGAGCGCATGGCTGACAGCCAACAAGGACGCAGCAACCTCAGTCCTACAATCACAAGGAATTGAATCCGGCTAATGACTTGAATAAACTTGGAAATGGATTCACCAGAGCCTCCAGAGAAGAATTCAGTTTTGTTGACACACTGATTTCAGTCTCATGAGACTCTAAGAAGAGAACCTCCACAAGCCCTGCTCTATGCAGACATCTGACCTGCCGGACTGTGAAATAATAAGTGAGTCTAAATAAAAAATGAGTATTGTTTTAAAAGGCTAAACCTGGATGGCTTGTACAGAAGCAATACAGCACTAATATAGATGGCATTGCCTGCAATGCGGAAATGGGGAAATCGTCTATCCCACCATCTTTTGATTTTCTTATTGTGTTTCCCAAAGTATTGTATCGTCATTTAAGAAGGTATTAAACAAGCCTGGAAATATTATTGCTATGATCGTTTTCAAAAAATATCTTTATCGAAATTAGTTGAGTGGAAAACATATCACAATCATTGGATAGATTAGAAGATAAATTGAGAGACAGAAACACTGTAGATTCTCCCAAAAATGATGAAATTGACCATATAAACACAATCCTAACCATGCATCTCTAGTGAGTATCCTAGATGAATTTTCTCAACTAGATGACTGTACAATACATTTATAAGGACCAAAAAGAAAATACACCATTTCATCCAGTTAGTCATTTCACTGGAAGGACTTCACAATATGTTTTTCAAGAATCTGGACCATCCTATTTTGCTAACAGATATATGACAGTATTATTTCATTTCTTATGATTTTTGTGCACCATTATTTACTTCATATTATTCTTAAGTGGAAAAACTCTGATGGCAGGGGTGTATGCAAAGGTGATTGGAAAAAAGCAATGTAGAAATGAAAAGAGTTTTTGGATTGGTCATTGTTGTTGATGTTGATTTAAAAGTGAAAATATTTGCAAATATGGAGTAAAAACATACTTATTCTTTCTTAACAAAATTATGTACCCTCAAAATTTCAAAAGTACTTCATGTTGATGATACAATGAAAGATCAGATGTAATGATAATATAGGACCTAGTAGAGATGTATTTAAAATATGTAATAAGTATTTATAAGTTCATGTATGACATAAACAGTAAATTGCATTCAAAAAGCATTGTTCAGATTCAAGATGGTGGCATGAGAGGTGACACGGAGAACTCCTTCCCAAACCACAAATAATACAAAAACATGGTTAATTAAAACAACTAACCCTAAAACCACAACAAGAAAGAAGGCTGCACCAGACTGCATACACACCTCATGAACAGAGCAGACCCCATGAAACAGGATAATGTGAAAGCCTTAATCTGGTGGGACCCAGGCCCTTCCCCCACATCAGCTCATGGGCGGGAGGAAGAGAAACAGAGGGGGAGGGTGTGGAAGCCTGAGACTGCTGGACACCTAGACCTGGACATCTGCTCTGTGAGCGGAAGCCTATATTGCGTGGTGCTCTGGGCGTTAGGGAGCTCGGACAGGCGGAAGGCCCAGGAGACTGACATTCAGGCCTTTTGTGGAGGACGGGATCCACACCCAGCTGCTCTGTGTCAGAGGAAAGGCAGGGAGTCTGAGAGGCTTCCTAGCAGTGAGAGGGCTGCCGAAGGAGCGGGGTTTGCACGGAGCTTGCTGTGCAGGAGAAGGGAGAGCTGGAGAAGGTAGTCTGAGCGTACTCTGCCCAGCTGGTTGGGACCTTTGAGGAGCTTCAGGTGCTCCATCCCCCTGGCTGGCTGCTCAGCTCCGAGGCCCCCAACTTTGACACACAGCCTGCCGAGCCTTTCTCCTGGCCGGATGGCACCAGCTCGCAAACCAGCAGTCACTGCACTGGCGTCAGACCTGTCAGAGGAAGGCCCTGCCTACAACAGCTAGAGACGCAAAGCACAGAGGCTTACACGTGTGTGCTTGGCCCACTGGCTTTGACACTGGAGACAGGCACCATGGACAGGAAGCAGGAAACAGATTTTTCCCACCCCCAGGCACCACCTCTGCTCCCTTACGAACAAACCCCAACTTCACTCCAGGGGCTGAGCAGCTCCAGAGACTGGACTTCCTGTGCACTAGTGGGCACCATATAGAAATATGAAACATCAAAAGAACATGGTTCAGACCAAAATCTCACAAACCCCAGAAAAAAGGCCAAATGAAACTTAATTCACCAACCTTCATGAAAGAGAGTTCAAAATAAAATTATAAACATGCTTATGGAGGTACAGAAAGATATTCAAGAACTCGGGAATGAATTTAAGTTGGAGATTCAATCACTAAGAAAATCCATATCGGAAATGAAACATACAATGGAGGGATTTAAAAGCAGATTAGATGTAGTAGAAGAGATGGTAAATGGAATAGAAATTAGAGAAGAGAAATACAAAGAAGCTGAGGCACAGAGAGAAAAAAGAATCTCTAAGGATGAAAGATTATTGAGAGAACTGTGTGACCAATCCAAACGGAACAATATTCACATTATAGGAGAACCAGAAGAAGAAGAGAGAGGAAAAGGGATAGAAAGTGTCATTGAGGAGGTAATTGCTGAAAACTTCCCCAGTCTGGGGAAGGAGATAGTCTCTCAAGACATGGAGGTGCACAGATCTCTGAACACAAGGGACCCAAGGAAGACAACATCACGACATATAATAATTAAAATGGCAAAGATCAAGGATAAAGACAGACTTTTAAAAGCTGCAAGAAAGAGAAAAAAGATCACATACAAAGGAAAAGGAAAACCCATTAGGCTATCATCAGACTTCTCAATAGAAACCTTACAGACCAGGAGGGAGTGGCATGATATATTTAATGCAATAAAGCAGAAGGGCCTTGAACCAAGAATACTCTACCTGGCAAGGTTATTATTTAAATTGGAAGGAGGGATTAACAATTTTCAGATAAGCAAAAGTTGAAAGAATTTACCTCCCACAAACCACCTCTACAGTGCATTTTGGAGGAACTCCTATAGATCGAAGTATTCCTAAGGCTAAATAGATGTTAACCAAGGGATAGACAAAGAGTACAGAATATGATTCATAACATACAAAGAATGGAGGAGGAAGACAAAGGAGGGAAAAAAGAAGCTTTAGGTTGTGTTTGTAATAGCATACTAAGTGAGTTAAATTAGACCGTTAGATAGTAAGGGAATTACCCTTGAACTTTTGGTAACCATGAATCTAAAGCCTGCAATGGCAATAAGTACATACGTATTGATAATCACCCTAAATGTAAATGGTCTGAATGCACCAATCAAAAGACATAGAGGTACTGAATGGATAAAAAACAAGACCCATCTATATGTTGCCTTCAAGAGATTCACTTCAAACCCAAAGACATACACAGACTAAAAGTAAAGGGATGGGAAAAGATATTTCATGCAACTAATAGTGATAAAAAAGCAGGAGTTGCAGTACTCATATCAGGCAAAATAGACTTCAAAATAAAGAAAGTCACAAGAGACAAAGAAGGACATTACATAATAATAAAAGGGTCAGTCCAACAAGAGAATATAACTATTATAAATATTTATGCACCCAACACAGGATTACCTACATATGTGAAACAAATAATAACAGAATTAAAGGGGGAAATAAAATGTAATGCATTCATTTTAGAAGACTTCAGCACACCACTCACTCCAAAGGACAGATCAACCAGACAGAAAATAAATAAAGAGACAGAGGCACTGAACAACACAATAGAACAGATGGACCTAACAGACATCTACAGAACTCTACACCCAAAAGCAGCAAAATACACATTCTTCTTAAGTGCACATGGAACATTTTCAAAAATAGATCATATACTAGGCCACAAAAAGAGCCTCAGCAAATTCAAAAAGACTGAAATTGTAACAACCAGTTTCTCACACCACAAAGGTATGAAACTAGAAATAAATTATGCAAAGAAAATGAAAAATCCCACAAACACATGGAGGCTTCACAACATGCTCCAAAATAACCAATGGATCAATGACCAAATAAAAACAGAGATCAAGCAATATATGGAGACAAATGACAACAGTAACTCAACACCAAAAAATCTGTGGGACGCAGCAAAGGCCATGTTAAGAGGAAAGTATATTGCAATACAGGCCTACCTCAGGAAAGAAGAACAATCCCATATGAGAAGCCTAAACTCACAATTAATGAAACTAGCCAAGGAAGAACAAATGAGGCCCAAAGTCAGTAGAAGGAAGAACATAATAAAGATTAGAGCAGAAATAAATAAAATTGAGAAGAATAAAGCAATAGAAAGAATCAATGAAAGCAAGAACTGGTTCTTCGAGAAAATAAACAAAGTAGATAAACCCCCAGCCAGACTTCTCAAGAAAAAAAGAGAGTCTACTCACATAAACAGAATCAGAAATGAGAAAGGAAAAATCACTATTGACACCACAGAAATACAAAGAATTGTTAGGGAATACTAAGAAAAAGTATATGCTAACAAACTGGATAACCTAGAAGAAATGGAAAACTTTCTAGAAAAATACAACCTTCCAAGGCTGACCCAGAAAGAAACAGAAAATCTGAACAGACCAATTACCAGCAATGAAATTGAACTGGTAATCAAAAACCTAGCTAAGAACAAAAAGCCTGGACCAGATGGCTTCACTGATGAATTTTATCAAACATTTAGTGAAGACCTAATACCCATCCTCCTTAAAGTTTTCCGAAGAGTAGAAGAAGAGGGAATACTTTCAAACTCATTCTATGAGGCCAGCATCACTCTAATATGAAAACCAGGCAAAGACACCACAAAAAAAGAAAATTACAGACCAATATCCTTGATGAACATAGATGCAAAAATACTCAACATAATATTAGCAAACTGAATTCAAAAATCTATCAAAAAGATCATCCAACATGGTCAAGTGGGATTCATCCCAGGGATGCAAGGATGGTACAAAATTTGAAAATCCATCACCATTATTCACCACACCAAAAAAAAGAAGGACAAAAATCACATGATCATCTCCATAGATGCTGAAAAAGCTTTTGAGAAAATTCAACATCCATTCATGATAAAAACTCTCAACAAAATGCGTATAGAGGGCCAGTCCCTCAACATAATAAAGACCATATATGACAAACCCACATCCAACATTACACTTAACAGCGAGAAGCTGAAAGCTTTTCCTCTAAGATTGGGAACGAGACAAGGATGCCCACTCTCCTCACTTCAGTTCAACATAGTTCTGGAGGTCCTAGCCATGGCAATCAGACAACACAAAGAAATAAAAAGCATCCAAATTGTTAAGGAAGAAGTCAAACTGTCCCTTTTTGCAGATGACATGATATTGTACATAAAAAACCCTAAAGAATCCACTCCAAAACCTCTAAATCTAATATCTGAATTCAGCTAAGTTGCAGGATACAAAATTAATACACAGAAATCTGTTCATTCCTATACCCTAACAGTGAACTAGCAGAAAGAGAAATCAGAAAAACAATTCCATTCACAATTGCATCAAAAAGAAAATACCTAGGAATAAACCTAACCAAGGAAGTGAGAGACCTATACTCTGAAAACTACAAGACACTCTTAAGAGAAATTAAAGAGGACAATAATAAATGGCAGTTCATCCCATGCTCTTGGCTAGGAAGAATTAATGTTGTCATAATGGCCATTCTGTCTAAAACAATCTACAGATTCGATGCAAACCCTATCAAAATACAAACAGTATTCTTCAATGAACTAGAGCAAAGAGTTCTAAAATTCATATAGAATGACAAAAGACCTCAAATAGTCAAAGCTTTCCTGAGAAGGAAGAATAAAGTAGGGGGAATTATGTTCCCTGACATAAAGCTCTACTACAAAGCCACAGTAATCAAGACAATTTGGTACTGGCACAAGAACAGACCCATAGACCAGTGGAACAGAATAGAGAGCCCAGATATAAACCCAAGCATATATGGTCAATTAATATACGATAAAGGAGCCATGGACATACAATGGGGAAATGACAGCCTCTTCAACAACTGGTGTTGGCAAAACTGGACAGCTACATGTAAGAGAATGAGACTGGATTATTGTTTAACCCCATACACAAAAGTAAACTCAAAATGGATCAAAGACCGGAATGTAAGTCAAGAAACCATAAAACTCTTAGAAAAAAGTATAGGCAAAAATCACTTGGACATAAACATGAGCAACTTCTTCATGAACATATCTCCCTGGGCAAGGGAAACAAAAGCAAAAATGAACAAATGGGACTATATCAAGTTGAAAAGCTTCTTTACAGCAAAGAACATCATCAGTAGAACAAAAAGACATCCTACAGTATGGGAGAATATATTCATAAATGATGCATCTGATAAGGGGTTGACATCCAAAATATATAAAGAACTCACGCACCTCAACAAACAAAAAGCAAATAAGCCAATTAAATAAATGGGCAGAGGAGCTGAACAGACACTTCGCCAAAGAAGAAATTCAGATGGCCAACAGGCACATGAAAAGATGCTCCACATCGCTAATCATCAGACAAATGCAAATTAAAATCACAATGAGATATCACCTTGCACTAGTTAGGATGGCCAACATCCAAAAGACAAACAACAAGAAATGTTGGCGAGGATGTGGAGAAAGGGAAACCCTCCTACACTGCTGGTGGGAATGTAAACTAGTTCAACCATTGTGGAAAGTAGTATGGAGATTCCTCAAAAAACTCAAAATAGAAATACCATTTGACCCAGGAATCCCACTCCTAGGAATTTACCCTAAGAATGCAGGAGCCCAGTGTGAAAAAGACATATGCACTCCTATGTTTATCACAGCATTATTTACAATAGCAAAGAAATAGAAGCAACCTACATGTCCATCAGTAGATGAATGGATAAAGAAGACGTGGTACATATACACAATGGAATATTATTCAGCCATAAGAGGAAAACAAATCGTACCGTTTGCAACAACATGAATGGCGCTAGAGGGTATTATGCTCAGTGATATAAGCCAGGCTGAGAAAGACAAGTATCGAATGACTTCACTCATCTGTGGAGTATAAGAACAAAGAAAAAACTGAGGGAACGAAACAGCAGCAGACTCACAGAACTGAACAATGGACTAACAGTTACCAAAGGAAAGGGACTGGGGAGGATGGGTGGAAAGGGATGGATAAGGGGGGAAAAGGGGCATTACGATTAGCACACGTAATGCAGTGGTGGGGGACACGGGAAAGGCAGTATTTATAGGGAAGACAAGTAATGATTCTGTAGCTTCTTAGTACGCTGAGTACAGTGACTGTATTGGGATATGTGGGGGGACTTGATAATAGAAAGTCTAGTAACCATAATGTTGTTCAAGTGATTGTACATTAATGATACCAAAATAAAAAATAATAAAATAAAATAAAAGTAAAAAAAAAGCATTGTCCATTTGGTGTAGATATACTATCTGAAACTAAGAAAGATGAGGTAGAAACTTCACTTTGCAATATTTAAACTCTTATTAAAATTTTGAGCAGTTTTTTGCAATCACTTGTGTAAATAATTCAGGAAATGACTTAAAACCTTCATTGAAATTAAAAATGAAAGGTTCCATTGTACCCAGATGCAAGTGGTAATGACCCTTTCTTGGTCCAGCAAGGGTTAATCAAGTTAAAAACATTTGTCAGGAACAGGTAGGTACAATATTACTCTATAGCAATCCTTTGCAGACCATGATGCCCCATGATAAAAAATCTCTTGGCTCCCTTAGGCTCCAGTTAATATTGTTGATTTTTAGTAATTGTATCTTTGGTCAATCTATCCTTCTGGATGGGATGTTAAAACATTTCTGCACATCTTGTGGTCTGCCTTGGCCAGCATGCATCTGCCTCTGCTATAGTCAAAATGGACCTGCTTCTCAAGATCGCCCATAAGGGGATCAGAGTGGAGGAAACAATCCCAGATCTTCTCTACCCTTTGCTAGAACATCGTGGCACAGAAGGAGGAGTTGACTTGCTTGGTTGAACCTGACAGTCACAGCGCCCTGTGTCATGTGTCCTGGTGGGTCACATCATCAGGTATTTAAATTCAGTGCTCACATAGAGTATGTCATCTTGTCTTGCCCCCCACTGTTGAAATGAATGCTTCAGCAGGCTCTGAGGGAGCAGACCAGCCATCCTCCCTCTTTCCACATGGCAGCCAGGTGAAGGCTTGGACACGGGCCCAGGAGCCTAGGCTAACTTGATGTTAAGTGCTGAGGGGCAAAGAGGAAAGAAATCAAATTTATCCCTTAATGTCTGCCTACTGCTCCATCTCAGACCCTGTAGATACACCTTGGGTTGACATTTCCTTCAATTGGAGTAGCTAGGATTTTATATGATAAATGTTTGGAGAGTGGGACAAATGATGAGAGAAGGAAGCAAGAAAACTTACTGAGGCCTCCTGAATAAGACCATGAACACAAATTCAGCTTTTACCAGAGAGTTTCAAATTAGAATACCAGGCACTTTCCCAGTTTTTAATAAAAGTAATCCCTGATTCCCATCGAGTTTTCATCCTTTTTACATAAACTCTTTCTTAGCAAAGAAGCCAGTGGGAGGAGGGGCGAATCAAACTTGAACAAAATTCAACTAGAGCCTAAGGAAGCCATGAGATATTTCCTCTTATAAGCCATACCCTTTCCCACCGCAGATTGTTTCGTTATACAAATCACATACCCTGCTACAGGGAAGCAGTTTCCAATTGTCTCAATACGAAATTAAAGGCAAATACAAAGACACATGTACAAACCTGGTGGAGCAGAACCCTCCCTCAACAGTTTGTCCTAATTTTTAACTTCAGAGATCATTTTCTTCTACATTACTGTCTTATCTATGCTAGTGTTTCCAAATGTTTGCCATCTGTAACAGATGTTAATAAGTGTCATTCATGCGAAAGAAATGTTAACTGTCAAATAAGTTTGGGCTATGATTGGGCTTAAAAAATAACTGTTAGAAAATGTTCAAAGAACTACAGAAAACTATGTTTATAGAATGATATAAAGGTATTAAAGCAATAACTGGACAGATAAAGAATGCCAATAGAGAGAGAGAAATTATAATCAAATGCAAATTCTGGAGCTGAAAGTATAACTGAAATGAAAAATTAGAGGGGCTCAAAAGTACATTTGAGTTGACAGAAGACATCACTACAGACTTTGTAGGAAATACAAGGGATGATAAGGGTATACTAAGAACAACTGTATGCTCAGATAACAAAAATAAGAGAACGTGACACTCAGTTCCTGCCAATCCTATTATGGGATTCTGGACAAATAACATCAAGTAGTTGTGCTTTGGTAGAACACAGCCCATGAGGTGGGAATGCTAAGGCAGGTGGGCCTAACTGTGCTTATGAATCAACACATGCAAAAATCCCTGTTTAAATATGAGTGACTTTTATTTGTATTACAGAAGGCTAATATATTAAATAATTAGAATCCAAGTTTCTTTTAAATTGAGTGTTCTCATATTATGTTAAGGAGATAAGATCCAGTCTAAGAGACAACATTTCACTTGTTAATGTGAAGTGGAACAGAAAGGGAGGTATATTACTCCTGAAGCACCGCGTGCCCATAGGCAGGTAGAGGAGATGGTTATAAATGCCCAAACCCTTAGGATTCAGAGATGAAACACTGCATAATTAATAATACAACCAGGGTCACTTTAGGCAACAAAATTGGAAAGTGTCTAATGTGGATTTAAGGTGAATCTCAATTTTCACATTCATTGCCCTGTTTGGTTTTATTCTTTCTAGGATGACAGTGGTAAGGACTATGAGGAAATACTTGGTGAACCCAGGCTGGGTATAGTTTAGACTGGATTTACCCAAGAAAAACACCCATCTGATTTAATTATACTGACAAACTACTTGAATGTTGACAACAGTTTATTGTGGAAAGTTCATCTATCTGGACATGGTGCTGTTGTCTAGTTAGATATCTAACCTGGAATCTATGAAACACTGAAAAAAAAGTAGAGACAGAATGACAGTTTTGTTAAAATCACTTTCTAAATGAAACTTTACTCAAATTTGTCTTCCTAATCATTTGCATCAAGCCAACAGTCCTTCCTTAATTGTCTAGTCACTGAGGTTTTATTATAAATATTTTATACTAGGCAAGAAAAAGGAAATAAAGCTGCTATAGATAGGCCTTGGGTAATCTTATTTGTTCCTTCCTTTCATGAGACTTGAACTTCTGTAACTATCCTAAAGAACTAAAAAAAAAAAACAAAAAAAGAAAGGAGAGTACAGAGGTTAATAACATCACCTAATGTAACTAAATAAAATCACTTCTAGTTCAATAAAAGTAGAATATTGAAAGTTAAAACTGAAGATTTTTCTATGCTACCTTTCATAATATTTAGGCATCTGGCTTTTCGGATCAAGTAATCAACATGCTAATTAAAACTACATTTTTGTGAATGTCAACACTGTCATCTGCATTTTCAATATTATAATTGTGCAAAATTAAAAGAGAGAGATAGTACATCAATGAGATCACCATTACAAAATTATCTCAAGGACTTTGTAATGAAGAAAAAGACCTTGCGACCCAGGGTGTGGGGATAAACTGGAGTATGGCTCCAGTTTGCAGATACATGATCCAATTCCTTGCTGTGAAAGAGCTTGGCCTCCTTACACAGCCGCACGTAGCTTAATCAGAAACAAAGTGGCATTGAGATGGAGTCATGCTTCTCAAAGAGTCAACTGATGGCTTGTTAAGTCCTCCCCAGACAGTCACATTCAGTAGGTCTGAGGGTTGTGGGCTTGCCTGGGGTTTGCATGTCTAACTGGAGCCGGATAATGATGCCTGTTGGAGGTATGTGTTTGTGTTGTTCCTACATGTCTTATGGCAGCTGTGGAAGACAGAGGTTGTGTCTCCCTTAGGACAGGAGGGCATATTTGTCTCCTAATCATGGTAATAGGAAGAAGTAGGTTTCCCTGGGACTGAGGTTTTCTAAGCTCAAGGTTGCTCAGCTATGGCACAGACCTAATGCACGTGCAGTGACCTGCTGGATGGCCCTGAATTACCCTGAGACTTAAAGACGAGGAGGACTGATGGGCACATGAGGCTTTGACTCCTCAATGTATGTATGCGTGCATTCATGCATGTGTGTGTGTAGGTATGTGTGTGTGTGTGCATATATATGTGTGCATGTATTACTGTATGTGTGTCTATATATGTGTATATATACACATGTACATATATATTTCAAAATCATTGCTGCTTTGAGGTGAAGGTGCTACCAGCTGCTGTGAGTATTCAGAGACTCTATCACTGTAAGGCAGGGTACCCACTCAGACATTAAACACCAAATAACATGTCCTTTCCAGGAGTTTTAGCAGTACATGAAGCAACATAAACAAGGACACCTTCCTTTCTCCCTTGGACTGGCTAAGGTCCCTCTCCTGCTCCCACAGTCTCTTACTTTCTAACCACAGGTGAACAAATCAGTTAACCCACCAGTACCATCTAATTCAACTGAGGCCTGTGGTTCTCTTAGCTGTTCAGCTTACTAAGGAACTTTGGCCAAGTGGCTGCAGGCTTTTCATTCGTCAAGAGGAGCTGGTAACGCTACTCTCCAGTAATTGCTTTAAGGATTTTAGAAAACAATAAAAATGCATAGGAAGGTGCCAGGCACAACATCTAGCTTATACAAGAATCTCCAATGATTATTTTTTAAATTGCTTTTTGACCTCTTGGTAACTGAATTGGGAATTGCATTTGAGGCTCAGAAGTCATTCTCTGCTATATCATTAGAAGGTGACAATAAAGCAGGGGCCACTGGGAAGCAGCTCTGCCGGCCCACCCCGGAGCCCAGCTTGTGGCTCGCACAGCGCTGGGAGGCACAAGGCGGCTGAGGAAGCTCTAGGAGAGGCAGCCCTGGCAGCGTTTGCCTTTGGCTCTTTCCACACAGCTGGGGATCGCCGGGAAAAGATGGAGACGGCCTGCTCAGCACCAACATTAGCTCCTGGGTAAAACATCCTTTGCTCTTCCTATTTCTAGGCACAGGAAAGGGCCTCCTTGGGTTGCTCACTTTCTATTTTTCCAGCGCCGATTCATTCCCTGGAGATGTTACGTGCTGTTACCTAGGACACCAACATTTACTTCATGCCAAGGTGACAGGGTAGTGAGACCCGCAACCCACCCAGCCTCCCAGACCTTGGGGTCCAGGATAATTGCCTCTGCCTCCTCCCCACCCTGGACACTTAAGCATGAGGCTGTGTCATAACATAGGGGGTGAGAGATCTCTGTTCAGTGGATAAGGCACGTTTTCTATGACCCAGAGGACCCAGAGGGTCACTTTCCATTACTAAACAATTCTTCTTTTGTCATTGTCCTTTTGCTCCAGAGTACTAGTTTATTCTCACCTGTGCCGGGACAAAAGCTGGAAGGCTTGAAGTCCCCACGGGAACCTGCCTGTGCTGTCCATGGTGTACCACGCAATGTCAGTGCTTCTACAAGAAAGTCATGCCAACAAAGCCGCTGCTTCCTAGGGTGTCAATGGCATCATTTATAGAGGCACAGGCCAGCTGGAGGTCACCTCTAGGAGGGGGGGCCTCTCACAACCCAGTCCCGAAGCCACTGCTGAAGACCATTATGCAGTGCACACCCGGAGTCATCACCCCTCACAGTCCTCCATTCTATGGAGAACTGCCCTCTTCCAAAGAGGAAGTATTTCCCCCCCAGACTGGGCCAATGACCGATGCCAGGGCCAAAGCCAGTCCCTCCTCCAGTGTGGTCTTGTGTACCACTCCCAGTGGGACAGGACAGAAGCCAGTCTGAGCTGAAACTTCCCTTCACCTCAAAACACCTTTAATAACTCAGTTGAATCTGAATCCTTTTCTCAGTCTCTGCTTCTAGGGACACCCAGCCCTAGACAAGATAAAGAATGCCTTTAAAAGAAAACAAAGACAATCTGTTATGAGATTTTGTTTCATTTTGTTTTGTGGCACTTCTTTTAATTCATATAAACTAATTCTGAAACACAGGCAACTGGAAAATAAAGACTGATTTTCAGCAGAGACGTATCATTTTTTTCAAAAATTGTGTTCCTAATTGTTAATATTCACTAACAAACAGAAGCTAGTACACGCTTTCCTGTTAATGAAGAGCAGATCAAGTGAATTTCTATTTGAAGGAAAGTATGCACAATCATATGCAAGATAAAGTTTTAAAAAAATCTAGATACCATATTATAATTACAAAACAATTTTTAAAATTTTAAGCCAGGAGAGAATTCTGCTTCAAACTATTCATTGTTAGTAACATCAGATAGCATCGTTTGAAATTTTTGTCTGGTTTAAAATAATTTCACTTTTGTCACTAAAGATCCCAACGTTAATATTTGTCCTGAGAAATGTGTTAAGTAATTCACCCATTATCCAGTGGTCAGCAGCAGTGAGCAGTCTGACATCAATCAGTCAGAAGGTAATAATACATAACCACTTACGTACCCAGGCCGTTGGTGGGGTGCACGACCACCCTCCTCCCACCCACGATTCCATATTTGGAGAAGTGAATGGGAGGGGGGTCAGGAGAAATCAGCGGAAAAAATTCACATGCAACTTATGATGTCGCCTGATTCATAGACTCCATAGGACACTGTCCATCTTGCCATCTCTTCCACTCCCAGGGGGGTGCTTTTTTCTATTCTTTTCTTCAAATCAGCCTTTTAAAAAGTGACTTCCCATGGGTAGGTGCAGAGAAAGATGACCTTTAAATGCTATTGCAACTCTGCCTCCCAGGATTGTATCTAGACAATGTCTCTATGCCTTATGAAATGGTTTACTCTTTATATACACTTATTCTTCAATCATTTTCATTAATCATAAATTTTGAAACAAAAATTTCATTTGCTAATCATTGAAAACATGAAACAAACCTAAGGTACAATTTAAGAACATTAATGAATATTAAGGAAACCATTTTTTATTAATGATATATTTAGAGATCATACAAAACCTAATAGAATTATTCATTCAATTAAGGGGAAATCTTTTTTTGTTCAAATAACTAAAGTGTGCCTAAGGAAAACAGCTATGTTTTTAAATATTTTTCTTTTGCTGGCAATGGGATTTATAGATTTGAGAATAGCCATAATTAAAAGTAATTATTAGTGTGTATTGTTTAATGAGATAACATATTAAAAATTCAATACATGGAGCCCCTTATTATCCATTTTTGTCACTGTTCAGATGACAACCAAAGCGGTAAGGCTGTACCTCTGGAATAAAATTGCACAGCATAACAATTCGAATGGAGGCTGACAGGATACAACAGTGAATGCAGTCAATCTCAACAGCATGAAATACCTGAAATAATAAATATATATGAACAAAGTTAAATTATTTTAATTTATTTAACATCAAAATATGAAAGCCTGAACCTCTGATATTCTGAGGATTCAAACGTTCCATGAAAGCATGTAACCTCCATGGGCATATGGCGTGTGTAACTCATCTTCTGTTGGCAAAGGATGACATCACCAGTCATAAAACGTACATCACAAACAAAGGATCACCCGCTCTTCTGTCACACTGCAGTGCCATCCATTACACCTGGCATTCTTCCAGTGTCACAGCCCCCCAGTCTGGGACCCATGCCTCAGGACCAAGCTCAAGCACTCTCTCCTCTCTCCTGTCTCTGATGCTGTGAGGCCAACTGAGACATCTCCTCACTTCCCCCTGCACCTTGCATGACACACATTTCTTCTATATTATCATTGTTTGCATATCTGTCTTCCTTGGGAGGTTCTCAGATTCCTAAGGTCAACAAATGTAGCTTCTCATTTACATGTGCCCAGAGTCCAGCCACACGCTGGCTCCACACAGCCCTCATTGCCAGTCAGATGGATGATGACCGACCTAAGGCAGAACGAAGATTTCCTGGCAAAGTTCTCCTCACTGTCTTCTGTGGATTAGGAATGGTGCTGTTCTGACTCTTCACACTTCTGCTGGACTAGAGTAAACAAAGATCTTGTTCATTCCAATAAAGCACTTAATTAAGAAGAGTTGTTGACATAGATAATTTGAAATTCAGATATTCTGGCTGTGATAAATGAGAGTTGATGGTGGAGAAATTATTAGTCATTCATCTGAATGTGCTTATTAAGCCAACAGCAGTAGTTAGCACCATGGAGAGCAAAGAAAGGCTGGGAAGGCCCCAGAGAAGCTCCCCCAGCCAATGGCCAGGAGAGGAAACAAATCGGGTATTTCTACTCCTAACCCAGCCTGCTCAGCTCCACAGCTTCCTGGAGTCCACTAGGAGACCTGTATGCATGAGGGCTGGGACACAAAGCTATGAGATCCTATTACCCTTTAGGTGGGCCAATACTCTGGGACGTCAGCTGAAAGCCCCCTTCAATCACTGCATTTTTCCATCAACTGTGGTCCTCAACACAATTGCAAATTAAATCCCAACTTGGAACCAAAAAAGGGAAAAATAAATGTCTCTGGCCTACATGATTGGGCTGTTCAAGTTTTCCACTGCCTCATGCCTTATAGTCTACTGATGATCTTGTCACTTGTCCATGAAGAGCCAAGAGGGAAAGCAAAGCGAGAAAAACAGTACCTATTATATTGCAATATTGAAAGCACTTCAATGATCTCTCATTACAGATGAGGATTATTACTCCTCTGTACCAGAGACAGCTGAAGCTCAGTAAGGCTAATTAACTTCCAAGGTAACATGGCTGGAAAGTGACACTGAGTCCAAGTCTCTGAGTATATCAGAGGTTCTGACATACAATTCTAGTGACATCTTCCGAGAGCTAAAAGCACGCTAAGGAAATCTGGCTCTTTCTGGTTCTTTCTTTTTACACCCATGCATAATTCATCTTCTTTTCCCATATATTTGCATATAAATTCTATGAATGAGTTCCTTCGGTTTCCAAGAATTGTGTTATTGTAAGCCTTCATTTACAGTGTTAATGATTATTTTCATTATGATAGTTATTTTTAAATTTATGTGTGAGGATACAAATGTATTGTTTTACTTGGTTTAGGATGCAACTTAAAATGATACTACATGAAATATCAACACCTTTTCGAGTTATTAAATGATTCCTCATGTGTTATTTGCATGAATTGACAAAGTGATGCCAATATCAGCCCCACGATGTGAACTCTGAATTCAAACTAAAGTAAACACTTATGGCTGCTTAAGTTTCTCCATACTACTGTGTTAATATTCAAAATCAGGCAAACATAAGGACTGTAGGTTGAACTACCTTTCTAACTACAACAATACATAATTTATTTTGGCTCTCAAGATCTTGTAATAAAGAGATTTTATTCCCAAACGTCACCACTCAAGAAGTGCTTTCCTTACTATGTATTTCTATTTCATGGTTGCAGAGACAAGGTATGAGAAAGATAGACCATTAATAAACCTTTAATTGATCTGAGTGAACTTTCTTTCACTTGATTTTCTTTTATGCTTATACTCTAGCACCTTAATTACCTTGACTTTTCTGGAAAGACCAGACTTTATCTATCTCCCTATTACTTCAGAGCTGCCTTGTAATCAGGTGCTTTCTTAAAGCTTACACTTGGTTCTTGGAAGCTTATAAAACCTTATTTTGATGATTATAATGAATATGTGCCTCAGAGTTTCTGATGTAGAATTTTGCTACTTTTGTATTTTTAATTATGTATAATTTCCCTCTCCACCTCACATCTTAGTTGGTAGAGACTTAACATCTAAGTCATTTTAGACTTTAGTAAAATATACTTTTTTGGGCTGTTGGTATCAAATTTCATCCATTTTTTAATTTTAATTTTAATTTAATTTATATTTAACTTAATATTGTATTAGTTTCAGGTGTACAGCATATCGATTTGACAATTATATACATGACAAAATGCTTACCATAAGTGTAATTACCATGTCACCATACAAAGTTAAGAAAATACTATTGACTATATTCTCTATGTTGTACTTTTCATATTAGTGACTAATTTATTTTATAGCTAAGAATTTGTATCTCTTAATCCCCTTTACTTATTTCACCCATCCCTCTACTCTCCTCCCCTCTGTCAATCACCAATTTGTTCTCTGTATTTATAAAGTCTGTTTATATTTTTTGTTTCTTCTGTTTTTTAGATTTCATATATATATGAAGTCATATGTATTCATCTTTCACTCTCTGACTTATTGCACTTAGCAGAATACCCTTTAGGTCCATCCATGTTTTTGTGAATGGCAGGATTTCATTCTTTTTTATGGCTGAGTAATATTCCATTGTATGTATGTACCACAACTTCTTTATTAACTCATCTATAAATGGTGCCCCTATATTTATTTCAGCATTTTTCACAATAGCCAAGATATGGAAGTGTCCAATGGTAGATGAATGGAATATTACATTTTATTATTGCCATGCTGATCAAAGATTTTGTTAAAATGATGGAGATTGCTGATGTTCAATACAACCATTCTTTTTCTCTTTGAAAACAATAGTACTGCTGGAATAAAGATTACATTTCTGTCCTCATGTTCATGTAGGTATGGCCATGTGCTTAGATTACAGCCAACTGTGATGTGTACAAAAGGGGAGGGACTTGACCTATTTTTTTCTCTGTACTTCCTGTTGTTTAAAAGTCAGATGCTACACCTGGCATCCAGCAGCCAGTAAACCATGAGATAACCTTGGGAACAGTAAGACAGAAGGAACCTGGGTCCCTGAAATTTTGCACTGTTACGTATGCTCTGGGCTGGCTACTTCCAGGCTTTTTAAATGTGACAAAAATTATACAAATCTTATTCAAATCACTGTTATTTTATTTTAATTTTTTGCTACCAACCAGACTCAATTTTTAGGAACTTTACTGAGATAAAATTAACATACCTTATAATTCACCTATTTGAAGTGTATGGTTCAATGGTTTTTCATGTATTCACAGATGTGTGTAACCATCACAGCAATCAAATTTAGAACATTTTCATTACCTCCAAAAGAAATTCCTTTAGCTATTAATTCAGCTTATGTTAATATCTTGTAGCTATTACTCTGCTGTGCACTTATCTTACCCCATCCCGGCTCTGAGGAACCTATAATCTATTTTCACTCTCTATAGATTTCCCCATTTGAGTTTTTATATGACCAGAATCATATAGTATGTGGTTTGTGACTTGCTTCCTTGACTTACCATAATATGTTTTCAAGGTTCATCCATGTCATAGTATGTATCGGTACTTCATTTCCTTTTATGGCCAAATAATGTTCTAATGTATTGATATACTGCATACTGTTTATCTGTTCATCCATTGTTAAATGTTTGGGTTATTTCCACCTTTTGACTATTATGAGTAATGCTTTTACAAATAATCATGTAAAAGTTTTTGTGTAGAGATATATTTTCATTTCTTTTGAGCATGTACATACAGTGGAATTGCTGTATCTAATTGTAACTCCGTTTATTCATTAATTAGCACAGGAACTGCCAGACTGTTTTCTGAAACAGATGCACCATTTTACATTCTCATTAACCCTATGAAGGTTCTGATTTCTCCACACCTTTGCCAGCACTTGTTGTCTACTGTTTTGATGATGGGTATCCTAGTGGGTATGAAGTGGTATCTCACAGTGTTTTGATTTGCATTTCTCTGATGACTACTGCACTTATTGGCCATCTATATTTCTTGGAGAAATGTCTTTTCAGATCCTTTGCCTATTTTGTAATTATATGTCCTTTTATTATTGAGTTGTAAGAGTTCTTTATATATTTTAGATACAAGTCCTTTTAGATATATGATTGCAAGCATTGCCTTGCATTCAGTGAGTTGGGTGTTCACTTTCTTGATGGTGTTATTTGAGGAACACGCATTTTTAATTTTGATGAAGTCTCAATTTATTTTTTCTTTTGTTGTTTGTGCTTTTGGTGTCAAACATAAGAATCTTTTGCTGAATCCAGAATCATGAAGATTTATACTTATATTTCCTTTTAAGAGTTTTATACTTTTAGCCCTCACATTTAGATTTTTGATCCATTTTGAGTTAATTTTGATATATGGTGTTAGGTAAGGATCCAACTTCATTCTTTTACATGTGACTATCCAATTATCCCAGCATAATTTGTTGAAAAGACTCTTTCCACCCTGAATGGTCTTTGCATGATTGTCAAAATAAGTTGGCCATTGACATAAGGATTTATTTTTGGACGCTAAATTCTATTTCACTGATCTATATATCTGTTCTTGTGCTAGTACTGCACTGTCTTGATTACCATTGTTTTGTAGTAAATTTTGAAATCAAGAAGTATGAATCCTTACATTTTATTCTTTTTTTTTCAGGATTACTTGGTCATTCTGGGTCTCTTGCAATCTCACATGAATTTAGAACTATCTTGTTAATTACTAGGATTCTGACTGGGATTGTGTTGAATATGTAGATTAGTTTGGGAAGTATTGCCATCTCAATGATGAAGTCTTCTGACTCATGGATGTGGGATGTTTTCCTATTTATTTAGAACTTCTTTCATTTCTTTCAGCAAATGAATTTATCCTTTATGATGCTATCATAAAGGAATTTTGAATTCTTAATTGTTTTCTTAATTTCATTTTTGGATTATTCACTGCACATGTGTAGAAATCCAACTGATTTTTGTGTTTTTATTTTATATACTGTTACCTAAGTTAATTTATTAATTCTAACAGGTTCTTAGTGAATTCCTTAGGATTCTTTCTATATATGATCATGTCATCTACACATAGAGTTAGTTTTACTTCATCCTTTCCAATGCGGGATGACTTTTATTTCTCTTTTCTAATTTCCATGGCCAAAACCTTCATTAGAATTATGAATACAAGTGGCATTAGACATCTGGTCTTGCTTCTGATCTCAGGGAGAAAACATCTCTTCTTTCACCATTAAGTATGATATTAGCTGTGAGTTTTGTAGATATCTTTTATCAGGTTGAGACAGTTCCCTTCTATTTCCAGTTTGAGAGTTTTTTTATCATAAATGGATGCTGGATTTTGTCAAATGCTTTTTCTGCATCTATTGAAATGTTATTATGATTTTTATTTCTTATTCTATTGATAGAATATATTGCATTGATCTATTTTTGGATGTTAAACCAACCTAGGATTTCTAAGATAAATTCCACTTGGTTTTGGTGTATAATTCTTTTTATATGTTGATGGGTCTAGCTTGATAGAATTTTGTTAGAGACTTTGCATCCACATTCATAAGACATATTGGTCTGTAATTTCCTTTCTTGTGATAGCTTTGCCTGTTTTTGGTATAATGGTGATATTGTAATCATCAAATGATTTGTAAAGTGCTCTCTTCTGTTGTTTTTTGGAATTTATGAAGATTTAGTATATTTTTTTAAATGTTTGGTAGAATTTAATAGTGAAGACCTTTCGATATGGGATTTTGTGGGTAACTTTTTATATTATTAATTAATTTCTCCATTTGTTATAGGTCTATTCAGAATGTCTGTTTCTTCTTGAGTCAGTCATGAGAGCTTATGTCTTTCTAAGAATTTTACCATTTCATCTGTTATCTAATTTTTTTGGTATATAATTGTTCATTGTTTTCCTTTATAATCCTTTTTATTACTATGCTGTTGATAGTAATATCCTCTATTTTATTTCCACTTCTGTAACTTAACTAGTCTCTTCTTTTTTCTTGGTTGATGTCTTGTGACAAATCTTCACAAATGATTACCTTTGTCCTTCATGGGTGGGGCGTGAAAACTTGACATTGTCTATCCAAGACTCAAGACTCTGAAATTTGTTTCCCTCTAGCTCACATTGATTATTTGAAGAAATCATACTATTTTTCTGGAATCTAAAGTACATATAACTTGTAAATAATCCAACATAGTAGATCCTACAGAAATAGTTTTCTTTTCCTTCCATTGAAAGATTTATTATTATGAGAATGAGGAATTATCAATATGGTGAGTCCATCAATTATTTATGCTTATTTAGTTCAGTAAGATCATCTCAATTCTGAATCAGTAATGCTAAATAATTTTTACTTGGTTTATTTAAAAATACAAAATATGAATTTTTATTTTAAGTCTTACTGTTAAACTTATCTTCTAAAAGAAACTTTTCTCAAAAAATGAGCTAAGGAGCCATAAGTGAAGTAGTTGGCTAATGCTATGACCAGATATAGGTCTGATGTAACAAGAAATCCATTGTTAACTCACTGTTGTGTGTTGGAAAATTTTATTGTGTACAGCTCATAATACTGAAGAGTTGTTTGGGGAGAAAAGCCTTTTGGGACTTGAGAATGT
Organism: Phataginus tricuspis; assembly: GCA_029783875.1. Lineage (NCBI taxonomy): Eukaryota > Metazoa > Chordata > Mammalia > Pholidota > Manidae > Phataginus > Phataginus tricuspis. Next base: position 2,692,053 of record JAQQAC010017683.1, on the reverse strand, counting down.
GATCTAAACAAAAAACCTAAGTTCCATTTGCTTCTGATTCATGTAAAACATCTAAAACAGAGGTCTGCAAATTCTTTTCCTGTAGAGGACAGAAAGTACTTTGTGTAGACTTTACAGGCAATCCAGTGAACACAAAGAACATTAGGAGAATGAGAAAGAGGTGTCCAAAAGCTGAGGGGTTACAGGAAATCTCATTTGGAACAACTGGCCCCCTTGGAGGTCCCCACTCTATTCTCTTCCTTACGACTCCTGGTACTGTGTGTTTTATTAAAGATGAAACAAAGAAACAAATAAGCAACAACAACACATCTTCAGAGACATCCTTAATAAAGACATTGGAAATTAATTACCTATGAAGAGCTAGCCTGCTGGAGAGGGTGTATGCAACCCAAAAACGGAAGGGCCCCTTCACTGGCACTGAGGGCCCACAGCATTTAGGCAAGCTCTCTGTTGGTTTACTCTAAAATAAAACGCCTTGCAAAAACCCCAAGAACATACTGAGACCTCTTATTTAGTCTTAATACTTATAAGAAAAACTTGGCTATAAAAGATAACCATAGGATATATGACATCTAGGAAACCAGAGAAAGCTATCTCACAAAATACCACACAAAAGGCCATCCGTTTTAGAAGATATCCACTGACGTGAGCAAAAAAAGATCACATAAACAAAATAGGAAAATTAGATTTAAAAATAAATACTTTGGGAACCCAAGAAAACCTTTACTATTCTCAGAGAGGCTTAAGGAAACGAAGCAGCCTTAATTGACAAAGGCAAAGATCAATATACAAAAATCAATTGCGTTTCCACTTACTAGGAGCAAACAGTATGAAACTGAAATAACAAAATACCACTCAAATGTAATCCAAAGATGGAAAATAGAGATAAACCCAACAAAAGGTGTGGAAAGTCTCTGACATTCAAAACCAAAAACTATTGCTGAGAGAAATTAATGATGACTTAGAGCAGTGGTTCTCAACCAGTTGTCCACCTCTGAGGACATTTTAACAAACCTCAGAGACATGTTGGATTTGCCATATGAGGGGCAGGTTGTGCTACTAGACTCTAGTGGGTGGAGGCCAGGAAGGTTGCTAAACACTCTACAGTACACAGAACTTGCTCCCATAGCAAAGAATTGTGTGGAACAACATGCCAGTGTGCCGAGGCTTAGAAACCTACACTGTTAGGATGCCGGTTAGCCACATATTGGTATATAGATTCAATATAGTCCCAATCACATTCCCAGAGGACATATAAATAAACAAGCTGATTCTAAAATTCATATGGAAATGTCCTAAAGATGCCAAAGCATCTTTGAAAAAGAATAATAAAGTTGGTGAACTAACATTCTGATTCTAAGACTTACTAAAAACGACAGTGGCCAAGAAGTGCTCTATGGACCTCAACACAGCCCAACAGATTAATGGAACGAAATCGAGAGTCAAGATATGAGCCCACATATATACGGACAATTCATTTTCAACAAGGATGCAAATTCAGAGGGGAAAAGGATTGTCTTAACAAATGGTGCTACATTTAGATATATGCATATGGGGAAAATGAATGTATATTTCACAATATCCACAAAAATTAACTCAAAATACATCATAAGTCTAAATGCAATACCTGAAACTATAGAACTTCTAGAAGAAAACAAGGAAAAATTTTTTGTTGCCTATGGTTAGCCAAAGACTTCTTAGAAACAATATCAAACACATGTCCCATAGAAGAAAAACATATGTAAATTGGACTTCATCAAAATTAAAAACTTATTTTCTGAAAAATAGTTGAGAGAATGAAAAGACAAACTATGGACAGAGAGAAAAAGTTATGAAGCATATGTGTGATGAAAAAATTTGTATCTACCATATAAAGAACTCTCAAAACACATTAAGAAAACAAACAAATTAAGAATGGACAGAAGATTTAAACATATTTATTAATGCAGACAAACAGATTGCAAATAAACACATGGAAAGATGCTCAACATCATTAGCCAATAAGAAAAAGCAAATTAAAACCTAAAGGAGATACCACTGTATAATTTTCTAAAATTAGAAAAACTAACCATACCAAATATTGTTGGAGGAACTGGAAATCTCAAACACAACTGGTGAAATATAAAATAGTAAAACCATTTTGGAAGAGTTTGGCAGTTCCATAAAATGTTAAACATATACTACCATAAGCTCCAGCTCTTTCACTCTTGGATACTTACCAAGAAAAATGAAAGCTTATGTCTCTGCAAAGACTTGTGTGTGGATGTCCACAGCATCTTTATATGCCAGAACCAAAAAGTGGAAACAATCCAAATGTCTGCCAACAGGTGAATGGATAAACAAATTGTGGATAGCCATGCAATACTACTCAGCAACAAGAAGTCATGGAGTATTCACACACACCAGCATGGGTGAATCTCAAAATAAATAATTTATAAATATAAATAGGTTGAATGAAAGAAGTGAGAAAAAAGTGCATACTGTTTGATTTTGTTCATATAAAATTTTAGAAAGTATAAACTAAACTCTAGTGTATCAGCTGTTGAAAGCACAAGAGCTGTTGCCTGGGGACAGGAATGGGTGTGGTAGAGCGGGGTGGAGACATTACAAAATGGCGCAAGTATGCTGTTTGGGAAGAATGGATCATTCACCATTTTGATTGTGATAATGGTTTCACATATGTCAAAATTAACAACTGCACATTCTAAGTATGTGGGTTTTGTATCTCATTTGTACTTGAAAAAACTACTTAGAAAAAGAAATAGAATTGTTAAAATATAACATCAGTCTCTCAGAACACATAACTCACAGACAAAAATCTAGAACAGGAGAGAAAGATTATCTATTAAGTGCTGAACCATTAAGTGCAAAATCTGACTAGTAGGAGCACATGAAAAAAAGCAAAGGCAATATTCTTAAAAAGATAATATAAGAAAAGTGTTTAGAGCTGAGAAGTACAGATTTAGAATTTCACCCAGGATCCAATACAATAAACAAAGGATGCACATAAATACACTTTTTTTAAATACTGGAAAGATGTCATAAAAGCTCCTTTAACCTAGGGGTGGTTGAGTCAGAGGCTTTGAGGAGCTGGGGGTGAGTCCCTACAAGTAAATGAGAATCAGCTGACATCAAGCCAGTGTCACTGGATAATAAAACACACTGGGACAATGATTTCAAAGTTTTGGGAAATTACTTTCAATCCATGTCATATCTAGCTAACTACCAATTAAACATAAAGGACCCAAGAAGGAATTCAGAGATGAAAAGCCTCAGAAACATTCTGTTCCATAGCCATTCCTCGGACATTAATTGAGGAGGAACTTCGGCTAACAAGGAATAACATCAAGAAAAGGGAAGACACAGGCTTTTAAAAAACGGTGGACCTGATCCAGCAGGTCCACAAGCAAGCAGTCCTGATTTGTATGGGCAGTTAGTCGATGCCACAGAGAATATTTTCATCAAGAAATATAGAAAATATAGCAAACAATATAAATTTAAAGACTAAAGGAGATAATGCTAGGTATGCGGCCAAGAAAGCATTATCATTATTTCCTTCCTAAGAAAAGTGAATGTAAATTGGAAATGCCAGAATGGATATTTGTGGTTGATTGGGAGGGATTACTTTTAAGAAAGTCTTAGGGAAAAATTGGGAAAGTCTTCCTGCAAACATATATGTTGTGGGGCTTGGAACAATTGAAGTACTGTAGGGAAAAGTGATTTCATCTGGATCTTAGGAATATTCTCTTTCAGGTAGCCCAGAGTTGAGACACTGGACTTCTAAAGAAGTCTGAGCAGACTGCTCAGCTCCACTTGGAAGAATATTTATGTACTTACTCAACAGCTTTTAGAATTAAATCATAAGTAAATCCTAAAGGCTGAAGTCCAGCTACAATGCTGAACATACAATGCTGAAGGCTCTCTGCCCTCACAGTGCGGTACCCCTGCCGGATGCCTCTTTTCTCACACATTAGCAACTGACCCCATGTTCCAGGTAGAAAAAATCTGAACTACAGTATTTCTAACTTCTTCTCATGTTTATCTTTACACATTCAATGAAATACTAAATTTTGAACTGCAGTAGAGATCAGTAATGTGAATTGTTCATTATTTTTCAATCCTTAGAATCAATCTAATAAACAAACGAGTAAATAGTGAAATATACTTTTGATTGTAGGCAAATGTAAATGTTTTCAACCTTGACCGTGTAAAACTATAGTTCACAGTTAACAGAAGGGAGGTGAGAAACGGGCATGAATGGGGTGTTAATATCTTTACCTAAAAAATGGAGCATCAATGGACAACTGCCTAAACCTGGTGAAATCAGAAATGAAGACTCAGTTGTAAAGATGTTTTATTACATTCATCTGACCACGAGGGTCACTCACTACTTTCCTGTTTGGTTTCTAGGTGCACGCACATGTGCTGTAAAACTGGCCATCTCAGCGGGCTGCAGTTTGCTAACAAGCACTCTGCATGGCTTGCTTGTGGGTTCTAAGAGCCAGAGCCATAGAGTAAGTCCCTCTAAGGCCAGGAGGGCCTCCATCAATAACCATTACTGATTTAGTCCTATCAGGGGCTGAATGTCCTATGTCAAAAGTGTTATCATGAGTTCCAAAGAGTTCATCTTCTGGAAATGAAGAATAATTTTCTCACTTAAAGGAACAGTTGACAATCCCACTCTTTAGAAGCTGGTGAAAAGGAGGATGGCAAGAGGTGTAAAGTGGTGCCAATTGTGTATGTGCGTCGTGGAGGCCATGGGCACCGAGGAGGGAGCAGGTTCTGGGTGGAGGCTTGCTGGCTATAAGTGTACCCTGCATTCAGTGATGCTTTCTTGGTCATTCAAAAGTGGGAAAATTTAAACTGGTCATCCAAATGAATAGTGTCACAGCCTAATGAAGTGCTGTTCTAGGTCCAGACAAAGAACTCATGTGAAATATGTACAAGCCAGGGTCCAAGGAGGCCAGGGGTGTAAAAACATGTGCAAAAAGAAAAAAAAAAGAGAAAAGAAAGAAAGAAAGGAGGGAGGTAGAGAGAGAGAGAGAGAGAGAGACAGAGACAGAGACAGAGAGAGAGAAAGAAAGAAAGGGAAGGAAAGAAGGGAGAAAAAGAAAAGAGACCTGTAAAGAACACCTGAAGATTTTATATTACTCTGCTTAGAGTGCATAATTTAAAGGTAAACCTCCACTAAATACTAAGTGGCTCAGGCGTTTTGTGAGACTGCCAACAACAGTGGGTAGCTTTCCATTTAAGGTGTTTATAGGTGAGCTGGCAGCCTTTCTGGGAGCCTGGAGGTATATTTCTCAATAAAAGTTCTGCCTGGCTTGAGGTGTCCGACCACCTGACTGCATTCATTCATGCATGCATTCATTCACTTAGAGACATTGCTGGTTGTTTTCTCGCTGGGCAGGGAACAAGGCCAATTGCCTTTTAGTAGCCATGACTCTTTAAAGAGTAAGGATCAATTTCACATGTACAGAGCTTATTGCTAGGTTGGTTCCTGGCCTCTAACATAAAATTATTTCTCTCTTAAAACAATTTCTTTGAAGACAGAGACAAGAAGGATCTCTGTGTGTCTAGTTGTCCTTTGAAGTTTAGAATAAATGATTGAAAAAAAGTCATGGTTAAATTGGTCTCACGGCCAGTCAGCTTTGCGCTGGAGTTTTACTTTGAGCATAACCTAAATGGGCATGTGCGACTAAACACATCTTGAAAATCATCACACTGTCTCCACAATAAATAGCCAAGGAAGAAAAAAGAAATCAGCCTTCACGTTTAAGTCAGTTAGTCCTTTTTTAATAAATTTGAATTCATTCAACAAGTTTCATATTGTATCTATCACTCAATTTTGCTGTTTTTTTTTCATGTCAAATAATACCAAAAAATTACATCAATGTGCTTAAGCAAAACTGGATTTAATTTACCTTTACAATGAAATGAAATCAACATGGGACTTGATTATGACAGCAATTGCCTATTCCTATTAGAATGATCCTGTACTTACCTTCAACACACTCACTGACTTGGGAAGTAGAAATATGACACAAGAATGAGAAACCTTGTTTCTGGAGTTTACCCCAGGGAGAGGCAAGACGCAGGGGCCGCTCTCTGGGAGGTTGCTGTTGACCCAGGTGCTGGGGGTTGAGTATTTCAGGAAAACACGGCACCTTTCAATGCAGTAGAAGAGGTAATCGATCCAAGGCACACTAGCTAGTGTCCTGGGAAATTTAATCCACCCAGGCAGCTCTTTGCCCCACAATTCAATGTTACTCTGACCATATACTCACATGAGGCAGAGTCAGTTCCATGAATAACAAAATATTTCACCAATTGTTCAGTTTTCCTTACATAAAAATGGCCAGAAATAGGAACTGGTTTTCAGGTGGATGAATTAGGAGATGGTTTATAATTTCAAGCCAGGAGATTCAACTGGACACATTCTCTGTTTTAGAACACACCATTGCGGAGCATGCACAAATGGGCTCATCTAGTAGATGACACCTGCAGCTGCAATGTGCCTGTCCCCTTGAAACCAGTCACAGACATGCTTGGCATCACCTGAGATGATCTCCTTGGTGAAAATATTAATTCTGCAGCTGAACAGAGGAGAAGTACCTTTAATGTGAGTGACTGAATATTTCAAAAAGTCTGGGTGCTGGCATTAAAAACAAGAGATTGGAGATGTACGTGTAATTTTCAAACCTAACAGGAATATTATCATGACATACTTTCTAGTTCATTTATGATTCAGGAGAAATGCATATCTCATGGTATAGACAGTGAAACCCCTCTACAGTCCTGGGGTTGGTGAACAAGAATAACCCTTGTTTTAATGATTACTTAAGTCTTATCAGTCTTTCTCTGAAGGGATTTATTTATATAGTCAGGCTCTTGAACTGTCTCAAGTATATCTGCATATGGGTAATAACAAACTGTCATAACAAGATTCTGCTGTACATTTTGAGCCCCTGTGAAGCATTTTGGAAAGACAGGACTACATAGAAAATTAATTTTTTATTATGTTCAGTTGTTGAGAGAGAATATCATTTTCCAAATTCAACTGTTCTCTCCTTACTCAAGAGGTCTGGACGTGGGTAACAGCCACCTCGCGTTCACGTCAGAGGTCCAGGTTCACAATTCATCAATACAGCTCACTCACTGCCTCCAGTAACTAACGTGGAGTAATGAGAGGTCACTATAGCAGAATAGAACCAAGCTCAGCTCTTCTGTCTGCACAGTTCTGCTTCTCAATATTTCTCACAACTTTTAAAAATGGAGAAGCTATAAAATAATTTTATTAGAAGAAAAGTAATTTTCTTCTGAAATGGAGTAAAGCAAACACATACCCAAGGATCTTAAAAAGTTTTTTTTTTTACAGAATATATGTATGTATTTGTGTGTTTGTGTGTGTATGTGTGTGTGTAGTTACAAACACTATTTATAGTCTAGCTATTATGTTAACTTCATCGCAGTGTCTACAAAGTTGTGGATCCCAGTCTCGGTGCCAAATGCATATAAAAAGCTCAAAAGCTATTATGACTATCCCATGCAAATTTATATCCAGAAAACCTTGGGAAGTAGACTGTGGCTCTTCTGAGCCCCAGGGGGGTCTCTGCCTTTAATAGATGGGTATCTCAACTATGCATCAAAAACATTTTGAATAATTTTTTCTCACAGGAAAAATTAATGTCACAGTTCTGTGTAGTATAAATTGTACACTTATATAGACCACTGGCTGCTTTTGTCCACGTTCATTTGCATTTTGGGGTCCCTCTTCTGCATATGGAGTTCACTTCTTGAATCACTGAATACAGAAAAAGATACCTGAAGTACTGAAAGGGATAAGGTCTCCACAAATGTCTTTTTTATCTTTAGCATGTTAACAATGATAAGGCCACTTACAAGGTTTTTCCCAATCTGTTTAACTTTTAGGATCCCCATTGTTACCCATAAAGAATATGGTCAGAGAAAAGCCAAAGATCAAGAAATCACTGGCTAGTCTCTAGAGAAAAATGAAACCAGAGAGCCCAGTGGGGAGAAGACGTTGAAGACAAGGAAAGGGTAAAAACATTGGTCACTGCTTCTAGCATCAAACTCTGTGGATTACGTTTGACCTGACAGTGGGTTTGAACTGTTGGATTCCCACAAATTAAAGGTCGTTATGGCTGCCAAAGAAAAATCAAAGAGTGGCCAGCTCATGGCGAGAGCCCCACACCACGTGCAGCCTTGGGAAAGGCGGCGCCTCTCTCCACGTGGAGAAAACCTGGTGCCAGCCACTGGCACACCGGATGAGATTCTGGTCATTAGTTTCGGACAGAACACAGATGGTGAGGCATATGTGGTATTTGGGGATAAAGAATTAATTTAGCAGTTTTTCCTGAATATTTTGCTTTTTTGTTTTTTTCTCCAAATGCTTAACTTCACTGTGACATCTGTTTACACAACTGTAGTCATTTCAGTTTATGGAGGCCTGTGATAGAAATATTGTTTACAAAAAATATATCATCTCTTTTTTTTCTTTAGAAAGATCTCATCTAAATAGTAAGTTAAGGTTGCGTCTATGAAACCGGTGCACCTTGTCTTGTCTCTACGAGCTTTAAAAAGTCCAAATACTGACGAGGCTGCGGATCAGAAAGAACCGAAAGTGACCGTGTTTGTTGTCAGGTGCTCTCCTCTGCCTGGAGAGCGCCCGTGGGCCACCGGGGTGCGGGGTGGGTCCCGGCCATGTTCCTTGCAGCGTCCTAGTCAGACTAGGAGTAGTTGGAGGTGCTTATGAAATATGTCAGATACAGAAATAAAGGCATGAGGATGTTTCTTGGTTTCTGAAATTGAACGGTAGAAGTGTTTTAGCTTCCATCTTAATTCTGGATGACAGAAAGTAGTTACATCACATGAAGAAAAATATGACATCGCATGCTGCCGTGATAGCAAGCGTAAGAAACAAAATCTTGGTAAATATATGAATATATATATATATATATATATGCATATTCTGCAAATATATTTTATGTTAACACACACTGTCATAAGAATGATTGATGATGTAAAGACAAGGGGGAAAATCATCCTGGATGGTTTTACCTTAGAGTAACAAATAACCTGAGACATCTATGCTTTCTGTTGGATGTCAGGCCTAGAAATCCATACGCGATGCGGAGCACACCTTCAGTGACTGAAATGTCAGCTAAACATTGCCAGAACGTGCCGCTGTATTTCCACATGACAGGTAAGCTGGATCCACTCCAAGTGAACAACAACAACAAAATACGCTGTGCATCAGAGTACTTCCAATGGGGCACCATCCATTGCTGATGGGTTTTCAAAAGATGGATGTTCAGACATTAACATGGGATCTGTCTACACCCATGACCGCAGGTGAGCGCCCAGCAGCTGCTCCCCTCAACCACTAACCCAGTACAGGAAAAGTGGGCCTGATGAAAGCAAACCCCATTATCAAAAAAGCTGAAAAGCCTTCATTTGGTAAACTCAAAGAGAGGATGTGAAGTGTGTGACTCATTTTAAACTAGCAGTACGACTGTATGAGTTTTTGAAGATTAACTAAGAGTTTCTTTCGGATTTTCAAATGATCTAACTTAGGACAATAAAGGACATGTTTGGGGATGATACCGTGTTTCACGCCCTCATTCTCAAGGCATAATATTTAGACGATGCTTGTCCCTTTCAATTAAAAAAGAAAAAACTATGACTTTCTTTAATACGCATCCTGTGTTAAATTGTCCATAGCTGCAAAATGTATATATGTATGTGTATTTGTTTTACATACACATGGGCCCTTACACCTGTGTGTATAAACACATACACATACATCCTCATATACACGTGTATTTTATATATATGTTGAGAAAGTTCACATATATATACAATTGCGTATGTATATATGTGTGTGTGTGTGTGTGTGTCCGTGTGTGTGTACAGGTATAAAAACTTGACAGGCAGAGTAATATTTCACTCAGTGTTAAATGAAGTCTTTGAAAAAATCAAGTACAGTCACTCAGTTAACATAGTACAGCCAGTAAACTAAGTTGAAAAGAGAAAAAGTGAATGGAAACACGATCCTGGACCATCTGTCTATGGCATTCACATCGGTTAGATCGGGGATTTTAATTTTGAGCTGTGAAGACCTCCTCCGTAGATGGGTCTTCTTGTGCGGGATGCTTCTGTCCCCCATGGGTCGCCCATGCCCTTCCCTAGGCATGCTCTGTTTCCTGTACTGGATCCCTGAGTTGTCAAAGGATATTGCTGAGTTCCTGGTGTCACCAACACTGCCTGGGACCTCATTCATTTCACTGTGAACCTCCAGTGATGTCAGCAGAATATTTCCGTGGGCATCCACCTGATTGGAAGAAAAAAGTGCGTCATGAGGCAGCTAGCGTGACAACAAACCTCATTTTCGTACGCAGACCCAGGACAGACTAATATCACGCCATCACACCGCCGTATTATGAGAAACTGCACATCTGGCTGACCCAGCGCTCTGTTTTAGAGGAAAATGTCGTTGTGGAGGCTCAACTTCCTGTGTTTAAAAATTCTCACATAGGAGACTGAATTAAAAAATAAGGGGAGCTTTTTCAGATTGAAATTTCACATTATGGATAAGACAAAATTAATGTACAAATGCCTTTCAAGATGTTTAATTAGTAACAAGGATGAAACTACAACATAGAGAATATATTCAATGTTTCTGTAACATCTTTCTATGTTGACCGATAGCAACTGCACTAGTTGGGGGAGGATTTAATAATGTATATTATTGTTGAATCATTATGCTGTGTACTTGAAACCAGTATAATATTGTATATCAACTGTACTTTAATAGAAATATATAAATGCCTGTGCCCTTCCCTAGGCATGCTGTTTCCTGTACTGGATTCCTGAATTGTCAAAGTATATTGCTGACTTCCTGGTCCCACTAACTCTCCCCTTTCCTGATGGTACAAAAATATTTAAATTAATGTGGAAAAACAAGCAAATCCTCCTGGAATGGATGGATAGTCCTGATAACTTTAGTGAGATATATACAGACCCCCTCTTCACCACGTAAGATCTCCTCACCCAATCCTGGTCCTGGCAGGAGGCCCTCTTAAGGGCTATATTTAAGAAAGATTCTCAAGTCCCTTCTCACATTGGAGCCAGATTTTAAAATGACATTTTATTCTGTGCCAAACACAGCTTCAGACCTTTCATAATCATGCCAGTGGTACATTTGCTTATTTGCCAGTAGAAGTTCTGAGGAGCACGCCCGAGGCTCGGGGTCCCCAGCGGAGCTCTTTTTGCTTCTGCTCTCGGCGTCCTCCCTCTCTGAGCTATGTCTGTGCTGCTCAGACTTCCTGCCCGTTCCTAGGAGCCCTGGGCGCTCACTCTTCTCCAGCATGCCCTACGTTTCCCCACTGCTTCTGCCTAAAGGGCCATCTTCCCTGTCCCATCTTTGCTTGTGGAAAGCCCACCCATTCTCCTAGAGCTAGATTAAATGTCTATGGCTTCTTCTGTAAAGTTTTCATGAAATTAGTTATTTTGTGAAGGAATAATTTATTGGTATAATTTGCATCTCCTTCATTGTTGGTATACTCCATTTCACTAACGGCATTGAGCTAGACATGAAGGAAGTGAGGTGGGGAGAGAAGAGTCCCCGCCAAGCAGAGGTCGGGCTGTGTGGACCTCTGAGGAGAGCCAGGGCCACCGGGTGGAAGACCCCGCGCCCCGAGGTGGTCCAGGCAGGGGAAGGGCTGCGAATGTTCCAGGGCTGCCCTGGCTCTGGCACAGAGGCACAGAGAAGCCCGGGATGTCCCACGGTGTGGGAATATCTTCAGGTCACACCTGGGAAAGGAGAAAGGTGGTCATCAGGACGTCACTCCTTACTCCCCAGACCTGTGAGTATATTACCTTACATGCTAAAGGAACCTTGAAAGTGTACTTAAGGTTATAGTCCTTAAAATAGGGAGATTATCCCGGATTATCTGAGTGGGTCCAGTATAATCACATGAGCTCTTAAAGTAGAGAATTTTCTCCAGCTGGAAGCAGAAGAGAAAGAGAGATGCAGCAGAAGGCAAAGCACAGGGATCTGAAGCATGAGAAGTACTGGATTCACTGTTGATAGAGGGATGGCAGGGAAAGCATAAGAAATGTGGTGGCGTCTAGATGCAAAGTCTGGCCCCAGCTCACAGCCCAAGGCAGTGGGGACCTCAGTCCTTTCCCACAGGGACTATGTTTAGTCAGCATCCTGACACATTGATCCCTAGGGCCTCCAGAAGGGAGCACAGCCCCACCCACAGCTTAATTAGCCTCCTGAGACTCTCGGAAAGGAACCCAGCTGAGCTCACTGTACTTAGACTGCTGACCCACAGAATGAGGTAATAGCTGGGTATTTTATAAGTGGCTGTGTCTGTTGATTTGTTAGGGTAGCAATCCAAACAACAGGAGGGGAGAGGGCAGATTTCAGAGGAGAAAGGAATTTGAGTTGAGTCTCAAATGTGAGTAGACATTTTTCAGGCAGAAAGCAAGAAAACACCACAGGAAAAGGCTTGTGGAGTGCCTGCGCGTTGTGGGAAAGGCAAACTAGCCTGAGTGGGCTCGGGCCCGGGACAAAGGGTGCCTGCACGCTCTGGGCGCACGCCAAGCCCGCCATGGATAGGACGCTTACTCTCACTGCTGTCATTACCACCTTCCTGTCATTGTACCATGATAGGAGAGTAAGCCTGGGGCAGAACAGGAAGCAGATTAGAGTCAAGACATCAAGGGTTTCTGCAGAGCAGGTTAAAGAATTTCAACTTCACCTTTTAAGTAATGACAAGGAAAATTGATTTCTAGATAGAAAAGAAACATATTTCTGACACACAACTCAGGCAGCAAGATACAGAGTAAAAGATGGGATTTGAGAGGGAAAGTGGCACAGGGACACTGTTTGGTGCGCACTGCACTGGTTTGCTTCCTTTCAGGCAGTTTGAATGAGAAACGCCCAGAGGTCTGCGAAGCTGCTCCCGCCAAGGCCACATGCCACTGCAACCAATCCTTGCAGCTCCTCCAGGTCTCACCCAACATGTGGTGTCGCCACCAAGCAGGGACGCTTTGCCCTATCAGTTCTGCCGCTCACTGCCCATGCCACGAGCCCGGGAGGTGCTCAGTTTTCTACAGGTTGGGGAGCTATAGGGTGAGCAGTGCCATAGTGGGGCTGACTAGGAAGCTCTACTGCGTCCTTAGCTAGGAAGACAGCTGGCCTGAGGGTGCTGGGCCACAGTCACACCATGTGTCGGGAGAGAAGGCGCTTCGTGAATACCTGCTCTTGCCGGGAGGGACAGAGCACTGACAGAGAACATTTGTTTATTTTCATCCAGTACAGGAAAAAATTCTAATGTGGCCTGTATTTTGAAAGTACCAGGAATGTGAAACCTTTGTCAGAGTTTGGAAGTTGTGTTCTGTACCTTTTCTGTTTGTTCTCTTGTCCTCGAATGATTGGCAGTAACATCCTTACAACTAAAAGGCCTGATTGCCTGTCTCCAGGACAGTGAGGGTGGTGTGGGAGACTGGGTCTCTCGCTTTAGGAAGAGGATGTGGAAGGAAAAGCCTGGCAGGTAAATCGAGATCCGACCGAGATGGGAGGCGACAGCAAAGGAGTGGCCTGCCCCCAGGGCTAGCTGAGCTGGCCTCCATGCCAAGAAAAATGGAAAGCAAGCATCTAGAGAGAACCCTCTCCGTCCAGCATGCTTTATGCCACACAGGAGGAAACTGGATGGTGAGTGTTTAAGCTGCCCAGCTCAAGCTGGGTATTTTATCTGGAGAAGCTGTCAACCAGGGTGATCCTGCTATTTTGGCATATTTAGTACTGCAGTGAAAATGTATGACACTCGCCAACTATCTGAATTTCAATCATGATAGAAAACACATTATCACTTAAAGGGATTTAAAAAACTGAGACCATCTATAAAATTAGCTCAATTAGATCTTATTGAAGGGTCCAACTTTTTAATACAATGTATTTAAATGGTAAGCTGATGTGTTTGAAACAAAATTTATCTAAAGTTGGTCACAATAACCAAAGGTAGAAGATGCTTGTTTTTTTAAAAATAGTAATGTGGAATTTATTCTTTTCAGTAATAAGTGCATGTAATGGGGGAAGGCAGGCAGGAATGTCCCAAGGGCTTTCCTTTTACACAGACACTTTGCTCCCTCAAGGTCTTCACAGAAGGCTGCCTGTCCCTCAACACCGTGTACCAGGGCTACTAAGAGCACTCTGAGATCTCATCTCCATCCCTTCCCACACTAGCTTTGTTCCACCGTATGTCTGCACTCTTTCCACGTATGTGCCCTATTTGGGAGTAAGGGAAGGGATGTTCAAGAAGAATATTGGAGTAAATGGAAAGGTAAGCATTCTGGCAACTAGGAGCAGTTATAAACAACAGGCCAAATCAAAAGTTGCTCCACAAATGACAGGCTTCCTGTCTTTGCAGAATGAGCATTAACCTTCCAGGTTGTTCTGCAGAAGATTCCAGGCCTGGCCGATGAGCTCTCCAGCCATGAGACATCATGTTGTTCATGAGGCCAATACAGAAGTTCTGCCCCAAACCGCCCAAGCTGGCCCCACGCAGCACCTGACCAGTCAGGAGTGTCAGGTCCTCGGCTCACCCCAATTCCTTCCTCTCCTGAAAATCTTATGCTCATTTTTGAATGAAATTTAGACTTTCCTCTGAATGTCTTGCTCTGGAAACTGATTCATGGGCTCACCTTCTGCTAATACATTATTAAGATTTTTCTGTTCAGTCCTCCTTAAGACCGTGCCATCTTCATTCTTTATCAGGTGGAGCTTCTTTGTTCCAATGAGATTATTTTATAATCCAAATAGAAGAGAGAGTTTTGGATATTTTTTTCTCTACTTGCCCTTGTAATATTGCCACCACACTCTCTCACCTCCCCTTTGTAAATTTATTCCTCCGTCATTCACCCATGACACCACTCAGTTGTTTACTTCACAAATATTTCTAGAGTGCTTGTTATGCACAAGGCACCGCTGAGAACCAAAGGCACAGCTCACACAGGTCCTTCCCTCAAGGAGTCTGGGGTCTGGGGTCTGGTGGGGATGCCTACAACCTCTCACAGTCCATTCTTTTCAGCTTCTAGTGCCAAAGTGTGTCCAGTCTGGAATGTTCTCAGAGAGCTTGGGTCATTCTAATACAAATATTACACAATGCAAATGCTCTGTTATTTGCTCAGTGGTTATGGTGTGCCATGCATCGGGAAGAGAACATGTGTTTTACTTCTGAACAGGAAATTGTGCCTCCAATTCAAAACAAAGTGACATGCATGCTTATGTTTTTTGCCAATAAGGCAGAAACAAAGAAGAAACACAAAAGCAAGTTGTGTGCACACTACATGCAAAATCATTAAGCTGCTATTTGAACACTAAATCATTTTAAAGCCATGTGGCTATGATCTTGTCATGTGCTGATACGGTAAAATAAGTGCCTGAGCTACCAGAAAAGAACCCCCAGAAGAGACACCCCTGACAAACTGTAAGAGGAGTGGTGCCTTCATCTGCTTTTTACATATTAATTAGAGCATCAGAAGACTTAAATTCTTTTTCTGAAGGTAGAAAAAACCAGAAAACGTTGTTTAGCGTTAAAAAAGTGTTCTCTACATTCCATATGATTCAAATATAACAAAACCATGAGATGAAGGATCCAATTGTCCTTTTAGGAAGGTGAATGCCCCACTGAACACATGAACCTGAGGGATCCAGACCCTTACTCAGGATTATTCCTGTAAAAAACTACTGTACACTTGCTCCATACCATGCCCTGTGCCAGGTGTGGGGTGCACAGAGAAGAATCAAAGGTTCTTTTCCTTAAGGGGTCTAGCAAGTAAGAAATTCAAATAATCAACCAATGCATTTTATAATTATTTGTTTTTATTAAGGTATTATTGATATACACTCTTATGAAGGTTTCACATGAAAAAACAATGTGGTTACTACATTCACCCATATCAAATCCTCACCCATACCCCAATGCAGTCACTGTCCACCAGTGTAGTAAGATGCCACAGATTCATTGTTTGCCTTCTCTGGGCTACACTGTTTTCCCCTTGGTCCCCCACACCATGTGTACTAAACAAAATACCCCTCAATCTCCTTCTCTCTCCCTCTCCACCCACCCTCCCACAAACCTCCCTTTTGGTAACCAGTAGTTCCTTCTTGGAGTCTCTGAGTCTGCTGCTGGTTTGTTCCTTCAGTTTTGCTTTGTTGTTATACTCCACAAATGAGTGAAGTCATTTGATACTTGTCTTTCTCCACAGGGCTTATTTCACTGAGCAAACTACCCTCTTGCTCCATTCATGCTGTTGCAAATGGTAGGATTTGTTTCTTTCTTATGGCTGAATAGTATTCCATTGTGTATATGTACCACCTCTTCTTTATCCATTCATCTACTGATGGACACTTAGGTTGCTTCCATATCTTGACTATTGTAAAAAGTGCTGCAATAAACATAGGGGTGCATATGTCTTTCGGAATCTGAGAAGTTGTATTCTTTGGGTAAATTCCAAGGAGTGGGATTCCCGGGTCAAATGGTATTTCTATTTTGAGTTTAATGAGGAACCTCCATACTGCTTTCCACAATGGTTGAACTAGTTTACATTCCCACCAGCAGTGTAGGAGGGTTCCCCTTTCTCCACATCCTCGCCAGCATTTGTTGTTCTTAGTCTTCTGGATGCTGGCCATCCTAACTGCTGTGAGGTGATATCTCATTGTGGTTTTGATTTGCATTTCTCTGATTAGTGATATGGAGCATCTTTTCATGTGTCTGTTGGCCATCTGAATTTCTTCTTTGGAGAACTGCCTCTTCATATCCTCTGCCCATTTTTTAATCAGGTTATTTGCTGTTGAGGCATGTAAGTTCTTTATATATTTTGGATGTTAACCCCTTGTTGGATGTGTCATTTACAAATGTATTCTCCCATACTGCAGGATGTCTTTTTGTTCTGCTGATGGTGTCCTTTGCTGTACAGAAACTTGTTTGATGTAGTCCCATTAGTTTATTTTTGTTTTTGTTTCACTTGCTCAAGGAGATGGGTTCAGGAAGAAGTTGTTAATGCTTATATTCAGGAGATTTTTGCCTATGTTGTCTTCTAAGAGTTTTATGGTTTCATGACTTACATTAAGGTCCTTGATCCATTTCGAGTTTACTTTTGTATATGGGGTTAAACAATAATCCAGTTTCATTCTCTTGCATGTAGCTGTCCAGTTTTGCCAACATCAGCTGTTGAAGAGGCTGTCATTTCCCCATTGTATGTCCATGGCTCCTTTATCATATATCAATTGACCATATATGGTTGGGTTTATATCAGGGCTTTCTAGTCTGTTCCATTAGTCTATGGGTCTGTTTTTGTGCCAGTACCAAATTGTCTTGATTACTGTGGCTTTGTAGTAGAGCTTAAGTTGGGGAGCATAATCCCCCCAGCTTTATTCTTCCTTCTTAGGATCACTTGGGCTATTCGGGGTCTTTTTTGGTTCCATATGAATTTTAGAATGATTTTCTCTAGTTCGTTGAAGAATGCTGTTGGTATTTTGATAGGAATTGCTAGGAATGCCACAGATTTCTGCGTATTCATTTTGTATCTCACAACTTTGCTGAATTCAAATATTAGATCTAGTAGTTTTGGAGTGGATTCTTTAGGGTTTTTTATGTACAATATCATGTCTTCTGCAAACAGGGACAGTTTAACTTCTTCCTTGCCAATCTGGATGCCTCTAATTTCTTTGTGTTGTCTAATTGCCATGGCTAGGACCTCCAGTACTTTGTTGAACAGAAGTGGGGAGAGTGGGCATCTTTGTCTTGTTTCCAATCTTAAAGGAAAAGCTTTCAGCTTTTTGTAGTTAACTATGATGTTGGCTGTGGGTTTGTCAAATGTGGCCTTTATTATGTTGAGCTACTTGCCCTCTATACCCATTTTCCTGAGAGTTTTTATCATGAATGATGTTGAATTTTGTCGAATGCTTTTTCAGCATTTATGGAGATGATCATGTGGTTTTTGTTCTTCTTTTTGTTGATGTGGTGGATGATGCTGATGGATTTTCGAATGTTGTACCATCCTTGCAACCCTGGAATAAATCCTACTTGATCATGATGGATGATCCTATTGATGTATTTTTGAATTCAGTATGCTAATATTTTGTTGAGTATTTTTGCATCTATGTTCATCAGGGATATTGGTCTGTAATTTTCTTTTTTATGGTGTCTTTGCCTGGTTTTGGTATTAGAGTGATGGTGGCCTCATAGAATGAGTTTGGAAGTATTACCTCCTCTTCTACTCTTTGGAAAACTTTAAGGAAGATGGGTATTAGGTCTTTACTAAATGTTTGATAAAATTCAGTGGTGAAGCCATCTGGTTCAGGTGTTTTGTTCTTAGGTACGTTTTTGATTGCCAGTTCAATTTCATTGCTGGTAATTGGTCTGTACAGATTTTCTGTTTCTTTCTGGGCCAGCCTTGGAAGGTTGTATTTTTCTAGAATGTTGTCCATTTCTTCTAAGTTATCCACTTTGTTAGCATATAATTTTTCATAGTATTCTCTCATAATTCTTTGTATTTCTGTGGTGTCTCTAGTGATTTTTCCTTTCTCATTTCTGATTCTGTTTGTGTGAGTAGACTCTCTTTTTTTCTTGATAAGTCTGGCTGGGGGTTTATCTACTTTGTTTATTTTCTTGAAGAACCAGCTCCTGCTTTCATTGATTCTTTCTATTGTTTTATTCTTCTTGATATTTTTATGTCTGCTCTAATCTTTATTATGTCCCTCCTTCTACTGACTTTGGGCCTCATTTGTTCTTCCTTTTCTAGTTTCATTAATTGTGAGTTTAGGCTGCTCATATGGGATTGTTCTTCTTTCCTGAGGTAGGCCTGTGTTGCTATATACTTTCCTCTTAACACGGCCTTTGCTGCGTCCCACAGATTTTATGGTGTTGAGTTATTGTTGTCATTTGTCTCCATATATTGCTTGAACTCTGTTTTTATTTGGTCATTGATCCATTGGTTATTTTGGAACATGTTGTGAAGCCTCCATGTGTTAGTGAGATTTTTCATTTTCTTTGCATAATTTATTTCTAGTTTCATACCTTTGTGGTTTGAGAAACTGGTTGTTACAATTTCAATCTTTTTGAATTTGCTAAGGCTCTTTTTGTGGCCTAGTATATGATCTATTTTTGAAAATGTTCCATGTGCACTTGAGAAGAATGTGTATCTTACTGCATTTGGATGGGGTGTTCTGTAGATGTCTGTTAGGTCCATCTGTTCTATTGTGTTGTTCAGTGCCTCTGTCTCCTCACTTATTTTCTGTTGGGCTGATCTGTCTTTTGGAGTGAGTGGTGTGTTGAAGTCTCCCAAAATGAATGCATTGCAGTCTATTTCCCACTTTAATTCTGTTAGTATTTGTTTCACATATGTAGGTGCTCCTGTGTTGGGCACATAGATATTTGTAATGGTTATATATCTTGTTGGACTGACCCTTTTATCATTATGTAATGTCCTTCTTTGTTCTCTGGTGACTTTCTTTGTTTTGAAGTCTATTTTGTCTGATTCAAGTAGTGCAACGCCTACTCTTTTCTCCCTATCAGTTGCATAAAATATTTTTTTCCATCCCTTCACTTTTAGTCTGTGTTTGTCTTTCGGTTTAAAATGAGTCTCTTGTAGGCAGCATATAGATGGGTCTTATTTTTTTATCCATTCAGTGACTCTATGTCTTTTGATCAGTGCATTCAGTCCATTTACATTTAGGGTGATTATCGATAGGTATGTACTTATTGGCATTGCAGGCTTTAGATTCATGGTTACCAAAGATTCAAGGTTAACTTTCTTACTATCTAAGAGTCTAACTTAACTCACTTAATATGCTATAATAAACACAATCTAAAGGTTTTTTTTTCTTTGTGCTCCATTCTTTATACATTAGGTATTATATTCTGTACTCTTTGTCTATCTTTTGATTGACTTTGGAGATAGTTATTTTAATTTTTGCATTTGCTTAGTAATTAGCTGTTCTACTTTCTTTACTGTGGTTTTATTACCTCTGATGACAGCTATTTAACTTTAGGAAATTAGCTGTTCTACTTTCTTTACTGTGGTTTTATTACCTCTGATGACAGCTATTTAACTTTAGGAACACTTCCATCTATAGCAGTCCCTCCAAAATACACTGTAGATAGAGATGGTTTGTGGGAGGTAAAATCTCTCAACTTTTGCTTATCTGGAAATTCTTTAATCCCTCTTTTAAATTTAAATGATAATCTTGCTGGATAAAGTATTCTTGGTTCAAGGCCCTTCTGCTTCATTGCATTAAATACATCATGCCACTCTCTTCTGGCCTGTGAGGTTTCTGCTGAGAAGTCTGATGGTAGCCTGATGGGTTTTACTTTGTAGGTGATCTTTTTTCTCTCTCTGGCTGCTTTTAATCATCTGTGCTTATCCTTGATCTTTGCCATTTTAATTATTATGTGTCTTGGTGTTGTCTTCCTTGGGTCCCTTGTGTTGGGAGATCTGTACATCTCCATGGCCTGAGAGATTCCTTCCCTAGATTGGGGATGTTTTCAGAAATTACCTCCTCAAAGACACTTTCTATCCCTTTTTCTCTGTCTTCTTCTTCTGGTACCCCTATAATGTGAATATTGTTCCATTTGGATTGGTCACACAGATCCCTCAATATTCTTTCATTCTTAGAGATCCTTCTCTGTGCCTCAGCTTCTTTGTATTCCTCTTCTCTAGTTTGTATTTCATTTATTGTCTCCTCCACTGTATCCAATCTGCTTTTAATACCCTCCATTGTGGTCTTCAATGATTGGATCTCTGACCGGCATTCATTCCTGAGTTCTGGAATATCTTTCCGTACCTCCATGAGCATGCTAATGATTTTTATTTTGACTTCCCTTTCAGGAAGAGTCATGAGGTCAATGTCATTTAAATATTTCCCAGGAGTGGTATTAATAATTTTACTCTGAACCAGCTTCCTTTGGCATTTCATATTTGTATATGGCGCTCTCTAGTGCCCAGAAGCTCTACTCCCTGGAGCTGCTCAGTCCCTGAAGCAATGTTGGGGGTTGCAGGGGAGTGGTATTGGTGTCTGGGGGGAGGAAAGAGCTGTTTCCTGCTTCCCAGCTGCTATGCGTGTCTCCACTGCCTGAACCAGTGGGCCGAGCACACAGGTATAAGCCTCTATGCTTTGCATTTTCAGTTGCTGTAGACAGATCTTCCCTCTGGTTGGCCTAACGCCAGGGTAGGGTTTTCCGGTTTGAGAGCCAGGTGGGGCTGGCCAGGAGAAAGGCGCAGTAGGCTGCGTATCACGGAGGGAG
Organism: Phataginus tricuspis; assembly: GCA_029783875.1. Lineage (NCBI taxonomy): Eukaryota > Metazoa > Chordata > Mammalia > Pholidota > Manidae > Phataginus > Phataginus tricuspis. Next base: position 2,670,712 of record JAQQAC010017683.1, on the reverse strand, counting down.
TCCTTGGAGCTGTGTAGCCAGCCAGGGAGCTGGAGCACCTGAAGATTGTCTAAGGAGGAAGATTTCTTTTTCCTCCTTAAATATGAGAGTCAATATGGCATAGCTCCCAACCTGCTGGGCAGAGTGCACTCGGACAATTTTGTCTACCTGTCCTCTCTCCTGAGCAGTAAGCTCTGTGCAATCCTTGCCCCTTTAGCAGCCTTCTTGCTAAGGGCTTCTTTGTTAGGAAGTCTCTCAGACTGCCTGCCTTTCTTTTGTCCCAGAGGAGCCGGATATGGATCCCTGCTTTCCATAAGCAGCTGGAATGTCAGTCTTTCCAGGTATTCTGCCTGTCTTAGCTTTCCAACCCCGTAATCATGAGAGTATCATGCAAGCACCATGAAATGTAGGTTTGTGCTCCCAGAGCAGATCTCTGGAGTTAGGTATTCAGCAGTCCCATGCCTCCACTCCCTCCCTGCTCAGTTTCTCTTCCTCCCGCAGGTGAGCTGGGGTGAGGGAAGGGCTTGGGTCCCGCTGGGCCACAGCCTTGGTATGTTATCCTGTTCTGTGAGGTCTGCTCTTTTCTCCAGGTATATGCAGTCTGGCGTAGTCCTCTTTCCTGTTGCTCTTTCAGGATTAGTTGTATTAATTATATTTTTTAATTATATGTGGTTTTAGGAGGAAGCCTGTGTCTCACCTCTCCTGCCGCCATCTTTCCAGTCAATATATTTTTGAAATATATTGAATATTGCTCTTTAAACACAATTTAAAATACATGCCAATAATGCCATCTCTCTTCTAGTTATCCAAAATGCCATATGAAAAGATCCTTTTACAAAAAAGGGGTATGATTAACAACTTTGTAGAATTAAATACCAAAAAAAAGAAGTGTCTTTTCTTAAAGGAAGTGAGGGAAATATTTTATGATGTAGACACCCCAGCAGTTAGCCTTCCTGTAATTTAGTTTTTGGTTAAACTTGATTTACAGCTCAAATTAATCCAAGAGAAAAAGAACAATATGTGTTAATTCCCAGAATCTGGTGTGAGTTATGAACAGTGTGCAATGGGAGCTGCAAATGGTTCCTGTTATCCTTCTGTGGCAAACCCAGACAAGAAACATGCTGTGCAACTCACATAACCAGATGACTTGACTTAACACAATAGGAACATAAAAAACATATCTAGTTCGCGGTTGGTTGATTCATCAAGAAGACACATTCAATAATTATTAACCAGTGATTGTTTTACTGCTTGCTGTAACCTAATAAAGACAGAGGGGGCACCCTGGCCTGGCTAACTCAGTTGGTAGAGCACGAGACTCTTAATCTTAGGGTCGTGGGTTTGGGCCTCATGTTGGGTGCCAGATATTGCAGTCAGGTCAAAAATGAGATACTGACTCAAAATGACCTTTTGCATTAAAATTAAAGGTCATTCTGGCTTGGTTTCTCATTTCTGCTGTCCATGACTGCAACATTGTGACATATTTATTCAGATGAACTTTGATGATTCTAATGACTCACTTTCACCTGGCTTTGAAAACATGAATTTACAAATTCTCCCCTCTGTTCCTACTAGGTAAGTGAAAAAACACACATCAGTGGAACTAGACCAATGACAAATACCACTCATTCGTGGACATGTGTTCCAGGAGCATTTACCGCATCTGAGCCATGGTGTGCATATTTTGGTAGATGAAAAACACCAGATGCTGTCTAGTAGAGAAGGCACGGTGGCCACATGAAATGTGACATGCCATCTCACAAGTACAGAGCATGCACCGTGGAACTGAGAGCACAGAGAGGACAAACTTCTTGGAGCAGGGAGTGACAGAGGCAGGATGGGAAGAAGTAGTAGGAAAAAAAATCAGAAGACAGCATCTGGCTTAGATCTTGAAGGAGCGCAAGATGTGAACGAAGAAAGAGAGTCTGAGGAGACAGAATCCTAGGCAAAAAGACGATGTATGTTGTGATTTCAGAAGTGCAAGGACAGTGAAGACAAGAAATAAGGTGAGCTAAAAAAAAAAAAAAGAAATAAGGTGAGCTGAATATTGAGTTGATTTTTCAAGATTTAATGATAAATTTGTATGAATCAATATCCTGTCCTCCCCACTGGGACCAGTGTTGCACATTTGGGCAAGGACCTCATGATGGTGACCATCTACGTCTGTGCCCTCAACTCCAGTGAAGGAAATCTACCCTGAGGGAAGCCAAACAGAATCACCATTCATTTACAAAATTAAAGTGCTCTTGGGAGCTTTGGACATTTATGGCAAGCTTGCAGCCATTTTAGGACACAGGTCATATAAGGTAGGTGTCAAGAGCAAATACAATTTTTCATTATTCCTATTTCAGAGTAGGTGAATACATACTGTAATGGAAACTATAATGTTGAAAGGAACTTAAGTATATCTCGAATTATTAAGTCCTTAGTGTAAACTAGTCTGGCTGCTTTAGACTTACAGTTTTACGTATCTATTGTTTTCATTTAAATGTGAACCAATATGTAGAAAATTTCCACCAGAATTACTTGGAGGTTATTTTTTTGTCTGAAAGAATTAGCAGTTATTAAAATCTGTTAAATCCTAGAAACCAGGTATTTTAAACAAGTATGCTTACCTTTTCCTGTCATTTAGAATTTAAATCTTAAGACAGATGGATGTGATTGTGGGTGAAATATAAGCCTGAAATGCCCTGTACTCGGTTACAGATGCTGACTTGCAATTTTTGAAGCATTTCATGAATACTCCTGATTTTTGAGGAGTCTGTCTCATATCTACTATAATTAGAATCATTAATTTCAATGTCAGTTTTCTTCCTGCTGTATAACCTTGACAGGCACAGATAGTAAAGATGACAAACATCTTATGCAGAATACATCACAGAGGGATGTTCATTTTCTCCTAGACTCTGTCACCAAATTGGCACATTGTTGGTATCTCATTCTCTACTTACCTTTAAGCTTCTCTGTAAGAGAAAAACTCTAGTTTTAGAAAAATAAAAAAGTATTTGTCATGTAAGGAATGAAATTTTGCCCTTTTCACAAAAGGAATGATGTCATCTCAATAGCTCTGATTCCTTGACAGGAATGACTTTCTGCCATTTCAGGAAATTCAAAGAGCAATTGGTCAATTTACAAAATATTAAAGGCTTGTAACCAGAATACATGCATTGCAACCAAACACTAACTCTTGGGTGTAGAAATAGTTCGGAAACAAATAGAGGTTAAGCACAAATAAATTAAGGTCAAGATTCACATTGTACCACTGGTCTGAGGAGAAACTAATTGAATATGTGAACATTTTAAGCATTCATGAATCAACCATTAGCATATTGTACAACCACTGAATATAAGGAAAATCTACTCATGGTTTTATAGTAAGGTCATTGATGTCATAGTCCTAAGGACACTTATGGTGACACAGATCCCTCCTTGGTGGCCTACGGAGCCCCTGAAGGCACCACTCAGACATCTCTCACAGGTCACGGCAAGTCATATCAGCGAAGGCAGTGATAATGAAAGCCCTAGCTGTCAGCCCAGAGTCTATCAGTCCAGGGAAAGGCGCATCCCTCTGGGCCCCAGGGTTCTCATCTGTAACACGCAGGAGACTTCCTGAGGCCCTGTTTGGCCACACTGATAAACAATCCTGAGAGATACCACTGCAGATGAATGAGTGATTATAATTACAAAGGACTCTTGAAGCTACTGGCCAGTCCATAGGCCCGTTTCTGTTTTGCATAAAGTGTGAGATTCTTTTCTCACTTTCCTTTAATTCATCCACATCACAGGATTTAAACTTTCTGGGATATTTATTTCTATATAAAAATTACCACTAAATTCTTAGGCGCAGCCGGCAACAATTTTTAATGCTTACCTTTAAGAGCATCAAATATACATTTAAAACTACAACTGACTTTTGAACAACATGGGTTTGAATTGTGCAGGTCCACTTACCCATGGGTTTTTTTCAATAAATATATTGGAAAATGTTTTGGAGATTTGGAACAATTTGGAAAACGTTTTCTTTTCTGTAGCTTACTTTATTGTAAGAATAGAGTACATAATTCACCCTACATACTATGTTATCGGTAAGGCTTCCAGTCAACAGTAGGTCATTAATAGTAGTTTGTGGGGAGCCAAAATTTATATGCAGATCTTCAACCATGATGGGTAAGCACCTCACCCCCATGCTGTTCAAAGGCAGCTGCAATATACGTGCATTTGCAAGTTGGCTTCAGACCTGAAACACTGATCTACAATTACAGATTTTCAAAAATATGAACATGTAAAGGTTTTAACCAAAACGCTGAGAAAACAGAAATAAATTTTCAGAAAAACAATCAAAAATGGCCTCATGAGTAAAATGAAATTTTCTTCTCCAACTGATTTATAATAATATCTGATGTATAATATATTCTATATTGTCTAAGGTTTTTTCTGTGGATGTTAGAGGTTTTTCATTTTAAATTTTGAGTTTCACACTTCAAAAGTTATTTCTACACAACAATTTGTTCTGAACATCTCATTTAGAAGAAAGGAATAATCTGTTTAATTTATGAGGGAATTTGGAAAAACAGCATTGCATGGGTATGTGTGTCTGTATGTCTGCGTGATGGAAACATAATGATGTGGTAAATTCCAGTTTCCTTGGAAACAGCATAACCAAAGCATATTGTGCAGTCATAGTAGGATGCAGACTTATTTAGAAACTTAATAGTATGGTACTAAGTATATTTTCTGGTAAGAGATTCAGGATAAATTTACCACTGGAAGCTTGATTTTATTCACAGATTCTCGGTTTCTCTGACCAACTCTATGTTTTGCTGGAAGGCTGAGAGCCATTGACATTAGTTGAACTGACTCTTTTCATTCATGAGCGTTTGTGGATGCATTCTGGGCTGCCAGTGGGCCACGGACACAACAAAACTCCAAGGAGTTGCTGTGTCCTTATTTGAGCACAGACCTGTCATGCACCAGGAGCACAGGAAAGAGCAAGGAAAACCTCATGAGCTTGAGAAATAAGTTTAGCAGGAAGAATTTAAAATTAAAGAAATGTAGAGACAAGCCCAGCATGTAAACAGGTGGACATATATGTCTGAGGACTTGATAGGATGCAAGAGGTGAAAAGATAAAGACAAAAATTATATAGAAGCTATATTGTGTTCATTAAAATATGGTTTATCATTGCAATAACATACTGTTTTTATTAAAAAATAAACAGAAATGCATCTAATTGCAAAGTTACTTCGTAATGGGACGGAAGGAAGAGCACGCCGAGCCGGGCTGAGGGGTGGGCCTCGGTTACACCCTCTCAGAGGACACATCCCAGGGCTTCCCAAAGTAGCGCACCTCCCAGGCTGCTGCTGTCCAGGTGCGCCTGGCCCTGGTGTTTTGCAGAACATACCTGGCAGGGGCCAGGGCCAGAGCAGATCTGCAAGAACCCCAAACACTATTCCTGCCTTGCAGCTAAGGACCTTGAACCAGGGGACGGCACCACCTGAAGGGTGGATAAGAGAGGGGTCTGTCCACACTGTACAAACCATAGTGGTATGCTTGATAATAAAATTTGCTATTTTACCTCTAATGGAATTCTGTGACATTCTGGGAAAATGCATTTGCTTGTCGTGATCAGGCCCCACACCCCAGTTTCCTCCATTATGGTAACCACATGTTCTGTTTTTTTAATAGGAAACTGGGAAGCTCCTGTCTTCTCCAGCTTCTGCACTAATTTTGGTTTTATAGAAAGCTCAATGACTTGCAGGAGGCATTATTCCAGGTTATCAGCAACAAGGCCACATAATCCCTACTTAAGGGTTCTGCGATGAACCGCAGTGACGGGGGAGCTGTAGGGGCAGGGTGGGGTCTGGAAAGGGCACGCGTGAGTGGGCAGGAAGGTGGCGGCTTACCCGGTTGCTTTCGCTCTTTGAACGGTCGTTCTTCGCCTTGGCTGTCTTTTCCGCAAGCTTCTTCTGCCTTTGAGGGCCTCTTCCAAAGAAAATGTAGTTGACAAAGGCGTACTCCAGAAGGGCCAGAAACACAAAGACAAAGCAGCCCATGAGGTACATGTCGATGGCTTTGACGTAGGGGATTTTGGGCAGCGTCTCCCGAAGGTGTGTGTTGATGGTCGTCATCGTCAGCACGGTCGTGATTCCTGCAAAAGTAAGGGGGGGCGTGAGGCTTCCGCTCTGCGGCCCGATTTCTCGCTGCTCATTTTCCTTTTGTATTTTCTCGGGCAGCCTGAACTAGTCGGGAGATGGTGGAATGAGGAGTACTGGGCAGTCAGAACACAACAGAATACGAAGTGTACTGCTTGGGTCAGGAGGCTGACGTGGCGCTCCTGGGGGCAGCGCCTGGCCCACAGACAGGATGGGACCGAGAGGGGGTGGCGAGGTGTGGAGGCTGCAAAGCAGGTGTGCTTTTATGAAAGTTGGAAGAAATGAAAACAAACCCAGAATTTAACATAAAACTCTAAGCGTCTGGATGTGCCGGCTTCCAGGAAGAAGAGTGAATTGATGAAGGATCTGAGGAGACAGTCATCTGTGGCTTCAGAAGCAAGTCCATTAGTGAGGTCAGGGGAAAACCATTCTTATTACGACGCTTTATGAAGCAAGGGGGACAAGACAAGGATTTTTTAAAACTGTTAAGGACACGATCCAGTCCTGAGCTCAAGGAAAGAGAATAGCTGGGTGAAGCCCCTGAGGGCAGGTTATCTCACAAAGCAATGTCCCTCCTCTACTAAGGAAGAGTCCATGTAAGTCCTTCAGGACATGCTCGTGCAAGTCAAGGGCTGATCATTTTACTCAAATGATAGAATCTGACCACACTCTGAGGCAACAGACCAGATCCCTTTTTAAAAAAAGTGTCATTATATTGATGTTGAATTCTTTAGATAGCAGTGTGTGAATGATCTTATTGTTTCCCTAACAGAGCTAAGTTTAGTCTCTACAAACATGTAAGGACCATATTTTGCAGTCTTTCTATAGGGATGGGCATGGTTCTGGCTATACAAAGATTCCATACTGGATAATTTGAGGCCACACAGAGGACAGGGACCCATCAGTCAGTGACATGATACCATGACCACAGCTTGTGGACCTGAGTGAGGCCGTAAGTACAGGAAAGGCACGGTCACTCACTTCTTGGTCGGGCGGTGATTACTGCGGCTGACTTGCTATCTTGAAGACAGTACTTTAATACAATAAGAAGTCTCAAGCAAGCAAGGCAGCTCCAAGGGTCATCTCTTTTCTGCCTATGAAACTGGTGCCCTGAATACAATTATTTGTGTGTCTTCCAGAATCGAATGGAGAGAAAATCTTCCTCATTGCTCTGTCAGGCATCTCTCAAAAAGGAGAGTTTTTAGTGTGACAGCCTTAGCCATGGTCCCTCAGCCACAGCAACCAGCAAAACATGTTGCGAGGCCAGGAGGTAGTGCAGCCTGAAAGGTTCATGCTCCCAGGCCAGGGGCAAAGCCCAGAGGCAGCTCTACACAGGGTCCCACCAGAGGCAATGCTCTGACTCCCGCACCCCCACACACCTCTCCAGCAGGGGAGTTGGATTTGTTAAGCATCTTAGGGTGATGCCCTCCACATTCCCATCCCATCCTTGTGGGCACACAGCCTCATCTCCTGTGCTCCTCAGAGAGGACCTCCAGACTGAATTTCCAAGCTCACTTGCAGTCACCCCTAGAGCAGGGAAGATGTCCGGGTCCTCCATCACTAACACATGTACTTCCTCCTCCCGGCCTGAATGGCTAATGAAAGAAGAGGAGGAGATTGAGGCCCTGAGAAACTATTTTTATGTATAACTGCAAACCACAATTGCTTATAGAATATATGAAATTGAAGCCAGAGTATTTTTAGATTCCCCTTCAACATAATATTTGTGTGCACCTGGAGACTTTCAAAATCTGAAAAGGGCAATGAGAAAATTACAGTTTACAAATAAATGTGAAGAGACCATACGGATCACTACAAAATTACTGTTCTCACCATTATTCAAAATTTTCATAATAATGCTGCTACAACATTTTTTTCTCCCTTCTAAATAGATTGAGAAAGTTTGAATGCTTTTCTTCAAAGGAGAATGTACTTTTCCAGAAAGTCATTGCTCTGGCTCTCCAGTTGACTATACTGAGTGTACGTGTACAACACAGGCCTCAGGAGAAGTGCCCAGAAAATGAGCTGAAGGCACACAGGGCTAGGGACAGCCAGCACACGTCACAGGCCCAGCCTGGTCAATGCAGCCCCTAGGAAAATAGGTGGAGATCTTGTCTAAGCCCATCAGCACCGGCTCCAGGAGCCCCTTGCCAGTAAGACGGGAATGCTCCTATCTTTCTAGTTTAGGCTCACATAAGCTTTTTGCCGAAAAGACCAATGCATTTACTAATTCCTTGTATCATTTTACTTCCTATATAGACATTGTGGAAAATGGTGGGGTATAATGGTTTCAGTGTGGACAGTGTAACCACACGGCCCAGGCCAAAAGCCCGGCTCTGCCACTTCCCGGTGGTGTGGCCTGACTTGACCCTTGACGGATCTACAACCATTGTCTAGAGCACTGTGAGGTATAAACGCAATGCCTGATATCCTACTAAGTGGTAAGTGGCATTGTTAACACTAACAACAACAAAATCATACTTATTACCATCATTTCAGAAAATGTAATTCAGGTAATCTCTACTTTCCTGGTGAGAGAACCTGTTATGGAATCCTTGCTTGAACTTCTGCTAAGGGGACCCCCCCCCATATGACAGCAGTAAAGATGGCTGAGTGGTGCCTTCTGTGTTCTTATAAAAATAATCTGTATCATTTAATCAAGAGATATTTTATTTTTCTTTTCTGTAATCAAAATAATGTGGTCTAAATTATTAATATAAATTTTTACTTTTAGAAGGACCAATACTGAGAAGTGGACTTTAGGGTTTTGAAGAAGACCATCAATTGACAACACCCATCTCTGCGGTCTGATAGCTTATAACCCTAACAGTTGAGTGGATCTGGGGCTCAGGCCCTAGGCAGCAGAAACATAAAACCTTGAAGCATACAGAGCAACTGTAGACTGATGAACCAGCGTTCCCCTCCTCAACAACCCTCTTCCAACAGTGCCCTGAGCCAGAGAGAGTGCTCCATGGAGGTCTTTGTTGAAGGAAGGGGAGTAACTGGAATCCTGAATTTTTATGCTTCTCTGTAAGCTAATTTACTAGCAAATGTACTGATCATTCTTTTCCATCTATTTAAAAAGTGTTATTGATAATTTCACTTTCAAGATTTAACATGTTATTGATGATTTTACTCTCAGGAATTAAATTCAACCCTGAAAGAAGGCATGGACTGGAGAGATGCTCTTCAGTTCTGTACTTACCTACAGTGTATTTAGATAATGATTTTTGTCCCTACAGTTTCATCATAATTAGCTGAACAGAGAATGTTTCTGAAAATCTAAGCCTTCCCTTAATAATAAAAAATAGAAATATCATTGGAATGTATCATACACACTGTACATCAGCTAATAAACCAGTTGTTAAATAACCAGTGGCCAGAGAAGATCACTGGAGCTCTTGGGAATCTCTCAGAATCTAATCACATATTTTAATGCTAATTAAGCTGTGTAATTCCAATTATTTGCTATAATATTTGACTATTTTTCTGACTTAGAATGCACAATGAATCAAGTGTTCTTTCTGGGCCACAGAATAATTCTGAATAGGAGATGTTAAACCCTGCTTTAAAATTAGTGTCAAAAATAGTTTTATTATGCAAATGTTCAGCAAGCATATTTTCCCTTTCATGGGCATGAAAATTCACATTTGAGCCTTATAATTAAATTAACACATCAAGGGAATTATGCATGAAGTTAGTGTTTCAAGATAAAAAGTGACTTACATGGGCAAGACTGGAGTCATGGTGTCAAAAATTGAAGTTGAACTTATAGCCTTTGAACACCCTTAATATTGTAATGATACGGTTACTTTACATTTTAGATATCATTTAAAAATAGCACATACCAAGGGCAACTCTAGCCGCAGATGCATCATAATTGATCCAGAAGGACACCCATGAGAGAATCGTAATTAGAATAGAGGGCATGTACGTCTGGAGAATGAAGTACCCAATATTTCTCTTCAACCGAAAGCTCAGTGAGAGCCGAGGGTAGGCACCTGCGGTAAACAGACAAGGGTTACACGGAGGAAAGAGGGCAGACAAGAGTTCGCTTTGACTTCCTTGGCTCAACAGCACGTTTGAAAGGCCCATGGACCTAGGGGCGGCTCGCGACCATGCAGTTTGTTTCTGTCTGCTGCTGGCATTTACACAGGAACGGGAATGTGTCTTAGTCTGTTTATGAGCCAATGATGAGACCATTTCTGAGGCTAAGTGCTGATAACTGTCCTGGAAAACTTTGGGAGAGTTTTAGGCTTAGAATACAGAAGAATGACAAATGTCTTGTTTATTTTTAAATTAATGACTGTTTCCTTCTTCTCCATTATAAACAGGGGAAATTTGGCTCAACACTTTATTGAGCAAAATGACTTTTACCAGCAGTCGCTTCAGCCCATCGAGAGCAACACTGTGCACAGATATTTGAGGCATTGACCCCAGACCAGCGAGACAGCTCAGCGGCCTGCTGGGAGCTGGAATGCATGGAAGCAGGTCCCGTGGGACAGAGGGCAGCTGGGCTCACTAACGTGCACTGCTCTGGCTGCAAAAACGGCACAGGGGAGTCTCAGAGGAGCACCTCAGCTGCTTTCTTGTACATTCCACTGCTCATCTGATGTGTGTGTTCCAGTGAGCACACCTTTGGAACCCCCACCACCATTACAAAGTGAGAAATCGCCCACTGATTTTGACAAGTTTCGTTTTCTATTTCCTTTTCTGATTTATTTTTCTTGGAGCAAGGTGAGTGCAGGCTCCATTTCCTCCTGTCCACTCCATTTCATCTACTTTATCAGCTCCCAACCTCTCAGCTCCTGACCTTCTGAATTCTAATGAAGCTGCTGGAAGGTCAGCCAGTAGGAACCCAACGGCCTTCCTGCATCATTAACCCCCCTGCCTCCTTCCTCCCACCTGCACTAACGGACGGTGCCTTCTTCCCAAGATCGCTGCACCCCAAACTGCAGGAGACTCTGTGCTCCCTGACTTCCTTCTATTCCAGGCCCGACGGGCTCCTAGTCTCCTCCTGCAGCCAAATATATGCATTTTCTTGACTTTATTCCACATAACTTTCTGTATTTTCTTTAGCAGTCTGATTCACCCATGTGACTATTATTTCTGTGGAAGATGAAAGACTTTTATCTTCAGGCTTCTTCGTTAGCATCAACTAAATTTTCAGTCAGTATTACATAAAGAAAAAAGGAAGTCACCCAAGAGACCCAACCCTTAAAGGCTGATAATCTGGGAAACGTCCTCCAGTCATTTCTCTGTGTGTATGGAGTTTCTTCTACATGGATCTGATCAAATGTGTGTATCATACTGTCATCACAACATAAACATTTTCATACTTGTTACAAATTATTTGTAAATACAACTTTAAACTCTAATTTTTGTATAAAATATATATAAATGTACTGTATACATCTCCTGAAAGCCGCAAATTTAGATTATTTCCATCTTTGCAAAACTATAAATAATACTCTAAGAATATCTTTGAGTAGAGTCCTTTTTGCTGGACTTAGACCTATTTCCCCAGGATGAACATCCCAAAAGAGGAATTGCAAGGCCAGTGTTCATGGCGTTGATACATATTGCCAGTTACTTTGTAAAAGAATCACACCAGTGTGACTGTCGCTAGGAGTGCTTTATAGAAGTGCCTGTCTCACCTTGTAAACATGACAATATTACACAATATTTCTTTAAAATAACTTTGCTACCTTCCTTGGGGAAAAATTTCAGTCACTTTCTTTGACTACTTCCTAAATATGTGTCCTTCCTTTGTATTTGATCTCATGAATGATCTGATTTCATTATTCATTTCTCTCACTTTTTGTTCCTCTTACTGTTTTCACCTATTAATTTAAGTTCTTTTGATACTAACCCCAGTTTGTATTTTCTGCAAGCATGTTCCTGGTTGTTTGCTGTAAAACTTGCAGTGGGCTTGAGTGGAGAACATACAAATACTTAAATTTTTGTATGTAGTTGAATCTGTCCATTTCATTTTTTCCTTCTCATATTTAAAACTCTCTTTCAGGTTTAAAAAGGTTCATGATACAGATCTAACCACAACTATTCTGTGGGTTGGTAATTATTTCAAGTGTTTGATATGAACTAAGTGTGTACAAGTGTGTACATTGATATTTGTCCCACAAACAGCTAACCAATTTTCCCAATGCCATCAATGGAATAAAGCTCCCTGTGATACAGATTTGATGCACTTTATTGTTCTATATTACATTCCACCTCCATGTGGCTCACTGACGTGGTGTGCATTGAGCTGGATAAGAGCCTCAGTGTGGGCCTTGCATCTCCAGGCCCTGGCCCTATTTTCCATTTACACATTCTGGAGGCACAGCGTGGAACTTGCTGTCATACCATATTCAAAATGTCTCATGGCTCACTGCTTCCAATAAAGTCAAAATACTCCAGGATTTCTAGTTTCTCCAAAATGTTTCCACAAATTAACTTCAGTCTTATTTTCCACCATGTCTCTGTATTAAGGATATCATGTTCTAGCCAAAGTGTTCCTCACTACCTTAAAATAATTGTCTGTGTTTTCTGCCTCTGCTGATTCCCACCCATTCTTCCCCCTTATGAATTGTCTTCTCCTATCCATGCTTCAAGGCCTTGCTCAAATGCCAAGTGTTCCATGAATTCCTTCTTCTTCCATCTAATGTAAGTTATTACCCTTTGAGTAATTTTCTTTCTCACTAAAATTATGATTATTACTACGAACCAAGGTTAAGACCTTCCATAGTAAGTTGAAAGTCCCCAAGGCAGGATTTGTGAAGTTACATATTTTTCATATACTCTAATGCCTAGCTAACTGTCTAAACCATCACAGGTTATCAACAAATGTGTATGTATGCTGAATGAATGAAAATGGGAGCATTTGGCTTATCTGCATGACTCTTCAGCAAGTTTAATACTCAAAACATTCCATATCTTCATTGATCTTAGTTAGAAATCCCACATCAACTTTAATATCTTTACTGAAGTAACTTCAATATCGGGTCTTAGTTTTCAATTTCATGGCAATCTCGTGCTTTTCTTATCACTTATCATTTGCTGCTTTTGCTTCATATATGTCTTACTATATCCACTACACTTGGAATAGTGTATCTGTTAGGATGGAGTGGTTTATGTTTCAGTAACAAAAGACCCCAGAACCTCAGTAGCTTAGAACAAAGATTTTTTTTCTTGCTTGTCCTTCATGCCCATTTAGCGTTCTCTCTCTGGACCACAGCTGGTAGAAGCACCACACATACTTCCCCTCACATTTCATTGTCCAGAGCAAGTCTTACAGTCAATCTTCATGTTATTGGAGTAAGAAAGTTTCGTCTTCTCTCAGGGAAGAACAGCAAACACTTTTTGAGTGATAATACAATCTATCATATTCCCCAGCTTTCCATTTTCCAAGTCAATGTTCTGAATGTTTTTTAAAGCACATATTCTTCAGGGAAACTATTCCCAAGAGAGGCAAATATTGATACCCATGCAATGAAATTTGACCAACATTCTTTTGGGAGTACTGGCTCTGCAACGTAGGGGACCGATGACACAGCTACCCGGTCACTTGTCTAATGGATCAGTAAGACGCTGAGGAAGGTAACACTGATCTGATTTCAAAAATACCTTAATCCCTGGAAATTTGCCAGGAAACTCATTAACACAGAACTCAGAATTAAGAAAACATACCATTTTCTTATGTATTTGTAGTAAATACATTCCTTTTGCTGAAAGTGAACTTTAAAATCAACAAAATGTTTAGGCACCCGCTCTACATGCCTCACAAGTCTCAGTCTCATCACGCCAGAGGTGGAACCGTGAGTGGAGCAGACAACACAGGAGAGGGTCTATACTGTCAACTAGCCTAACCCACATCAGAGAAACATAGAACAGGCCTTGGTAACACAGAGGTAAGGGCTATGTTGGAGATACAGAAATACTCTACAGCATGAGATTTAGAGGCACAAGAGAGGTTTCACTGTCCCTGAACTGAGATACTCCTGGTTGAATAAGACTTTTTTTTAGGTAAGAAAACAGGACAGCCTTCAAGGTCAAGGACGCAGCAGGGCCAAGTGAGGAAAAACCTTTCAAGATGCCATGACATGGAGACCTCAGAATGTTAATAAAGACAGGAATTCTCAGAGATGCTAAGACCTGTTCTAAAGCAAAGGTTTCTGCCATTTAATGTGTATCTTAAGAAGCACATACAAGCTCTTTTAGACAGTCTTTATGCTGGGACAACGAATATCATGATCTGTGGTGTAGCTCTGGGTAAAACTCCCCAAATGATCATAGCTAGTGGCTAATAATTTAAAGTTGAGAAGTAGAGAGTCGGCTGCACCAAACATACCCTTCAAAACAGGAACAGAAGCTAAAAATTACAAGAAAGGCACAGAAGCTCTAAATCCTGTGTGCCAATGCAAATGTGGGCAGCTTCCCTAGTAGATGCTGAGCTGACAGAGGCATGGTCCCTGGACACAAGGGCATCGTTCCAGTCCAGGGCTTTCTTGGCAAAACTATTGAAGATGCTGAGTTCAACCCTTTCTCCCCAGATGCACTGGAAGTTATGGCCAAAAACAAGGCTCTGTATCTCTCCTCTAGCCTAAAGTAATATTATTCTCTTAGACATTAATATTATTGAATAACTCATAAAAATGTGGACATAGGGCATCATGTTACCTTTGCGAAGTGAGAAGAGCTACTCAAATGTATCTGTATAGCAATAAGTTGATATTTTAGCAAATGCAGCAGAGCTGCAACACACATGTGCCTCTTTCCCTTCAAGGTGGCCACTGTGGGGGCCTCTCCCACCATTGCCTAAGGAGCTTTGTAAGTTCCCAGTGTTGCTTTTGGGGTCTTATCATGCAGTCTCATTTATTTAACATCTATTTTTTTTACTTTATAATAAAACCTAAAATCAAAATAGTATTACTTATTTTCTTATTCCCATTACTAGTCACGTTAGTTATTGCATGTTTAGAAAATCCATATAGGAAAGGAGGTCTATGAAATAAGAAAGATAGGGCTGGAGCTCAAAAAATCTTGTCTCAACCAGGAAATGATTCTCTTTCTGATCCTCCACAGTAAAACCAGAATGTTTTATCACATAACTATGGAGCCAAGAGCAGGGGTGTGTGAACAGTCCAGGTTCAACCTCATGGTTTATCTGGGATATTCCTCTGGGAAACGGACTATCTTCTCAGATCCCCAGTTTCATAGTGTGTAGAATCAGGGCAAGAATATCACAAGTGAAAAAAGAAAAAAATAGATAAATTATACTTCATCAAAATTAGAAACTACTATTCTGAAAAGGAAACCATCAAGAAAATGAAAAGACAACCTACAAAATGGTAAGAAAATATTTGCAAATCACATACCATAAGGGACTTTTGTTTCCAGAATATATAAAGTTTATAAAAAACACAAATGGCACAATATGAAAGTGTGCAAAGGACTTCAATAGACATTTCTCCAAAGAAAATAAGTTCCAGTAAGTACATGAAAAGATGCTCAACATCATTATTTATAGGGAATGCAAATCAAAACCACAATGATACACCACTTCATACTATGATGACTGCAATAAAAAGACAATCAATATCAAGTGTTGGTGAGGAGGTGGAGAAATCAGAACCTTTATGCACTGCTTGTGGGGATGTTAAATGGTGCTACCACTTTGGAAAACAGTTTGATAGTTCCTCAAAAGGTTAAACATAGTTACCACATTACCCATCAATTCTAATCTTAAGTTCATGCCTAAGAGAAATGCAAACAGAAAAATTTGTGCATGAATGTTCATACAATCTGATTGCTAAAAAAGATGGAAACAGCCCAATGTTCACCAACTGATGAACAAACAGTTAAACAAAATATGGTATTATCATACAATGGAATATTATGTAGCAAAAAAAAGGAATGAAGTATTAATACATGCCGTAACAGGGATGAACACTGAAAACATCATGCTAAGTGACAGAAGCCAGTCACAAGGGACCACATATTGTATGATTACATTTATATGAAATGTATAGATAGGTAAATCCATAAAAACAGAAATTACATTAGTGGGTTCCCAGAGTTGGCAGAGGCAGACTGGGGAAATGGGGAATGACTATAGGATTTTTTTTGTGTGTGTGATAGAATATTCTGGAATTCACTGTGATTATGATTGCACAAGTCTGTCAATACACCAAAAACCATTCAGCTGTGCACTTTAAATAGTTAAATTGTGTGTTGTGTAAATTTTATCTTAAAAGATTTGTTATAAGGAAAAAATGCCTATTATGTATTTTACTAGAAATTAAATAACTTAATTCAAATCAAATACCAAAATACACACACAATAAATGCAAGTTCCTTCTTCCTTTCCTTTTCCTTTCTCTATGGTGTATTCTGTGCTCAGAATTCTGTAAGAGTTTTAATCAGTTGAATATATTTTAAAAATTATGTTGGAGGTGTTAAAAACAATTCTAAAAGATGAGGGTAGATGAGAATTATTTTTGCAAAGGAGGTGTGGGGCAATGTATTTATGAAGAAATCTAGTTTCTGTAGTGAGACATGTTTGTTATTCATACGTTAGGAGCTCTTAAAGTAAATGGTGTAATAGCAACAATATGACATAATTAAGCTCTCTTTTAGCACTGAAATTGAGCTTGCTGTGCTCCTACCATTTTGGACTGAGGATTAGGGGTAATACTTGGCCAGAAAGAACAGGTGAATTGTCTCTAATGATTCTTCTAACAACAGTCAATGGGGGAAAAAATGGGAATTTGTCTCTGGAATTTAAGATTAAATTATAAATGATGTATAGACAGTAATTCCTTATTTTAACATTTCATATACCATCTCCTCAAGATCTAGAGTGGATGTTATTTATATACTCAGTGGGCAATAATTTGATCACAGGACTTCAGAAAACACTAAATCATGGAGTCCCCAAATGGACTCTAGAGAAAATTAAGTGCACGTGTTAACAATGAAATATATAGACTTTTTAAAAAATTGTAAATTTGTCATAATCATTAATGAGAAGGAAAATAGTATTTTGAAAATTGGTTCTTGAAGAATAGAAAATTCACATATCTTAACAGAAATGTTTCGTCATTCAATTTTGGATCTTTCTCTTCTTTTTTCCAATCTTGGTAGAAGTATCTTGATATAAGGTCAGAATATATTAAGTCTAAATGTAACCCAGAACAAAAGGAAGAGAAAAAACACACCACATAATAAAGAAGTATATTAAATAATCTGTTCTCCACATATCTAGAAAAAAAATCAGTCTTTCAGCTCAAAGAAAACTAAGAAGTTAGAAGTAAATTTCAGGTTTGGCAAAAACAGTACGACCCAAATTATGCTGGTCGGCAGAATATACATTCAAGACCAGTACAAAAGCTTAAGTTCCAACCTATGATCCGGTATCCAGAGTGATATTTAAGGGGCTCTTTGGTTGTTAGATGGGTATATTTGTTGAAATAAATGTAATGTAATATTCCTTTTAACTAGATCCTCTTTCTATTTACCATTCAAGTGCTTTGCTCACATTTTCACTGCTTGTTGTTACAACTAAGGACCTAGATCTCCTGACTTTAAACTTCACAGTAATTCTACAATAGCACACTATTCTGGATAAGTGTTTTCTCTCTACAGTACTATTAGGAAAATACAGAATTAAATGGTTAATATTTTCCAAAATGTGATTATAAAAAGAAGTGTCCTAAATCTTCCTTTTTTACTCTCATGTATTAATAATCCAAACTAAGAATTAAATATTGAAACAACTATAAATTTTTCTAAAAAAGTAAAAAGGATTAAAAAAACAAGCCATGTTGTATGAGTACTATAGAATAGGTAACCCTTCTACTAGAAACAACTAGAAAAAAATGGACAAAATTTATATAAATAGCCTTGAAGGCACTGGAGAGATAATATGCCAGTAAAAATCTGAACCAAGTCTGGGAGAAAAGGTATACTGAGAGAAATGAGTCCTATATTTCAGGTAGCTATAGTTCCTAGACGAAAAAGATAAGCAACTAAATAGAACATCTGACAGATGCATGAGAATAAGGGAGCAAAAACTAGAGAGAGAAACTACCAAGTAGGGATTCTAAAGATCTCTGCCCAAATGTAGATATGAATCAGAAGGATCAGGCATGTACATGAACTCAGTATAAATTCAGAAATACCTGAAACCCAGAAACTACAATAAGCTTGTCCTGGATTGCTAATGCCTCCAGTTGACTGGCAGAGGCAAGCATAGATCCTCTCCAAAGAAAGAAAACATAATCATAGACTTTGAGTTATATCTACATTTTTTTTCATGGATAATAATAGCAGATTAGATACAGATAAAGAGAGAACTGTTGAACTGAAAGATAAGTTAGAAGAAAATTTATAAAGGAAGCATGAAGAGTAAATAAAATGAAAATTCCAGAAAGGAGGGTGAGCTATATACAAGATATATAGTAAGAAGATCTAACACATTGGGATTGTTAGATTTTGAATCATAATTGGAATTCTAGAAGAAAAGAGAGAGAGATGGAGCAAGGCAATGATAGCGGACCATGCTCCAAAGCGGCTGGAAGACCTCGAAACAAAGGTTCAAGAAGGTCCACAAACTCCAAGATGAGCAGAGAGAAAACTGTATCTTGGTGTATCCTAAAGGCCAATGAAACCAAAAACAAAGAGAAAAATCTTAAAAGCATCTAGAGGGGGAGGAAAACAGGTTAATTTGAAAGTAGTACTAATGAGACCAACAAATATCTTCTCAAAAGAAACAGTGGAAGCCTGAAACAATGAAATAGTATCTTCATATAGAAAAGGAAAAAAATGCCAATCTAGCTTTCTGTAACTAGCAAATTCACCCTACAGGAATAAACATGATATAAGATCATGTACAGATTTAAAAGAACAAAAACAAAATCTAGAAGAAATTTGCGACTAGGAGGCTCAGTAAAGAAAATATTTTAAAAATATTCTTTAGGCAGAAGGAAATATTCACAGATAGAGACCTGGATATAAAAAGAAAAGAATGAATAACAAAGAAAAGATATTTGTAATTATATCTAAGTTAAAATTTACTGAATCTAACAATAATGATATCATATAGGTTTTAAAATATATATATAGTAATAATGCATAATGACAATAGCCAATATAAGTCGGAATGGGGAAATATGGAATCAAAGTGTACAAAGTTCCCTGCAGTGTTTGGGAAGAGGTAAAAATACCATCTCAAATTATCAGAAATAATACATATGTTAGCAAGGTTGTTCAATACAAAATCATTGTACTCTTATGTACCAGCAACAAACAAGAAACTATGTTAAAATTTTTACCATCTATAATAAAATCAGGAAATACCAAACATCTAGAAAATTTTAACAAAGATGTGCAAGATTTCTATACAAAATACCCTAAATGTTACTGAAATAAATTACAGAAGACCTAAATAAATGGAGAGACAAAATATATACAGATTGGAAGAATTATAAAAATGTCACTTTTTACTTTATTAACTAATCTATTCCTAATAAAAAGCCAAACCATGTTAAAAATGACAATTAATGATCTAATTATACAAGTTACATCGAAATAGAAAGGACCAAAACTAATCAAGTTAATAGTGACTACAAAGCCAGAGAGGGAAGGACCTGCTTTACTTAAAGCTGCAGGAACTACCACATGAATAAGGGTACACGGAGGATAAGGAAACCCATGGCACAGAAGAGAAAGTCCAAAAGCAGAACCACACCCACATGCACGTGTGACACAAGTGTTGCTTCAGAGCAGCGGCGCTGTGGAAAATAATGTTACCAACCCATCCTTCACACCATTCACAAAAATCAATTCCACGTGACTGTATGTGAAAGGGACATTTTTGTAACACACTGTAACCTTAATAAGCTTGCATCCAGAATGTATGCATAACTCCAATAAATTAGAGACAGACAATTCACAAAAGAGACTTGCACAGGTAATTCACAAGAGGATCTCCAAATAGCCAACAGGGAAAGGTGCTCAATCTCACGAGTACTCAGAGAAATGGAAGTGGAAACCACAAGGAATCACTCAGCACCCTGCAGGAGTCCATGTGAAACGTCAGTAGGAATGCGCGGCAGAAGGAACGCTCATGTGGCATTGGTACAAGTGCACACTGGTAAAGATGCTTTGGAAAGCAATTTGGTAGAATTTTTAAGCTTGCACTTCAAAACTCCACTTCTAGGCACATAACTCAACGCTTAGGTGCACAGATACCCACAAAAACAAACACAAGAATGTTCACAGTAGCAGTACTCGTCACGCTCCCCCTGAGGAGGGTAGACAAAAAGATCGTGGCATACTCACAAAACAGGGGAGCAAAGAAAGTTAAGTGACCAAAATGACACGGAAAGGTTTTGCAAACCTAACCTTTAACTAAAGAAGACAGCCACAAAACAATTCAAACTCTAGTATCCCACCAAATAAGGTTCAACACACAAAATTAACTATACTTTGACAAGATGGTGGTTTCCTTTGGGAGGTGGGTGGTGGGGAAATTAGGAGGGGTTATCGTGGGGATTTTGAAGTGCTGGCAACAATCTCCTTTTTGACCTGAAGTCAGTTACGATGTTCACTTTCTGATATTTCCCTTAGCTCTATATTTTTATTTTATATATTTTTCCATATGTGTACATATAGGAAAGTTATAAAATTATCACTAATGTCATAAAATTCTGTCTCAATATAAAAAAATAAAGCATGAGAAAAATTCTGACCCTTCCTAGGAGTGTCTTAATTAATTAATTAGAGCCTGTTAGAAGGTCCACCAACTGAGGGTTGATGATTTACTTAAAATTCTCACGTACTTTTTTTAATGCATTGGGATCTGTTTGCTTAAGCACATTCATTTGGATATTTTTCGCACATCCTAAATATTTCAGTAACATATGTATATTTATTATGTTTAACTAAACAGAAATTAGATAAAAGAATGAAAATCTTTTATTAAGATTTCTGCTGGAGTCACTGGCTTATTTTCAGTAATTAGAACATGGTGATATAATACTTGCAATTATTAAAAAATTTTGAGAGAAATTTTCAGGCCCAAACTTTTAAATGATTATGGATTGTTTCTCTAGAACAGGTTTAAAGTTAAGTTCAGTAAATATTTCTCACACTATTCCCAAAGCTCATTCGGAAGGCCCAGATATTTTTAGGTTTCAATCAAAGGGATTTCAAAGACTACTCTAAGTTTGCACTTATTTTAAAAATAGATTTTCAGTATTTCCTGAAATTCTTACATAAATCCTTAATAGATCCAGGACTTTCCAATAAGTCCAGTAGATTTAAATAGCAAATGATATTCAGTGGGTCTAGTGAAAATAATTTATTTTCTTTTTTCTCTTCACTGACTTTCAAGGCAAATTTTATTTGAGCTTTGAGCAATTTGTGGGACTCCTGAGCACATGGTTATGAACACAGAAAGTCATTCAAAAGATATTTACCGAATGCCTGACAGATAGGAGGGTGAGAGTAATAATATTTGACAGTTGATAAAGGAATGATACAGTGTGTCACTTAAAGCTTTCCAAAGGAAAAAGATAACTGGCAGAGATGCTCAAGGAAAGCCAAGTGGTATTGGCATTTGAACTGCCCATTGGTGAATGTACCAGATTTAGATAGGAAAAAAAGGAAGAAAATATAGCAAATGAGGGCTGTAACAGGAGCAAAATCTTTGAGCAGAATGCAGAAGTGATGGATAGGAGGAGAGAATGAGTCAAATGCAGCAACTGAAATGAAGGCTTCATGTGGGTATGTTTGTGAGCTAAACTGAAGAGGAGATACTGGAGCTAGACTAGCATCCAAGGTGAAGGAGCCTGGATCCCGGGCTCCAGGCAAAGAAGCCACCAAAGGGTTTGTATCTGGGAAATGGCTTCATGCAACCAGCATCGCATGGCTGCTAATCTGGCACCAAAGTGCAGGGTGGATCAGAAGGCAGGGACACATTTATTTCTTGCCCCCAGAGATCTCTGGGTGTTGGACTAAGCAATTCTAAGGCCATGGATTAGGAATTGGAAACCTCCAATAACAATATAAGTTTTTAGAAACCTGCGTAAAAGCATCACTCATCAGGAATGTACGGCCCATTAATGAAGGCGTGTAAAGGACGGAGTGACACAGATGTGGACAGGCACTGTGGACATTGTCATCCCAATTACTTACATGTTTTGTAAGAATGCTTATACCATTAATATGTAGAAGTCTGGAAAATTATCTTTTAAAATAAAGCTTAAAGACTAGTTTTTAAAATCTTTATCAAAAAATGTATCAGGGGTTCCTAATTTGTTAGGAGCTTTATGGATTAATCTCTGTCCTTTCTAGCTTTACTATGTAAATTTGGTCAAATATTGTCATTCTTGAGTCTCAGTTTTCCTATACTTTAATATGGGCTAATTTACTTGACAACTACCAGTTTCCAAGGACATTAGTGAAAAATGTTTAAGGTGTTACAAATTATAATATGACAGGCCATAGAAGAAAACAAATCCTACCATTTGCAACAACATGGATGGAGCTAGAGGGTATTATGCTCCGTGAAATAAGCCAAGCCGAAAAGGACAAGTATCAAATGACTTCACTCATATGTGGAGTATAAGAACAAAGAAAAAAAACTGAAGGAACAAAACAGCAGCAGACTCACAGAACCCAAGAACGGACTAATAGTTACCAAAGGGAAAGGGACTGGGGAAGAAGGGTGGGAAGGGAGGGATAAGAGGGTAAAAGGGGCTTTACGATTAGCAGACGTAAGGTAGGGGGGGCACGGGGAAGGCTGTACAACTCAGAGAAGACAAGTATTGATTCTCATCTCACTACGCTGATGGACAGTGACTGTAATAGGGTTGGTGGGGGGGACCTGATGAAGGGGGTAGTTTAATCACCATAATATTGCACATGTAATTATAGGTTAAAGATACCAAAATAAATTGTAAAAAAAAAATATATGACAGGCCATTATGCTTAGAAGTTAGAGTAATATTGTCTTGCTTCACTTTCTTTTAAGTTTAAGGGGGTTGAAATATATTTTCCAAACTCTATTTGTTAAATCATGGTAGGAACTGAATAGTTATTTGTTGATATGAATGAACTCAGACATTTCTTTGTTGTCTTTGAAATACATTTATGGAACACAGCTCCCTCTTTCTGGGCAGAGGTATACTTAACTTTCTCCCCAGGTGCAAAGAAATTTTTTGTGGATTTCCTTTTAACACATATTTTAGTACAGTAAACATTTGAATATATAGTATCATTAATGTATGTAGCATCTCTTTTGCAGAAATGATTCATTTGATTAGAGTTGAATACAAAGTAATTATGGTCAGATTTCTTCTCTCAATTCAATAACCATTCAGTTTTCAAACGATTGAGTGGACTAGGTACTGGGATATGTATTAGGAATTCAAATATGAGCCCCAAACAATCCTTACTTTTGAGAAACCCTCAGACAAGCACTTGGGAGCCAGTTACATCATGCGAAATAGTCCAAGAGAAAAATGACATAAATTTTTTCATATAGAAAGCTCTGGTCAGCTATTCTCAGAGTTCTCAGAGTATGCTTCATACCTGCTCCCACACAGTTTAATTAATACAGCTAATCAGCATTTGCCATGGGTATTATTCTAGGCTGTATTGTACTAACTCAGGTCATCCTCTCAACAGTCCTGCCAGGCAGATATTAATAATTATCTCTGTTTTTCAGAGAGGTTAAATAACTTGCCCTGGATCACACTGTTAGCAGGTTTCAGGTAGGACTTCCATCCAGCAGTTTGGCTCCAGGCTCTGTATTTATAAACCCTGCATATACTGTCTCCTGAACATATTTAAGTGAGTTCTCCTGCTGTAGATTAATTCCAGCTAAACACTCCTTATGAAAGAGACTATGTGATGTCACCTGGGGAACATGGCTGAAACCATGAAGGCCTGGTGAGAAATACCAGGGGACCAGATGCTCCTTGCTCCCCTCCCTGACCCCAGGACCCAGCACCACACCTAGTTTGCGCCAGTTGTTGAGTGAATATTCACTCAACATTCATCTTTTACGCGTTCTTTGCCATTACCGGCAAGCCTGGAGACGGATCGGGAGGCCCGCCCATGGAAAACCACAGCAGGGGCCTCTACAAGTCCCCTTAATGGGCAGCACAGGGGTGAGGAGGGGGCAGCGCAAAGTTTCACCTGCGGGACCCTGAGGCAAGCAGCCCCTGGAGTTTTGCATCCCATATGCCTCACTGGCCTCCCAGAGTTCCGGTCTGTGTGCTCACCTCAGACAGAAGCAGAGAGAGAAGCAGCCACGCTAAATCTTCAACGTGGACTCTGCTCGGCCCAAGGAAATGCCCAGAGCACTTTTCTTTCCTAATCCTTTTTTTGAGAATTCTCTCTCAGGATAAAGAGCTCTTCAATCTAGTTTACTAACCAAAATCTCATTAATTCATAACACTTGTGGAAAGGAAAATAAACCAATATAATACTGTATATCAACTATGTTTCGATTTAAAAAGGAAAATAAGTTAGTATAATATATAATTTTAGAGTAAAATGTAAACAATGTGCTTTGCCATTTTTGTCATGAATAGGTGAATTAGAATAGTTTTAAATTTGAAGGTGGCTGGTTTATAGCTGACTGAAAGGGAGCCCCTGGCTTATACCCTGCAAACTCAGGAGCTTGGCGAGCGCTAGAAAAACAAATACCCTGATGGCTCTATGCATACTTTAAATAACTTCCCACCCCTGTAATATCCGTTTTCTCTGGATGTGTTTGGGATATCGTCTACCACATGCACACTTAGAAGAAAGACAAAGATTGCACCTAGAGAAAATTGCCCCTCAGTGGTTTTGATAGAGGATTCAGGAAGCCCATTCTAGTGGTTGCAGTTTCCCACAGATGCACTGCCCCCCCCCCCCCAAGCCCCATCCAGCTAAGCGCTGAGGCTGCAAGCACAGTAGGAGACCCGCCTGGAGCACCGCAGTGGCCACATCTGCAGTTTCCTAGACCCAGGCAGGCATGGGCAGGATTGTTCCACTAAGCAGCTAACAGCCCTGGTTAGCTGAGCAGACCCTTTGCTTCTTTCACTTGGAGTATGGAACAGTTTAAATCCTGGTTTTATTTAGTGCATCACAGTTTTCTTGGTTGTGGAAACCAGTCCTTAATGATAAGCCCATGTTCCTGCTGGCTGCCACTGCCCAGATGAATAGTACCTCGGGGCATCCTCTCCTGAGACTGCAGGAACCTCTGACCACAGAGGATAAAGTGGTACCAATTAAAAATGGACCTCGTCGGTGTCCCAAACATTCAAGCTCTTGTCTACACTTGGTATATCCATTGGTTCTTTGAGGCTGGGGTGGAGAGGGGGGAGGTTGGTGTTTGACTCATTGTTCACTTAGCCAGTGACGACCACTGCACACCTAGGATGTGTCCGGCACCACATGAGGTGGGGGTAGAGAAGAAGGTAAGCCATGGCCCAGACAGGTACCTCCTAAGGAAGATGTATCTTTGAGGACACAGGCCCAGCAGAGCCAGAAGAAAGTCAGGGCAGAACTGCAGGAATGCAGGGCAGCCCCTTAACCCAGCCTGGGGAGGGAGTCAGTGGGCAGAGCAGGGTCAGAAAGCCTTCCTGGAGGAAGCGGCCCCTGGAGTAAGCTAAAGAATCAGCTGGAGGTGGCAGATGGAGGGAAGGCAGGTGGCTGTGGGTTGCAGGCTTTCCAGACCAAGGCAACAGGTGGAGAGAGCAGGCCTTGGGCTTCAGGAATGCCTCTCTCACAGGGCCGGAGCTGATCCCCACCCACTCGTCTGTCATAGTTTAAGCTCTACTGACAGGAGAAAACCTGGGTGGGAGGTCTCAGTTCTGCCATCACTCAGCATCTTCACCCTGGAGTGTGCAGTCTTCATTTGCCTTTTGGTTTAAAAACACTTTCATTATCTCGACTACTACGCATGCATTCAAAAGTGCTAAGAAAGCACCACACAACGTTAAAATACATGTGGTTGTAACTTAATAAAATCCCAACAAGGACAGACAGGAGAACAGAAGGTGCCTTCTTAGTCTCTGGACAGGTGGAACCAAGATGACAGTGGGATCCAGGCCAGAGAGGCCTTCACGAGGTGATGTCAGAAGATGACTGCACCGCAGGCGGCATCCCTGATTGCTGGCTGCCCCGCCCCCTGGACCACCAAGACTGCCGGCTAGCCCCGAAGTGAGAGGAGGCCTCTCGCTTCTCCTCCTCGTCCTCCCTGCCTCTTCCCCCTTCTTTCCTGCCTCCAAGGCCATCAGGGGCTTCCTGTCTGCCTGGCAATGAGAACTTATGTCACCAAACACGGACTGGTTAAATTCACCCTCAGTCCTTTGATTGTTCAATAATCAGCGGCAGAGAGCATCTCCCTGTCAGGTGAGCCTTCCTCCCTATCAAAGCTCATAGATCCCTTTGAGATACAGAGGAAGGGTACCTAACATGATGATGGTACTTCCTTAGATGGCCCAGTGCTGTGAGCCGGCTGTGAGGCATTGCATGAGGGGCCATCCCCTCCCAGGCAGCCAGTGTCCCTCCAGGGAGCGTGGGGTTCATGGGACTTACCTGTGGCAAAGACAACATTCCTCGAAACCAGCCGGTGCTCCACGATGGAGAACTGTGGGAGCTCAATCCTCTCCACCCCAGTGACAGCCTTATCACCACCACGCCAGTAAAATTCAATGTCGTCTGTGGTGTAGCCATCTGCCCGGGGACAGAACAGGGACATGGCGGAAATGAAGATTCATCACGTTGCCCACATGCACGGCTAAAGAAACTGTCATTAATAAAATGGAAGGAACAGCTTGCCTGTATCTGAAGTAGGTTTGTTTGATGTAGTTGTGTGTGAGAAGAAGCGTCATCAAAGAACTAAGTTTTGAATATTCTTGTGTTCCCTCTGCTGTCTGGACCCAGCTGGTGTTGAAAAGCAGAGGAAGTGGGCAGGCTGAGCGCTCTGACCAGAGTTTTATTTGCAAAGCCTAATTGCAGAGTTGGCCTGCTCATGGCACAGACATTAATTTAGAATACCAACAGCACTGAATAAGATGGTTGTAAGAAAAAAAATGAGAACTCAAGGATAAAGAATTCTGGAAAGGTAACTCTTCTCAAAGCTACTGAAAAGTTAAAACACTGAGGGCTAATTTAACCAATCAGTGTTTGACAATACCCAAAACGGTAAGAGAAAGAAAAAGTCTACATTTTTGGATGATTCTGTTAGGCGTTCCTGGCTATCCCTCGAAAGGCCTTTGGCTGGGCCCCTTTGGGCCCTCGGAGATCTGCTCAGTGGTGTCCTCAGAACGAGCAGTGCTCGTGTGCACATTAGCCAGTGTGTGGTCACGTCTCCACTCTTACTCATGTTCACTTGGCAATCAATCAACTTTTCTTGGGAATGAACAAATAGGATAATAATGTCTGTTGTTACTTGTAGCACCCAGGAGTCTTTTATAAGATTAGGTCAATTTTATTTGTAAGGTTCATTAAAACTGGCACCTGGAGAAAAATACTCCATCAATAGAAGAACTTAAGAACTTTCTGATTTGAACATACAATAAAACAAAAGGCAGACACTCAATATTTGATATTCAAACAACTAGACCAAAACTCTGGGGAAACTGTTCCCCACAGCTCCTGCCGCCTCCAAGGCCCATCTGCTGTCACCCCTCCCTGGGCCAGTGGGGTCACATCTGTCTCCTTGCTTCCCTCTGACTTCCTCACATCCCATTCTCACCTGGCAGCCCTGGTGATCATTATAAAACACACATTTACCAAGCCACTCCTTTGCTAAATCAATGTTTTCCAATGCAATTAGAAAAACACAACCAAACTCCTTACAAGAACTCCAAGAACATGCAGGACCAGGCTCTGCGTGCATGGCAAGTATGTCTACCCCTCCTGCCCGCCTCACCCAGTCCAGCCCCACTGGCCTTCTGGCTGCAGCTCAGACCAGCAGGCCCTGCCCAGATCTTCTCACGGCTCACCCTTCTCCACGTTTGCATCCTGACTTAAATAAAATGTTTTGCGCATGTGTGTCATCAGGTCACCAGAAACTCAGGAGAATCCCTCCTTCCACTCAATGCTTCAGCCATGGATTCCTTGAGGGGTGGAGCTCATGGTCCACCTCGGAACCTCTTTTACTCATGGTCCACCTCGGTTCAAACATCACAGCAACAAATCTACACTCTCCAAGGCCACTCACTATGTCAATGGGAACTGGACTTCCTTATTTGGATCCCAAGTTTGCCTTCCTGAAACTTTCATCCACTCATCGGGAATTGTGCCCTCCAGCCACATATATTCATTTAACTTCCTAGGATAGTCCTTCAACTACTGGGAATGATCATCTTCCCCCCGAGTTCTCTGTCCTCCGTGCTAACTATCCTCTGAGGATTCCATTGTGCAACACTTAGCATGATTTCATGTGCCTTGCCTTCTGAAAGTACAGCTCTCAGAAAACATGACCGCGGTGAAGCTGGAAGAGAGGGGCAAGGGGGCCAGCTCTATAGGAACTGAATGCTGCCTACCACCAGTGCAACTTCCCCATGTTTGTTCACAGACATCCACTTCTCATCACAGATGCACCAAGTGTCACTGTAAAGCCCGTCACTTGCCATCCAAAAAACCCTCGATATAAATACTGACAGGCCTAAATGAGCTGAGACTCATGATAAACCAGTCGATGAGAGGCCAGGTCAAGTGACAGCAGCAGCCACTGGATGTACCAGGAGACACAGTTCAGGTAGCAGGTGGGACGTTTGTTTGTTAGATGTTAGAGATGCAGCTCTCGCCTCTCACGTATAAGGACTCAACACTGAATCATCAATAAGGCATCTGAATACTCTTCAAATTGAGAAAATTGCCAAGATGCAGAAATAGCTGCTTGTAAAGCTGAGCTCCTGATGGGAAATGAGTTTTACTCCAACTGCCCAAGGTCCCAGGAGTGCAGCCACTCATATGTGATGAAGCATATTGTGAGAAAATTGCATCTCAGTGTTTTTTGCTCTTCTCTCTGAATGGGCTGGGATGGGAAGTGTTTGTTTTCTTATATTTAAGCACAGCAAACAGACTCTCCTAATTATATTAGAATGCAGAACCCTTTTATACTGAGTCTCTATCTCTGTCTCCCTCTGGATCCCTGTCATGACAATGAAATTTGCAGAGTGGAATGTTAAACCTCTTATCTTTGTGATAGTTAAAAACTATGTCAAGAAAATGATATATGCTTTGGAAAAGATGCCAAATAATAACAAGAAGGCCTAAAATATAAGTAGATGAAAAAGAAATACAGATACACACAGCTTTCAATTTCCAGAGTGCAATTCTGCTCATCCAAGGGGTATCTTCTGAGGTCCATCATGCATGCTGCAGTCGTGGTGATTCTGAAACACAGAGCGTGGGCAGGCATTAAAGATGGGACGAGAATGTAGCAGAAAAACTTCTTCCAGATAATCCCCATGAAAGACCCACTTCCCTAAAACACTCCTGATTAATCATATTTCAGGATATGTACAACTGAATGCATTTTCAGTATCGTATAAGCCAGCTTTATCAGAAAGAGCAACACAAAAACTTTAAATCTTATAAAATTATTCATGGAGTCTTGTTGACTTTGGATAATCAAGGGAAGAGAAAGGGGTTTCGAAAGAAACTCTTATCTTCAGTTGTGGTTCCGTCTCCTTGTCTGGTGGCTCTCTGACCTTTAAAGCACAGAGAGTATGGTGATAGCACTGATTAGATTAAAAATTGAATTGCCTTTCCATGTGAAATGTTCAAGTAGCTACAGATCCACAGGCTGTACTGGAACTCTGAACCAAACTTCTGTTTGATCCTCTTTCGCTACACTTGTCTGTTAGGCTCGATCTTAATGCTCCAGAGCTTTTCACCCATGAGATATCTGTCTTTTCAAAGCAAATATTTCTGTTACAGATTATGAATCAAAACTGTGTGGGTTAACCTCCACTGGGGTCAGCGGCAGCCATGGAAATAAATTATGTCCCAGCTCAAGAACAGCTGAGTCTCTGCCATGCAACAGTTAAACCAACTTACACTGAGAGATAATACTTCACTTTCTACTTTGTCTACAGGCCTGTTTTAGGGAAACCAACCTACCCAAAGCCTCTGTTGCAAATGCAATAATTAGGCCACTACGTTTTATAATCTTCTTCTCTAGAATCCCACCCCTTCACCACCACACTCACAGCTGACTGCACTGGGGTGGGATTCAAGGACAGTCAACCATTAGTTGATCAAGAATCTATGATGTGGTGTGAGTTAAAAGGCAGAAGGGAGCTAAAGGGGTTCTCCTCCATGGAAAGTGACTAAAGAGAACACAAGAAAAGAGGTTAACTTGCAAGATCATGTCAGAGGTCTAGGGTAGGGTACCATTCCCAGGAAAGGAAGGCATGATAAAGTGTGACAGAGGTAAAGAACATGCAGGTAGGAGGTGAGGGGCAGCCGTTGCTATCACTGGGCCACAGCACACAGCCTGCAGGGGGTGGGCTATGCATCTCGGAGAGGCAATCTCATGGCTTATGCAGATGCTGTACAGCTGGAAGCCCTGGATATGCCCCCTCAGTGCTGGATCATGAGAATGAAGAAGCAAGCATGCTTTCTTCTGAGATCCCTAGAGTTACCTTGAGTTCCCAACCACCTTCCAGGTTCTACCTTTCTTGAAGCCCGGTATTCAGCTTTCTCCATAGCCTTCCATATGAATATGCACAGCAAACATACTACTTCAGACAATATGAGCAAGTTCTGCTCCTATCAGCAGATCCTAAGAATAGCACCAGTAAAACACCAGACATGTGCCAGTTCTGCTAGGCTTGTCTCATTAAACCAAATGTAGATGCTAAGGGAATAATGGAATAAATGATGTCCCTCTATTAGCAACTGGTGAAGCAACAGGTTGAAACAAGATCTACTCATCAATGGCTGAGAAGAGCCGTGAGGGAAATCAACATATTTGGCAAGCAGGGGTCAATGCTAAATTTCTCTCTACAAATAGCATGGAAACGCCACGCAGTATATGCTATAAGACCCATACCAGTGGTGAAAGTGTGTCCTTTCAAAATTTCATTACATTTCCAAATGTTATTCCAAGAGTGGATTACATTCTGTAATCCAAAGTCAACACACAGCTCTTTGGTATATTCTCCTACAGCATCTGACTTTCTAGCCAACAACCAGACTCACACTTTTAAAGTCTGGCATGTTTCATGGCAAATTGACAACCAACAACCATACCAGATGCTTTTAAGTCAAAATTAGAGTAAAGTTCTGCTAAAATTATGAGTGTTCATGAAGAAGACAAAAAGACCTCTTCGGGAAATAATTCAAATTTAAAAATTTTATTGCATATTTTGGTATCTCTTCACTTGAACAGAGTCAATAATTGAGATTACTCGTTTTTGTTTGTTTTCCTTATTCATTCCCAGTATCACCCCTGACAGACACACATGAATACACATGCATACATGTACACAGACACATGCACACACACACACCTAAATTGTTTGGGGACTCACACCTATTGTGACATTCTGTTGAGTGTTTCATGGGAATTTTTGGAAAGAGAACATGAAGTTAGAAGAATTGTGGGAGTATCCCCACGTAGTTGTCCTGTCTTCTCATTCTTGGCTAATACTCGTTATAAAATAGAGCCCTTTTACTTATTTGAAGAGTAAGATAAAAACATCTACTCCCTAATTTTTTCCTATGGAAGAAATAGATAGAAAACTCTCTCAAAGTGAAAAGCAAGACCGGATGCTACAAATGGTAAGCACAGGGATAAGACCACGGAAGGAGGAAAGAGGTCCGTTTGCTGCCGGGACAGAAAGGCAAGAAAAGGGAAGTGACGGGGGAAGAGAGGTCAACAAGGGTGCAGCATGCCAGAACCCCTCCCTGAGCCTCGAAGCCTTTATCCAAACTGGATAAACTCATGGCAGGTATGATGGGTGGGCTTTATGAGTGAACTGACTAAACTGTGCACCCATGGGCCTTTGCAGATACTATGAGAGGGATTTCACAGTCTACAGAACTGAGAGCTTGAGTCTAGTTACCGGAGATAAGCCAAGGACAGGGAAGGCACAGTGACAGCTAGGCTCCGTCTGCATCATCCCCCATACACACGCACATTTTCATATTTTCCACTAATAATTTTTATTTGTCCTGAGAGGAGACTTTAACCAATACCTAGGTCCACACCTACAGCCCCCTGTAATCTAAGAGTTCCATTCCTATTTCTAAGGAATGACGGAGTCAGTGAAAAATATGACTGGGTGAGGATTCTGCAGGATTACTCTTCCCAGAATCTTTTTTTTTTTGTCATTGTTTCTCTTTAGCTTTTTGATTGAGACAACAGTGTTTAGAGTCTCTGTGGCTACAACGTATGCTTCATATAGAAAAGCATGGACAGAAAAGATGTCTGCATTCAATATGTTTACAAATGGTCACTTTGAGGGTGCTGAAAGTGGAAAGTAAAAAAAACACGTTGGAGAAGCTGAGAAGTGGGGGACAGAGGGCTGAGCGACACTATAGGAAAGGGGGGCTGGAACAGCGCGTGGCCATATCTGTACTTTACGTAATGTTGGTTGAGAGTTTGCTTTGTGTCCAGCTCTGCACTCAGGACCTGAATACTCATGCATTTAATTTCACAACCACACAAGAGAGGTATTAGTATTATTCCCATTTTGCAGATGAGCATACCAAGGTTTGGAAAGAGTAAGTCAGTTGGCCATGTTTACAATGATGCTTGAAGGCAGACATGGCGTTCTGACCCAGGCACTGAATCCTATACTCTGCTACCTCCTTGACACCTCATCTGCCTTAAAGTATGAAATGTATTCAACTTTTAAGAGCCTACTCAAGGAGTAAGGTTCTTGTGTGGATAAAAGGACAAATAGGATAGAGAAATTTGTAATACATACATTATATGTACATAAGGATGTCTATACTCTCAAGAATTCCCAGTAGGAGCTTTGGCCTTGCACAGTCACTGACCCTCTGAGAGCCACCATGTGCTCACTGGTCAAGATCTCTGGATGACATCCCCTGTGTTAATAGCCAAGGCTCTCTGTGAATCCCTCTGTTGCAGCATCAAGTCCCCCAGGTTTACAGCTTCTGCTGCAGTGAGGGTCACAGCAGTACACACCATCATCTGAGCCCGGGCTGTCTGATCATAATCCTGTTAAACAGGACCCTGGAGCATGTTGTCAGCACTTTCTGTGTTACTTCTAACTTGCCCCAGTGATGCCCCAAAGACAGAGAACTCTGGGGAGTAGTTGTGTCTGTGGCCACAGGATAGTAGCACACCCAGAGTGTTTCTCTGCAGGCGGCCATTTGCCCTTTGTGACTGCCCTGTGGCCACTCACAGTCACCTTCACTCCTGGTTCCCCATGTGTCAGGCAGTGGTGGTGCCTATCATTTTTCCAGGAATAAAGTTAAGGGCCTAAGTCAAATATGTCAGACCAATTGGGCATCCTTTTAAAGCAAGTGTTTATTATTCAGCATGGAGAAGGCACAGGGCATAAAACAACATTTAAGTTATCCCAATTTTTGTTTCAGTCAACAAAAAAAACATAAGAAAACGCATTCACAGAACTGTCAGAAAGCCTTTTCTAGGCAGACGTGTCGAGGATGTTGCTGGGAAGATCACTGTGGTGAGCTGACCGTGTGGCAGCCCTGTTCCTTCCCCACTTCCCAGGACCTACTCTCTTTGCCATGTCATTTACAACGCTTCTCACTGAAGAGGAGCTGTCTGCCACCCTCTGGCATGTGGACCAACTCTGTGGCTTGCTCGGTCAGACAGAATGTGTGGAAGTCCCTATTAGACAGCCCCAAGCGCAGCGCTCAGGAGGCATCTGTGTTTGTGGGGTTCTCTTGGGCTTCTGCCTTTGCTGTGAGAAGGCCACGCACACATGGGTCTATTGGTCTGAACAAAGGGAGCAAGACAGAGGTGCCCACTCCTGCCCGCAGTGGCTACCCACCGAATGCCTATAAGTGACCAACCAGGGCCAGCGGAGATGCTCGCCAATCACCCAGACACACAGGCAATGAGCACATAATACCAACTGACGCTGAGGCCTGCTAGCTGTTTGTGATGCAACAACATTGTGGCGATAGATAACAGATATAACAGTCAACACAAGCAACCCCACACACAGAAAAGCATAAAATACAAGTAAGTGGGAATCGCCGTATGATGCTTCTCAGGCAAGTGGTAAGAGAGCAAAGCCCTCAGCAGACAGCATGTTTTCAAAACAGGAGCACCTGCTTCTGTATTCCAATGTAAATCCACTATCGTGTTGGGGACATCAATCTTGGGAAGTGAGTATTCACATCAGGCAAATGAGACAGGCCCTAATGTGCTGCCTCCTGATTTTCAAATGATTCAGTGATAAAACGTCACAAAGGCCAAAAATGGTAACTGTGCTGAAAACCAACCCCGGGAAGGCATGTATGTCAGGTCCCTGCGCACCTGCCAGGGGCAGAGCCACTAGAGTGGAAGAGTGAGGAAGCTCTTAAGGACAACACCACACCTTCAACCTCTGAAGAGGATGGGAGGCAACAGTTTGAAAGAATCACCAAAGTATTTTGCGTCTCCCAAAGCATCTGGATCTAATTACAGCACTTGGCGGGGTTTAACATCTAAAACTATGTTGTCCAAAACCGCAGCCACTAGCCACAGGTGACTATTTATATTTAAATTTCAAACTAACTAAAATTAAATTCAATTTTAAATTCAGTTCCTCTGATGTACTAGTCATATTTCAGGTGCTCAGTAGCCACATATGGCTGGTGGCTACTGCGCCAGACAGTTCGGATTATAGAACATCTTTGCCACCACAGTAAGTGCCACTGGAAAGGGCAGGGAAAACAGCCTTGAGCCAGACAGAAGAAGACCTGGCCTACCCTCTTACCCAACCCTGCAGCTCTGCTCTCTCTCCCTCGCTCTCCCTCTAAAGCTCTAGGGTGCACAACTCCCTGGCTGAAAGCAGCTGGCTGGGCACAGTCAAACGCACACAACCCACTGCCTCAGAGAAAAGCCATTGCAGCTAGAGGCAGATACACACAGGGCATGGGAGCCCTGCCTGCCAGGATGGAAGACACATTCCAGACTCGGTTCCAAGTACCCCGCATTGCATCTGACTTCATGGCCTATCAGTTCACCCAGCCAGCAGATGGGAGGGCCCACCCTGGATGGATGGCAATTAGGAACAACTAATGGAGCACATTTACCTAATCTCCTGATCCAAAAGTCACAGCTTCCAACTGAGGGTGAAGCTCAGAGGTCAAGTTCACCATATACACAATCTCACTAGAAGGTCACTTTGTCCCCACAAGTATTCCCACCTAAGGATAAACATTCTGAATAAGACAAAGAGGTATTCTGTGAAAAGAATGGAAGTGTAGAAAAATGAAAGTTGAAAAATTTGGAACATACACGTTTAGTTGTCAAAAGGCATGCACACATCTGCTCTCCACGGAGACATATGTTAAGAACAGCCTGAGATGAAGGCAGATAGATGCTGTACAACCAGGGAAAAAAATGGAAAGAACTCTAGCCGCAAGTGCTGAATCAAAGTTAGTACTGAAGACAGAGATGGTATAGAACTGACACAGCTGAAAATCATTTAATGACACGGGTGCCTTCTTAAGCTTTCATGGGCACACAAGTCCCTAAGGGAACTTGTTAATGCACAGATGCTGAGCAGCAGTCTGGGTGGGTCTATAATTCTGAATTTCCTGATGATGTGTGGCTCTTGGCCCGGAGAGTATACTTAGAGAAAGAAAGGCGAACTTGTGAAACCTCCTAAAGGTGGAGGAAGAGGACAAAGTTTCAAAAACACAGAGTTGAAAGGTATAGGACAGAAAATGGGTATGAAATGGAGCTCTATCAGACAAACAAAGCAAAAACAAACAGTATACAAGTCACAAATTAAAATAAAACACAAAACAATAAAGAACTGGTTTAATTGGGGTAAAACGCATATAACATGAAATTCACCATTTGCACCATTTTTGAGAGTATCCGCCAGTAGCATTAATTACAGTCTCAGCACGGCAGCCATTACCACTATCCAGCTCAAAACTCTCATCATCCCAAACAGAAATTTTGTACCCATTAAACCCTTACTCTGCATTCTTCCCTCCGTCCCTCTGGAACCTGGGAACCAACTCTCTACTTTCTCTTTCTAGGAATTTATTTGTTCTAGGTACCTCATGTAACTGGAATCATGTAATATTTATCCTTTTGTGCCTGACTTACTTCCTACTGTAACGTTTTCAAGTTTATCCATGTTGCAGCATGTATCAGAATTTCCCACCTCATTAAGGCTGAATAATACTCCATTGCATGGATGTACAATATTTTTTTTATCCACTCATGTGTAGACGGACATTGGGCTGTTTTTTGTTTTTACCTTTGGCTATTGTGAATACTGCTGCTATGAACATTGGCATAGAGGGGTCTGTTTGAATCTCTGCTTCTGTTTCTTTGGTGTATACTTAGAACTAGATTTTCTGGATAATATGATTCTTCTCTGTTTAGAACTATTTTATACCAACAAAGCATAAGGGTTCCAGTTACTCCATAAGTGAAATTATGGCCTTTTAATTAAAAAGCGAAAAGTCATTTCCTGCCCATTACTCACGACATTGTTAAAATTTATTACCACTTTCTGTGCTGTCTCTTCTAAGGCAAAAAAGTCATAAATTGCTTTTGCAAGACCCCTGGAGCCAGACTAGCCAAGTTGATTAAGCCCACAGACCTCTGATCTGAGCCTGGGCGGAAGGGATCTGCCTGTCTGGTCAATGACATTTTACCTGCTCCAGAACAAAATACTTTTAAGCAATGGAACTAAAGAGGCCAGTTCCAGGAATCAGGGAAGATAATCTGAAGTAAAGGGTGCCACTAATTGTTGCAGCCCAGACCTGAAATGAAGGAGAACTAGTATTTCCCAACCCTCAACCAATCAGACTACACTGTGCTCTGAACCATCCCTACTTTAACCTTGCTCTCCTGTCTCCTTGCTTGGTTGCCTTGCAATAAATTCTCTTTCTGCTAAAGACCATGTCTCATTGGCCCATTGCATGGGACCTGGTTTGGTCTGGTTTCATAACTTTGCCAACACTTGTTTTCCATTTATTTGATAATAGCTATCCTAATGGGTGGGAAGTGGTATCTCATGTGGTCTTGATTTGCATTCTCTTAGTGGCCAGTAATGTTAAGTATCTTTTCACATGCTTATTGGCTATTTGCTTATCTTTGGAGAAATGTACCTATTTAGTCCTTTGCCTATTTTTGAGCTGATCATTTTTTTTTCTTGTTGCTGTTGACAGAGGAGTTCTTTACATATTCTGGATGTTAACTACCCTTACCAGATATATGATTTACAAGTATTTTCTCCCATTCCACGGTTGCCTTTTCACTCTGTTGATTGTGTTCTTTGATGTTCATAAGTCTTTAATTTTGATGCAGTCTAACTTATATATTATTTTTTCTTTTGTTGCTTATGGTTTTTGTGTCATATCCAAGAAATGACTGCCAAATCTAATGTCATGAGCTTTTCCTCTGTTTTCTAAGCATTTTATAGTTTTGGCTCTTACATCTTTGATCCATTTTGAGCTCATTTTTGTATATGGTATAAGGTAAGCACCCAACTTCATTCTTTTACATATTTCTCAGCACTATTTGTTGAAAAGAACTTTACTCATTGAATAAAGGTAATCTTGGCACCCCTGTCAAAAATCATTTGCTCACATGTGCAAGAGTTTATTTCTGGGTTCCCTCTTCTAGTCAATTGGTCTATGTGTCTATTCTTATGTCAGTATCATACTGTTTTTATGAGTACAGTGGCTTTATAAGTAAGTTTTGAAATCATGAAATATTCAAGAACTCCAACCTTGTTCTTCAAGACTTTTTTGGTATATGGGGTTCAATACAATTCCCTATGAATTTTAGAATGGGGTTTTCCATTTAACAACAAAAAAAGTCATTGGGATTTCGATTAGGATTGCACTGAATCGCTGATCACTTTGGGTAGTATTAATATTAAGTCTTCCAATCCATGAATAATATCTATCCATTTACTTATGTCTTCCTTAAATTCATTTCAGCCAGGTTTTATAGTTCTTAATGTATAAGTATTTTGCCTTCGTCATTAAATTTATTCCTAAGTATTTCATGCTTTTAAATGCTACTGTAAATGGAATTGCTTTCTTAATTTCCTTTTCAGATTGTTCATGTAGTATATAGAAATGCATCTGAATTTTATGTAAGTTGATTTTGAAATCCGAAATCTTGTTGAATTTATTTTTTTAGGTCTAATGGCTTAGGGGGCTGTTGCAAGGAATCTTTAGGTTTCCTATGTAAGATCATGTCATCTGCACACAATTTTAATCCTTCCTTTTCAGTTAGAACAGATATGTCATAAGCAGGCATCCCAGACTTGTTATTGATTTTAGAGGAAAAGATTTCACTCTTTCACAAATGACAACTTTAATTGTGAGTTTTTCATATATTGCTCTTATCATATGATAGAGTTTCTATTCATAGTTCTTTGCACATTTTTATCATAAAAAGCTGTTGAATTTAGTCAAATGCCTTTTTCTGCATCAACTGAGATGATTGTGTGTTATTTTTCCTTCTGATTTTGTTAATATAATTTTCCTATGTTGAACCACCCTTGCAGTCCAGGAATAAATCCCACTTGGTCATGGTATATGTTGCTGAATTCAGTTTGCTAGTGTTTTGTTGAGGATTTCTGCATTAATGTTCATAAAGGATATTTATCTGTGATTTTTTTTCTTGCAGTATCTTTTTCTGGCTTTGGTATCAGGGTAATACTGGCCACATAGAATGAGTAAAGAAGTATTCTTTCCTCTTGAATTTTTTAGAAGAGTTAGACTTTGCATAAAGCAGGGTTAATTCTTTACATGTTTGGTAGAATTCACCAGTGGAGCCATTTGGTCCAGGAAATTTTTTGTTGGGAGGTTTTTGATTACTGATTGAAACATCACACTAATTATAGGTCTTTTCAGATTTTCTAATTCTTCATGATTCAGTTTTGGTAGTCTGGGTGTTTCTAGGAATTTGTCTATTTCATCTATGTTATCCAATTTTCTGGCATACAATTTTTCTTTGTATTCTCTTATAAACCTTTTATTTCTGTAAAATTGGTACAGATGTTGCCCTGTTCACTTTTGGTTTTAGTTGAGTCTTACCTTCCTTTTTCTTAGTCAATCTAACTAAAGCTTTGTCCACTCAGTCAATATTTTCAGAAGGACTAAATTTTGGTTTCATGGATCTGGAATTCATACAATGAATGACTTCATTCATTGTATTGATTGATACACAGTTTTAGTACTATTCTTTTTTTTTATCTCTGTTCTAGTCTTTATTACTTTATTCCTTCTGCTAGGTTTGTGTTTAATTTACTACTTTTTCTTTTAGGTCCTTAATATATACCGTTGGATTCTTTTTTTTTTGTATATGTCTTCAGGTATAAATTTCCCTATTAGGACCACTTCCCAGCATCTCATAAGTATTGAATTATTGTAGAACTGTCTATTTCTCCTTTGAATTCTGTAAATGTTGCTTCATATACTTTGGAGTTCTGATGTGTGGTGCCATGTATGTTTATTGCTGTCATATCTTCCTGGTGAACTGATTCTTATCAGTTTATGGTGTTAACTCTTGTTATAGTCACTGACTGAAAATATGCGTCCTCAATTAATTTCCTTTAATTACTAATAGTATGAATACATTTTTTTCTCCTTTCACTTTAAATATGTTTGTGTCTTTAGATCTAAAGTGAGTCTCTTGCAGATAGCAGATAGATGGATCCTGTTCTATTTTTTACCCATTCTGCCAATCTCTGACTCTTGTATGAGGAATTTGATACATTTACATTTAAAGTATTTGCTGATAAGGAGGACTGACTTCAGCCATTTCACCGTTTGCTTTCTGTATGCCCCATAGCCCTTTGTTCCTTTCTTTTCTATTTAGCTGATGTTTGTTGTTGTAATAATGAAATGTTTTGATTCACTTCTCATTTCTTTAATGTATATTAAATAAATATTTTACTTCTGGGGATTATATACATATTATATATATATATATATAATAATTGATTGCATATATACACACAATTCAATATATATATATGTCCTAAAATTATAATAACCTAATCTGAATTGACACCAGATTTACTTTAATGCATATAAAATCCCTAATAAATTTGCTTTGCATTTCTGTTATTGATGTTACAAATTATATCTTTGTACATTATGTAACTAATAATAGATTTATAATTATTTTCATACACTTGTCTTTTAAATCATGTAGAAAATAAAAAGTGGAGCTACAAATAAAACTTAAGATGATACTGGTTTATTTACCTTTACTGGAAATCTTTATATATTCATACACATTCAAGTCTGTCTAGCATCCTTTAATTTCAACCTGAAAGACTGGCTTTAGCCTTTCTTGTGGGGCAGGTTTAATAGTAATAAAATCCTTCAACTTTTGTTTATTTGGGAAATTACTAATTCCTTCTCATTTCTGAAGGACAGTTTTGCCAGATATGGAATTGTCTCTAGATAAGTTTTGTCATTCTACACTTTAAATATTTAATCATTCCACTTCTTTCTGGCTTCCAAGGTTTTCAATAAAAAGTTGGCCAGTAATTTTTTTGAGGCTTCCTTATATGTGATGAGTTGCTTCACTCTTGATGATTTCAAGATTCTATCTGTGTCTGTGCTTTTCACAGCTTCATTATATGGGTCTTAGTGTGGATCTCTTTGGTTTTACCTCAGTTGGGAGTTCACTGAACTTCTTGGATTTTAGATTCATGGTTTTCATCAACTTTGGGAAATTTTAGGCCAATATTTCTTCAATAATCTCAATGTCCCTTTCTCACTCTCATCTCTTAGGACTCCCATAATACCTATTTTGGTGCAGTTGCTGGTTTCTCACAAGTCCCTTAGGTTCTATTTACTTTTCTTCAATCCTTTTTTCTTTCTGTTCTTCAGACACAATAATTTTAGTTGTCCTAGCTTCAAAGTTGCAGATTCTTTCTTCTGCCTGCTCCAGTATGCTAGTGAAAACACTAGTGAATTCTTCACTTCTTTTTTTCAGCTTCAGAATTTGTTTGGTTTCCTTTTATGATTTTTATGTTTTCGTGTTTTTTTTATTGTTCATTTTACTCATTTCACCAATTTCCTTTAGTTCTTTGTACCTGTTTTCCCTTAGTTCTTTGAGGATAGTTAGGGCAGACAATTCAGTCTTTATCTAGTAAGTCCAATGTCTGGACTTATTCAAAGATGGTTTCTGTCAATTTACTTTGTTCTTTTAAATAGGTCATGTTTTCCTGTTTCTTTGTATGTCTCTTTTTATTTTTTCTTTCTTGAAAGTTGGGCATTTGACTATTATAATGTAATTCTGGAAAACAGATTTTTCTCCTTTCCCCAGGGTTTGATGTCTTTTGTTTTCCTTTTGTGGTGGAATGTTTTAATAGCCTGTTTTGAGATATTTCTAAACTTAAAAAAGGAGATTTTTTCCTTGTTAAGTGTAATCATCAAAGCCTCTGTTTCATTAATTTAGGTTTAGCTAATGTTTCAACAGAGCTAAAACAAACAAACAAAAAACCCAAAAACAAAAGACCCCGAATAGCCAAAGCAATCCTGAGAAGGAAAAATAAAGCAGGGTGGATCTCGCTTCTCAACTTCAAGCTCTACTACAAAGCCACAGTAATCAAGACAATTTGGTACTGGCACAAGAACAGACCCACAGACCACTGGAAGAGAATAGAGAGCCCAGATATTAACCCAAACATATATGGTCAATTAATATATGATAAAGGAGAAATGGATATAACAATGGGGAAATGACAGCCTCTTCAACAGATGCTGTTGGCAAAACTGGACAGCTGCATGTAAGAGAATGAAACTGGATTATTGTCTAACCCCATACACAAAAGTAAATTCAAAATGGATCAAAGACCTGAATGTAAGTCATGAAACTCTTAGAAAAAAAACATACGCAAAAATCTCTTGGACATAAACATGAGCAACTTCTTCATGAACATATCTCCCTGGGCGAGGAAAACAAAAGCAAAAATGAACAAGTGGGACTACATCAAGCTGAAAAGCTTCTGTACAGCAAAGGACACCATCAATAGAACAAAAAGATATCCTACAGTATGGGAGAATATATTCATAAATGACGTGTCCGATAAGGGGTTGACATTCAAAATACATTAAAGAGCTCACGCACCTCAACAAACAAAAAGCAAATAAGCCAATTAAAAAATGGGCAGAGGATAAGAACAGACACTTTTCCAAAGAAGAAATTCACATGGCTAACAGATACATGAAAAGATGCTCCACATCGCTAATCATCAGAGAAATGCAAATTAAAACCACAATGAGATATCACCTCACACCAGTAAGGATGGCCACTATCCAAAAGACTAAGAATAACAAATGCTGGTGAGGATGCAGAGAAAGGGGAACCCTCCTACACTGCTGGTGGGAATGCAAATTAGTTCAACCATTGTGGAAAGCAGTATGGAGGTTCCTCAAAAAACTCAAAATAGAAGTAACATTTGACCCAGGAATTCCACTCCTAGGAATTTACCTTAAGAATGCAGCAGCCCAGTTTGAAAAAGACATATGCACCCCTATGTTTATCGCAGCACTATTTACAATAGCCAAGAAATGGAAGCAACCTAAGTGTCCATCAGTAGATGAATGGATAAAGAAGAGGTGGTACATATACACAATGGAATATTATTCAGCCATAAGAAGGAAACAAACCCTACCATTTGCAACAACGTGGATGGAGCTAGAGGGTATTATGCTCAGTGAAATAAGCCAGGCAGAGGAAGAGAAGTATCAAATGATTTCACTCATATGTGGAGTATAAGAACAAAGAAAAAAACTGAAGGAACAAAACAGCAGCAGACTCACAGAACCCAAGAATGGACTAACAGTTGCCAATGGGAAAGGGACTGGGGAGGATGTGTGGGAAGGGAGGGGCAAGGGTAAAAAGGGGCATTATAATTAGCACACATAATGTAGTGTGGGGGGGAGCACGGGGAAGGCTGTACAACACAGAGAGGACAAGTAGTGACTCTATAGCATCTCACTATGCTGATGGACAGTGACTGTAATGGGGTAGGTGGTGGGGACCTGATGATGGGGGAGTCTAGTAATCATAATGTTGCTCATGTAATTGTAGATTAATGATACCAAAATAAATAAATAAATAAGATAATGACCTATCAAAAATAAAACAAAACAAAAACAAAAACCAAAAAACCCAAAACCAAACAAATTAAAATGAGAAAGCAGCTACCTCTTTCAGCCTTTGCAGATTGATTCTGAGCGGCTGTATTCCTTCACCACTTAGCTAGGATGTTTTGAGCCTAGGGATTAGCCAGTGTGAACACTTAGTCTTCTCAGGACTGTTCTGAGAATATGTTTTGCCTGTGCATATGCATAGCTTTCTAACTTCTTCTGTATACATACCTATTTTTGAATAACTTATTCATTTCTCTGTCTCCCCCCAGCTTTTCCTTTGGGGCTTTAGTGGTCTGTTTCACATTTTCAGAGCATTTACATTTCAAGAGACCTAGAATCTCTTGCCCTGGACATCTGCGGGCTTGCAGATACGTTGTATTCTTTATGAGCGGGGCAAACTTCCTTTGCTGCCTGTTTCCTGAGTTACACAAAACAGAGATGTGCATCTTCTTCATTTCTTCAGGTGTCCTCCAGAAAGTTTAAAATATACGTGCACAATAATTCACAAATGAGGTCTGCTGTGTTCCCTCAAATGCAAG
Source organism: Phataginus tricuspis (assembly GCA_029783875.1). Taxonomy (NCBI): domain Eukaryota; kingdom Metazoa; phylum Chordata; class Mammalia; order Pholidota; family Manidae; genus Phataginus; species Phataginus tricuspis. The sequence continues at coordinate 2,626,707 of JAQQAC010017683.1, read as the reverse complement.
GGGGCTACTGATAATTGGGTTACTACCTACTCAAGACCAAAAGTGCCCCTGCATCAGAGAGGGGATAGGGAAATGGAAGGTACAAATGCCATGAAACCTTCCTACTGTTTGAAGATAGCTTTTCCTTTCCTTGGTATTTGGTGAGTTGCTGTCACTTGTAATATTTTCCAGAGATCTTACAAAGTTAGTTCAGACAGCTTCTGCTTGCTTGTTGATGTTCCTGTAGAAAAACAAGAGCTTAGAGCTTCCTAGTCTGTTATTTTGTCGATGTAACTCCTCAGTAAAGAAATCTTTAAAAAGAGGAGGTTATTTATAAATATAAAGCAGAAATTAATGAATAGAATTATGGTGTAAAACCAAAGGACAGCACTTTAAAAATATAAATAAAACAGATTCAGTAAACAAAATTATAAATGAAGAAGGGAATATAACAATATGTTCTAGAAGGCAATACCTATGGGCATGCTAATAAATTAGAAAGTCCAAATAAAGAGGACGTTTTTCTGAAAAACATGAATTTTAAAGATTGATACAAGAAGAAAATCTAAAGGGACTTCTCAGCACAGAAGAATTGTTTTTAATTATCTGGAAGTTGAACTCAATATAATAAAAGAGGACACAAATAAGAATAAAACTCATGAAAATGAAGAATAAAAATCATTATTATAAACAATATGATTGCAAGACTAAAATCCTCAAGATTATTAACTAAACAATTAGAAATTATTAAAGTACAGCATGACTGCCTATTACATTATATAGATGAATAAACAAAGATAACAATAAAACAAATAGACCAACAGCTCTTCCACATATCAGTGAAAGTCAGATGGAAAAATAATATAAAAAAGATCCCATTCCTAACAGTACCACATTATTTAAAAAAACATAGGAATATCCTTATCAAGAAATTAGTGGGATGTCTATGAAGATAATGACAAATTTTACTAAAAGCCATGAATGAAGACATGATAAATGTAGAGATGCCAAGGTTATGTAGGAAAGATTAAATATAGTATAGCATGTGTTCTTTTAAAGCAATATTTAGTGAGCATAATTCCAACCAAAATCTAAAACTATGCTTTTAATTATTCTAAAGTTCATGTGGAAGAATAAACTGGTAAGTATTGGAACAAATAGCTAACCATTTGAGAAGAAAAAATAACATAGCTACTTCACATCATATACCAAGATAAATTCTGATGGATTAAGAATCTATGCAAAAATGGACAGCTACATGCAAGAGAATAAAACTGGATTATTTACCCCATACACAAAAGTAAACTCGAAATGGATCAAGGACCTGAATGTAAGTCATGAAACCATAAAACTCTTAGAAGACAACATAGGCAAAAATCTCCTGAATATAAGCATGAGTGACTTCTTCCTGAACACATCTCCTCGAGCAAGGGAAACAAAAGCAAAAATGAACCCATGGGACTACATCAAACTAAAAAGTTTCTGTACAGCAAAGGACACCATCAACAGAACAAAAAGGCATCCTATAGTATGGGAGAATATATTTGTAAATGACATATCCAACAAGGGGTTAACATACAAAATATATAAGGAACTTACATGCTTCAACACCAAAAAAGCAAATAACCCAATTAAAAAATGGGCAGAGGATATGAAGAGACAGTTCTCCAAAGAAGAAAATCAGATGGCCAACAGACACATGAAAAGATGCTCCATATCACTAACCATCAGGGAAACGCAAATTAAAACCACAATGAGATAACACCTCACACCAGTTAGGATGGTCAGCGTCCAAAAGACTAAGAACAACAAATGTTAGCGAGGATGTGGAGAAAGGGGAACCCTCCTACACTGCTGGTGGGAATGTAAACTAGTTCAACCATTGTGGAAAGCAATTTGGAGGTTCTTCAAAAAACTAAAAATAGAAATACCATTTGACCCGGAAATCACACTCCTTGGAATTTACCCAAAGAATACAACTTCTCAGATTCAAAAAGACATATGCACCCCTATGTTTATTGCAGCACTTTTTACAATAGCCAAGAAATGGAAGCAACCTAAATGTCCATCAGTAGATGAATGGATAAAGAAGATGTGGTACATATACACAATGAAATACTATTCAGCCATAAGAAAGAAACAAATCCTACCATTTTCAACAACATGGATGGAGCTAGAGGGTATTATGCTCAGTGAAATAAGCCTGGTGGAGAAAGACAAGTGCCAAATGATTTCCCTCATTTGTGGAGTGTAACACGAAGCAAAACTGAAGGAACAAAATAGCAGCAGACTCAGAGACTCCAAGAAGGAACTGGAGGTTACCAAAGGGGAGGGGTGTGGGAGGGCGTGTGGGGAGGGAGGGAGAAGGGGATTCAGGGGTATTATGTTTAGTACACATGGGGTGGGGGGTCACTGGGAAAACAGTGTTTCACAGAGAAGGCAAATAGTCAATCTGTGGCATCTTACTACACTGATGGACAGTGACTGCATTGGGGTATGACTGGGGACTTGATAATATGGGTAAATGTAGTAACCACATTGTTTTTTCATGTGAAACCTTCATAACGGTGTATATCAATAATAGCTTAATAAAAAAAGAAAACAAACAAACAAACAAAAGGATCTAAGTGAAAAAATGTGGAACTCTAAGTACTGCAGGTAGAAGAGTTGGAATTTAAATTTAATCTTCACTCAATACTTTTTCCTTGTTTTTCCACCTAGTACTATTCTTGATTTGGGGGATGGAACAATAAACAAGAAAGAAATAGTTCTTTTCCCAGATAATTTATATTCTAATAGTGAGTTCCCACCATCGTGGATGGGAGCAGAGAGTCAATAAAGAAGAAATGCAATAAAATGACAAGATGTCAGATCCAGATACCGGAGATAATAAAAAAATAAGATAACGTCACAGAAAAGAGTTCAATGATCAGAGCAGGACTTTCCTTGGGGAGGTAACAGGTGAACTGTCCTAGTTTATAGAATTACATTATGATGCTAAAAACATGAATATTTCGAAATAAAGAATTATATCCAGCCAAGAGCATTTGTAAACATTGTAAAACAGGGACATTCTTGATATTTCTGAAGAGCAGAAGGGAGGTCTGCACATGGGCAGCATGATGAGAGACAGAACAGTGGTAAAGAGGGAGGGGCTGGAATTGTAGGAGCCAGACCTCTGAGTGGGGAGCGGTGCCAAGCGGAAGCTGACTATTAAGTGATCAGGACCCCGCTTTCCACTTTGAGAGGAGGAGGCAAAGAATGAGTAGCAAGCATGTCCGATGGTCTTTTTGTAAATGGGAAGCTAAAGATGTTTCTGTGTTTAAATTAAAGTATGAGGTAACTTCATGAAATGAAAGTGAGGAGGAATGTGGAAGTGCAGCTGTAAAAAGTAAAGTAAGAGAAAATCAAACATGCTTCGGAAGGATAGAGGATTTTATGAACCTGAATTTAAAGTGAGATGGGATTTTTCTCCAGCCTGGAGGGGTGAGGTAAATCGATAGGTCATTTACAGAAGCCTAGAAAATGATAAAGCCCAAAGCAAGTGTCACAACCCAGAAGCTACTATGTAACTTATTGCTGGTGGGAGTGAAGCTGGGCATAATCTTTCTGGAAAGCAATTTATCAATGTGTTAATTTTTACATGAAAGTAATTGGGGGACAGTGATGAAACAAGTTTGTAAGTTAAGCACGCCTACAATCAAAATCATGTGGGCATGATTAATTCTGTGAGCTTCCGTTTTCTCTGGGGAGAGAAGGTGTTCGACCAGAACCACTGTACACAATATAATTTTGGGATAATATGGCAGCCAAACCAATTAGATGACTTAATTTAAATCATCTGAAATAAGTTCTAGGTTCAATTTCACATTGCATTCAAACTTTTAAGTATGAGAATGGCAACTTTTCACAATTTTTAGCGGCAAGTGGGAACTTTACAATATATTGTCCAATAAATTTTGCAATAAGCTTGTCATGAAGAACATGGCTGTGTAGTTTTGGAACATGACGCAATCTTAGACTCCCAGATGCTTTTGGGGCAAATAAATTACTACTTTAGGAGCCCATTACCAATCCGTAGCATCAGAGAAATGGTCCAAAGACACAAAATGCATGGCTTGAAGAAGATCACGTTACAAAGTGTCCTCAATGGTGCAAAATGACACGTTCAATGATATCAGGTGATCAGCTGACTGAAAAAGAAAGATGGAAAGATAGGAGAGGGACAAGGACTCTGCCTCTTCAAGAAGAGCAGAACACATGAGCCCAGCACCAAAGAAAGCAGATGACTGAAATGGGAACAAGACCAAGACCCATGAGCGTCTTTGCCAGCCAAGATCTTCCAAGGTCCTGAAAATGACTGGTTGCCCAAAGGAAAATTTCAAGGAACCCAAGTTTTATGTCAGAATGGTATGCACACCATCTCCAGAGCATTCTCTCACATCACTTGGTGACTTGGACATACGACAGAGGCTCCATCCATTGACTTAATTCAGCCGAGCTCAAGCACATGAACTCAAGCTAGTATTAGCCCAGGTTTCAAACTCAAAGGGCTATAAAAATTATTGAAAAAAATAGTTCATGATTTAAAACATCCTTTTAACACAATGAGAATATGATCACTCTCAAGTATCTGTGTGAGTAGTCACTGACTACTTTTACAGAGTCATCAGAGTAATGGATTCGTGAATTCCCAGAATAAGACTGAGATGATGTACAAACCTACGTCATGGACAGCTCATCTATAGCCAGAGATCTTCATCTATGCCTGGCAAAGCAAATGCTCTCACTGATGCTTTACTGAAATGTCTGAATACAAACAGTAAAAGGAGCCTAGAGGAGCTAACTGGTGACTGACCTACCAGCGCGGGCAGCTGCTGGGTACTTTGGGTGGAGACAATGGCGGGAAAAATATTCAGCCTTAAGGTGTCAGGAACACAGCCAAGCCAACTAGTATCCCAGGGATATAACCAGTAGGAAAGTAATCTGTCGGGGTGGACCTTCATCAGCAACACCTTATAAGCAAGAGATTAACAATAATCCAGCGTTCCACAAACCTTCATGGAAAGATGAACTCAACTAAAGTTCTCAGCTGCACCAGAGGGCCCTGCGGGCCCCTGCCATAGTACCTAGTTACCAAAAAGATACAACGCATCATTGGGGGTTTACATACACTAACCCAGGTGACCAACATGGTCCACTGAGCACATCAGTAAAAAGAGAGGGAAAGCAGGGTAGGGTTTGAGGCTAAGGTGACAGTGGAAGGTGGCCCGCCAATGTGAGCACTTGCACTTTGTAAACAAACCCACAACATATATAGTGTATGTGTGTATATATATAATTTAGAATATGTATAAATGGTACTTCAGTTCATGTAGAATTACACAGAATTTGTATATACATGAATTTAATATAAAATTATCAGTATTTTGAAATCTTAATGTGTTTTTTGTCCAAAAATTCAATTACTTCAAATTCAAATTAATCTCTATAGCTATATATGTTTTTTGAAAAATCTAAAGGCAGAAATTTCTAGATTAGCCAGTTTCTCAGGGAATCAGATGGCACAGTGTTTCTGCTAAAGAATGTGGCCGTCTGTTGTTCAGAGATTTCTTTCTGACAGCTTGTCCAGGTCCACACTGAGCTGAAGAACCGTTTCAAAAATACGTTTCTAAATAAAGATTATGGAGTATAATGAGACTATATTGAAAAACAAAAGCTACTAATGTAGAAATATGTTTACTGACTTAAGAGGCTGTCTGAGAGGTATCATGGATGTAAGTTTGACTAGAGAGTTGTTCTAGGTAATTGCACAAATTTCATATTGAAAGATGCCAAAATTTTATTATTACATTATTTAACTTTTATATATACATTTACAAGCAGAGTATTAGCTAAAGATTGAGTTTTGTTCTTGTGGTTTTTCTTACTCTTGCCTGTTTTGTGGTGTTAAAGCCAACACTTTCAAATGGAGTTCGGAAATTTACAGTTCTTTTATCCATATTAAATCATTCTGTCCACTATGGTCTGAATTTTTATGTCCCCCAAATTTATATGTTAAAATCCTAACTCCCAAAGGTGGTGATATTAGAAGGTTGGGCTTAGGTCATGAGGATGGGACCTTAATGAATGGGATTAGTGTCCTTATAAAAGACCTCACCGAGCTCCCTCACCCCTTCCACCATGTGAGGACGCAGCAAGAAGGTGCCAGCTATGACGAAGATGTGAGTCTTTGCCAGACACTGTATCTGCTGGCACCTTGATACTGGATTTCCAGTCTCCAGAACTGTGAGAAATAAAAATCTAGTGTTTATAAAACACCCAATCTGTGGTATTTATTACAGCAGCCAGAATGGACTAAGACAATAACCTGAGTTAAATAAAGCTCTTTATTTTCAACAGGGACATCCTAACATACTCCACCTCTGGTAAGAAAATAAAGAATGCAAAAATTTAAATGAAGAGTACCTAAACAGGAAGTTTTGTTTAAAAAGCCAAGAAGGCCTAGCTTAATTTTACTGATATTTTTTCCTTTCGCTTTCCCCAGCTACACGCACACACACACGCACGCGTGCGCGCGCGCGCACACACACACACACACACACACACACACGCACACACACACTTGCTTCTTCTATTCCTTTTTTGCAGGGTGGGGACAGGAACAAGGATACGACTCGTCATTTTATGCTCACATGGTTTCTGGATAATCTTTTGTAAACTTATGTACTTGTTAGAAACTCCAAAACCTCACTACCACATCTCTCAAAATACACAGCCAAAAATACGAAATGCTGAAAATACCAATACCCAAAGAAATACCAATCTAGACGTTTCATATAGTAACACAATGGATTGACATGTGCTGCTTTTCTCCTAAAAAAGTCTGATTTTTGCTAAAATTTCGACTCTCATTTTATATACTGCTATTTTGAGAAAGCCACTCGACATCTTCTACCTAAATAATTCCCTTTACTCATCTTGAAGCACTAAGAGTGACAGTGGTGTGCATTTAAATATATGTTGCAATGACTTCACTTAGACCTGTTGAAGTCTTAGTTAAAAAGCTACCGAACACTCAAAAGGGCGGGCCACTCCTAGAAGGCTTCAAGGGTACTTTTAGGTCAGGAGATCAAGAAAGACCCCCGCCCCCCTCACTCCACCCGCCACTTCATCCACCAAAATTAAAGCAAAACAAAAATCAGTGCAAAATCACTGAGAAGAGACAAAAGATTTTTAAGCACTCCATTTAGCAAGGGTGATATTCAGAATAACTAACCACCAGCTGTGCTGGGGCATCACTGGAAGGTCTGTGGGTTTCCAGGGTAACCCAGGGCCTCAGGGTTCCAGGCAGAAGTTTGGTTTCCCAAGCCAAGTGATTTCATCATGAGACCTGGCGAGAGAGGATTCCCATCGGCAAGCCTTGCATTTAGTCCTTCCTATAAATATTGGTGGTACCACACATAATGGTCCGTGGAGACCGCTGCCTATAATCAGCACAACTAGATGTTTTTTCCAACTCCGCAAATGGCTTTGGGAAAACTTTCCTGAAAGCCTCTGATGTGTCAGAGCAATATTAATTACAGGACTTTATGGCTATGATACGGGAAATCCATCCTGAGGGAATCTGCGTTCTTAGATATGGGAACCCAATTATACAAAATCAATCCGAGGAGGCAGCTTTTCGCTGGCTTGATGACTATTTATAGTAACAGTCACGACCCACATCTTACATTTATAAAATTTTTTTTTCTCTGCAAAGCTCAAACTGTTTCATGGATGTCTCCTTACTAATATGAGGATGTGGCCTCACATCCTATAATCATCTCAAGTGAGAAGCCTAATGCCAGTGCACCATACAACTGCAAAATTAGTCCTGAAGAGGCAGACAGACCTGAGCCCATACAGCACCGTCCCATCAGGGTGAAGGCGGATCATGCGGTTTTTCACCGTCACTCCATGCACAAATGACTTTTTGTCATTTAAGAAATATGTATCAGGCACCCATAGCTGGTCAGCCACTCGATTGTCAAGTGTGAGGTTGAGAGGGATCCCAGAATAGGCGAGCCTTTTATCTCTCCAATATTGTTGAAAATACATGGTTAAGGTGTAATCCTGGGAAAAAGAAAGAAAAGAAAAAAATTAGTTTGTGCTCAGCCACAGGCATATATCCTCCATGACTGGCCAAATTCAGGTTGGAAGCTAGGAGAAATGAGTATTATTTTCAGGCAGAGTAGGAAGCAGTGGCTGGTTTCTTGTAAATGAGAATACTAGGTTTGACAGGTGTATGTCATGTCTATAAAGGCTTTGTTTTATTTAGGTAAGAACCAGACTAGAAAAAAATTGGCATATAAGAGAGAACCACAAAGAAATAAGGTCTCCACTCCACACAAAAAGTTCATCGTAAAACCCGGAACTTCAGCGCTGCCTTAGGACCATCTCCCGCAGGCAGACATGGGCCTTGCCCGTGACAGATGTGCCCTATCCACAAGCTCTCTCTCTGCAGTGTGAGCCACTTCCCTCTCCTGCCCTCCATGAGGGCTGTAAACCCAAACTTCCCACAAACATCTGCTGGAGACACAATGCCCTGTGGGACGTCTCTGTGCTCTACTCATCATGTTTTCGTTTTCTTTCAGATTCCCATGGTCATTCCATTTCTGCACTAACTGGGCGATATTGTCACCTTGAGAGGATGACCTGTTCGTCTGGGGAAAACAGGAACCTGAAGCTAAAGCCAGTTGTGGGAGGAGGGACACGGGCTATGGTACAGCCCCTAGTGCCTTGCCAACAAAATAAGCAAATATCTAAGCAGATGAGGGTACTTTCTTTTTTCTTTGGTTTTGTTTTGGTTTTGTCTTTTCTGCAAAGTAGTCAGTGCAATAAGAAAGTGGAGAAAAGACCAATCCAAGGCTGAGCATGCACGCAAATTATATTTTCAAACCCTTATTATTGTTGGTAATTGCTATCCAAGGCTGGAATGACCAACTCTGGAAATTTGGTAATATTCAAGGAACGCCCTGATCCCCACCATGACCCAAGCTGAAAATCCAAAACTGAGTAGGTGACTTCTCCAGCCAGGGAAGGAAAAATCACTCCTATTACACACAGGAGCTTCTGCCTTCACACATCCGCAGCTCCTGATTGCAAACACCCTCACTCTGCGGGCAGAGAGAGGCGGGGTGGTAAGTCAGTTGAAGAATCTCCCTCCTGCACACAGGTCTTCTGACATCCCATCCAACATTCATTTTGCTGCCTTGCAGGGCAGTTCTCAGTGCTTGCTAACCGAACAATTATTTGTTTTTTTATTATTAAATCTTTATTACGGATCTCAAGAGTGCTGGAGCACAGAGGCCTCTGAACTGTTGAAGAGCACACCAGGACATCCTTCTCCAGGTGCTCCCAGGCAAGGGAGTGACAAAACCGAAGATTCTAAACAACTACAAGCAAGAAAGTTTTAAGCTATAAGGCTCATAAAAAATCAAAGATGAAGGAATGCAAGAAAATTCAACTAGGCAGGCAAGCCTTTATGGAGGCTTTATCTTGAAGGAAAGGTAATATTTCAGTGGATGAAAAGAAACACAGAAGCACTTCCCCAGGCACTCAGATGGGTGGAGTTCTGTGCACAGTGTCACCTGTGTGAGCCCACCCCCCCGTCCCCATCACTTAGAGGTCTTCACAGAGCAGGTGGCATCGAAGATAGGCTTTGGTTAGCCAGATCCAGGCAGGGGGCATGACAAATCCCAGGAGGTGGTGCTTTTACTGAACTGATGGGAAACCCTGAGGAGCACAGTTTTGATGGTAATCAGAGGGTACAGGACGGCAGGCAAGGCTGACCCCATGACAGTGACCCGAGAGGGAAAAGATGAATGCCAGCCCCATAGCCAATAAAAGCCCCTAAACATTTCCAAGCAGGGAGCGACAGAGCCAGGCATAGTAACAAGGTTTTTTATGTTCTGTTTTCTCGTGTTTTGACATCTGGGCCCTAGCTGACATGGGAGGGCTGCCTGCCCTCCCTCAGGCACAGCCAGTTCCTAGAGATAGCAAACAACTCTGGCACACTCTACAATGTGCTTTCAAACACACAGCAGCCAAAACAGAGCTCACACCTGAAATGCCTTCTTTGTCAGGGCCTGACACTCCAGGCCCACACCTCAGGGACAGCCTAGGTCCTAGAGACCACTTCAGTTGCTCAAACTAGCCAATCCTAAGTGCTTACCCAGCCTTG